>BPTQ01000004.1:309222695-309881665 GCA_019973895.1 Chrysanthemum seticuspe | reverse complement strand
TAAGGATGATGGAGAAGAAGAATAGAGGGCTTCCATCACCTTTCACTTGGACTCCGATGTTTCCTGTTCCTTGAAGGATGATTATTGCCTCCATGGTTGCTACAGGTTGGAGTTCAACAGGGCTTTGGGTTTAGGTTAGGTCCTCAACAAAAACTTGGAGTACATCGAGGACAACTTTTAGGGTTTAGGTTTAGAAGATAAGGAATAGGTAGTGCAAACTTACTCGTTTTCGAGGCGCTTTTTCGGTCAGTAGTTTACCTGTTTAAAAAAGTTTTAAAGGTTCTTGATGTAAAACTGTATTCGAAACGCCTACGATAGTACGACTACGGGTTCAAACGTAGTTGAGAGTTTGTGTACAATTCGTTGTTCCTTTTTGACAAACTTTACCGATTTTGAGGAGACTTGCTCTTGACGAGACGTCAATAGGACTTCTTCGAAGGGCTCTTCGAACCTCTAGGACCTTTTAAAGAGAATGGAACACATAAAGGTCCGTTCTCGTTCAGAGGAGTTTTAGCCATTTCAAACAGTTTTTCCTTGTTGCTTAACATGTGTTTGAGAGTTGATGCAAACTTGGGCATCAGCATGATAGCATCCGCAAAGCTTATGTCAAAATGTAGTTCTTGGAAATTTTGAAAAAATTTGTCCATTTGATGACTGGCTTTTTCGCGGAGCTTTTGCTCATTCAAACGTGATGGATAAGGAATAGAAGATTTGGATTTGGGATTTTCAACAGGAGCTACATGAGGTTCAAAAACAACTCCTGGATTGGATTTGGGTTTCGGGACAACTTGAGGTTGGACATCGTTGGTACCTCCGTTATTAGTAGGAAGTTCCTTGTCCTTTGTAGCCTCAGGTTCACTTTCCACTACCTTCGGGAGATAAGAAGAAGAGGTAGTAGGAATAGCGGGTCCATCGTATGATATACCACTTCTGGTTGTGATCGCCTTTGCGTCGCCCCTCGGGTTAGCGATCGTGTTGCTCAGAAGTTTTCCTGAGCCCGAGGGTTGATCATTTAAAGACTTCTTTAGATCAGCGATCTGACTGACCAACAACCTGTTCATTTCATCTTGGTATTTCATGAATTGCTTCAATAACTCATCAGATGATGGTCCAGTTGGAACAATGGCTTGAGTTTGATTAGGAAAATTCTGGCCTCTATTCTTCGGATTAGGGCCTTGATTTTGAAATTTTCCTTGGTTAGGATTCATATTCCCATGAAATTGATTCCCTCGATTGAAATTGTTTTGATTAAAGTTTCCTTGATGTTGGAAACCTTGATTGGGTCCGGGATAGAAATTACCTTGGTTTTGATAACCTTGGTTCATTATAAGTTGGTTCTGATTCTGGTTTTGTATGTTAGGATTCTGGTTAAAACCGGGTGGTCCCTGATAAGTATTAGCACGGTAGTTTGGTTCATTTTGAGGACGGTATTGATTACCTCCCTGATGTGAAGTACCGGCTATAGCATTGGCTTCAAATGGACTACCATCGGTGGCAGTACAGTTGTAGTATGCATGAGGGCCACCACAAGTAACACAGACCTCGACTTTCTTCACTTCACCATGTGATGGTGTCTGTGTGAAAGTGACTTTCTTTTGGTTAGCAAGAACCAAAGCATGAATAGCATCTGTGAGTTTGTCAATCTTAGCATCGGTGCTAGATGTACTCACGTGAGATGAAGTAGAAGGTCCTGCAGTAGACTGAGACTGATATGTCTTTGTTCGGAAAAGGGCGGACCTGGGACTTGTTTTCTATGATTTGCAAGGCTTCTTTTGTGGTCTTGCTCAGGAAATTACCTCCCGCGGAGGCATTTAAAGAGTCTTGGTTAGTTTGGTTCAAACCATTGTAGAAAGTATCCATTTGCATTAACTCGGTAAAACCATGATGCAGACACTTTCGGAGCAACTCTTTGTAATGATCCCATGCCTCACTGAATGATTCATCAAATCTTTGAGTGAATTTCATTATCTCATTCTTAAGACTTGTAGTTCGGGATGGAGGATAGAATTCGTTAACAAACTTAGTGACTAAATCCTCCCATGTCTCAATGGAACGAGGGGGTTGTTTCTCAAGCCAATTCCGGGCTTGTCCATCTAAAGAGAATGGGAACAGAAGAAGCTTAATTGCTTCATGTGGGACATTCTTGTATTTGATGGTCGATGCAATCTTGTTGAACCATCGAATATGTGCATGAGGGTCGTCCCGCTCAAAACCATAAAATTGGCTTTGGGTTATAAGATTAAGCAACCCGGTTTTGAGCTCAAAGGTATCAGCCACGATGGCTGGGACAACAATGGCATCTCCGTAACCCTCGATGGGTGCTTGGAGAAGCTCATTCATCGGTTTATCTTCTGCCATTACGACAGGGGGTGGTGGTGCTAGACGTTCCTCAGTCACGGCTGAAGGAGCAGAACGTCCTCTACGTTTACGTGGAATACTTACAAGTTCTGAAAGTGGACTTGTAGAGCTGGAAGAACGAGTGCGCATGCACTAAGTATAAAAATCAGTTTTCAAAAACAAATGCGATGCAAAACGACAAGTGAACTTAAACCAATAATCACAAATGAAATGGCTTCTTTGAAAAAGGTACACCAAATCACAAGGACACAAAGGCAAGTTTTGATCTTTAAGATTGGGAACTTATTAATGTTCACACCCCCAGTTGGTAGGTGTTCTGCCTTGGTTTGCGGTGGTTGATTTTTATGTATTAATTAAGTACCACTGAAAAGACGTAGGTATGGATTTGTGCTAAAGGTTTAAATACTTTTGGACAATATTTTTGGTATCGTCTCGTTTAACCAATTCGTATCTCTTTAAGAATCACCTTAAAGAAAATACAAGAAAGAAAACGTTACGATTGTTTTGTTGTTTTATATTTTTTTAGGTTTGTTAACACTTTAGGAAAAGTGTTAATGAACTTTTTGATAACTTTTACAAAGAAAACTGTTTACAAAAGGTGGTATATGTGCAAGTGTGGATCTGAAAATGCTTAAAACACGCTAAAGCCTCCCCGGCAGCGGCGCCAAAATTTGATTCGTCCCGAACTGTCAAGTTTATTACACAAGTCAACCACTTGTGAATGGTCAACCGTAATAAAATTCAAACAATCTAAAACCAATGCAATTTCCCTTGGAATATAGTGGATTCCCGGGTCGTTAAGTCCTACGAAGGATTAATGGTGTTTGAAAACGTTTCAGAAATAGAATGATCACTAAGGATAATGATCTGTAAGGATTTTGATTGGTAACTACACTACTGATTGATTGGAATTGTATTTGGATACAGAATTATAAAGCACAACAATCAGATTAAACAAACGTGAATGCGTATGTTTACTAAATTCTACGTAAACGTACAAAATAAAACGTGAATTTAAAAGAATAAAACACCAATAGATATGAAAATGATATTTTTACAATCCTAATAATAAAAGAAAACTATTGGAAAATTAAAATTATTTTTATGACTATTTATTTAATTATTATTAATTAAAAACTATTTTTAACTATTTAAAAATACCCTAAAATATAATAAAATATGAAATAAGGCTAGAAAAAGATATTTTTTATGCTTTTTATTTATTTATTATTAATTATTTAATACTTTTTAACTATTTTAAATTCTAATAAATACTAAACAAGCTAAGAAAATTCTGAAATTTTTTCTATAAATATCCTATGATGACAGAAAGCTAAGAAAATTATAAAAACTGAAAGTGCTTAATAATAAGCTGAAAAGAAAAATTAAAAAGCTAATTTCTATTAAATAAACGCTATCACTATTTTTAAAATGATGTTTTTGTGATTTTTCTTTTTGAAAACTATTTAACTACTTAAAATAAGCAACTTTAATAAAGACAAAAATTTTGAAACTTAAAAATAAGCAGTTTGGAAGCTTATTATCTAAACAGTTGAGCTTATGGCTTATTTTGATGTTTTTAAGCTCAAACAAGCTTCACAGTTGGAACCAAAGGTGAAATAAGATGCAAATAAGCTAAAGCTACTTAGATTAAGCTAGAAAACACAAAGTATTACACTGATAAGCTTAAAATGAGCAAATAAGCACTTATACTAAACCTATAAAACAAACAGGCCTGCAGCCATTTTGTAGGCTAGATTAAGCTAGGGGCAAAAGATCAAAAGCCAAAAATAAGCCTTGATACAAGAAGCTGGCTTATTGAGGTTCCCAAAAAGCCAAGATTCTTACACTGGGGCCCACTAATAAGCTCTGTGTGAGCTTGAGAAAAAGCTTATAAACACTGATTATTCAGTGTTCACAATGGGACAAACAAAAAGCTACTTGCATCCCTACCAAATAAGCTATAAAGTTGAAAATAAGCACTGGACTAAAAAGACAGCTAGGTTAGCTTTCCAATAAGCTAAGATACACAAGCTAAAGCTAACTAATGAGCTCTTGATGAGCTTGTGAAAAAGCTTGTAAAACTGTGCACAGGACACTTTTTCAGACAAGGGCTTAAAAGAAACTAAAAAAATAAGCAGTTAAATAAGCTAACTAGAAATTATAAAAAATACTATGATAAATATGAGCAGTTGAATATTAATATCCCAAAAGCTCAAATCTAGAAACTTAATGTTAAATCCTATATAAAATTATCTAGTTTATTCAAAAACTGATTAAACTGAAATTTGACTTTTTAAGTTATACTAAAAAGTTGACTAAAATGAACTTGTAATTGATCCTACTAACTGATTATGTTATATTAACCTAAAATAAGATGAAATTAAGCTATGTGACCAAATTATAAGCTACTATGATGAATTTGACAAGCTAAATCCTAACAGTTAACTAACAAGGTGAGATTGAAGGTAATTTTGACTTTTTAACAAGTGAGGTATGGATTTTATTGCTTCTTTGAGTTATTAGGACCAAGTGTGACAAATAACAAACAAGAACAATATCTTGAACACCCTCTAACACAGTTTACACAAGAAAACCAAACAACCCTTTAAGTGACTGTTTTGAAGCTTTTCAAAGCTTAACACTGATTTAAGCTATGAAACTGATTCATAAGGTCTTGATATGAGATAATGAGCTTATTGAAACACAGAAACACAACTTTAAACAACAAATACTCATTGATCATGTTTATACTAATATTGGCAGTGAAAATGAAAAACTGAACAAACAAGTATCCCTATGAACAAACATATAATATAAAGCAACAAGTTAACTATAGAAGGCCAAATAAGCATATAATACTAAAGATAAGTAGATTTTAAGCAGTTCTACAGTAAAACACTAAAATAAAGAAAATGGCTTACAAATGAAATACGACTGAGAATAAAGAACCAAGGATCAAAACCACTTCCTATAGCTTCCCAAGAAGCACTAAACCAAGGGCAATCCACAATTAACCCTGCTCCAGCTTCTTGATCATTTCTCCATTGATTTTTTATTTATAACTAATTTTTTGGTATTTTTTTTTTATTTTTGCTTTTTGATTCTAAACTGATTTTTAAAGTTATTAAAAGCTTTAATAAGCTTTCTGAGGAGCTTATATGGGCTTATGAGTCCATAATAACAACTGATAACAACATTAAGCTTACCATGAGATTTTTGAACTTGAAATTTTACATAAACTGAAATTGAAACTGAAAATGAAAATTGCTTATTGAAAAGGATTCACAATACACTGAAATGGATAAAAACAGTACTTGAAAGCTTAAAATTACACTGGAATTTGAAAATGAATTAAAACGACATAACATAAACTAATTTACACTACATAGTTCTTCACATTGCTTTCTTCTTTCTTTATAATGATTTTTTAGAGCTTTGTCGACATCTCTGAATGTTTCCCACCTATTTCCAACCATTGGATCCTTCAAACTCATCAAATTCATCCATTTGTCATTTTGGCGCCAAAAAAGTCTTTTGAGCTGGTATGAGTAGGTTTTTGCAATTAAAGAGTTTTGGTGTTTGTGGAGGTGTTAGGGGAGTTGTTAAACAGCTGGAAAGATGAGGTGGAAAGGTGGAAACCACCCTGGTTTTGGTTTGCAGGTTTGGGAGAGGAAGGTGAACAGTATAACTGGTTTTTGGCGCGTTTGACTTGGTTTGACCGAGTTTTATTAATACGCTGGGGGTTCAAAATGGTATATTGGCAGGGTCAAGTGGATTATGAACTGGCTCAAGGTTGAAGGGTCAAGGGTCATGGTTCAAGTGTTTGGGCTTGTGTGTTGCATTGGGCCAGATTTGGGATTGGGTTTGGGATATTAATAAAAAGGGTCCAGTTTGGTTTAGCTATATATCACAAGGACCATTTTTGTATTTTCTGAAAATGAAGGGCCTGATTTGAACTTTCCCCAAACATCACACAAGGACTAAACCTGCAATTAATGGTTAGTACAAGGACCAATATTGCATAAAATTCCATTTTTATAAATCCAAGGACCAAAACTGCCAACTTTGTAACTCCAGGGACCAAACTTGTAATTTTCTCAAAACTTATCATATAAGGACCAAATATGCCACATATGAATAGTACAAGGGTGTAGTTTGAATAATTTCCATTTTTAAACACCCAGGGACTGATTTTGACACTTTTGTAAAGTTGAGGGACCAAAGTTGTAAATTGTGATTTTTAAACTTCAAAGGACAATTTCTTACAACTTGTGAATCCTAAGGACCTTTAAATAATATTTTTCTTTATTTTGATTTACCAGGGACTAGTTTTGACAACTTTTGAAACTTGGAGGACTAAAACTGCCAATTATGCAAATTTGATACGTTTTTCATCTGATTTTGGTATTTTTGCATTTGAAACACATAAAACACTTATTTGTGATATTTTTATCATTTTGATGTATTTCTGAGTGTTTTCAGATGTTTTTGCAGTCTAAAAGGTACAAAAATGATGAGTATTTGCACACTCATCAGTCCCTATATCTTTAAAATATCAGGTCAGATATACCATCGTATAGGGAGGCTTTGCCCGGAGCCTGACAAACCGCCGCGTTTTTTACAGTTTTATATATACGACACCGATAATGAGGTTCAGAATCGTATGAAGCATTTTATGGACACAGGTCAGCTCAACATTAGGCCTGATATTGTCGAATCGTTGATAGAATTTCTAGACCACAATAATGCGTTGGTTCAGCTTTTCAGAACGGTGAGAGATAAGTTACAACAACATGATGTTCCGAATTTTAAAGTCGCGTTATTCAGTCATGGTCCGTCGTCTCAATATGAGTTGCCTACAGCTGACGTTATTGGGGGCATTATCTTCGATGATACTGTAGAGACCAGAAGTGATTTTGATGTCGTATTAGAGACTCATTCAGGTGACGCTCAACGGATAAGCAAATTGCACGCGATTTACATGGCTGCTCATTTCCCTTTGTTGTTAGTATACGGCGAGCAAGGTTACCATACTGATCTAAAATACTTAAATGTATAAGGTATTGCTACACGCCGTGGCAAACGTATGTCGATGAAAGCATTCTATAGTTACCAGCTTCATGATAGAATAGGTCATTATAATCTCCTAAGTAGAGGCGGAAGGCTTTTCCAACAATATGTTGTCACCGCCTATTGCAGTATCGAACAAAACCGAATGGATTTTATTAGAAAAAATCAGGCTGATATAAGAGGAGAGTTTTTAGCGGGTCTTCATGATGCAGTAACGAGGGGAGACACTGAAGGCTCTGAAACATGCTCAAGGATCATCTTGCCTTCATCGTTTACTGGGGGTCCGAGATATATGTATAGCCACTACCTAGACGCACTGGCAATTTGCAGAAAGTATGGAAACCCATTATTCTTTGTCACGTTCACATGTAATACTAGATGGCCAGAAATTCAAGAATACATGCGGCGATTTCATGGGTTATCGGCGAGCGACAGGCCTGATGTGATTGACAGAGTATTTGAGCGGAAGATTCATGATTTGATAAAGTATATACGTGACCGCCAACCTTTTGGACCCCTCAATGCAGGTCTGTTTACTTCATCTATTTTTATACATATTTTTTAATCTTGTCATGTATACATGCAGTTAGTTGTACGACACGATACCTGTGGACATTATGCTTATATCATTCTCTTTCTTTTCAGTCCTTTATACAGTGGAATTTCAAAAACGTGGCCTGCCACATTGCCATATACTGATATGGATAAACAACGGTCCTAGGGGTGTACGCGATGTTGACATTGATAGATACATTAGTGCGGAGCTTCCTAATCCAGCAGATGATTCTGAAGGTTTCAGGGTCATAACAGAATTCATGGTGCATGGTCCGTGTGGGATAGCATTTCCCAATGCTCCATGCATGCGTGGTAGGCAGTCGTGCAAGAAAAAGTTTCCAAAAGAGTACTGTCAATCCACGTTCGTCGACGACTCAGGGTACGTACACTATCGAAGACGTGACGTTGACATCAGTGAGACAAGGCATAACGTTCGGCTAGATAATGCATACGTTGTTCCTTATAATCGAGAACTGTGTATGTCATTTTATGCACATATAAACGTTGAGTTTTGTGGCTGGTCAATGCTAATCAAATACCTGTTCAAATATATCTCTAAGGGCACTGACAGAATAATGGCCAAAATAACTAGAGCAGTTGGGGATGCTCCACAATCGTCAGCGGGTCCTTCTACTTCCGCCAGTGGTCGTGACGTGCGGATTGATGAGATTAGCAATTTTACAGACGGACGTTACATAGGCCCACATGAATCGTGTTGGAGAATATTTGGTTTTGATATACATAGCAGGGATCCAGCCATTCAAATCTTAGTTGTTCATTTGGAAAACATGCAAACCGTTGTCTTCAGGTCTTCTCAACGTTTGCAATCTATTATCAATTACTCTTGGGCTGCAAAAACAACCCTAACAGAATGGCTTGATTTTAACGAGTCGTTTACTTTAGGACGTCATTTAACTTATCTTGAATTCCCATCAGAATTTGTATGGTCAAAGGCTGATAAAGCATGGTCACCAAGATGTAATTTGAATAGGCCTTCGATAGGCAGATTAACGTACGTGCATCATGCTAGCGGCGATCTTTTTTATCAGAGGATGCTCTTATGTCATCAGAAGGGATGTGCGTCGTTTGCAGATATATGGACAGTTAACGGCATTGTTTACCGGACAAACAGGTCAGCGTGTGAGGCTATGGGACTACTTCAAGATGATCAGGAATGGATAACTGCAATGCAAGAGGCTTCCAGAACCGCAACTTCATCACAGTTGCGTGCCCTTTTCTCTGAAATTTTAGTTTTCACTGACGTTTCAAGCCCGCTTGTCATATGGGAACAATTTTGGCGAGCAATGTCAGATGACATTCCACGCATCCTATCAGAATCTTTAGGTATATGGCCGCTGCATGTTAACGAGCCTGAGTTGCAAGGTGGTGTTTTATATGAGTTGCAGACATTGTTATCGTTGCATGGTAAGACTTTAAAAGACTATGGGCTTCCCGACCCGCCAAAGGGGTTGCTTCATATGTTTAGAAACAGGGTCGTGATGGAGGAAAGGAGCTATGACAGAGAAGAGTTAGCTGCTCAGAGCCGAGATATGATACCACAACTTAACCGTATGCAAAAGATTGTGTTTGACATGGTCATTGGTGCAGTTACTCAAAAAAGGCAAGAATTACTATTTGTATATGGTCATGGTGGTACGGGAAAAACATTTCTTTGGAATTCGCTGATAGCAACATTACGTAGTGACGCTCACATCGTTTTGGCAGTTGCTTCTTCCGACATTGCATCATTGTTGTTACCATCTGGTAGGACAGCTCATTCAAGGTTTAAGATACCATTACAATTAACAAAAGAATCGGTATGTAGAATAAACAAAGGCACTCAGTTAGGGCAGCTTTTGAAAGAAACATATTTAATTATTTGGGATGAGGCTCCAATGAGTGACCGTAGGTGTTTTGAAGCCTTGGATAGAACTCTCAGGGACATGTTAGATAAACCCACGACACTTTTCGGAGGAAAACCTGTAGTTTTGGGAGGTGATTTCAGGCAAACTTTGCCTGTTAAGAAAGGTGGCCACAAAAATGAAATTGTAGCTTCATCCGTTGCAGAATCGTATCTATGGAAACATTTCAGCGTTTTTTTTTGGAAGAAAATATGCGGCTAAAAAGACCTTCAATGACATCGACTGAAGTACAAGAAACCAAAGTATTTTCAGAATGGCTTCTTAATGTCGGCGACGGAAATGTTGGCGTCCAAGATGGTGTGGACCCGGTTAATAGTTCTTGGCTGCAAATACCTGATAGGTACTGCTTTCCACCAACAAACGAGGGAATGTTACAACTAATAGATTTCATATACGATGCGACGTCGCTTCATAAACCTACCGCAGCTACTTTTCAAGACAAGGCTATTGTATGTCCAAAAAACGCAACTGCAGACGTGATAAATGCACAAATCTTAAAAAAGGTCAATAGTGTATCGTATTTTTACAGTAGTGCAGATGATGCAATTCCGATTGGCAACGATGGGGGGGGGGCATCAGAACTGTTGTATCCAATCGAATATCTCAATTCTATGACCTTCTCAGGAATCCCTCCTCACAAACTAGAGGTAAAAATAGGGAGCCCAATCATGCTGCTACGCAATTTAAACTTAACGGGAGGTCTTTGCAATGGAACTAGGATGATCGTGACTCAACTGCTTTCTAGAGTTATTGAAGCAAAGATTATCAGCGGTACAAAGATGGGTCAAAAGGTTTTCTTACCAAGGATAGTTTTGACAGTTAAAGAAGAAAAGATGCCCTTCACTTTCAGGCGTAAACAAATTCCGGTCAAACTCTGCTATGCAATGACGATTAATAAAAGCCAGGGGCAATCGCTAAAGAAGATTGGCGTATACTTTCCTGATCCAATATTTGGACATGGGCAGTTATACGTTGCACTCTACATCACCAGAGGGGCTAAAAATGATTATAGAAGACCAACTTGGCCACCCTCCCAATACGACTAAAAACATTGTCTATACAGATTTCTTAAATACAATTCGAAGGCGCCAGGTTTCAATTATTTTTAATATCCTGCGTCAAACAAAACGATCTGCTCATTTTCAAAACCTTAGTGTTTCTTATAATTTGATAAGAAAATTTATGATTGTCCATATGTAGTTACGTTGTATGAAAAGCCCTGTTAAAACTGTTTCACCCTTTATAGCATAGGCTACATATATAGATGATCCTGTCATATCGTAGTTATTAATAAATATGCATGTAGTAGTTACAACAACTGCGTTCCGCAATATCTTACCAACCCATGTTTCTAGACGTTGACCTTTACTTGCTTGCTAATTGTTTACATGTGCATGGATCAACTCAAATGTTTCGTATATAACATATACAGCGTATCCTTTATTTTAGGAGTTGCCTGCAACTTGCCCTTACCGATAAACGACCTATTATTAAATCTCTTAAACAACATTTTCATGACCTATACTTATATAGGTTACTGTTAGGACGCACAATTCTTCCTTGGCGATGACCACCTTACTGCTACAAGTATAAGATTATCATTAAACCACACCTAAAACAACAAAGTTATTACCTTCAATTTTCTGTTTAAAATTCTTATGCAGAATCATGGCTGAACAACAACCAAAAGGCCCACCCGCAAGTTTCACAGGAAGGCAGGTCACAGACGAAGAAATTGCAAGGATCAGGGAGATTAGCCGAGGAAAAATGATAGCAACTGAATCTGTAGTTATAGGCATACGAGATATTGATCCAACCGATGCAGACCAGATTCTAGAAGCGAAAGTTTATCGCAAGTGGATATCAAAAAATGTAGCAGACCCAAACCCGACATGGTTATGTTTCATGTTACTCGATAGACAGGTTAATAAAACTATCTATATACTATTCATCTAAACCAAAAATATATAGCTGCACATCAGGTAACAGTATTTTTTATAGGGAAATGCTATCCAAGCAAACGTTGACGTCCGGAATATGCGACTGTTGGATGGGATGCTACAGCCTAATACGTGTTATACAATTCAAGGATTTGGATGTAAACGAACAGACAACTGGCAGCGAACTCTTACAAATGACTTGACGTTACTATTTGGAAAGTATACACGTGCTACTCCTTTTGAAGATGATACTTTTCCTGCACATTATTTCAATTTCGCGGCATATAACGAACTGGGACAACGTGCAGATTCACGTGACTCTATCTTAACAGGTATATTTCTTCAAACGTAAACTTTACTTTTCAGATACGTTTTCCATTTTTAAATGAACTTTCCACAGATTACATCTGTATCATCATAAACATGTCACAAATAAAGGAGTTTGGGGGGCCAACCACAAATCGAATTCTCAGGAAAAACGTTGAAATAGAGAATCTTAAGTATGACTCTTACCAATTTTACATTTCATCAAAAAAAAAAATGCCAACGTTATAGTAATGTTGAATGAAATACTTTCTTACAGTCGAAACAGTGTCACACTAAGTTTATGGAACGAGATGGCAACAACCTTTGAACTACACATGGCGATTCCACTTGACAAACCAATTGTCATAGCAATTAGCTCATGCCTTACAAAAAGATATGCAGGTACATTTTCTTTATAAATAATTACACAGCTTATTTTGTGCAGCTACTAAAAATATTCATACAAACAAAACACAGGTTCTATTCAGCTATCAGCAACACCAGCCACATACTATTATCTTAACCCTAATATTCAAGAAGCAGTACAGATCCGAGCAGCGTGAGTATCAACGAAAATGTTATTTTCTGATGAGTGTGTAAATACTCATCATTTTTGTACAAAATAAACTGCAAAATCATCTGAAAACACTCAGAAACACATCAAAATGATCAAAATATCACAAATCAGTGTTTTATGTGTTTTAAATGCAAAAATATCAAAATCAGATGAAAAACATATCAAATTTGCAAAAATTGCAGTTTTAGTCCTCCAAGTTTATAAAATCGTCAAAAATAGTCCCTGAGCCAAAATTTCAAAAGAAAAGTCACCAAAGGTCTTTTTAAAATCACAAATTGTCATATTTAGTCCTTTGGTGAAAAATTTAAAAGTTTTGAGAAAATTACAGTTTAGTCCCTGAAAATCCAAAATGTTCAAAATTAGTCCTTGGGAATTTCAGAAATGTCAAAAATTAACCCTTGGATTATTTAAAGTTGGCAATACCAACCCTTGACTACATTTTCATAAGTTACATGATTGGTCCTTTGGTTTCATGAAATTGCAAATTTGGTCCTTGGTGTTATTTCCTTCACAAACCCATCCGGACCTTATTTAAACCCCAAGCCCAATCAAACCACCCCTGGCCCAAAAACCTTACCCGGCCCTTTTCCCACAACCCGACCAACCCAAGTGTTTAAACAATAAAATAAACCGCCTTCCCTGTCCCCTCCCCGACATCTCTGTCTGTTCCTGCACCCCCCCCCACCACCAGCCACCTAAAACCACCCTACTATACTTCCTGTCTCCCCCCTCCTCACCAACCTTACACCACATTAAATGCTACCTCTTTCCTGTCCCAGATATCCAAAACCGATTTTCCCGCCAAAACAAGATTAATGGCTAGGATTGATTCTAGCCATCCTAAGGTCAAGAATGTTGCTGGGAAGTGCTCAGAGGAGTGAGAAAGATGCTTGGGATTATAAAAAGAGACAAGATGAAGCTAGTTGGATAGTTAGTTTTAGTTTTTCAAAAATTGTATGTCGAATTTTAATTACTTAGTCTAAATTAGCTTTGTGTTGGTATTTTCAAGTTCATTTGTATTCAAGATAATCATTTAAATGTATTGCAACTTAATTTCAGTCTCAATTTAAGCCTAAGTTCTATTTTCATATTTTAGTCTACTGTTGAAATCATCAATCTCAAAACCATTGTTAAATCTGTTGGAAAGTCTGTTTTCAAGCTTAAACAAGCTCAAATAAGCTTGTTAAAGCTTTATATAAACTTACATTTACATTTCACTAACTCTTAAACACTGGTCAACAAAAGTCAAAGTTGGAGCTAAAATGGTTGCAGAATTGGAATGGGGTAATTCAGCATTGGAAATGGGTTGAGATGGATGCATTGGGTGGAAATTGATAGGTTAGGGTTCCTTGTTTCACAGTTGGCAGGCCATAGTGGCCATTGGACATGTTGTAAGCACTTTTCAAATCTTTTAGCATAAGTAGTAATTGTAGTTGTAGACTATTAAATCCTGTTCTAATAGTAGTAATTAGGGTAATTTAATCTAGTTTGATCATTGGTATATGATTAGTCAGTTGTTGTATCATTCTAATTTGCAAATCAGTAAGTTAAGGGGTGTTTGTTTTACTGTCATACATGTCTCACAGGGGAAATCAGTGGTAGTTCTTTGCTTGTTTAAGTTTACTTAGCATATTTGAGGTCAATTGAGTCATTAAAACTGAGTGTGCAACCTTAAAAGTCAAATTCTTTTGAAATATGTCTTATTCAGTGATCTGTGGTGGATTTTGATTTGCAAAACCTTATTTTGTGCTTAAAAGTCCTAAACAAAGCTTGTTTCACTCTCATTTCATCAAAATACATTAATATCAGTCTTAAAATTGGATCCAAACCTCAAGAAAGTCAAACTGGTGTCTTATTTCAAAAAGTCAAAATGTCAAAAAAGTGGAGTTGTGCAGAAATTGCAGCTGAGGCACAGATCTCATTAAAGCTCTTTAAGGTTTGATTTTTGGTTTATAAGTAGTTCACTAGGTTGTCTTTAGGTCCTCATAACTGTTTTTGGTTCAAGCCCCTTGGATAAGCTTGAGCTTAAGCTCAAAATAGGCCTCTAGTGCCCTGCTCACCAACTCAGTATATACTGAGCTTTTTCTCAGTTGTATACAAGCTTGCACAGGATTCATTGTAGCTTGTTAGCATCTGTTCTTTTGGTTATCAGGAGTTACCTAGGTGTAGTTTAAGTCTTGATAGTTGGATTTTAGTTTGTAGCTTAATTAGGTGCTTATTTTTGGTCTGCAAATTAGCACCTAAAAACTGTTTTAGCCTAATATTATAAACACCAAATCTGTTTTATTTTGTTAATCAATGATTGTAGCTTGTTTGTTTAAGTTTCATTTGGTTATATTTAGTGTATCTTAGCTTCTGTTAACAGTAGATAGCCTGTTTGGTTCATTTGCTTAACAAGTGCTTATTTCAATAAGCACTTGATTGAGCAGTTTCATTTTCTTCCACATAGCATACTGTTTTTCCATTTTTCATAGCTTCTTAATATTATTTTAGAATTTCCCTGAAATTTTCAGATTTTTCCTAGCTGTTTTACTATTTTTCTTAATTTAAATTAGTTTTTAAGTATTTTTAAATAGCATTTAATACAAAAAATTCAGAAAAGGTTCCAAAAAATAATTTTTCATTTTTCTTAGGTTTAGATAAATATAAAAAGTAGAAAAAGTAATTTTCTAGATTTTTCATAGTTACTTGGGTAATTTTTAGTGATTTAATTAGTTTTTAATAGTTTAAAATTCCTAGAAAATAGATAAATAATCACAAAAATACAAAAATAGTTTTGAAAAGTCTATTTTGATATTTTAGACTTTTCCAAGTCTTAATCTTATTTTTCTAGCCTTATTTCACATTTTCTTGTATTTTAGGTAATTAATTATTAGTTAAAAATAGTTTTTAATTAGATAATTAGTTATAAAATTAATTTTCTTTTTCCATATATTTTCTTACATCATTAGGTTTGTAAAAACATCATTTTCATATTTTTAGGGTTAATATTGATTTAGTTTCACGTTTTTAGTTGTACGTCGCGTAGATTTTAATTTCAGTTTCGTAAAACATAAAAACAAAAACATCATTTTAATTTTAGTGATAGCGTTTATTTAATAGATTTTATCTTTTTAATTTCCTCTCATTTGCATTTTAGCTTTTGTATTTGTTTGATATTTCTGTAGTTATAATCAAATCATAATTCCCTTTATCGTTCAAACTTCTCGATCACTATACGTTGATTGATCCATTGCACAGCTCGCTGGGACATAACGACCCGGGGAGACTCTATACTCCTCTGATCTTCATTGATTTCGTGCTTAAGCTGTTTTAAGTCTTCTTACGCTTGCGTGAGAGAACTTGACGGTTTTGCGCGCATCATTTTCATTTATCAATTGCCAGCTAAAAAAAAAGAAATTACTAACAAATATTTATAATACAGGTACAACGATATTCTGCCGGCAGCTCCAGGAGTCCCGTTATTGGGTCCAGCTTTAGAAGCAAAAGAAGAACCAGTTCAGCAACAAATACTTACGATATCTCAGCTGTGTGAAATTAACCCTGAAAATCTGACGGTAACATTTCATAAACCTCTCATTCACATTTACCCTATATAAAAATAACAATCCAGTTATGATGCAGCCACAACAAAAATTCACGACCGAAGCTGTTATAATGGCGATTGAAGAAGACAAAGGATGGTATTTAGACAAGTGCAGAACGTGCGGTTTTAAAATAGAAGACAAGTCGCCACACTGGCATTGTCAGGAACCTGGATCAAAGATTGTCCCAAACTATAGGTATAAGGATAGTGTATACAATAAACCGCCGCGTATAGTATATTAATATAATATCGATAAGTAGATATTGACCCCTAATTATGAATAATTGATATCAAATGACTGTTCATGTGCAGTTATTGCATCAAGGCGATTATTGCTGACGTTACAGGGAGCCTTTTGTTAACATGTTACAGTCCACAGGCAGAAAAACTTCTACCAGCTTGCTCCGAGGTTCTGAGCTATATCCCAGACCCGGATCCATACAAGATTCCACCCATCATAAAAGACTTAGAACATACAAAACACAGGTTCGTACTTTATTTCGGAAAAGGTAGCAAGAAAAGGTTCCCAAGGTTTATCTTGGACGATGCTGGTGATCCTGCTCCACCACCTTTCCTATTAGGTCTTCCAGAAACAAGCTCATCAAACCTCACAATCAAACAAAAAGACGAAGCCGAACCGTCAGCACCATTATCAGAAAGACCAATAGTTACAACCCCCAAACCAACAGAAATAGCCACTGATACATTGACGCCACCACCCATGTCATCACAGGCAACAGAAAAGACAGAATCAATAGTAGCTACCATACTAACCGGCACGAGAAGGCAACTATTTGAAACGACCGACAAAGACGAAGATGCAAAAGCCACAAAGAAAGCCAAGAATGACTAGACAATGACTAAACCTGAAAGCATCGACAAGCTTTTCAAACCACTTTTACGGAAAACAACTCTTAAACATATCTATGTACAGTTTTGGGTGTAAAAGTGCTGTCAGGCTAACGCAGCACAAATTTTCTAGGATATTTGCTTTCACTAGGTATTGACAAGCAAAATCCGCCGCGCTATAGCGGTTGCCACCCATGCCATTCATAGACATGGGCTGTGATGTTAAAACTAATGTAAATATACGTAGCACTGTCGATATGTATGTAAACTGTTATGACGGCCGTTTGATACCGCTTTGATTTTGCACTAACTTAGTGGTTCTAATAAAAGTGCGACATATTAACTTATTACTATTGGCATTACAGGTACCTTCGTATACAATAACAAACACTTACGAAAAGCCAAAATTAGTAGCCAACAAGATGCATAAAAGATGAGGCCACAAAATCTTTGAATATATAAAATATCTACTTTGTTGATAATCACACATAATGATTGTACTAACCAAAGGTTCAACATTACTAGCTCAAAAGAAGAATTTGTATTGATCGAAACTGCAAAACACATAGCAACCACGATAATAACAACTAGAACGTCTACACCATATACATCAATTATAAAATCAGCAACTTCTTAACTCACTCACGAAGTAATAAAAGGAACGAAAAACAAAACTAAGCTGGAACCGCACGCAAACAACCTATAATGGATACACAAAAACAAATATAGAAACCTTTTCGGCGATTCACTTACAGAAATGTACCACTCTTAACATAGGATCAACCCTCTACCAAAAGAAACCGAAAAACCAGTCCCAATACAATAACAACGTTATAAAAAAAATGCACGGAAAAGCAGAAGTCAAACATTAAACTTTTCATTCACAAAACATACTTACAACTGCTTAAAGTCAATAGGTAAAATATCACCAACTAAACAAAACTATAACCCATTACAGGTTACATAAACCCGTTGACTTTAAATACATTAACCATCCTAATACAATACTAACAGATTTACACTAAGACCTTCACTAACGAAAGACCAACATTACTATTAACCTAAAAACACCTAATACCAAAGAAACGGAACCAGAAATACACTAACCATCCGAAGCCCCTTCTTCCAACTCCATAAACAGTACCTGCTTCTCCTTCTCAGCTATACCATCACGAACAATATCAATTAAAACATTAAGAGCGAGCATGGTCTGACGATCAAGACATTTAAAGTCAACCAACCCTTCCAAACCGGCAACGGCCTTTTCATTCGAAGGCCCAAACGAACGAGTCTCAGTAGTGGTTTGCTCACGTTTTCGAAGTTTCCTGATCAATTGATTACGCTCTCGCTCCAACCGAGCCACAAAATTACGATCCTCATACACTTCACTGGCAAACAAAAACTTATACGCAGTTGCCAGATCATCGGAACCAGCTGCGACCATCATTTCTTCGACGTTGGGTTTCGTTGCCATCTGGGAATACAAAAGAAGGATAACTACATCTACCCACATGACCTACTTGAACAAGGCTTTATTAACCTTTTAAATAAATTTCCAATAAAAAAAAGAGGCCCATTTTAGTTATAGAGAGCCCATCATAATAATTTTTTTTTTTAGCAAACTAAAAGTTACGAAACGCAATAAACGGACTTTGCTAAAACCAAATCATCGTTACCTCTCTTCTTAAAAAAAATGTTAAATTAAGGTTATCCGGGCTACCCTAAAAACCGAAACCAAAAAAAATAAAAAAATAAAAAAAATTGTACCTATAATAACAAATGCCAAAAAAAAAAAAAAAAAAAATCGTAAAACAGGACACGGGCCTAAATCCTTGTTTTATAAAATTCTCTTTTCATGTCAACCCGTAACCTGAACCGACCCGTAGATGCCAGGAAAAGTAGCCCAAATGTATAAAGCACAAAAGTTGCGGCGGGTTTCACCCAAAAGGCCCACATAGATGTGAACCCACAGACGGTAACTATGAGCCTTCTTAATCACTAGATGACCCCAAGGCCCAAAATAAAACCCGGTTGAATATCTGAATCGGGCGCAAAAAGAACTCACCCGCGAAACCATCCCAATTATTCCCGCCAAAAAACATCAACAAAATCCAATAAAATTTCACACACACATCAAACAATCACCCAAAAAAATCAATCAACCATCCAAAAATGAAGATCAGGTCAATGAAGCTCCGTGAAGCACACAAGAACAACGGAGTAAGCTCATACTGCACAGTTCAGTGGGACCTAACAGCAGAACACATAGTGACGTCATCATCTTCAGACTCCGTCATTTCTATCCACGACGCGCTTGTACCCTCGGCAACTCCCAAGTTTCTTCGCAACCATAAAGATGGTGTTACTAATCTGGCACTTAGTCCTAATTCCACCTGTTTGGCTTCTGGATCTAGCGACAGATCTGTCAAGCTGTATAAGTTCCCAGGTCATTATTATTCATTTACGCTCTGTTATCGAGTTTTTTTTATTTAAGAAATAATTGGGAGAAGATTAAATATATATATATTTTTTAATTTCGAAAATGCCATTGACCATATATGGTTTTGTGGGTAGTTCAAATCGCACAAAAAGGTACTCTAATTTAGACGAATTTGAATATTAGGTATCCGACTTTTTTTGATTAATTTAAGGTACCGAAGTTAAGTTTATGTACAATGGAAGTTTTTTTTTGACTTTTTGAGAAAGGTTTCTAGTCATTTTTGTTGTTGAAACGGTTAACTAATGTGATGTATCATTATTATTGAGCATTTGAAAGTCATGTCCGCTAAAATTTTGACCTGTAACATCTTTCAAAAAGTAAAAAAAAAAAAAAAAAAAAAAAAACTTTCATTGCACTTAAAATTAACTTGAATTGGCCTAAAGTATGATAACTTTTTATGCGATTTGCCCTTGTTGTAACTTTAATGATAGATAGGGGCTAATATTACAAGCACAAGATTACAACTATGAATTATCTTGTATGCCATATATCTTATTGGTTCTGCTTATTTGTTCTTTCTTTCCTTTTTTTTAATCAAAATAATAATAGGTTTCATTCTGTTATGCCTTTATCAAGTGACATTTGTGTTAAGTGCAACTAAATTGTTTCGATGTAAGGTAGTTTTGAGCAACTAGTTTATATTTCACTATAAAAATCATTTGAAACAATATATTCAACAAGTTATGCTGTCGTACTTCGTAGTGAAATAAAATTAGGCTATCCTTTTGCCATTCACTAGTAGTTTGTCAAGTTGCAGGACCAAGTTATTCTTCATTTTCAAAACTCAGTTACATTTTTTATATTTTTATCTGTTGATTTTCCAGCTGTTATTTGTTTATCAGCAAATAACTGTTTATTCCTTTTTATTATAATCGGCAAACTAATCTTTACATGATCACACGTGAACACTGATATCATGGGTTGAAAAGGATGTTTATAAATAATTAGACTCATTCTATCTTCCAGTTACTGCTCAAGGCTTTGGCTTCTCGAAGTATTTCTAACTTTTGACCCATTTAATCATTGTTTTACCAGGAGGAGAATTTGAGTCAAATATTAGCAGATTTACATTGCCTATTCGTGCCTTGTCATTCAATAGATCGGGTACCATGCTGGCGGCTGGTGGTGATGATGATGGTATTAAGCTTATTATTACCATAGATGGCTCAATTTCCAGGGTTTTAAAAGGTCATAGAGGGTCTATCACCGCGATAGCTTTTGACCCAAAAAGTGAGTACTTGGCTTCAGCCGATTCAGTTGGAACTGTTATGATTTGGGACCTTCAACTTGGTACAACAATCCACACCCTTAAGAATATCGCCCCTAATACCTCTTCTGACTTTTCAACTTTAACCGCACTTGGGTGGAGCCCAGATGGAGAGATGCTAGCCGTTTCTGGTTTGAAAAACGACATTGTCATGTATGATAGAGATACAGCTGAAAAACTTTTTACCTTGAGAGGTGATCACACGAAACCAGTGTGTTTCTTAGCTTGGTCGCTCAATGGAAAATATTTAGCCACCTCTGGTTTAGACAGACAAGTTTTAATATGGGACGTTGCTAAAAAACAAGACATTGAAAGACAGAAGTTTGATGAAATGATCAGTTGCATGTCATGGAAGCCAAATGGAAATGCATTGGCTGTCATTGATGTTATGGGAAAGTATGGTGTTTGGGACTCTGTAGTCCCGTCATCTATGAAGTCTCCTACAGAAGGTGTTCCTGATTCAAATTCACACAAAAGTAACGGTCTAGTCTTTTTTGAAGAGGAGGAAAAAGAGCCCAGTATATCAGGTAGTCTAAGTGATGATGGTGAGGATAGCTTTCTTGGTTCTGAACCAACTTCCAGAAAAAGATTACGCAAACAAATTGAATATGATGAAGATTCGGATGAGGATATCAATAATGGAATGAGTTTGCTTTCAAAGTCTGAATCCCGCAAAAAACCTTCCGTTGGTGACAAGGAGAGTATGAAAAAGAGTAAGGCGACACCAACAAGTACACTTAGTTATACAGGACCAAAAATGCAGGAAGCTTTTCAGCCAGGTTCTACTCCGGCTCAGCCTGGTAAAAGGCGATTTTTATGCTATAATATGCTTGGAAGTATTACTACGATGAAGCATGATGAATATTCCCATATAGAGGTATTCATCTCCTTTCAACTTTGTAGTTATGCTTTTCATATTTTAATGTGAACAATCAATTGGCTTTCTATTTTCCTGTACTATGAAATTAAGAATATTTCTGGATAACATCTAACTTCGCCTTAGAAATGAAACTTCTAAACTTTTCCCTCTATAAACAAGGAATATGTTAAAAACCGTGATTTTAGTCACATGGTGAATAATTAATTTGTACTATTGTATTGTACAAAATAGTCAAATCGACTGTTATGTGTTCTTATACAATGGGTTGGATGCAGATCGACTTTCATGACACTGGTAGGGGGCCAAGAATTCCTGCAATGACCGATCGTTTTGGTTTCACTATGGCTTCCTTAAATGAAAACGGAAGTGTCTTTGCAAATCTATGCAATGAGAAAAACATGAGTACCCTCATGTATCGTCCATTCAAAAGCTGGGCCAATAACAGCGAGGTTTGTTCACCAATCATTTAATTAGTTGTATATTTTTACATTATTTTCAAATTTTACATATATTTCAATAGTTTGAAAATACTTATTTATTGTTACCTCTTGCATATAATTTAGTGGTCAATGCGATTTGAAGAAGAAGAAGTGAGAGCTGTAGCGCTTGGCAGTTCTTGGGTTGCTGCTGTTACAAGTCTAAATTTCCTTCGCATTTTCACAGAGGGTGGTTTACAGGTATTGTCAATACTCTTTATGCTTTTGAGTTTTACTGATCAATTTTCAACTGAAAAGGTGGAGTCAGTTTGTTATTTATATATATTTTTTTTGCAGAGGCATGTTGTTTCTCTTGATGGACCAGTAGTGACTGCATCAGGCTTTGGGGACGAGCTTGCAGTTGTCACACATTCTTCTCCTACCCTCCCTTCAAACGAGCAACAGGTGAATTTTATTTTCTATCATTGTTGTTTTAAAGTACGCCAGTTGGTTTTGATTTGGTTTACAGTTTCATTACAAGTTACTTGTTTTGGGGACATGTGCAGATGCTAGAGTTCAGCGTTTTTAATGTTCCTAATGGAACTGAAACTATTAGAGGAAGGTTGCCATTGACTCCCGGTTCCTGTTTATCATGGTTTGGTTTTAGTGAAGAAGGTCAACTAACTTCATTTGATTCGCTGGTATGCATTAATCTACTTGATGAATTCATGCCACTAAAGATATTCTTCAGGTGAGCTATAAGAGTTTATTTATATGTGCAGGGTTTTCTTCGTGCATTTGCTAAACAGTACGGAGGCAGATGGCTCCCACTCTTTAGGTTAAAAATACTTGAGTTTATTTAAAATTGCTTCTTCCTAATTGGTTTATGCAATTACAGACGGTCCTTTCTATTATTGTATGCAGTGCTAGTAAGTTAAAGAAGAAAGAGGAAAACTATTGGATGGTTGGATTAAACTCGAGCAAGTTGTTTTGCATATTATGCAAATCCCCTGATAAATTCCCACAGGTACTACTATACAAAATTTACAATTTGATGTAATTATACTGGTTTATCTTTTGCCAAACTTTGTTTGAAGCTAATATCGTGTTCTTCACTATTCAGGCTTTCCCAAAACCAGTTCTCACCTTATTAGATCTTTCAATTCCTATCGCATCATCTGACCTTGGTGCAGAAAATCTCGAAAATGAGTTCATTATTAGCAATATGCGTCTCTCTGAGGTAACTATTTATTCAGAATTTACATCCTCTATGTGAAAAATAAAAAAATAAAATGCTTCAAATTTGCTGTTTATTCTTGTTCTAGTTGATCAAATAACATTCAAACGACCAGTTTTTGGGTTTTATTTGGCTGTAACTCTGTAAGTCATAATGATGGTTTACAAATCAATTACCATATCTGTGACTTCTTACAGATTCAAAGAAGGATCCAAGAAATGGATGCACTTGGTCAGGATACAACGTCACTTGATGACGAGGCTTTTAATATCGAAACAGCTTTGGATAGATGCATCTTGAGGCTCATTCATTCCTGCTGTAACGGTTGGTTCTAACTCTCCTTAAAGATTATTGTTAAGGTGTCATAAACAATTTAATAAAGCTACTTTTTCTGTTACATCTTTACTACACCTTAATAATTAGTGTTACTTAAATTTAGTAAGAAAAGAAAAAAAATAAAATGTTTATTTCTTGTAGGGACTAGGGACTGAAAATAAAATGGGACATATGATATAACTTGAGTTTAACATTTCATTTGAATGTAATATGATGTTTATAATAGGGGATAAACTTGTGCGGGCTTTCGAACTTGTTAAGCTTCTTACACACGAGAAATCCGTTAGAGGTGCAATAAAGCTTGTGACGACACTGAAGCTGCCAATTTTGGCAGAAAGATTCAACACCATTTTGGAGGTAATCAATTACACGACACAAACACATGCAATTCAACTTTATCCTTACACATTCTCAACCACCTTTGTTCTCTTTTTTTCAGGAAAGGTTGCTTAAAGAAGCCACCGAGACTATGCTTAAAGAAACAACAGAGAAAAAGGATACTTTACCCAAGACTAATGGTGATACAATCAAAACATTTACATCACCAGAAATAAGCAAGGCTCGAGAACCTGTAAATGAGTTAAAATCTCCCCAACTTACCTCACCTTCTTTTGTGAAGAAAAAGGCGATACAGGAGCCGGCAAAGGTTGGTAAGGTGTTAGAACCTAAGGAGACTACAAAACCGGACCTTAAAGCTTTAGGCAATAAGAATGTAGCTGACTTAAAGGCAGGCGAGGTGAAACAAGTAGAAGTTCACCGGTCAAGCAATCCATTTGCAAAATCCTCAAAGAATCAAGAAAAAGGCTCGTTGTTAGATTCTCTTAAGATGCTTAAGAAGAATGAGAGTCCAAGTAATAAATAAGACGGGGAGGAGAAATTACAAGCTTTCTATGCTTATGCTACTACACTTGTGTATAGACTTTGAGTAGTACTTATGGTTTTCTTATCAGTATTAAGAGTCCTCAAATTTTTCATAATCTCATTTACATGTTGCGTTGAAGGCACAAACATCCCCACTATGCAAAGTCTTGTAGGCAATCGAGTTTGTTTAAATTTTTATGATAATCATAATTTTGTTTTTTCGTATGATAATTTATAAAAGAGATTCAGGATTATTTATATGAATCAGGTGGGTTCATTTACTTTTCAGATGTAGAAGAAAGTGATATTTGGGTAAATGTTGTGCTGCCAAATTAACAGAATAATTTGAAGTTTGGCAACGTGCACTAAAGTTAGGAATTACAGGCTTTCAAGCTGTTAAAGGTCGCTGTTCTGGTTTATGTATCACTCGAAGTCTAAGGGCTTGTTTGTTAATTTTTTTTATTAAGTCATTTTTAATTAAGATATGACTTAATGCATACACCCTCAGTTTTATTGCTTAATATTTTCAGTCATCTTTCTTTATTAAGTCACAAAGTTTTAATATGACTTAATGAATTCAGTTTTTTTTCATAATAAGTCAATTAAGTCACAAACAAACACCACCTAAGTTTGTTTTGTTGGTTTAGCCCTTTTTTGTTTTTGTCTCTCTTAAAGGGTGTTTGTCTAAGCTCATTTTCTTATGTTTATAAGCCGCTCATGACTTATTAATAATAAGCTCATAGGCGTATGTTGAGTGTTTGTGTTAGCTTATTTTAAGTACTTCAAAAATATGTCGATAATGAAACACAATTAATTGTGGGAAACGGTGCACACTTTTATTAATAACGAAATCAGATTACAGTTAATAATAACAAAAAATAAAAGACAGAAAATTAAATACAGACAGAAAGGGGTAGAAGCAGAAGACAGACTCTAAATTGATAAATAAATAAAACAGTAAAAGTCGTGGAACGAGGCTCGTGTAAAACACGATTCCCTTAAAACAGATTCGCCGTATGTTTCCCAGGGTACAACGTCCAAAGCTGTTGTACAACCGGACTTGAGTTACTTGCCTGAAAGATCACAGAAGCTTGCGTGTTTCTGATTGAAGAGAATGCTGGAATTCGGCTGCAGAGGAGTTACGTTTTTCTGTGTTTGAAAACCGAATGAGATGTGTTTAATATATAGGCTAAACCTATCTTGGTTACCAAGAAAAGATATTTGCCTGAATATACACAGATACGAAAATCTGTTAAATATTAAACACGATTTCAATATCTTCCATTTATTTAAACCGATTCTGTCTAACTTGTTTACAAAGTTTAAATCAGTTCCAAAAATAAATGAACACAAAATCTGGAAATATATGACAACAAAATCTATCTTGGTTAAAATCTATCTTGGTTAATAAATGAACACAAAATCTGGAAATATATGACAACAAAATCTATCTTGGTTAAATCAGTTCCAAAAATAAATGAACACAAAATCTGGAAATATATGACAACAAAATCTATCTTGGTTAAAATCTATCTTGGTTAATAAATGAACACAAAATCTGGAAATATATGACAACAAAATCTATCTTGGTTAAATCAGTTCCAAAAATAAATGAACACAAAATCTGGAAATATATGACAACAAAATCTGGAAAGCTGTTGTACAGCCGGACTAGAGTTACTTGCCTGAAAGATCACAGAAGCTTGCGTGTTTCTGATTGAAGAGAATGCTGGAATTCGGCTGCAGAGGAGTTACGTTTTTCTGTGTTTGAAAACCGAATGAGATGTGTTTAATATATAGGCTAAACCTATCTTGGTTACCAAGAAAAGATATTTGCCTGAATATACACAGATACGAAAATCTGTTAAATATTAAACACGATTTCAGTATCTTCCATTTTTTTAAACCGATTATGTCTAACTTGTTTACAAAGTTTAAATCAGTTCCAAAAATAAATGAACACAAAATCTGGAAATATATGACAACAAAATCTGCAGCAAAAAGATACGCAGGTATGAGAGGTTTCGGAGCTGCATTCGTGTCCGCATGAGTTCAGAAGCTTCGAACCCATTTTGACCCAGAAATCCTGAAATCTGCACCCCCCCCTGCGCGCGCGCACGTAGGTGTTGGAGTAAAACCAACAAATCATTTTGAAGGTTCATATCAAGATTTCTATATAAACACACTCCCACTTCCTTTTCTAGGCGATGTGGGATGTGTTTATTCTCCCAAATTTTGTGTCTCACGTGTCCCACTTTGAGACACGATATCTCATTCATATTAACTCCATTTTGGACATACTTTAGCTCGTTGCGAAGCTCTCGTCGAGGAGAACGCAAAGCTACCAAGAAGTATGAATATATATAACATATATATATATTAAATAGTGTCCAAAATTTGCAAAAACTCATTTTGCAAAACTATTTTTCCAACAATCCCCCACATGAATAGAAATCGGTCGAAAACACACGAAAGTTTCGATGAAATTTATGCGGTTAAGTCTTGCATAGGATAGGTAGGTGTAACCCTTTGAACCTTCCCTTGTGAGATGCACTTAGTCTCCTAGATCTGAGTAGACGCGATGTCCTTGAACTCATCATCCATTTACGTAGACGACATTACACTTCACACAAGACTTTCCCTGACATTGTCAAGTCCTCATAGTCGTGTTCGTTATGGTCATGAACACTAGCCTGGTTCTGCAAGAGCTCTTAGGAATTGCGCCCCCACATTTCCCTTCGAAGCGACCCCACTTCTCTCTCACATAGGTGATTTCATCTTGAATCATTAAAAACATATGTTTTGTGATTTCATCTTGAATCATTATGCTTTATGATTTCATCCTGAATCATTAAAGCCATATGTTTAACCTCTCAACAAGTCACATTTGTTATAGGAATGGACTAGGAAAGTTACAATATTTAGTAACTCCCCCACATTGACGTGACTTCCCCTACATTTCTATGATTAGGTTGTCCTATTGAACCCAGATCTTGGGATCTCCAGTCAACTGGGTTAGGTTTTCCTTCATAGAAACTCATTCCTTCAAGGGCTTTAGCCCCATTCCTCTAGACGACTTACTTACTAACTCTCTGCTTAAGCCTTTCGTAAGCGGATCCGCGATGTTATCCTTTGACTTCACATAGTCAATTGAGATAACTCCTGTTGAGAGTAGTTGTCTTATCGAATTATGTCGACGACGGATATGTCTGGACTTTCCATTATACATTATGCTATGAGCTCTGCCAATTGCCGATTGACTATCACAATGTATACTAATGGCCGTTACCGGTTTAGGCCACCTTGGTATGTCCTCTACGAATTGACGTAGCCATTCCGCCTCTTGTCCGCATTTATCTAACGCGATAAATTCTGATTCCATCGTGGACTTAGCTATAACAGTCTGCTTGGAAGACTTCCAAGATATAGCTGCCCCTCCTAGGGTAAACACATATCCACTAGTCGATCTAGAATCCTTTATGTCAGATATCCAATTTGCATCACTGTATCCCTCGATAACAGCTGGATATCGATCATAATGCAGTCCATAATCGCGACTGTATCTCAAATAGTGAAGTACCCTAGTCATAGCTGCCCAATGTGCATAGCTTGGGTTACTAGTATACCTACTTAGCCTGCTAACAGCATATGCTAAGTCAGGTCGGGTACCTGTCATTAAGTACATTAACATGCCAATAATTCTTGAATACTCTAATTGGGCAACACCTAAGCTTCTATTTTTAGATAGATGCTTACTGGTGTCAATTGGAGTTCTAGCTAGGCCGGAATCCCTCGCATTATGAGTATTAAGAATTTTGTCCACATAATGTGCTTGACTTAACACAAGTCCATTTTGAGTTCGTATGATCTTTATTCCAAGGATCATGTAGAAAACTAGAAGGGGGGTTGAATAGTTTACCGATTAAAAACTTTGTTTTGAAACTTATTGAAAGATCAATTGATATTGATCTTAAGTATGTTGATGAAATATGCAAGCAATATGTAATAGGTAAGTAAGGAAAGAAATGATCAAACCACAACAAGTTGTTTATAGTGGTTCGGCCTACAAGGACTCTTTTTCCTTGCCCTACTCCACTCCCCGAGTCTCACACTCGAGAGTTTAACTTCACTAGTCAACAAGCTCCTTTCACCGGCGGAGAAAACCTTTACACGTCGCTTACACTATTTCCGACACTAAGCTAGATGTCGAGTTCTTTCCAAGGGTACAACTACTCCCACACACAATGTATTTTGAGGACTAAAATACTAACCACTCACACTCACAAGATTATGATGGTTTGATACAACAATGAAGTATGGATCAACACTAGATCATACAACACTAAACAAACAAGACTTCCAACTTCTCGTTGAAGCTTGAATATGACTTGATCTTCTTTGCTACAAAAGAGATCACTAATATGATATGAAACTGAGTTAGAAAGGTTAGAGAGAAGATATGTATGAGAGTATGTTAGAAAGGGATAAAAAACTACTTGGCTTGGCTTTGCTATTTATAGCCAATTTGGACAGGAGCGTCCACGGACCGCGGATCCCTAAAAAGGGTTCCGCCCGTGTACCCAATTGGTACCGCCAGTCTGACAGTCAAGATATCAAATCTTGCCTAAAGTCAACTCTATCTAAGTAAGATTGTGTAAGATATGAAGAGTACAAATCTTCACAAAATATCTAATGGAATCTTCCAATGATCTCCATGATGTAATACATGATGTTAAAATGTTGTATTACTATTAATAGAAATATGCAAATGCTTAAGTAGTGTTTGGTTTTAAGAACCTAACACATTCTACAAACTACTTATCATACATAATGATTAGAGTCATATCAAGATGTTACTAATCATAAATGTAAATGCTTGAATGATGAATATATTGTTTGAGAAAGCTTGTTTTAATATCTAATAAACTTGACAAGCTTTAAGCTTTTATAAATTAAATTTACTTTTGTCGTTAACAAAACTTAGGCAAAGATCAAAAATATAAATAACGTTTAATGACGATATTTGTATTAACAATCTCCCTCTTTTTGTTGAGGACAAAATATAAATTTTATTTTTATAAAAGAGACAAAGTTTGTACAAGAGTTATAAAAATATTAGTTTTAGAACTTTGAAAAGGAAATGATAATATAAGTGTATGAATTTTGACTTTTTATGAAAGTCAAAGAATTCACTAGTTGATGCATGATGTTGACTTTTTCAGAAAGTCAAAGTATGCAGTTTGACCCTTTTTTAAGAAAAGTCAAGTATTATCAATGAGGGTTCCTGTTTGACTTTTAGAAAGTCAATTGTATGCAGTTTGACTTTTTCAGAAAAGTCAAATATAAATAATTTCCAAGTTCTATATTTTCTCCCCCTTTTTGTCTCAACAAAAAGAAGAGGTTATGCGGAATGTAATGAGCCCGAGCTTATTATCTCCCCCTTGTTCAAAGCTCCCCCTAAATTGGGTGCTTTAATGGGAAGATACATGGATTGTGAAAATAAAGCTACAAAAAAAATTGTTAGTAATAATGATCATTCACAAGCATTTCCAAGCACTATGTAATGACACCAACAACATAATAAACAACATTCATTTGTTAAAATTTTTCATGAGTAAAGATCATGAAAAGAGAACACAATGATGTGTTTCTAGTACAAGAAAAAAAATTATCTAAAAACAAAAATAAATAAAAGACTATTCTAAAAACCATCCTAAAGAGATGGTGGATGGGAAAGAGCGTTGAGACGCTCAAGAATGTGGTTGAGGATGAACCTCATTTCTTCGTGGAAGTCATGGACCATAATCCGGGTCCGTTCCACGGTTTGACCCGTTTGCTCACAAGTTGAGCAACCATGCCTTGGTGGGTAGAAAGTTTGCGGAGGTTGTGGTGGTGGAATGGTGGATGTGTTGGTGGTGTTGGGGATGTTTGGAGTGGTCATGATGGATGCAAGCAAAGCACTTTGCATTTTCATTGTCTCACTTAAGTGAGAATCCACCATGCCTTTGAATTGGTGGAGGTTGTGGAGTTCGGCTTGAATCTCCTCTCTAGTGGGATTGTCATCCCACATGCTCTCCGGGATGTCCTCAATATGAGGGGACATTGATGATGGAAGTGGATGATCCCCGTATAAAGGACCATGAATGTCCTTGTGAATGGGGTGGAAAAGGAGAGGTCTTGGCCCTAATGGGGCGTTTGGGTCAATGGATGACCGAGGTGATTCATGAGCGATTCGCTCAATGGTGCCAAATGATGGCAATGGTGGTGGGTGACTTGGCCTAGGAGGCAAGTCTTCCAAGTCCTCTAGGAAAGGATTTGGTGATGTTGGTGGAGTAGAAAATAACTCCATGGGAGTGAGAGTGGGAGACCTTGGTGAAGGTGGTGATGGTGTTTTGGATGTTTGGATGGGTGCCGGTGGAGGTGAAGTAGGTGCTTTTGATGGTGGTGGAGTGGTGATCACAATGTGTGATGAAGTGGGTGTAGCCAAGGTAAGGTGTGTATCATCTCTAATGGGAGATGAGATGGTGAGTGGTGAAGATTCGGATGATGAGCTAAAATTAACAAAGCAACAAGGCCTTACACTCATTCTAGCGGTTTTCTTGCAAGGTTTTGGTGATGATTTAGTCATTTTTATCTTGGGTTTTGATTTGCTAGATAGTAAGTGAGAATGAGGAAGGTGTGAGGATGATCATGGTAAAGCCTTTCAATTTATAGAGGTAAGAAATTGTTGAGAAAAGGTTTGATTTGATGTTGAACCATTGAAGAGATGAGGTTCCTAATGATTTGGAAGTGGGTTGAATGCTAGTCATATCACCCAAGTCAATCCATACAAAGAAGATGGAGTGAAGAAGAAAAGATATGCAATAAATGTGTTCTAGTGAGTGGAATTTCCTAACATTCAGATTACCCACGGATTTGAAGGTACCAAAAATTTGGTTCCTTCCTTTATGCCAAAGGGCTCCTTGGGTGGATTTTTCAAATTTTTGAATTTTGGTGGGAAATGGATTTCTTACATCCCTTAGTGAATAATACTAGTTCTAATAACAGTATAAACTAGTTAAGATTGATTTATAAGTGATGGAAGATAATTTGGAATTACGAAAGAGTCGAAATTCAGAAAATTACCTGGAGGATCCACGGCACCAAAATCATATACAGACGGAACCCAAAAAAGGGTGCCGTCTGGTCCGCCTGTACAGATACGGCGGTACCAAAATTCATAAAGGACGGTACCAAAATAATGGTGCCGTCTGATCCGTGGAGTGCTGAAATTTGGACAGAATGTTTCTGAAAAACTGAAATTTCCGAAATCTGAAAATTTATCGCAAAACCTGTTATACTAAACATTTCTAGTTAGGAAAAGTAAATAACACATATGTAAACACATTGGAGCATAGATTAAGAGCAAGACTTATTGATTTTCACAATATAGTGAAAATGGGTAAAATTTGATAGCATACTTGTGCTATCCCCCTGCATGAGATTGTTAGCATACACCATTGTTTCAAGTTATATTATCATCCTACATAATAAAAACAACTAAATAGTATCAAACATTAACGATAATGCATTGTTCCAAACACTCCTTAAAGTACCCTTATTTGTCCAACTTCTTGTAAATCTTGTTCATCATCCTACCAAGGCACTTGAACATTCCCTTAGTTTGCTTGAATTCTGCTGATTCATTCTCAATTTCGGGAAGAGATGTGTAATACTCTTGAGGTGGAAGACGAGAGCTTGGAAGACCATCCTCGGAGCTATTTGATGATGATGATGAAGGAGTTGGAGGTTTAGCTCTCTTGCCTTTAGTCTTAGCAACTCGAGCATCACTCAAGGGCACAAAGATGTGAGGGATGAGATCATATTGAAGGTGCATCCCTTTTGGGGTTGGTGGAATTGGAGCGAAGTTTCTATAGAGACGGGTGAGAAGCATCCCGTATGGAAGAGCAACGGATCCTTGAGTTGGAATATCAATCATTCTCCTAGCTATGTAGTAGGCTAAGTTGAATGGTTGTCGGGTGGACAAGTTGTAAAGCATGTGGCAAAGACAAGCGTTTATGTGATCCCTATTCCCTATGGTGCTAATGACGTTTGCTCTAAGTAACTCCTCCCATTTCTTAAATTCGTGCTTAAGTTCATTGAGCTCCATTCCATATGGATCTCGGTCTACCTCTTTTCCCTTTCGGGTGACTCGGGTTGTATCCGTTTTTGGGTTAAAAAGGTGTTCACGGATGACATCCTTATCGGCTAAACGGGTTATGTAGGGGAGAGAGCGGTCATTGATTGCATCAAGTGCGGTGAGTGACCACTTATCCGTGTAGACACAAGTTCCTCGGTTGGGAATTCCTAGTACTCTAGCAAATTCACTTAAAGTGATGGTGAAGTCATTTTGATTGATTCTAAAGCTAAGACAAAACTCATCATCAGCTTCATCACTAAAACCGGTCACACTAGCATAGAATTCTAATACGAACCTAGGACAAATTGGTTCATCAATGTCAAGAAGACAATCGAATTGAATGGCGGCTAGTTCTTCACGAAGATTTGTATGCTCAAGGAAGGATGAGTGAATGGTTCTACCCTCGTGGAAATACCTAGATTCTAGACCCCTAAATATTTCTACTTGTTCCTTGGTGAGTCCTTTGGTTTTGTAGTGTTTGGGAATGTAGTTAAGAGTGTCTTTGTGATCATAGAATCTTGCGGCTACCATGGTTATTCCTAAATATAAGAATTAACATGTTAAAACTTTAGATAAATTTTAACGTTTTTGATTCTAGTGTGTGCCTATATGAAAACAATTTGGAGTTGCGGTTATCTCGACTCATTTTATGCATAAAATGGTTTTAGTGGAGTGTTTGGCAAATACCATGAGATAACCCAAATGCTCCTAATTCAATGTGGCTACATTTGAATATACCCGGGAGTGCATATTAGTTATGCAATACCTTTAGTATTCAAGAGCATGCAAGTGATGAAAATTTTAACGTTTCTATTTGTATTAGCAATGAAAAAAAATGTTTTCCTATAAGTGAGAAGCTTTTCAAAACTTTTGACATGGGGTGTTTGGTTGTTTGAATAAGGCCTTATATTTATTATCTATCAATTAGTGGGAAACATGATTTTGTTTATGCAATATGATAATGTAGTACCTAATTTGAATGACTAGTTATGCAATTTGCCAATTGAATTCATATTTGGTATAAAAGCATACATAAAACCCCATGTAATGATTTGTGATAGTTTTGTGCATAAATAAGAATCCTAGACTCAGAATTAAGAGATGAAATGTAGTTAGGATACTTACAATGATGTTATCTTCAGTGATTAGTGAGTGGGAAGATGACAACAATGAGCTTGGTTTAAGTTTTACACGTTTTGGTAAAGTGGGTTGTGAGGAAGAAGATGTTATGTATAAAGCTGTTTTGCTTCTGTAGACACCACGGACCAGACGGTACCAAATTTTTGGTTCCGTCCGTGTTGTCGTTTGGTGCCGTGGCTACAGTAGCAGAAACAAGACAAAATTGTTTTGGTTTGACTATTCTAATGTTTTAGGCTATGTTTATCCTACATGCTTGGTTCCATTAACCCTAAACCAAGTCTAAGAAGATTAAAAGGTTCTCGTTTAAGAGGTTTAGTAAGGATGTCGGCAATGTTGTCTTCGGAGGATACTTTCTCGATTGAAATGTTTCCTTTTTGAACATTGTCGCGAAGAAAGTGATGACGGATTTCAATGTGCTTTGTGCGAGCATGTTGAATGGGATTCTTGCTGAGATCGATGGCTCCTTTGTTGTCGCAAAGTATCACAATGTCGTTGAGATGAATTCCGTAGTCTACGAGAGCTTGCTTCATCCAAAGAGCTTGTTGACATGCTTTTCCGGCTGAGACGTATTCGGCTTCAGTAGTAGAGATGGCTAGAGCCGTTTGCTTCTTTGCAAACCATGATGTGAGACAATGTCCAACAAAAGTACAAATACCACTTGTACTTTTTCTATCGACATAATCACCGGCATGATCCGAGTCGGCATACACTATGGTTTCTATACCCGTTCCTTTGGGATACCATAATCCTAAACACGTTGTTCCCTTAATGTATCTAAAAATCCTTTTTAATGCTTCTAAGTGTGATGCCTTTGGGTTTTCTTGAAAGCGAGCACATAGACAAACACTAAACATAATGTCGGGTCTACTAGCCGTAAGATAGAGTAGGCTACCAATCATTCCTCTATATTTAGTGTTATCTACGGATTCACCTTCTTCGTCCTTGGTGAGTTTAGTGTCCGAAGACATGGGTGTTTTAGTTGGTTTGGAATCTTCAAGACCAAATTTCTTAAGCATATCTTTTATATATTTAGATTGGTTAAAGAAAATACCATCCTCTAGTTGTTTAATTTGAAGTCCTAGAAAGAAGTTTAACTCACCCATCATACTCATTTCAAACTCGTCATGCATGATTTTAGAGAAATCATTACATAGTTCTTGACAAGTTGATCCGAATATAATGTCATCAACGTATATTTGAACAATAATAATTTGTGATTCCTTTTTCTTAGTAAAAAGAGTATTATCTACTAATCCCATAGTATATTTGTTATCAATAAGAAAAGTCTTAAGACGGTCGTACCAAGCTTTAGGTGCTTGTTTAAGGCCGTATAAAGCTTTCTTGAGTTTGAAGACATGATGTGGTTTCTCAAAGTCGGTAAAACCGGGAGGTTGAGCAACATACACTTCTTCGTTAATAAACCCATTAAGAAAAGCACTTTTGACATCCATTTGAAATAATTTAAAATCATAAGCACATGCATAAGCAAGTAATATTCTAATAGATTCAAGTCTAGCTACCGGTGCATAAGTTTCATCATAGTCAATTCCTTCCTGTTGATTATAGCCTTGTGCAACAAGCCTAGCTTTGTTTCTAGATACTATACCATTTTCATCCATTTTGTTTCGAAAGACCCATTTTGTTCCAATTATAGTTTGATCTTTGGGTTTTGGAACTAGTTTCCAAACATCATTTCTAACGAATTGGTTTAATTCTTCTTGCATGGCCATTACCCATGATTCATCTTTTATTGCTTCATTTATGGTTTTTGGTTCAATGGTGGATACAAAACAAAAATGATTACTTTGATTTTGAGCTTGTGATCTTAAGGTTCTTTGATTAAGTTTTCCTATGACCTTTTCTAATGGATGACTTTTAGATTCTTTTATGTTGACAATTTCCTTATTTAATGGTTCATCTTCCTTATTATTATTAATTTGACTTTCAATTATTTGACTTTCAACTAAGTCATCATCTACCAAAGGTGATGTCTTAGAGGGAGGTGGACTTTCGTCAAATGTTATGTTCAACGATTCCTCGACTATCATTGTTTCTTTATTTAGGACAATGTAAGCTTTACTAGTTTGAGAGTAACCAAGAAATACACCTTCATAAGACTTTGGGTCAAACTTGGTGAGATAATCCTTAGTGTTAAGAATAAAACATTTGCAACCAAAGACTTTAAAATATCCTAATGTTGGCTTTTTACCTTTATAAAGTTCATATGGTGTTTTGTTTAGGAAAGGACGTATTAGGACTCTATTTAAAATATATGTAGAAGTGTCAACGGCGTTACACCAAAACTTTTGAGGAATGTTTTGTTCATTAAGCATTGTTCTACTCATTTCTTGAATTGTTCTATTTTTACGTTCTACTACTCCATTTGATTGAGGTGTTCGTGGAGCGGAAAAGTTATGTGTTATACCATTTGTATCACAAAAGTTTCCAAATTGAGTTTCGTTGTCAAATTCACGACCATGATCCGTTCGGATCGACACAATTTTAACACCTAGAAGATTTTGAATTTTCTTGCTAAGTATTTCAAATTTATCAAAAGCTTCATTTTTGGTTTTCAAAAATAACGTCCAAGTAAACCTTGAGTAATCATCTACTATGACCAAAGTGTATAAGTTGCCTCCATAGCTTCTTATAGCGGATGGTCCAAACAAATCCATATGTAATAATTCTAGACACTTAGATGTAGATACCATATTTTTAGATTTGTGACTACTATGTGTTTGTTTACCAATTTTGCAAGCGTCGCAAAAGTGTTGGTCATATTTTAGCTTTGGCAAATTCCTAACTAACTCTTTTGAAGATAGGTTTTGTATAAGTCTCATATTAGCGTGACCTAAGCGTCTATGCCAAAGAGATGAGCTATCATCTAATGTTGTTAGGCAAAGTTTGTCATTATATGTTTTATCTATTTTCATGACGTATATGTTATTTTTCCTAACTCCTTTAGCTATGGTGATACCATCTTTTAATATTTTACTACCATTTTCATCAAATAGTACTTTATACTTTTTATCGCATAGTTGGCTAATACTAAGTAGATTAAATCCTAACCTATCCACATGAGCAACATTTTCAATAGTTAGAGAGTTATGAGCAATCGTACCTTTGCCAATGATTTTGCTTTTGAGATTGCTACCGAAAGTGACATTACCTCCGTCATACTCTTGGTATGATGAGAAGAGACTTTTGTTGCCCGTCATGTGTCGTGAGCATCCACTATCTTTTATCCATTCATCAGGTTCCAATCCAACTTTCAAACATACCTAAGAAGCGAATAACTCAAACATTTGGTCCCCAATATCTCATGGGTCCGTTTGGGTTAAACATACCATTTATTTGATTCATGTATGGAAATGATGGATAAGGGTTCCATGGCATGTAATCTGGAGTTTGATATGGTCTAGGAAAGTTTTGATTCCAACCGTTGTGTTGGTAGTTATGTTGAACGTTGTGGTTGCTCTTAGGAAAGGGGCGTTTGGCAAAAGAAGTTTTATGTCGTTGTTGAGTAGTTTTTGATCTAAATTCATTTTTAATAAGTCCTACTCCTGATATAATGGCTGGTTTTAGTTTAACATTATCATTGGTTTTCTTTGTTATTTTAACAAATTCAGTACGGTCCGTATTGCGAACATTCTGTTCTGCTGAAGTACCCGCGGTACCGTTTTGCACAACGGACGGAACCCTTTTTTTGGTTCCGTCTGGTCCGTGCTGTACAGCAGCAGATTTGACAGAATGTTCGTCCTTTTCGGCCGTTTTGTTTTGACTCTTAGGTATTAAAACTTCATTAAACCCTAGCCCATTCATGTCTCCTGGTGTTTTATGGATTTTAACTATTTCATCGGCAATAGCGATGTTTTTGTTAAACCTTTTAAACTTAGAATTATTTTCTATTAAAACTTCTTGTGTGAGCTTTAGTTTTTCTATTTCAAGATTTAGCTCTTGACATGATTTACAATCATTGTCATTTGCTTTTCCTTTTTCAAGCCGTTTTGCTTTTTCTTTTAACTCATATACCTCATTTTCCAAAAACTCCTTTTTAGTTTTTAGAAATTTGTTTTTAGTTATGATTTTTAGACTTAGCTCACACAATTGATTATATTGTTTTTGCAAGGTGTCATCATCTATGGAAGAATAAGAAGAATCGGAAAGTACCTCATTTGACTCATGTGCCATTAGAGCGATCTCTTCCTTGCTTGATTCTTCATCGTCTTCACTATCACTCCAAGCACCACTTACAAAAGCTCGTTGAGTTTTGCTCTTAGGTGGCTTGGGACATTCTCCTATGAGATGACTTGCATCACCACATCTAAAACACTTTCTTTCACCTTTGATCTTCTTATCATCCCGATCTTTTCGGAATGGCTTCTTTTCTTCTCGAGGTTGTCTTACAAACTTTCCTCTTCTTCTAAAGAACTTCTTGAAATCTCTAACGGCCATGGCATACTCCTCATCTTCACTATCGGAACAAGATTCACCATCATCGCTTGATTCCGCCTTTGCTTTAAGAGCAACGGATTTGATCTTCTCCTTTCTTCCTTTGATGATCTCAGAATCTTTCTCCATTACCATTTCGTGAACTTTGAGGTTGCCAATTAGCTCGTCTAGTGACATTATTGAGAGATCTTTTGATTCTTCAATAGCGGTCACTTTAGCTCTCCATTTGGGATGGAGTGCTCTAAGAAATTTCCTGACAAAGTTCTTACTACGAAAAGATTCGTCAAGTGCTTTAAGTGATGTAATGATAGTGTTAAAACGAGCAAAGCCACAATCAATGGTTTCATCTTCAGGGATAACAAATTGTTCATATTGTTGAACAAGAAGATCAATTTTGTTATCCTTGACTTGTGAATTACCTTGATGTGTAACAATTAAAGATTCCCAAATATCTTTAGCGGTTTCACACATAAAAATTCTTTCATATTCTTTTCTAGGTAAAGCATTATAAAGCATCATTTTAGCTTCATTATTTTTAGCAACTAATTTCTTTTGTTCATCAACGGAAATATCCTTTGTTGTAGAACTAAAATCTCCTTTAACAATAATAAACCAAAGATCTATATCTTTTGATTTTACATATGTTTCAAAACGGTTTTTCCAATAGATAAATCCATTGGTTTCAAAGAGTGGTGGTCTTTGCATAGATTGCCCTTCTTTAAAGTTTTCAGAATCCATGGATCGTTTCAAGTTTATAAAATACAAGTTATTTTAGAAATTCTTGAGCAACGAGGCTCTGATACCAATTGTAGAAAACTAGAAGGGGGGTTGAATAGTTTACCGATTAAAAACTTTGTTTTGAAACTTATTGAAAGATCAATTGATATTGATCTTAAGTATGTTGATGAAATATGCAAGCAATATGTAATAGGTAAGTAAGGAAAGAAATGATCAAACCACAACAAGTTGTTTATAGTGGTTCGGCCTACAAGGACTCTTTTTCCTTGCCCTACTCCACTCCCCGAGTCTCACACTCGAGAGTTTAACTTCACTAGTCAACAAGCTCCTTTCACCGGCGGAGAAAACCTTTACACGTCGCTTACACTATTTCCGACACTAAGCTAGATGTCGAGTTCTTTCCAAGGGTACAACTACTCCCACACACAATGTATTTTGAGGACTAAAATACTAACCACTCACACTCACAAGATTATGATGGTTTGATACAACAATGAAGTATGGATCAACACTAGATCATACAACACTAAACAAACAAGACTTCCAACTTCTCGTTGAAGCTTGAATATGACTTGATCTTCTTTGCTACAAAAGAGATCACTAATATGATATGAAACTGAGTTAGAAAGGTTAGAGAGAAGATATGTATGAGAGTATGTTAGAAAGGGATAAAAAACTACTTGGCTTGGCTTTGCTATTTATAGCCAATTTGGACAGGAGCGTCCACGGACCGCGGATCCCTAAAAAGGGTTCCGCCCGTGTACCCAATTGGTACCGCCAGTCTGACAGTCAAGATATCAAATCTTGCCTAAAGTCAACTCTATCTAAGTAAGATTGTGTAAGATATGAAGAGTACAAATCTTCACAAAATATCTAATGGAATCTTCCAATGATCTCCATGATGTAATACATGATGTTAAAATTTTGTATTACTATTAATAGAAATATGCAAATGCTTAAGTAGTGTTTGGTTTTAAGAACCTAACACATTCTACAAACTACTTATCATACATAATGATTAGAGTCATATCAAGATGTTACTAATCATAAATGTAAATGCTTGAATGATGAATATATTGTTTGAGAAAGCTTGTTTTAATATCTAATAAACTTGACAAGCTTTAAGCTTTTATAAATTAAATTTACTTTTGTCGTTAACAAAACTTAGGCAAAGATCAAAAATATAAATAACGTTTAATGACGATATTTGTATTAACAGATCACATTAGCCAAACCCATATCCTTCATGTCAAACTTTGATTTCAACATGTCTTTAGTAGATTTGATCATCTTGTCGTTACTGCCAACGATAAGCATATCATCAACATATAAACACAAGATTACATATCCACTATTTGTGTCTTTGACATAAACACATTTGTCGCATTCATTAATTTTGAATCCACTCTCTAGCATGGCGTGGTCAAATTTTTGATGCCATTGTTTGGGAGCTTGCTTTAAGCCATATAATGACTTAACAAGCCTACAAACTTTGTTCTCTTGTCCAGGAGCCATGAAACCCTCAGGTTGATTCATGTAGATTTCTTCTTCTAAATCTCCGTTTAGAAATGCCGTTTTCACATCCATTTGGTGAACTTCCAAATTTCTTAAAGCGGCAATAGCAAGTATCATCCTAATCGAGGTTATTCGCGTAACAGGCGAATATGTATCAAAGTAATCAAAACCTTCTCGTTGTCTAAATCCTTTGATTACTAATCTTGCTTTATACTTTTCAATGGTGCCATCGGCTTTCATCTTCTTCTTTAAGATCCATTTATAGCCTAGTGGTTTACAACCAGGAGGTAAATCCACGAGCTCCCAAGTATGGTTTTGTAAAATAGAATCTATTTCACTTTTAATGGCTTCTTTCCATTGAGGCCCTTCTGAGGAAGTAACCGCTTCTCGGTATGAAGTAGGTTCGTTTTCAACCATAAAAGAAACAAAATCGGGTCCAAACGATTTCTCGGTTCTTGCCCTTTTGCTTCTTCTAGGTTCAACCTCTTCTTCCTCAGTTTGATCTTGTCTCTCATCTTGGAGATCATTATTCTCTCGTTGTCTCTTATCTTGGACAACTTTGTCATCTATTCTAGATGAACTTCCAGTTTCCTTCGTTAAACAAGGAAATATAGTTTCAAAGAATGAAGCATTCCTTGATTCCATTAATGTACCCTTTTGTATATCCGGATTTTTCGAATCATGTACAATGAAGCGATAAGCACTGCTATTCTTAGCATATCCGATGAATATACAATCTACAGATTTAGGTCCAATCTTTTGGGCCTTGGGAGTTGGTATAGCTACCTTTGCTAGACACCCCCACACTCGTAAGTACTGATATGATGGTTTTCGTCCCATCCATAATTCATAAGGGTCTATTCTTTTTTCTTACGAGGTATCTTATTTAAAAGATAAGTAGCCGTCAGAATGGCTTCCCCCCACATGTCCTGGCTTAGACCAGAACTTATCAACATGGCATTAACCATTTCTTTCAAAGTACGGTTCTTCCTTTCGGTAATACCGCTCTGCTGAGGTGAATAGGGAGCTGTGAACTCGTGTCTAATTCCATGTTTCGCACATAGATAAGCAAATGGAGACACATATTCACCTCCTCTATCACTTCGGACCACTTTGATTTTCTTACTAAGTTGATTCTCAACTTCGTTTTTGTATAGAACAAACGTGTCTATAGCTTCATCTTTACTTTTCAGTAAGTAAACATAGCAATACTTTGTACAATCATCAATAAACGTGATAAAGTACTTATTGCCACATTTTGTGGGTAGTGATTTCAAATCACATATGTCAGTGTGTATCATATCAAGTGGTTCGGTTTTTCGTTCAACCGATTTGAAAGATGCTCTTGTAAGTTTGGCTTCAACACAAGTTTCACATTTATATTTTGAGTCAATATGAATATTAGGTATGCAATTAAATTTAATCAATCGACGCATTGAATTAAAATTTACATGTCCAAGACGGCCATGCCACATATTAGAAGACTCAATCAAGTAAGCAGAAGAATTCATATTATTGATATCTTTCTTAACAACCATTACATTGAGTTTAAACATACCATTCAGGGCATATCCCTTACCAGCATACACTTGATTCTTAGAAAGAACAAACTTATCAGACTAAAAAACAAGACGAAAACCAAACTTGTTCAACAGCCAACCAGACACAAGATTCTTGCGAATCTCTGGAACATTGTCACAACTCGTAATTTCAGGTCATTTTAAAAACTTTGAAAATTTCACTATTCATCTCGGGAATTTACTATTCATCGGTTACTATTCATCATTTTACTATTCATCGTTTTTGAAGTAGATTTAATATTCTGAGAACGTATTTCAAAATTTTACTATTCACGAAACACTATTCATTCCCGGAGAAATTCACTATTCATGATTCACTATTCATCATTTATCGTAAACTAGGTTTACGAGTATCAAATTCGCGTAACCTTAATGGTTTAGCTGCGAATTCATGAACATATCATCGAGGACATTTCATATAAACTAGATTTAGTCTACATATCATTAGCAACATCATCATCACATTAGTTCATGCATTGTTTTACATTTTTCATTAAACGTTTATTTCCTATTAAATAAACGCTATCGCGTAATCATTTATTTTGAATATTTGATCCGTCATTTCCAAAAATATCCCTAATATATTTTTATATTCATTTTAAGACTATAAAAATTATATTATTAGTTTACCTGATGTTTTCAATTTATTTTGTATATAAATTGTTATGTATAAATAATTACGACGATTTTCGTAAATACTACTCGATAATTATTATTTCACAAAATTTTTGTAAGAAATGCATTTTTTATAATTTTTATGACATCGATATATTTTATTTTGTTCCGTTAAAATTTATTTTTAGCTAACGTTACCCTAAATACTTAATTATACACACAAACTACCTAATATAACTACATTTAAATGTCATTGTCATACAAAATGCACTACTCTTTCATTCTATTTCTACTTGTCGACCAAATGGGATGACACAACATATTTGATACAAATATCTTCTACACTAGCCAAACTAGACTTCTCTTGTAATATTTATTTTAATTATAACAAGCATTAACACATACAACACACATTCTCAAGGTGAAACAAGAACAAATTTCTCTCCCCCCTTTTTGTTGAGAACCGGCCATATCAAGACACCAAGAGGAAACCAAAATTTTTTGTAGCACATGTGTTTATCAAGTTCTATTAGTGATCTATGTTAAGGTTTTGAAATAAAAACCTATAGATTAATAAGGTTTTCATCATCTTTTTCACATAATCATTCAAGTAAGCATTTCATGATCTTCAAAATTCTTTTATATTCATATTTATGTTATTTCATTATTTTTTCAAGAAAACATGCAAGTTATATGAGTGTCTATACCACTTTATTTGTTTTTAAGTACTTATAATAAATATATATCATCCTATAATTATCCCTTGAAACATATCATTTTTGATGATGTCTAGGAACCCATGACACCCTAAGAAGGTGTATGGTAGGTTTAGAATAGCTTTGGCGTTGAATTGAAGTGGTTAGAATAAGTATTACGCGAGAAAAACCCATTTCGACAACATTAAATAAAGGTCTGATCATTTTTGTGAAATCTGGAAAATTCGACAGATTGTAAAATATTTCGGGCTAGATATTCAGAAAATATACTTTAAAACGAAAACGTGGCCACTTGAACGGGTTAAAACGGAGTTATAACGAAGAAGTTATGCTATTTTCAAGTTTAACGACGAAAACTATATTTTCAGAAAATTTCAGCATGTTGTCTCAAACTTTTACGAGTCAAAAATGAGTCTTAAGCGATATTAAATGAGTCGACTTATCAAAAATATATTAGTATACTTTAACACGAAGCTAAGGACATATAAAACGTAGAAAACGGACTTGTAACGATTAAATTACACGCGTTTAAACAAGGTTGCCGTAACTATTTTATATAAGCATAACTAATATATTTTCTAATAGACAAACATTACGGCCGCGAATGACCATGTTGAGGGTCGTTTTTAACATTGATGTAGTACCTTTTATAAAATGATGTCTTCTAGTAAAAGTAAGTTCGCCTAGCCTATTTTCCAAAATGTCCAACCGTTCGTCAAACGGAGTTGTAACAAATAAAATACGGTCACTCAAACTTTGCCGAAAATTACCTTAAATAATATTTTTGGTACAAGCACCCTACTTTACCTATGTTTTTCTCCATGATCGAGACCTCTATGATGAAAACTTAAAAGCTAAAACTTTTAGATAATGCTACAAGCTTTCCAAAACCGTTGAGTTTGTTTCCTAACACTCGATACTCACTATTTTACGACTAGCTTTTCGAGGCCATTTAGTCACTTTCATGAATTGTCAAATTATATTATTTTGCGACGAAAAGCTATAAATTCTTGATAAATTACTAAACGACTATCGTAGGAGGTTGTTTCAACGTAAATACTTGTAAAGTATTTTATAATATGACGAGATGTCATAAACATATATTTCGACGATAAACATTATTTTCAAATGTACAAGTGGTATGGATATCATATGAGTTTGCATGCACGACATTGTTTCATGATTTACATTAGAACATATCATTCATAATATGTCGCGGTTAGAGGTTGCGCCTCATTTCAGTATTGCCATTATATCATCATAAATATTGCACCAGGTGAGTTTCGTAGCCCCTACTTTTGTATGTTTTGAACTATTTTGGGGGAGATACATGCTTAACTATTTTTCACAAGTACTTTAGATTTTTACGGATAACTTCTATCATGATCACCATCGTTTCAAAACCGAATGTTGTACTATATCAATTGTTCTTATTTATGTGCTATAGTTCTACGTCGAATAATGTGCTATATCAGTTGACTACTGATACATTAACTCATGTACTATTGATTATGTGTTATAGTTCTACGTCTAATAATGTGCTATATCAGTTGACTACTGATACATTGAGTCATGTACTATTGATTATGTGCTATGGTTCTACGTCGAGTTAGGTACTATTGTGAATTCATTTGACATTATGTGCTTGAACATAAACTATACACATTTTGGCAGTGGGTTGTAAACACACAAGTTGCAAGTTTTGTATGGGCGAAACTTGGAACTGAGTGGATTTGCAATGCCTTTGCTGCATGAACATTCTTTAAAGGTTTTCTTCATTTCAACACAAACTCTATGAACTCACTCAACCTTTGTGTTGACACTTTTAGCATGTTTTATCTCAGGTATCTAAGGCATACACTTCATGGCATGCATGTGGACTTATCATAGAGTCGTGGTGACGACGCGTCTCACATGGGATTTATGCACTTTAAAAACATCGTTTGGCTTGTAACAAACTTATTTCCGCATATGTTGACTTTCATTTGGGACTTATCTTTTGTAAACTCTGATTGTTTTATTAAATCAAATGATTTGTTTTCCAAACGACACTTTAGGTCGTTCGATATAACTGTGATTGTGATGCTATGACAGTCAACCCCCAGGAATTCCATTCCGCTGCAAAACAGGTAATTTGGGGGTGTGACAAACATACAAGACATTAGTCAACTGAGATCTTTCTCGAATGTCATCTTCAAGATTACATCTCCTTCAACCTTGATTTCAGCAGTTGCAAAGTTGCCCATGTACAGCTTCTCTCCACTATCAACCGCTTTGAAAGAGTGAAACATACTCTTATCAGCACACACATGATGGGTAGCCCCAGTATCCACCCACCATTCCCTGTTGTTGGAACCTACCAGGTTAACTTCAGAGATCATGGCAATGACATCAGACACCATAGCAATCATGTCCACATCTTCATTCACCATATTAGCCTGGCGTGGAGTCACCCGCTTCGGCATCTTACAGTTAGCAGCACGGTGACCTGGCTGGTCACAATTGAAACACACCCCTTGAAACTTCTGTTTCACAATTGCAGCTTTAGGAGCAAGGTAATCAGAATTCCCTTTGCCCTTCTTGTCATTCTTTCCTTTTCCTTTGCCTTTAGCTTTGACATTGGACTTTGAAGATGACGAAACATGCTCAACCATATTTGCCTTTGCAGAATCAGGCGTATACGTGTTTTTCTGAGCCAGCTTGTTGTCCTGTTCAATACGAAGACGAACAACCAAGTCTTCAACACTCATCTCCTTTCGCTTATGCTTCAGGTAGTTCTTGAATTCTACCCAGCTTTGAGGTAACTTTTCAATAATAGCAGCAACTTGAAAAGTTTCACTCAAAGTCATTCCCTCAGCATGAATGTCGTGTAGCAAAACCTGCAGATCTTGAACCTGACTCATCACATTCTTTGAATCATCCATCTTGTAATCCAAAAAACGAGCTACCACGAACTTCTTTGTACCAACATCCTCAGTTTTGTACTTGCGTTCCAATGACTCCCATAATTCTTTGGCAGTCTTGGTCTTGAAGTACACGTTGTACAAAGAATCAACCAAACCATTCAGAACATAGTTGTGACACAAAAAGTCTGAATGTTTCCATGCTTCCAAGGCTTGAACAACCTGTTGATTAGAAGATTGACCTTCTGCAGGAGGTTCCACGTTAGGTGGGTTCTCTTTTAAGAACCGCGCAAGGTTCAAAGTAGTGAGATAGAAAAACATCTTCTGTTGCCACCTCTTGAAATTATGTCCATTGAATTTCTCTGGTTTCTCAGCATGATTAGCAACCGTGTTGGTAACTGGCGCACCAGTTACGTTCACAGGAGTAGTCACAGGAGGGGTAGTGGTGTTTGTCATCCTGAAAGTTCAAACACAAACAGTTAAGCCAACTGTTATAAAATCGGTATCTAAGAAATTCAATCGTGATTTCTGTTAACTTGTACCGAATCTGCTTCAAAGAAACTCAATCTTGGTTTCAATGAATCTAGATTTAAATAAATGACCAAAGTAAATAGATCAGTATAATAGAAACTCAATCTTGGTTTCAATATAACTGATAAGAATAAACTGTTTTAAAAATCGTTTTAGATCTGTACACCAAATCTGTAAATTAAAATCCTGTTTATAAAACTGGTTTTCCAAAGAAACTCGATCCTGGTTTCGACAGAAAACTGTTTGTAAATAAAATCTGTTAATAATAATTAATCCGATTTAATAAAAGCGTTTTTAATTTTGTTAAATCGAATCTGTTTTAAGACTGTGGGAAACGGTGCACACTTTTATTAATAACGAAATCAGATTACAGTTAATAATAATAGAAAATAAAAGACAGAAAATTAAATACAGACAGAAAGGGGTAGAAGCAGAAGACAGACTCTAAATTGATAAATAAATAAAACAGTAAAAGTCGTGGAACGAGGATCGTGTAAAACACGATTCCCTTAAAACAGATTCGTCGTCTGTTTCCCAGGGTACAACGTCCAAAGCTGTTGTACATCCGGACTTGACTTACTTGCCTGAAAGATCACAGAAGCTTGCGTGTTTCTGATTGAAGAGAATACTGGAATTCGGCTGCAGAGGAGTTACGTTTTTCTGTGCTTAAAAACCGAATGAGATGTGTTTAATGTATAGGCTAAACCTATCTTGGTCACCAAGAAAAGATATTTGCCTGAATATACACAGATACGAAAATCTGTTAAATATTAAACACGATTTCAATATCTTCCATTTATTTAAACCGATTATGTCTAACTTGTTTACAAAGTTTAAATCAGTTCCCAAAATAAATGAACACAAAATCTGCAGGTATGCGAGGTTTCGGAGCTGCATTCGTGTCCGCAGGTCGCATGAGTTCAGAAGCTTCGAACCCATTTTGGCCAAGAAATCCTGAAATCTGCACCCCCCTGCGTGCGCGCACGTAGGTGTTGGAGTAAAACCAACAAATCATTTTGAAGGTTCATATCAAGATTTCTATATAAACACACTCCCACTTCATTTTCTAGGCGATGTGGGATGTGTTTATTTTCCCAAATTTTGTGTCTCACGTGTCCCACTTTGAGACACGATATCTCATTCATATTAACTCCATTTTGGACATACTTTAGCTCGTTGCGAAGCTCTCGTCGAGGAGAACGCAAAGCTACCAAGAAGTATGAATATATATAACATATATATATATATATATATATAGTGTAGCGTTCAATGCAGAACCAATATTTTGTACAGAACTTTACAGAACCATATTAATCAATCTGAGCCATTAGATTAGTTTGATCAAAGGTTAATATTAAATGTGACAAAACTACAATTAAACAAAAAATAAGGGTCTTAATGTAATTAATAGAAAAAAATAAATAAAGCAGAAAGGGCAATTTAGGTATTTTGTACCCGCCCAAAACAATGCTTGAAAGTTGAAACCGTTTTCACTTCTCAGATCTAGCATTCAACATAAAAAATAAAATAAACCAAACCCTCTTTTCCTCTCAACATGTAAAATTATTTCCTTCTCTCCTAAAAAAAAACCTAGCCACTCTTCGTCTCTCCACCATCATATCACAGCCGCCGCCACCAATATCCGCCTGTCATGGTTCGTCACCGCCGCCAAGAACCGTCACCACCACCAAGTACCAAAGTCGACACCAAAGAAACAAATACAATCACGAATGATACCTGAAGTCGTCGCTCATGTTTAGATCTGGTGGTTTTCGAATCTAATTAAGATGTTTTCAACAAATCGATCACGGCTTCCATTAATGAAAAAGGTAAACGATTTTGTTATGAAGTATGGGTTTTGTTTATTAGTTTTAAATTCTAACTACAAACTGATGGAATTGTAAACTGTGAGATGTTTGATATTTTTTAGAGCATTGTTGATATTAACGTTTTCTAAGCATCCAGTTTTTAAGTTGCTGTGACACAATGGCTTTTCTTATGAAAGAAACAACTATTTTAGTATTGAATGGTTTACTCCCTCATATTCAATATTGCAATACATGGCCATACATTCCAGATGTCATGAATATGATAGTCACAAATTGGTAGATACTTGTCTAATTAAGTATTTAATTCAAGAGAAAATGAATCATTTATAAGATTAACTTGTTTGAGTTACTTAACTTTTCAAATATTAGTGTTTGTTTGTTCTTTACTCACTTTTTTTTTGTCCTTTCCAAACAGTAGCACATTTGGATTTATTATTTAAAATGGTTTTAAAAAACAATATGCAGCAGCACTTATAAAAGCATTTTTAATAACATTTGTACTATTTAAATGTTATAATAATCATGTATGTACTCTTCAATGTGCAGTTAAAAGCAAGATGCTCACAAAAATTGCAACGTGCACATATGTTTTTGTAAGACGGGCACATATGTTCTACTGAATTTGAAAAGAAAGCGCAGCGTGCACATATGTTTTTGGAAGGATACTCATATGCTCTGACGAATTTGATATAAATAGAGAATGTGCATATGTGTTATGTTATAGTTATGTTATCTGTTAAAACTAATTTCAGGTATCGAAAAGACACAAGTGTTGATCATGATAACGATGTCAAGACACAAGTGTAGAATGAGATACGAAAGCGTGCGCACATGTTCTTGAAAGAGTGCACACATGTTTTTTGAAAAGTGCACACATGTTTTTTGAGAAGTGCACATATGTTTTAGGATGACGTCATTTGTATTTTATTGGAATTTCATTTGATATCAAACTTTTGTGTATATTGTTTATCTTTTTGCTTGTTTATAAATTTAGAGGTTACATTTATATATTGTTATTATAAATTTCGACGATGAAAGAATGTATACTAAAAAACATATGTGCAATTATCATTTTAAGCAAAACAAGTTTAATGTCTAAATAATTGTACGTAAAAAACATATATAAATTTACAATATTACAAAAAAACACATGTGCACCTCATTTTTTCTAGAAAAAACATGTATGCTTAAAAAAAAAAAAAAAAAAATTCCAAAATTCAAGGGACTTAAAAGACGTTTTTTATTTAAAAATACAAAAAAAAAAAGTGTTTTACTATTTTGCCCTTTTCAATTAAATAAAAAGATTTAATAATACTAAATTCTCATTGGTTCAAAGTGGTTCTGTAAAGTTCTGTACAAAAAAGTGGTTCTGCATTGAACGTGACCCTATATATATATATATATATATATTAAATAGTGTCCAAAATTTGCAAAAACTCATTTGCAAAACTATTTTTCCAACATTAATTTGAACAATGAAAACACTACACTCTTGGAAAGTGATGCACCGATGATGTATATGAATTTGAATTGAACAAATTACTACTATAAGTATATTTACCAGAAGTGTGAGTATGAGAGATTGAGAGTTATTTGCTCACTAAAAAAGAAAGAAAAAGGGACTTGGAAGATTTTAAGCATATTAAGATTCAATAATCAAAACGTAATTTATGTAAAGATTTTTCATTTATTTAAAGCATCCACTATTAAAACATGTGCCTCCGTGGAATGATAACCACAATAAGGTCCCTGCTTATCTAACATCAACCATCCATCCACTTTGCACGACCATAGTCTTGACAAGTTCTTGCTCCACACTTGGTGTGGTCTCGACGATGCAACTTTGTTAGTGTAATTGAGGAACACACGAAAGCAAGGTTGTCAGGATTGCGATCCTGATCGTAATATCGTACGATCCTACGATCCCACACGCAAAAAACGATCAGGATCGTAACAATATCGTAATTTAAGTAGGATCTTAGATCGGTTATGATCAGATCCTATTATTAACCTATTTTTTAAGTACTTTTTTGCTATCTATACTACTTTATAATGCATTTAGGCCTTCTAAAATTAGAAGGCTTAAAAATTCAGACTTTTTTACTTGCTTATTATGGAAAGAGTTTTTCTAACAAAAAATTAAGATAAGGAGCTCCAATCATGAGATGACATGTGTCACTTTTTAACAAACTCCAAGCCTAACTTCTAACAAACTCCAAACCTAACTCCTAACCACTAAAAATTAAGATAAAGAGCTCCAATTATAAAATGACATGTGTCTATTTCTCAACTAAAAATTCATCTTTATTTTTAAATTAAAATATCTTTTTATCTACTTATTTTTTTTATAATCTAATTTCACCATATTTTCTAAAATTTTATGCTCTTTAATTCAACATCTATTTTGATATATTTTTATGAGTTTTTAGTTTTTATATTTTTAATGGGTTTATTTTATTTTAATTCAAAATTTTACAACTTTAACATTTATTTCATTTATTTCAATCAATATAATCTTGATTCGTCAAAATCATATACTTTTGGGGTAGTGTTTGACGCGTAAGAGATTGCGAGGGTATTTCTATATGCGGGAATAATGATGTCGCGGGAAAGTTACGGGTAACCCAAACAAACACTTACAACTAACACATATACATTCGAAGTGTTTTGAAACGAATTCACTAAACGGGTAAGCAAACACATATAACTATACTTATCGCCGCCGCTGTGTGCGGGTACCCGGCTAGTATTAACTTATAATTTAAGTAAGATCGTATCAAGATCGTAAGATCGCGACTATAATCGGTTACGATCCTATCCTATTATTAACCTATTTTTTTAGCTCTTTTGCTATATTAACTTATTATGCATAAAATCATGTCTTAAAGCTCAAATGACAAAAAATTCTTCAAATCTGACTATTTGGATATCCATTGACCATTCTTAATTATTAAGATAGAAAAAAAGAAAGAAAAAAGAATACACCTAATTAGCTAATTTCTTTTGCCTCGTTTCATCTACCGGTACCAAATCTCATCTTCTTGGATATGATAACTAATTTATTTTTTGCTATATTCTCATTTCTTCTATGCTATATTTTATTTTCTTAAGTTCTTTAATTATTTTTCACCTTCTTTATTTTCTTAAGCTCATTTATATCCAAATCGTTTGTTTAGCGATTAAGCATAAAATCATGTCTTAAAGCTCAAATGACAAAAAATTCTTCAAATCTGACTATTTGGATATCCATTGACCATTCTTAATTATTAAGATAGAAAAAAAGAAAGAAAAAAAAAATACACCTAATTAGCTAATTTCTTTTGCCTCGTTTCATCTACTGGTACCAAATCTCATCTTCTTGGATATGATAACTAATTTATTTTTTGCTATATTCTCATATCTTCTATGCTATATTTTATTTTCTTAAGTTCTTTAATTATTTTTCACCTTCTTTATTTGATATGGTGTATTGCTTTCAGATGTAGGTGCACGTACTTAGTATCTCTTTTATATCCAAATCGTTCGTTTAGCGATTGAAACATGAAGGTTGCACGTATGTAGTAACTTTGTGCAAGTATGCATTGCAATATATCTAATGTTTTACTACTACGGTATTTGAACATATACCTTTTTCTTTATCATCCATTTAGATTCGTTTATCATATGAAATATTATATATAAATATATACAAGTATAAAACTACACCCTTATAAAAAATATACACATTTTCATAGGATCTTACAATCACGATCCGATCATATGATTACGATATCGTGACGCCGAAAACGATCTTAAATAAAATTTCGATCCTGACAACGAATGGCAATGGTTATGCGATAATCATACTACATCACCCCATCACCCATGACCCACTTCCACATACTTTATAAACCTAAAAAATAGTGTAATACACTTATTATATGTAAACTTGTATATTATTTTATACATAGTTATATATGCATACAAGCTTAAAATTAAACAAACCTTAAGCTTGATTTGAGCTATAATTCTTTTAAGCCGGTCATAAAAACAAAACGAGCTCGAGCATGAAAAATACATAACAAGCTGAGCTCGTGCTAAAAGTATAAGGCTCGAAACGAGTCCAAACTTAAACTCATGCCTTATATCTGAACGAGGCAATTTCATGTTCTAACAAGTTGAGACTCGATTCGATTCGTTTTTGCCCCAAGTTTTATCTACCTGAACTAGTACCAAAGAAAAAAAGGGTTAAAGCCATAAAATACTAAGTTATTTGTAATTGCACCGACTTGAAACATTTACATTTTTATTAACAAATAACTCATCAAACTTTCAAATTTTGTTATGTTATCACTAAGATGGTAACCTGCACGTGTTGAGCCGGTCATTTGTTTTGCACGTGTTGAGCCGATCATGTGTGATATTTTTAGTGTTAAGGTGGTATTTTGAAAAATTAAAAACAAAAACAAAAAACACGCCTATACATTTCACATCACCATTTTCTTCTTTTCTTTAAACTGAATCACACAAACACATGAAGACAAGATTTTTTTTTGTACTAGATACCACAACACCTATCTTGATAACTTTTGTTGTACAGATTTTCGGCTAAGAACTTGTTCAAGGAGGTATCGGGTAGGTTCTTTTGTTCGGATCAATTAAGTATTGTGATGGAGATGTGACCATCTTTTTGTATTGTAGTTGTTGGTTGAAGTCGTTTACTTTTTGATTCTCTTGGACTTTGACAAGACCAATGATGGCTTTAAGAAAGTATGAGGTCAATGAGCTGCTATCTCGGGATTTTGCTATCTTGGTCACCATATCACGTAGTACACTCACCATGTGAGCAGTAACCATCCCATCAACAAATTTCTTAGCTCTCTTTTTCATTTTGGTATTCTTTTCTTCGATCTAATGAAACAAGATGATGTGTGAGCTTTCGGAAAGTGATTAATGGTTATGAAAAAGAAGCTCGATAGGCCAGATATAATTTAGTAAAATCCACATGGATATTATAATATTACGTACGATATAAACCGGTAACATTGGTAACATCAACACATTACAAACGAGTTCGACGAATTACTAGTCACGGAGTAAAAAAAAAGTAAGTGTTTCAAGTCGGTAAAATTTGAAACTTTGTTAACCCTAAAAAAATCAATCTCTTACAACACATCCCTTACACGCATTTCACACACACTTTCCCCCCTTTCCTTCCATCCCAAAACACACACACACAAATCACACACACATCAATGGCGAGTATATCATTCTTTATCAACGAAGACGATCAATACCATCATCAATTCGATCTCAACAACAACACTCCAGATCTCGAATTTTCCCGCCAATTTCACAATCTTGATCTCAATTCATCCCCAAATCAGGTCAATTTCATAACCCACATGTTAAATCAACAATCACAATCACCCCAGTTGGTTAATTCTAATCACGAGCAAGAAAATGATACCATCTTGAACGAATTCGAGGCTGATTTTGGTCTAGGGTTAGGGTTTCATCATCAAAACCCTAATTCTGATTCTAGTAATAATTGTGGTGATGGGTTTGTTCTGCCCAGTTTTCGCTTTCCTGAATCTGTTTATAATGAGTTGAGGCTGAATGGTATGATTGAAATCGTCTCCGATTCGGGTTCCGAAGGAGACGAGATTGTGGAAGTGGAGGAGGAGGAGGAGGATGATGATGATGATTTTCGTGTTTGTTGGGATGCGTTTCAGTTAGACGATGAGAATGAGAACGAGAACGTAACGGTTAACGCGAATGTGGGTCTGAATGTGGGTCCGAATGTGAATGTGAATGAGGATTTTGAGTGGGAGGAAGTGGACGACGACGAAAGGGAGATTTTGAGTATGTTTTTCGGCGCAGAAGCTGATGACGACGCGTCTGTTGTGCCTGTGAATCGTGTTGGCGTTGTTGAGGAAGAGATGGGTGAAAATCGTGGTGGTAATACGGATTGGGAAGTGTTGTTAAATGTTCACAATTTTGAACCGAACGTGGACTATGAAGATGATGAGTATGAGGCGCATAATAACAGGGAGTATGAGATGTTTTTTGGGCAGTTTGGTGATAATGATGCGTCGTGTTTGGGACGGCCGCCTGCTTCAAAAGCAGTGGTGGAGAGTTTACTGACGGTGGTTATGACGAAAGAAGACGTTGAAAAAAATGATACGACTTGTGCTGTTTGTAAAGATGAAGTTGAAGTTGGAAAAATGGCAACGCAGCTTCCTTGTAGTCATCGGTATCATGGTGATTGTATAGTGCCGTGGTTGGGGATTAGGAATACGTGTCCTGTTTGTCGGTTTGAGCTGTTGACTGATGATGTGGAGTATGAACGGAGGAAGGCTGAAAGGTCTGCTCTTGCGTGATGAAAAGATCATAGGTCGGATATGTTTTTTTTGAAGTTGTAGTATATGTGAAATATAGATATACAGTTTGAGTTGAATAGTGTAGAATTCGTGATGACTTTGTATGCTTTTTTTTTTTTGGAATAATATGATTTGCTCGATTGCTAAGCATTACGATAAAATACCTTGTATTCGTTAGTGTTTACAAGTTTTAATTGCTGTAAAGATGAAATGTTTTGTCGTGGGTCATTGATTAACGATTTTAATAATTGGAAGTGCACATTATTGAGCACAAAAGCCAGCGTTATTGGTCCTTATTGCAATCTGGATGCTGATATAGGATTTACATGATCTTTGTGAGAAAAACAGGATGTTGGAGAATTCTGATTGCAGTTACAGCTTACTAACTTATATGCTGTCTCGATTTTCAGGGTCTTTGATCAGCCCACACTCGATAAATTGCACCGGTTTTTAGCTTAACTGAACCAGAAAATTCAATTCTTGTCTGGTTTGGTTTGGTTTGATTTGGTTAGGATTCACTGCTGTGACAGTATCAAATGGTTGACTGTGAAACTTAAGCATCAGTTATTGGTGATGTGCGTAAGTCCATTACTTTATTAAGGCTTACATCGTAGTCAGATGTTCAAATGGTCTTACATGGTAGGTATCGAAAACCAATAGTCCACCATCACTTGCACAAGTTGAGGTTTTAATATTAGCAGCCACTGGCAATAATTTTACAAGCACTAACAACACACAGCACTTTGGGCCTAACCAATTTTTTTTCTTCTCTTTTTTGGTAAGAGGTTGCATGCTTTCATGAGAATAGAGCAACCATGGTACTCGATGTATCTGGTATTTCTGGAAAATAAAAAATGGTATTTCATTTGGACAATGTGTAACATATTTGCCTGTTTTATAACAGGTAGTAAACTGCTATCTTTCATTCCGTGCATGCCTTATGGTTTGGCCATATATGCTAACTGGCTTAATATCTGTTTGTCTGTCGACTTCATTGCTATCTTTCATTCCGTGCATGCCTTATGGTTTGGCCATATATGCTAACTGGCCTAATATCTGTTTGTCTGTCGACTTCATTGATTCTGAATCCTAAATGGCTTCTAAAAGCATAAATGAACATACTCTGTATGGTCAAGTATACTAATACTTAGGTGTCAAATATTCTTTTCAAGTAAATACTCCTATGTAATTATAATTACTTCAGTTATGCTTAAATAACACATACAAGGTAACTAAAGAAGCTGAGTTAACTTTTTAACTAGATATTGGTTGGAGTCCTTCCTTATAAGGTCAATTTTGAACCGAATGTTGATTGCGAAGATGATGAATACGAGACCTATAATAATAGGGAGTACGAGATGTTTTTTGGGCAGTTTGGAGAGAATGGTGTGTCTTGTTTTGGATGGCCGCCTGCATCAAAAGCAGTAGTGGAGAATCTTGTGACAGTGGTTATGATGAAAGAAGACGTTGAAAGATTTGTGCTGTTTGTAAAGATGAAGTTGAAGCTGGCAAAACGGCGACGCAGCGTCCTTGTAGTCATCGGTATCATGGTGATTGTATAGTGCCGTGGTTGGGGACTAGGAATACGTGTCCTGTTTGTCGGTTTGAGCTGTTGACTGATAATGTGGACTATGAACGGAGGAAGGCTAAAAGGGCTGCTCGTGCGTGATGAAAAGATCATAGGTCGGATATGTTTTTTTGAAGTTGTAGTATATGTGAAATATAGATATACAGTTTGAGTTGAGTAGTATAAAATTTCGTGATGATTTTGTATGTTGTTTTGTCTGTTTGGAATAATATGATTGCTCGGTTGCTAAGCATTTTTGATGTAATACCTTGATGTTTTTTTTGGGTATGAAAAACTTATTGCTGTAAAGATGAAACTTTTTGTCTTGGTTTACTGACAACCAATTCTTTTCTTATTGCAATTTGGATGCTGATATTGGATTCCACAATCTTGTGAGAAAAACAGGATGTTTGAGATTTCTGATTGCAGTTACAGTTTACTAACTTATATGGTGTCTCGATTTTCTGGGTCTCTGATCATCGCACACTAGATAAATTGTTGTCTGTTTATTTAGCCTAACTGAACCAGAAAGTTCAGTTCTTGGGCGTCAAATGGTTCACTGTAAAACTGAAGCGACAGTAATCAACACACAGCATTTTGGGCCTTTGCACATTCATTTTCTTTCTTTTTTTTTTTTTGGTAAAAGATGTCGGATGAGAATAGCAACCATGGTACTGGATGTATTTGGCATTTTTAGAGAAAAAAAAAATCATTGGTATTTCATTTGGATGATGTGTAACAAATTCGCTTCTTTTAACTGGTAGTAGACTGCTATCTTCCACTGAGTACATGCCTTATGGTTTGGCCATTCTAATATCTGTTTGTCTATCAACTTAGTTGAATCTGAGTTCTAAACTTACTACTAAAAGCATAAATGAACATACCCTGTGTATAGTCAAAGCATCTACGGTAACACTTAGATGTCAAGTATTAACTTTAAATATGTAATTTTAACTACTTCAGATCTTTTAGTCATGCTTAGAGAACATAAACAAGTGTGACTAAAGAGTTGAGTCAATTTTGAACTGGATGTTGGTTGGAGTCATTCCTTACAGTTCGCTCCCAGAAATATAGCCATCCCTGCCCCCTCACGTCAATCCCACGAGCCTCTTATCCATTCTCATTCAATCACGGCGGGGTAGCAAATCAAAATGAAAAACTCACATTGGGTTTAGGGATAATCAGGCTCGAACTGATGACTTCCACCACGTCAAGGTGACACTCTACTGCTGAGTTATATCCCTTCCCTGCCCCCATCGAGAAATAGAACTGACTAATCCTAAGGCAAAGGGTCGAGAAACTCAACGACACTATTCTTGAACAACTTGGGGCCGGGCCTTCTTTTCGCACTATTACGGATATGAAAATAATGGAAAAATAGGATTCAGTTGTCAACTGTCCCTATCGGAAATTAGGATTGACTACGGATTCGAGACATAGCACATGGTTTCATAAAACCACACGATTTTCCCGATCTAAATCAAGCAGGTTTTACATGAAGAAGATTTGGCTCAGCGTGTTCTATTCGATACGGGTAGGAGAAGAACCCGACCCGGTATTATGAAACAAATAGAGGAAGCAGAACCAAGTCAAGATGATACATATCAACCCCTTTTTTTGCACCAAAAATCTTACAATTTCCGAAGGAAACTCTCCAAAAATTGGCGTATGCCATTTAATACAACAAGCACATGGTATTCTTTAGTAAAAGGCGAAAGAATAGTTCGCTTTGTGCTTATTGAATGGCTGCGTGCCTTTCAACTAATGCAGCTTGGTTATTATATACAACCAATCCCACTCTCAACTTTCACTACTCATCCGATGTGGGATAAACACTCAATACCCACTTGCTCCTCATTTTCATTTATTTTCAATCTTCACTTGTATTTTTGGTCTTGACCAGCGAAACTGATTGTCAAAATCCTTTATATGATATGATATCCGATATAGTAATTATTTTATAAATGTCCTTTTTTCAAAATATGCAACATTAGATGTTACAAACTAGCACTGAGACCAGTCTGAACTTCGAATTGAATCCCACAATAACACCATTCTTTGCACCTGAGAAAATAGATCCATAGCAAGAAGAGAAGCCTTGGAGGTTGTTGGCACATGAAACACATGATTTCCCACTTCCAAATTGACCAAATAACAATCCAAGACACACCATGAAAAACTTTGGTCACAATGGATTATCCAAAGGAGCAATAGACCTATTTATAATATCTGCAAGAGAAAGAGACGAGAGAATCGATCCCCCCACAAACTTTCCACCTTAGCCCAAACCCGTCTCACATGGTAACAAACTAACATTTAACAAGACAATGATTGATAGATTCAGGTTCGATGTTACAAAGGGGACATAAGGGGATATGAAGATGATGAATACGAGGCGCATAATAACAGGGAGTACGAGATGTTTTTTGGGCAGTTTGGAGATAATGACGTGTCGTGTTTGGGTAGGCCGCCTGCTTCGAAATCAGTTGTGGAGAATTTACTGACGGTGGTTATGACGAAAGAAGACGTTGAAAAGAATGATGCGGCTTGTGCTGTTTGTAAAGATGAAGTTGAAGTTGTAAAAATGGCGACGCAGCTTCCTTGTAGTCATCGGTATCATGGGGATTGTATAGTGCCGTGGTTGGGGATTAGGAATACGTGTCCTGTTTGTCGGTTTGAGCTGTTGACTGATGATGTGGAGTATGAACGGAGGAAGGCTGAAAGGGCTGCTCGTGCGTGATGAAAAGATCATAGGTCGGATATGTTTTTTTTGAAGTTGTAGTATATGCGAAATATAGATATACAGTTTGAGTTGAATACTGTAGAATTCGTGATGATTTTCTATGCTTTTTTTTTTTTTTTTTTTTTTTTTTGGAATAATATGATTTGCTCGATTGCTAAGCATTTTCGATATAATACCTTGTATTCGTTAGTGTTTACAAGTTTTAATTGCTGTAAAGATGAAATGTTTTGTCGTGGGTCATTGATTAACCGATTTTAATAATTGGAAGTGCACATTATTGAGCACAAAAGCCAGCGTTATTGGTCCTTATTGCAATCTGGATGCTGATATAGGATTTACATGATCTTTGTGAGAAAAACAGGATGCTGGAGAATTCTGATTGCAGTTACAGCTTACTAACTTATATGGTGTCTCGATTTTCAGGGTCTTTGATCAGCCCACACTCGATAAATTGCATCGGTTTTTAGCTTAACTGAACCAGAAAGTTCAATTCTTGTCTGGTTTGGTTTGGTTTGATTTGGTTAGGATTCACTGCTGTGAAAGTGTCAAATGGTTGACTGAAACTTAAGCATCAGCTACAGGTGATGTACGTTAGTCCATTACTTTATTAAGGCTTACATCGTAGTCAGATGTTCAAATGGTCTTACATGGTAGGTATCGAAAACCAGTAGTCCACCATCACTTGCACAATATTCGGCTAGTTGAGGTTTTAGTACTAGCAGCCACTGGCAATAATTTTACAAGTACTAACAACACACAGCACTTTGGGCCAATGCACTTTTTTTCTTCTCCTTATTTGGTAAGAGGTTGCATGCTCTCATGAGAACAGAGAAACCATGGTACTCGATGTATCTTTTATTTCTGGAAAATAAAAAATGGTATTTCATTTGGACGATGTGCAACATATTCCATTTGGACGATGTGCAACATATTCGCCTGTTTTATAACAGGTAGTAGACTGCTATCTTTCATTCCGTGCATGCCTTATGGTTTGGCCATGTATGCTAACTGGCCTAATATCTATTTGTCTGTCGACTTCATTGATTCTGAATCCTAAATGGCTTCTAAAAGCATAAATGAACATACTCTATATGGTCTACTAATACTTAGGTGTCAAATATTGTTTTCAATTAAATACTCCTTTGGTAATTTTAATTACTTCAGTTATGCTTAAAGAACACATACAAGCCAACTAAAAAAGGTGAGTTAAGGATATTGGTTGGAGACTGGAGTCCTTCCTTATGAGGTCAATTTTGAACCAAACGTTGATTACGAAGATGATGAATACGAGGCGTATGATAATAGGGAGTACTAGATGTTTTTTGGGCAGTTTGGAGAGAGAATGATGCGTCGTGTTTGGGACGGCCGCCTGCTTCAAAAGCAGTGGTGGAGAATCTTGTGACAGTGGTTATGACGAAAGAAGACGTTGAAAGGAATGATACGATTTGTGCTGTTTGTAAAGATGAAGTTGAAGTTGAAAAAATGGCGACGCAGCTTCCTTGTAGTCATCGGTATCATGGTGATTGTGTAGTGCCGTGGTCGGGGATTAGGATACATGTCCTGTTTGTCGGTTTGAGCTGTTGACTGATAATGTGGAGTATGAACGGAGGAAGGCTGAAAGGGCTGCTCGTGCGTGATGAAACGATCATAGGTCTGATATGTTTTTATTTTGTAGCATAATATAGATATACAGTTTGAGTTGAGTAGCATAAAATTCGTGATGATTTTGTATGTTGTTTTTTCTGTTTGAAATAATATGATTGCTCGATTGCTAAGCATTTTCGATATAATACCTTGATGTTTTTTTGGGTATGAAAATCTTATTGCTGAAAGATGAAAATTTCTGTCTTGGTTTACTGATAACCGATTCTTGGTTCTTATTGCAATTTGGATGCTGATATTGGATTCCACAATCTTGTGAGAAAAACAGGATGTTTGAGATTTCTGACGCAGTTACAGCTTACTAAGTTATATGGTGTCTCGATTTTCTGGGTCTCTGATCAGGCCACACTAAATAAATTGCTGTCTGTTTTTTTAACTTAACGGAACCAGAAAGTTCAGTTCTTGCCTGATTTGGTTCGGTTAGGATTCACTACTGTGGGCGTCAAATGGCTGACTGTAAAACTAAAGCAACATTAATCAACACACAGCACTTTGGGCCTATGCACCCTTTTTTTCTTTTTTTTGGTAAAAGAGGTTGCATTCTCTCATGAGAATAGAGCAACCATGGTACTCGATGTATTTGGCATTTCTGGAAGAAAAAAATCATCGGTATTTCATTTGGACGATGTGTAACAAATTTGCTTTTTTTAACTGGTAGTAGACTGCTATCTTCCACTGAGTACATGCCTTATGGTATGGCCATGTATGCTAACCGGCCTAATATCTGTTTGTCTATCAACTTGAATGACTCGAGTTCCAAACTTACTTCTGACTGCATACATTAACATACCCTATATAGTCAAAGGATCTACACCAACACTTAGATGTCAAGTATTAACTTAAAGTAAATATGTAATTTTAATTATCTCAGATCGCAAGTTATGCTTAGAGAACATCAACAAGTTTTTTAAAAAAGTTCATAATTTTGAACTGGAAATTGGTTGGAGTCCTTCGTTTAAAGAAGAAACTCTCCAAAAATTGGCATATGCCATTTTATACAACAAGCACACGGTATTCTTTAGTAAAAGGCGAAAGAATAGTTCGCTTTGTGCTTATTGCATGGCTGCGTGCCTTTCAACTAATGCAGCTTGGTTATTATATACAACCAATCCCACTCTCAACTTTCACTACTCATCCGATATGGGATAAACACTCAATACCCACTTGCTCCTCATTTTCATTTATTTTCAATCTTCACTTGTATTTTTTGTCTTGACCAGCAAAACTAATTGTCAAAATCCTTTATATGATATGATATCCGATACAATTATTTTATAAATGTTCTTTTTCAAACTATATGCAACATTAGATGTTACAAACTAACACTGAGACCAGTCCGAGCTTCGATTTGAATCTCACAATAACACCGTTCTTTGCACCTGAGAAAATAGATCCATAGCAAGAAGAGAAGCCTTGGAGGTTGTTGGCGCATGAAACACATGATTTCCAACTTCCAAATTGACCAAATAACAATCCAAGACACACCATGAAAAACTTTCGTCACAATGGATTATCCAAAGGAGCAATAGACCTATTTATAATATCTGCAAGAGAAAGAGACGAGATAATCGACCCCCCCACAAACTTTCCACCTTAGCCCAAACCCGTCTCACATGGTAACAAACTAACAATTAACAAGACAGTGATTGATAGATGATACGCTTACGAAGCGCGTTCGGGGTCAAAGGAACTTCCTTTTCGTCGAACAAGTTTTTCAACACCCTAGGCAGTGAACCTAATCGTTGTAGTGTAGTATTAGGGTAAGCCACGGGTATTGATATCGTTCTCTAGGGGAATAGAAATGCTAGTGAGAAGTTACTACGCTAAGGTTAAGGTTGAGGAAGATTATTTTTTTATCTTTTTTTTTATGTTTTTTAGGAAATTGAAAGGTACGAATCTCGGGTATTGGATTTGGGGGGTTGGTATTTCTACCGATTACTCTACCATTATCTAATTATCTAAACTAAGGTGGTGGTAGTCTATGTCTAATTAATGTGTGCTCGTATGATAGTTTAAAGATGTGTTTACTTAGGTTTTACTACTCCTTAATTATCTCCTATTGATGGTTGAGTTGTCATGTCCTTATTCTTAGTTGCGTTGTGTGTCTAAAGTTGTAGGGTATGCGTTTCTCCCTAACTATTTGAACTTACCAAAGGGTCTCATCTACAAAACCCACTAGGGATAATAAACTCTTACTCTAAGGCACTCTTTGGATGGTTTAGCTTACAACTACTCAGGTAATTATATTCTAAGGTTCACAAAGATGAATCAATCATTAAGTACACAACGAATGACCTATCGCATTACTAGATCATTAATCAACTAAGATAAGAAACAACCAATCAATATTTAATAATTAAGTTTCATATTCCCTAAGCAAACACACAAATAAATTAGCCGGACATGGAGAACATGCAAGCATACACACAAATAATCAAAGACATAATTGAATTGATGAAGTAAATACTTATCTTGATGTAAGATAGGGTTTGGAACCCTAAAATACTGTACAAGACACCCTTGGTTCGGTTTTAGGTTTTTACTCCAAAAAAGACTCTTTTAAAACTGAAAAATTCAGATTCTATATATAATATTACATATGCGACGGTGTCACCTTATGTTTTGTGACGTCGTCGTGTCGCCGTCATTAGGGTTTCGTCTTGGCCACGTTAACCTTGCGACGGCGTCACCTTATGTCTGTGACGCCGTCCTCTTCAGCTTCTGACGCCGTCTTGGTCGCATCTAGGTCGTCTGAGTTGCGACGGCCTACTCTTTTAAAGCCCGACGCCGTCCTTCAGAACTAGCATTTTCTCTTCTGAGCCGTCACAAATTCCTCCGACGGCGTCGCAGTTAAGCAGTGACGCCGTCGCCTTATGTTTTCAGCAGCTTTGAGTGTCTCGATTCTGACTTTGGCCATTTTCTTCGTATATTCGCGCCTTTTAGTCCAAATAAGTGCCATTCCAGCATTTTGCCTTCAAGAGACCTAAAAAGTGAAAAGGAGCGATATTAAGCAATAACGGATACAAAAGTGATCAAATAATGGTTAAAACGACCCCTCAAAATGGTACCTTTTAAAACCTTATCAAATATCCCTACACTTGTTATTTGCTTGTCCTCAAGCAAATGTGCTTTTAGCCAATTAATTTATAAGTTAGGGGTCATGAAGCATTGATTTAAAACGGTCCACAACACATATAAGCCCCGTAAAAGTCATAACAAGCACGGAAATTACATACTAGCACCTCACATGGGGTGTTTGGATACTCACATCTCTCTCGGGTGTATATATGAAATATAACAAATAGGAAATGGAAGATAAACACTCATTAACCGGTCCTAGTACATAGATTACCATAGGCTTGAGAATAGACCAAACCTCCATCGCTTTTGCGTAAGCACCTAGGAAAGACTATCAAAGAGGTCTTTTAAAGGGTTGTAATGTTAGGCTTACGGTAGGGAAACAATGGTTTGGTGGGATAGGCTATTTAATGGTGGCAAGTCAAAAATCTCTATGTTAAATGCATATGAAGAATGACGTTGCTAAGCCAAGACTCGACACTCTAAAACTCTAGGTAACGGAAATAAACAAACATAAATTTAAAGGATAGATGTAGGATGGTAGCCCGTACGTTTTTTTTTTTTTTTTTTTTTTTTTTTTTTTTTTTTTTTTTCATACACTTTTACTCTACCATCCCCTACGGTAACATCAAAATTATAGAGATTTATAGGCACATCCCTACACTTGAGTTTTTATTACTCTAACACTAATTTGACCCGAATTGAAAAGATCAAAACACTTGGGGTACATTATTACGCAAACAAAGGGAATTTGAATTTAACGTTCCCTTCCCGTCATTTCATAAACTTTAACTTTTCCCATGAATCCCAATCGTCCCAAAACTGTATACAAAGGATATGACTCGACTTAGCAACTCATGCAAGCAACCGGATAATTGAACTAAGGGTTTAGGGTGATAACAAACATTTGCACTAAAAGTGAGTGCATAAGGGGTAGGCTAAGGCGATTTGGGTGTATATTTGGGGGTGGGGTGTAAACAATGCTCTTCATTGATATTCCGGAAAAACCGAAATATCACGAGAACCGCGAAAAGGATAGGCTCTGAGGGGTTAACTAGGGGTATCGTGTACTAAAGATGAGTACAACGCAAAGGGTGTGGGGGAATTACTCAACCGATGTGGAAGAAGTAATTATATTACGGGTATCAAACAAGGGTTATCCTAATGCCTCTTATCATTTAGTTATTCCTAACTACACAAGTGTAGTCTCACTTGCGATCTCGGAATGCATCACAAAACAAGTTCTAGAATCTAATATACTACCGGTTCACACTCTAAGCATTGAAGATGAATGCTTTTAATTCCTACTAATCTAAGGGCGATCCTCACATTTTGGGTGGAATTTGGGTGGTAAAGGGTTTTTTGTGCTAGTCATATAACTTCCTATCCGTGAGACGCTTTTGTTAAGACTAATGGCCCACTCCTATATGTCATGAAAATTTTTAAATTTGGTGCCAAAATTACCCTAACCGACATTTTCTCATGGTTTATTACACAATCACAATTGGACAAAGCAAATAATCAAGGATAAGCATAGTTTCAAAGTTCCCGTTTTATTTTCCCTCCCTACACTTAAACTGAACATTGTCCCCAATGTTCCCCGAAAGTATCAAAGTTATGATAAAAGAAGGTAATCAAAAACGAAAGAAACTAATACTCCCCTGATTAGCTCGGTAGGATCCGTGTAAAGTGGTGGTTAAATCCTTTCCAAGAAGAATTTATGCGTGAAAAGCTCCTTCCAATCTTGTGTAACTTCTTCTTGACAAACTAAACTTGCACACTTGAAGAAAACAAACGAAACCTTCGCGTAAAATCGGCGGTAATAATATATATAAGACTCGATTTAAACTAGGATATAATGCTTGTGGAATGGATGTTTACAGAATTTCTAAGAAAATTAAGACCTGGAAAATTCCAAAAATTTATAAGTAGCTCAGAAAACGAGAAAAAGTGATATGATGTTTTTACTCCTTCCTGACGCCGTCAGGTTGCAATCCTGACGCCGTCAGGTTATCTTGACAAAAACTGTTATGCGATTTTCTGAAAAAAAATTCTGGAAAATTTACATCTTTAGAATCTGGAAAAATTTCTGCAAAAACATCCATTATGACTCGATACAAGCATTTGACTCGAACAAACAAACATATATATCTTTTGGTTAATTGTTATTCTCATGTTTACGTTTCTTTTGAAAACGTGTGTAATCCTCCCTACACTTATCCCTTATGTAAAATACCTTTATATGCAATTAAAACGAGGTTAAAAACAAAATAAAGCATTTTTACAAATTTAAACATGAGGATAAACAATTAATAAAAGGTATATGACACTAACAAGCAAACAATTAAGCATGGGTTGCCTCCCACGAAGCGCTTTTCTTTATTTAAGAGTCTTGTAGCTAGACTCGTAGTCGTGCCCCTACGTACCGATATAAGTAAGTCTATCCTCAACAATGTCGTAAGGATCAAACTTATCATTCAAGTTCCTAGTAGTATGCTCGGTTAAATATGTCTTTTCAAACTTCTCACCATCGGGATCATAGATTTGTATCCTAATGTGCCACTCTCCATTACCATCACTAGGCGGTCTATCCCAATCTCATTTGTGTTTAGATTTCTCAACTTTCCACTTATTTATGACAAGGTTAACGGGCAAGCTTCCTAGGAACTCGGTCATCTTCCTAAATACTAAGGCGTCCTCGAACGGGTTCACTTCCATGTCCCTAGCCATTTTTTTTCTTGGAAAGTTGCTTTACTAGTGAAGGCTTTATCTAGGTAAAAAGGTCTTTGGGGGCCTATGAGGTTCTTATCAATCCAAGGTCCATATCTAGAAGGCTCTCTATCCAACCTAATTTCTTGTGGGATTTCCTCATCCTTGTAGTACGTATGCTTTTTGACATCGTAAACTGATCTAGCACTCCCCTCTCCTACCACTATCTTGGACATCTTACAATCGATGATGGCACTAGCGGTAGCTAAAAATCCTCTTCCTACTAGTAATGGGCATGTCGGGTCCTTATTCATGTCTAGCACATGAAAGTCGGCCAAAAGAGTCAACTCTCCTACGTGTACTACCATGTCCTTTATTATTCCTACCGGACGTGCCACACTACCGTCCGCTATACCTAAGATGGTTTCCGTTGGTTCTATTTTACCTAAGTTAAGGCTTCTATAGAGGGACAACGGAACAAGATTGATGCATGACCCTAAGTCGGCTAGAGCGTCGAGTGGTTTGGAAGTTCCAAGCCTACACGGAAGAGTGAATAGCCCGGGATCGTCTAACTTCTTAGGTAAGTTGTTTCGCACAAAAGCGGACCCATGTTTTCCAAGCCTAAGTTCTAACTCGTATTTTTCTTTCAAAGCATTATAATAAGGTGCATGAGCTAAGACTTCAAGAATCGGTTTTTCTTGATGGAGTTCCTTGTACTCCTCCTCTAAACTAGGTTTGGATTCTTGGCTGACGGGTTTCTCAAGAGGAGGTTCTACCAATGGTGCCGGGCCTTGGTACCTCTTGGATGGCTTGGAACCCTTTTTGATAGCATTTACCGAGTGAACCGTCGGGTGTGAGGGGCATGGATGTGCATTCTCCCATGGTGAACTAGAACATGAAGTCGACGCAATCGAATTCACTTTTGGGTTCTTTATGGTATCACTTGGGAGTGCTCCAACTTCCTGTTCATTGAAGGCTTTTAAGAGGGCATTAAGCTTGTTTGTCATCTCGCTTTGTTTTTGCTTAAAATCGGCTTCAAGCTTATTCAATCGAGTCTCTTGGGATGACAAAAATCTAGATACGATTGCCTCAAGATTAGTGGGGTTCCCGGTATTAAGAGAATTGAACCTAGTGGGTGAACTAGATGAGCTTTGGGGTGTGCTTGAGTTTTGGTTCCACTTAAGGTTAGGGTGATTTCTCCATGAGGGGTTATACGAGTTTCCTAAGTTGTTTTGTTCGGGTTTGAAAGTGTACCACTTCTCTCCCGCTCCGTCGGTACGCATGGAGGCGTAGTCCGCAAAAGCTTGTTCGGGGAGCCTTGTGACATCACGAGTGTCATGGGGACCACTGCATAACTCACAAGGTAGAGTGATTTAATTCACTTGACGTGAGGACTTAGGATTTTTGTAGGAACTCATGAGGAATTTAACTTGATCTTCAAGTTCGATCATCCTACGGTCGGAAGGTTGTGAGTCGATGGAAGGCAAGGAGATTGCCTTGACGGTTTTAGGTAGCTCACGGGGGTCATCCCAACTTTCGTTGTCGTAGAGGGCAAGGTCCTCTATTATACCCCATGATTCTTCCGCGGTGAGATCACTAAGTTTTCCACCGGCCGCTTGGTCAATGGATCGCTTAGTGGGGAAGTTGACATGATCATAAAAGATTTGGACTTGGAGCCAAAGATCGATGCCGTGATGAGGGACTTTATGAAGTAAGTCCTTGAATCGGGTCCATGCTTCGTAAAGAGATTCACCTTGACGTTGTTGGAACATCAAGATGTCATTCCTAAGCTTAGTGGTTCTCCCCGGTGGGAAAAATTGAGCAAGGAAGCGAGAGGTAAGATCATCCCAACTTGAGATGGAGCCGGCGGGAAGTCGCTCAAGCCAATTACTAGCTTGGTCCTGTAGAGAGAATTGGAAGAGACGCAGGCACGTGGTCTCCCGAGTAGTAGCATCAAGGTCGATGGAATCGACAATTTTGAGGAAATCCCTCAGATGCTGATTTGGATCTTCGGAACGAAGTCCATGGAATGCACATCCGTTTTGCACCAACCGGATGGTGTCGGATCGCAGGGCCGTAGTTTGGGCTTGGTCGGGAAGCTCAATGGTGTTCCTATAGCCTAGGTGGCTTGGTCTTGAGTATTCACCAAGAGTACGGGCTCTTGGCGGGTCATTTGGTGGTGGGTTGATGAGTGGTGGTTGGTTATCACCTTCCATGATGAAAAGTGATGGGGTTACGAACAAAGGTCACGAAGAAGGGGGATAGACTATGAGAAAGCTAAAAATGAGAAAAAAGTTTACTTGATAGGAATCAAGCAAAGAACCTAAACGAGGTGGACTACTAACTAGCTATTCTATTCCCCGGCAGCGGCGCCAAAAACTTGATACGCTTACGCAGCGCGTTCGGGGTCAAAGGAACTTCCTTTTCGTCGAGCAAGTTTTTCAACACCCTAGGCAGTGAACCTAATCGTTGTAGTGTAGTATTAGGGTAAGCCACGGGTATTGATATCGTTTTCTAGGGGAATAGGAATGCTAGTGAGAAGTTACTACGCTAAGGTTAAGGTTGAGGAAGATTATTTTTTTTTATCTTTTTTATGTTTTTTAGGAAATTGAAAGGTACGAATCTCGGGTATTGGATTTGGAGGGTTGGTATTTCTACCGATTACTCTACTATTATCTAATTATCTAAACTAAGGTGGTGGTAGTCTATGTCTAATTAATGTGTGCTCGTATGATAGTTTAAAGATGTGTTTACTTAGGTTTTACTACTCCTTAATTATCTCCTATTGATGGTTGAGTTGTCACGTCCTTATTCTTAGTTGCGTTGTGTGTCTAAAGTTGTAGGGTATGCGTTTCTCCCTAACTCTTTGAACTTACCAAAGGGTCTCGTCTACAAAACCCACTAGGGATAATAAACTCTTACTCTAAGGCACTCTTTGGATGGTTTAGCTTACAACTACTCAGGTAATTATATTCTAAGGTTCACAAAGATGAATCAAGCATTAAGTACACAACGAATGACCTATCGCATTACTAGATCATTAATCAACTAAGATAAGAAACAACCAATCAATATTTAATAATTAAGTTTCATATTCCCTAAGCAAACACACAAATAAATTAGCCGGACATGGAGAACATGCAAGCATACACACAAATAATCAAAGACATAATTGAATTGATGAAGTAAATACTTATCTTGATGTAAGATAGGGTTTGGAACCCTAAAATACTGTACAAGACACCCTTGGTTCGGTTTTAGATTTTTACTCCAAAAAAGACTCTCTTAAAACTGAAAAATTCGGATTCTATATATAATATTACATATGCGACGGCGTCACCTTATGTTTTGTGACGCCGTCATTAGGGTTTCGTCTTGGCCACGTTAACCTTGCGACGGCGTCACCTTATGTCTGTGACGCCGTCCTCTTCAGCTTCTGACGCCGTCTTGGTCGCATCTAGGCCGTCTGAGTTGCGACGGCCTACTCTTTTAAAGCCCGACGCCGTCCTTCAGAACTAGCATTTTCTCTTCTGAGCCGTCACAAATTCCTCCGACGGCGTCGCAGTTAAGCAGTGACGCCGTCGCCTTCTGTTTTCAGCAGCTTTGAGTGTCTCGATTCTGACTTTGGCCATTTTCTTCGTATATTCACGCCTTTTCGTCCAAATAAGTGCCATTCCAGCATTTTGCCTTCAAGAGACCTAAAAAGTGAAAAGGAACGATATTAAGCAATAACGGATACAAAAGTGATCAAATAAGGGTTAAAACGACCCCTCAAAATGGTACCTTTTAAAACCTTATCAATAGATTCAGGTTCGATATTACAAAGGGGACATAAGTAATATGAGAGATAACCAGAACACCACAGGAAGTGAGATAAAGAAGGATCCGTAAATGATGCAACCTGAATGGTGACACGGGTCCAACCAAAAACAAACATTAGCCCCATTGTTAACCTCTAAGAAAATTGAAGAGTTAAAAGGAATACCCGAGTTAGCAATAGCGTTGGTACTAGACACGATACCATGCCAAGTCCCCTTTCTTAGACCCAAGTTAAAAGAAGTGAAGAAGGCATCATCTTCACCGCGCAAAATTTTAATGACTCTACACCATAATGCACTTGGCTCGTTTAAGTAACACAGTTTACATTTACCAAGACCAAGGTTTTTGGCATAAATCGAACCAATACTCAAACCATCCGCATCTAAATATCCACAAGCTTTACTCCATTTAACCCAAGATATACCTCCGCAACATTCTTTAATACCCCCCAAAAAAACGGTTGTGAATGCTCTCTAACTTGTCAATCACCTTTAGGGGGGGCACGGAAAATGGAGATGTAATAAAGTGGGAGACTACCAAGCACCGCCTACAAGAGGGTTCAATGTACACCAATAGATAAGGACTTAAATTTCCAAGATGATAACCGTTTGGTGAAAGATTCTATCACATCAAACCAACTACTGTAAGTTAATTTTTTTCAACCAAGAGGCCAAGATATTTAAAAAGGAGAATAGCGAATAGCGAATCCACAATAGATTATGAGGAACATCAACAAGTTTTTTACAAAGAGTTGAGTAAATTTTGAACTGGAAATTGGTTTGAGTCCTTCCTTTGGGAAGAAACTCTCCAAAAATTGGCGTATGTGATTTAATACAACAAGCACACGGTATTATAACTTTTATTAATCGAAGAGCGAAACGACGTCGTATGCTACAGTACCGACCCGTTTCTAACCCGAAAACATGTGAGTGAGGCAACAGTGTTCAATCTCTTTTTTTGTCGTTTCGAGTATTACAAAAAGATTACAATTGTCGTTTCGGGTTAACAAAACCCGAATACATCATCACCGCCTCACTCTTATGCTCAAACCTAAATATCACAAACCCAGAAACTTCCCGAAACAACAACGCCTACTGAATTTAATACGTCCATCTCGCCGGAGCTCTTCTCCATCGCCTTTTGTATCCGCCGTTACTCGAGTAAGCTTTTATCGATTTAGATTCAATTGTTACTGATTTGAAGATATTATTATTCTGTATACAAGTAGGACTATATTTTGCAAAAGTAGCGCGGTTTTATAAATTTTTTGTATATATGTAAGTGATTTGATTATAATTGATATACACTGAAGATTGAGGACTATAGTCTGATGTAATTATTATTTAGATTTGAACATATTTGATGTGCGGTTGACTAATGATTATAGCCGGTAACTGTTTATTAGTTGCTTACCAGGTTTTCCTAATTATATGGTCACAGGTTATGTGATCCAATAAAGTTATCGATATCTTCGCAAGGCAATTAAACCCAAACTTCACCTGCAGCCAACCCTGATTTGAAGATATATGTCATGATTTTTTTTTGTATTTGTAGATATGAAGTTATAGTCAAAGTACGAATGATATGGTTGTACATATATGGACTTTTTGAGGATCGTACAAGAAACACTCAATTTTAAGGTCGTTTTACAAATTAAAAGATTACAGTCATTTTAATTCCTTTTGCCGTGTTCTAACAAATATTGACATTTAACAAATACCTACAAAAGGCTACGGTTTCCCGACATCCGCCTAGCACACGTGGTTTTTCGACCGTTGAGTGTATGTTTACAAATGATTTTGTTGCTTTGTTGGTTTGTCCTACACAGTGTACGATAAGTGGTTTAGGTTATGCTAAACGTTTGTTATTTGTGGCTACTATAGGTGTCAAGAAATTGTTGGATAAAAGTACCAGTAATTCACCGAACGATCATGGGCAGCAATACCAAAGACCCCAACGTACGTGAATGAATTTATTTTAGATTCATATTTTGGAGAATTTTCCATAATGTTATAAAATAAAGGTGCTAACTTCTATTCCTTTCATCTGGAATCTGATGATAATACTTATTTTTGTTGAATGTTATAGGAATGATAACAAAATTGCAATTTGGCAGTTGGGTCTTTACACATTGGGTCTTTACAACAGGAATGATCATACTTATTTTTGTTGGTGAGATGGCCACACACGTTGGTGAGATGGCACAACCTTTGGATATTGGAAGGCAGCCACGTGGAGCCATTGATGATGCGTCGGCTGCTAATCAGGTGCTACCCAAAATTCTCCATTAAATAAAATACAAAATTTTCAGATATTTCAGTTAATTTTAATATTGTTCAGTTAATTTTAATAAACCATACTGACGCTGGCAATTAATGTCTAACATAACTTTTTGGTTCAGGGGTTTTGCTTTAGGGGATTCGGTTCATGGGATATGCTTCAGGAGGTATTGTTCAGGAGGTGGTTGGCCCTGGCATCGAGTTGTACATGTAACTTTCTCATGATTTGTATGGAATTAAATTATGTGTGTTTATGCTTTTACGTTTTGGAGCAATTTTATTTGCATACCTTATAAGTAAATAGCAACCAGCTTACAAATATGTACTCATCTTGGCATGTGGCAGTTGAACCTAAGCGTTTGATATATTAACCCTTGACTTAGTTGTATAGCGACCATCTTTGGTACAAATCATCTTGCATATGGGTGCAGTCTCATAGACAATGAATAGATGAAATTTGTGTTGCCGTTATTACTGAATCTTTTGGAAAAACGAGACGGCTATTGCCGACCACTGTTTAATGTATGTTTTTCCGGTATTTTAGTACTCATTTAGTTTCATAGCTCATAAAAGTGTGGTGACAATTAGTGTCTCCAGCGACCGCAGTATTATAAGTATGCATTTGAACTTATTTAGAGGTTTTGAGAAGAATGGCGCTAAAATAATTATGTAGAAGAGCTTATCCGTTAAGCAAGGGGAAATGTGGGGGTATGATTTCTATTAGTAAAAGTTAATTCAAGTCATTTACTCTTCGTTTTAACATAGTGCTGCAATGTTAACTTGCATCCTATTAATTTTTGAACCTCATATATATATTATATGTGCAGGTGATTTGTTACAACTCAGTTGGGTTGGATGACATGCTTCCCAAATGCTGAAAATGAGATTGCATTATATGTAGCTGCAAAGCTGCCACTGTTTCATCGACTTAATGATGTGATAGACTCACAGATGCAGATTTGCAGATGCAATGTGAGCTTCAATGGTTTAAGGTGAGCAAAGTAAATTTATGAATTTATGAGCTGACAATGGATGTCATCCGATAATTAGGAAAACATATGCTTCAACTGAAAAACAAAAGCTGAAACTCAAAAGTGAAAAGAAACACAAACATATATTGTCCTATCTAACTGTTTTTTAATTCGTTGATTTGTAGGGACGAAGGGACTTTTAAGTGGTTAATGGAGCAAACTGCAGCTCCCATACCATCTGCGTCGGGAAACCCAACCAACCAAACACTACCCGAGACTACTCCCAACGCTGACAATTTCAACACTTGATGGTACGTTATTTTGACACTTTCGTATTCATTTCATTATGTGACAGATACAGGCCTTAAGTATTCCGTTGTATGTATATGGTTGTACTTTATTGTAGCAATTATCAATTTTGACTGCAAAAATTGGTGATAATTTAACTGAAAAAATTATCAATTTTGACCCATTTATGAAAAAAAAAATGGTGATAATTAATAGTAGTCGCAAGAGTTGCAATTTTTCCAGGTATGAAATTAAACAACACGAACAGGTGTGAAAAAGACACTAATGCGAACCCGCCCATCTACTCATAAATGGGTAAAAATTGACAATAACAAAGTGACCATTTTTGCAGTTAAATGAATATATCGAACTGCTGTTACTGTTTTTTTTTCCTTTTTTTTAGGTGCAAGTGATACATAGAATAGAGGAGGGGCAGAGGAACAGATTCTGCTATAATCTGTTAGAAGGTTGTATCGTTACAGCTTATTTGCATATAACTAAAATCTATCTTACACAAGCTGTGGGGCTTGCTTCTATTGATGTGGAATTGGTCAACGTAGTCCTACGGGTCATGATGTAAAAGGCATGGAGGTTCTTTCGTCGGACCTTTGTGACAGGTATGCGCCACCGTTTCACCTTTTACGCCTAAACATACCTTCTTTATAAACTGGCTACTGGTGCCTTCTTTTATTTCATATGCTATTAAGAAAGATACGTGATCAGGTGAAGAAACATGCATATGTAAACAACCATGCTTATGGTTTTTTTTAGCAAAAACTAACTTACCTTTGCAATTCTATTCCTAGGTATGTAGAAACTGATATGGAACAGAGGCCCGAAATAAATATGTTACTTAAAAGTGTTTCATAGAAAAAGTTCAGTTACCAGTACCTTTTTGCTTAATATTTTAGGTGAAAATCTTTGATGCATGTAGTGTTACATGAAAGCATTGATTTTGTTTATTTAATAAGGTTATGCTTTACCTTACAACTAAATTTCAGTATCCCACAGGAGTAAGTCTTGATCCTATTACGTATGCCTACTGCTACACGCATATATGACATGATTGCTATCGTAATCCAAACACCTCTGAAAACTATGCCGTTTTTTTCTTTTCATTGTGAGTATTAACATTGATTTAACATAATCAGATGAGAAATGAAAACACGAGGAGATACTTAAGCAGGATGCGGAAGAGAACAAAAAGGCTAAAGCCACGGTCGAGTCAGTACAGTTTTATATTACATAACAGCTGAAAAAAAATATCGGAACACCCCGCCGCATCGCGGCGGGTTCCGAATACTTGTTCTTTAGTAAAAGGCGAAAGAATAGTTCGCTTTGTGCTTATTGCATGGCCGCGTGCCTTTCAACTATTAAGCTTGGTTATTATATACAACCATCCTCACTCTCAACTTTGGCTACTCATCCGATGTGGGATAAACACTCAATACCCACTTGCTCCTCATTTCCAGATTCCACCAAGTTATATAATTGTACATGTTTTTCATTTATTTTCAATCTTCACTTGTATTTTTGGTCTTGACCAGCAAAAACTAACACTGAGACCAGTCCGAGCTTCGATTTGAATCCCACAATAACACCATTCTTTGCATCTAATAGATCCATAGCAAGAAGAGAAGCCTTGGAGGTTGTTGGCGCATGAAACACATGATTTCCCACTTCCAAATTGACCAAATAATGATCCAAGACACTCCATGAAAAGCTTTTGTCACAATTGGATTATCCAAAGGAGCTACAGACCTGTTTGTAATATCTGCAAGAGAAAGAGACAAGAATAAATCCCACAAACTTCTCACCTTGGCCCAAACCCGTCTCACATGACAGTAAACAAGACAGTGATTGATAGATTCAGGTCCGATGTTACAAAGGGGACATAAGTGATATGAGAGATAACCGGAACACCACAGCAAGTGAGATAAAGAAGGGTCCGTAAATGATGCAACCTGAATGGTGATACGGGTCCAACCAAAAACAAACATTAGCCTCATTGTTAACCTCTAAGAAGAATGAAGAGTTAAGAGGGATACCCGAGTTAGCAATAGCATTGGTACCCGATACCGTGCCAAGTCCCCTTTCTTAGACCCAAGTTAAAAGAAGTGAAGAAGGTATCATCACCATAACGCACTTGACTCGTTTAAGTAACACAATTTACATTTACCAAGACCAAGGTTTTTGGCATTAATCGAACCAATACTCAAACCACCCGCATCTATATATCCACAAACTTTACTCCATTTAACCCAAGATATACCTCCGCAACATTCTCTAATACCCCCCCCCCCCAAAAAAAAAAAAAAAAAAAAACGGCTGTGAATGCTCTCTAACTTGTCAATCACCTTGTGGGGGGGGGGGGCACGGAAAATGGAGACGTAATAAAGTGGAAGACTACCAAGCACTGCTTACGAGAGGGTTAGATGACCACCAAGAGATAAGCAGTTAGATTTCCAAGATGATAACCATTTGGTGAAAGATTCTATCAAATCAAGCCACCTACTGCACTTAGTGAAAAAAATTCCAACTGGGAGGCCAAGATATTTAAAAGGGAGAATATCGAATCCACGATGGATTATATGAGGAAGGGAAAGCAACATCCCCAGGAGAAACACCAGTACTACCGTTTATTTTACTTTTAACTGGTAGTAGACTGCTATCTTTCATTCCTTACGGTTTGACCATGTATGCTATCTGGCTTAATATCTATATGTGGATCGGTATCGATTCCGAGTCCTAAACTTACTTCTAACTTCTAACGCATAAATGAACATTGTATAGTCATAGGATTCTGAGTCCTATTATTTGGATGTAAAATATTGCAAGTAAATATGCAACTTATAACTACGTCAGTAATACTTATAGAACATCAACAAATTTATTAAAAACAGTTAAGTTAATTTTGAACTAGATATTGGTTGGAGTTCTTCCTTTCGGGAAGAAACTCTCCAAAAATTGGCGTATGCCATTTTATACAACAAGCACACGGTATTCTTTAGTAAAAGGCGAAAGAATAGTTCGCTTTGTGCTTATTGCATGGCTGCGTGCCTTTCAACTTATTAAGCTTGGTTATTATATACAGCCATTCTCACTCTCAACTTTCACTTCTCATCCGATGTGGGATAAACACTCAATACCCACTTGTCCCTCATTTCCAGTTTCCACTATTATGTATTGGATATGGTTTCAATCTTCACTTGTAGTTTTGGTCAGCATGTGATTAGAAGGGTAGTGAGGGTGAAAACAACTGCATAACATATGCAAGGTTCAGTTACAAAGGGCGCCAAAGACAGATTAGAAGTACAGTCTCGCCTACAAATTTAAGATTTCATGCCAGGTTCACTGGGAATAGAAGAAATTAAACCAACAAAAATAATTACTTGTTGTTGCTGCATGACACAAGAATTCAATTTATTATGACCGTCTAGTCAATATAATTAAAGCGCTGGCTATGATATGGCTCCCTGCAAAACCGGTTTGGTATTTGAATCCAAAAAAGTGTGTTTGTATTACGTTACAATTTAATCATATCATAAAATCAGTTGAGGTAGACGTGTAAAAGAAGTTAAGACAGTTCTAACAAACAAGCCATCTTAAGAAAGAATTACACGATAAGTAAATTCAGTAATTCTGACTCTCCAACTGAACATAAGCTAGTATACTTCAAATATCACTTTGATAAGGTGAAACATCAAAAACCTGTGGCACAAGTTCACATTTCTATGAATAGCATATTTTAAGTTTTTAAGTTATCCAAAATCCATGTGTTATAAAAATTTAACTGTGTACATGCAACTCAACATATCTAATGACCCTTTCTTTTACAATAGCTATGTTTGGCATAATTGGCGGTAGTTGTTAGCTGTAGGCTCTAGCTGCAAGTTGTTAGTTGTAGCTACAAGCTATAGTTTGCATGTTTTGTAAAACCTTTGGTAAGGAGTTGCAGTGGTAACTATAAATTAAGTGTCAAAGAATGCATACAGTCCTTAAAGCTAAACACTAAATGCCATTAGTGTTCATTAGGAGTGTTTAAAATACAATACAATAGTTAAAAGCATGTTGCCAAGCAAGCTTTCAATTCTAAACGCTAAAAGCTAAACATTTCAAAATTCATTGCCAAACACAACCTTTTAGTTCACAAAAGGAGAAGGAATTTCATATGTCATTTCAATCTTCAGTTATATTGTTCACATTTTAACATTTGTTTGTATCCAATTTATACCCCTTTTAGATGATCATGGTACCATTAGTATTATGATAGCAACTAAAATAAACAATTAACGTCACAATTTAGGTACGTAGCACTTGAGGTACATATATATGTCGGGAAATCTAAGCTAGTAACTAACTGGGCAAACAAATAAACTGTTAAATAATGTGAAGGACCAAGAGTGTCAAGTTTCAAAGTCTAAATAGAGTTTGTGCTGAAAGTGAAGAAAAGAGAAGTTCAGGGGCTAAAGTGAAACATATCAGAGTATATAATGTTTTATTCTGTTTAGGGTTTGATAATCATTCATTCTGTTTAGTCTCTTTCTCTCTCAAACTTTCACACAGTGTTGTCTTTCTCTTGTGATATCAATCTTGATATCAGTCTGGGTATTTGATTGTTTCTTTGTATCAAGATCAATCTTATTTGATCTTGTTAAGTATGAGTGTTGAGTGAACTTTGTGGTGAGATCACTGGTGTCTACCTAGTAGAGATCAGTTATTGTTTCTTTGTATTTGTATTGGTAAGCACCTATTTGGGGACTTATCTTCTTGATATTCATATAATAAAATACACCGTGGGGTGGTTGGCTGGGTGTAATAGTTGATTGTTGTGTGCTCTTGATCATTTTTACATGGTATCAGAGCGCACGGTTCTGATCTGGTGGTTTTGAGATTCTAGGGTTTCTAGGGTTTCGAAGTTATTTTTGGGGATTCTTGCAATTGGTGGTTGAATTGGTTAATTGAGGTTGTTTCCTTAACGGCCGTGGTTGATTTGTTCTGTTTGGGATTGGATCTGGTGATTTTGTGGGTTTCTTGGTTAGGGTTTCTTGAAACCCTAATTTGGTATTTTGGGGTTTTTCATCCCTGGTGGTTTCTTGGGCCCGTTCTTGATACAATCTTACTAGACTCGTTGAATCTAGTGGATTTTGTATCTCTTTCCGCTGATATATCTCTGTAAGTACTTCTTTCTCTTAAGATAACACAAAATTGGTTTAGAAGGTGCGAACGGGACAATTAACTTCTTGATCTGCCAACCTAGATTGGTACGAATACCTGCTCTGGCTGTCCCCAGTCTTCTGGCTGGTTTGTGGTTATTCTTGGGTGTGAGTTGTAGATTTTATAGTTTGTTATTTCTGTTCTTTAGTTTCTTGTTGTGTCTAAGTCGAAGGAGGATAGGATTTGGGCAGTCTTGGAAGTTGGTTGAGTTGTTTAGTTCTGGTTATTTGTTCTTGTTGTTTGCTGTTATTGCTTGTTGTGATTGTTTCTGTTTTTTCTTGCTGGTTGTTCTTGTTGTTTGTTTAATATGGCTATTGAAGATGAACCTAGTGGTAGTAATACTCAAGTGTTAATTAGTAATCTTGATGATGGTAATCCTCTTCATATTCAAACTAATGATAATAGTGGAATTGCTCTTATTCCATTTAAATTGCTTGGAACTGAGAATTATAGAATTTGGTTTGGTGCTATGAAATTGGCCTTGCAAGATAGAAATAAGTATAGCTTTGTTGATGGCACTTGTCTTAAAGAATCATTTGTTACTAGTAATGTCTTGTCTGCTCAATGGGATAGGTGTAATGCCATTGTCTTAACCTGGATTATGAATTCTGTATCTCATGATGTTTATATGGGGTTAGTTTATTCTGAAAATGCTGCTTCTGTTTGGCAAGAATTAAAAGAGACATATGATAAAGTTGATGGTTCTGTTATATACAATCTGCTGCAAAAGATTAATTCTGTAAAACAAGGTGGTAGTTTTGTTGCTGATTACTATCATAGGCTAAATTCTTTATGGAGAGAATTTGATTATCTAACTAAATTTCCTAAATGTGTTTGTGAACATAAATGTGCTTGTGAAGCTAGTACTGAGTTGGTATTGCATCAGCAGTTAATGAAACTGATGCAATTCCTTATGGGTCTTTATGATTGTTATCAACCTGTTAGGACTGCTTTATTAACTAGAGATCCTTTACCTGAGGTTAAGGATGCTTATGCTGTTGTGTCTAGGGAGGAGTCCCATAGAGGGATTCCTGAGTCTTCAAGTGTTTCTGAATCTAAACTGAATGCTTCTTCTTTTGCTGCTAAGTCATTTAATAACAATAGAAGATTGTATAACAACAATAACAACACTAGAGGAACCAGTTCTAATACTAATACTGCTAATAGAGGTCCTAATCCTAATTTGAATTGTAAAAACTGTGGTAAGATTGGACATACTATTGAAAGATGCTATGAACTTATTGGTTTTCCACCGGGATTTGTCAAGAATAATAATCCACCTAAACAAAATGGTTTCAGACAAAACTATAATGCTAATATTGATAAAATGTCTGAAAAATCTTCTACTACTTCATCTGCAAATACATCTTCTGGTTTTACTTCTGAGCAGATGAAGAAACTCTTGTCTTTGATCAATGATAGTTCTTCTGGAAGCATACATGCCAATATGGCAGGTAGGGCTTCATTCTTTAATGGAAATGTTTGGTTTAATATTAATTTTTCTAAATATTTCTTTGGGAATTCTAGTCTTTATGTTAAAACTATATCTTTGGGATGGATCATTGATTCAGGTGCTAATCAGCACTTGACTGTTTCTGCTGTTGGTATGTTTAATGTTGTGGATATTTCTAGTCTTAAGATTACTGTTGGACATCCCAATGGTACTCTTGCTACTATAAGTCATGTTGGAAATCTAAAATTAACTAATAATGTGACTCGTTATGATGTCTTAGTGGTTCCTGGTTACTGTGTGAGTTTGTTGTCTGTTAATAAACTGATTAGAGATAGCAAAATGTTTGTTGGTTTTGATGAAGATACTTGTTATATTCAGGATTTGAAAAGGGAGAATATTCTGGGGACTGGTAGTCAGTCTGATGGATTGTATTTGTTTGATATGCAGCCTAATAATACTTTGGGTAAGTGCAATATGGTTATGTCTTAGAATGTGTCTAAACTTGTCTGGCATAATAGATTGGGTCACCCTGCTGATCCAGTCTTGTCTGTTCTTCAAAAGGATCTTGGTATTTCCAAGAATTCCTCTATTTCTATTTGTGAAATCTGTCACAGGGCTAAGCAGACAAGGGAACCTTTTCCTTTGTCTGATCATAAGTCTAAGAATCTTGGTGAACTTGTTCATCTTGACTTATGGGGTCCTTACAGAGTAACAAGTAGAGAAGGATATAAGTATTTTCTCACTATTGTTGATGATTATTCTAGAGTTGTGTGGACTTATATGATTAAAACTAAAGATGAGGTGTTTGATGTATTCTGCTCTTTTATTCACTTAATATCTAATCAATTTGGTATTAAAATTAAAACTGTTAGATCTGATAATGGTACTGAATTTGTAAATAAGAAAATGAGTGGAATGTTTTCTGATCTTGGTATAATACATCAAACATCTTGTACTCATACACCTCATCAAAATGGGATTGCTGAAAGGAAACATAGACACCTACTCAATGTAGCTAGGAGTCTTATGTTTCAAGGGGGGATTCCTTTAAGGTTTTGGTCTGATTGTGTTCTAACTGCTGTGTATCTTATAAACAGGTTGCCATCTTCAGTTCTAAATGGTAAATGTCCCTATGAGTTATTGTACAAAACTAAACCTAATCTTTCCCATTTGAGGTCTTTTGGATGTCTGTGTTTTGCTACCATTTTAAATAACCATGATAAGTTGTCTTATAGATCTGAAAAATGTGTTCTAATTGGTTTTTCTTCTACTAAGAAAGCATATAAACTTTTAAGTTTGGATACTAGAAATGTGTTTTTTGCCAGAGATGTGAGGTTTTATGAAAATGTTTTTCCTTTGAAAATGAAAACATGTGAGTCAACTGATACAAACTATGTAAATGAGGTTGAACACTTGAAGTTTTTTGATAGTCCAAAGTCTCAAAGACCCAATGATGAAGGGGAAGATACACCACCAGTTGAGGATGGTAGTATGCCATCTTCACATGATGCTAGTGATAATGAAATAGATACTACTCATATGCATCATGAAGATGGGCAATCTGCAACCTACTTTGGTGACCAACACTGGTCTGAGGGCAATTCTAGTCTTGAAAATACTGGTTTAGTTTTTAATCAGTCTGAAAATGTTAATGAAGATGTGCAGACACCTGTATTATGAAGGTCTAGTAGAGAGTCTAAAACTCCTATTAGGTTCAATGATTATGTGATGCACTCTAAAGTCAGATATGGTATTGAGAAATATGTGAGTTATGCTAGTTTGAGTAGGACTAATATGTGCTTTGCTTCTACATTGAATAAGTCTGTTGAACCTAAGAATTATGAAGAAGCTGTTAAAAATCCTAATTGGTCTGAAGCTATGAACAATGAAATTGAAGCTCTTAATAGAAACAATACCTGGACTGAATGTGAGTTACCTGTTGGTAGACATGCTATTGGATATAAATGGATATGGAAAATCAAATATAAATCTACAGGAGAAATAGATAGATATAAAGCCAGATTAGTTGCTAAAGGTTTTAATCAAAGAGAAGGTTTTGATTATGATGAAACCTTTAGTCCTGTTGTGAAAATGGTAACTGTTAGATGTTTGATAAGCATTGCTGTTTGCAAAAATTGGCCTTTATATCAGTTAGATGTTAATAATGCTTTTTTATATGGTGATCTTGATGAAGATGTCTATATGCAATTACCTAAAGGCTTCAATGGTGGTGATGATACTAAAGTATGTAAGCTTAATAAATCTTTATATGGACTTAAACAAGCTCCTAGGCAATGGAATGCTAAGCTTACTAATGCTTTAGTTGAACATGGTTTTGAACAAAGTAAACTGTGTTAATACAAATAAGCCGTGAAAACGTTTATTTATATTTTACGATCTTCTAATGTTTTGTCGATAACAAATATAAAATCATTTTAACGAAACTAATAGAGTACGTAAATAGTTTGAGTTAATAGTTTTCTAACACACTTACGCTTTCACATAAAACACTAAAACAAGTATAAGTGATTTTATGATTTAGTATTACATATGTACAACAACTAATGTTTACATATTTGGGTAAATATACACATAACTAGTATGTAGTATATTGGGTAATGTAAATGGGTAGAAACTTAAGTTCTTGACCCATTGACCAAATACATTGAATGTAGTTGGGTAAAAACAAGTATATACTAAATAGATAAAAACTAGCAAATGGTATTGACCCATAACCCATGGTTTTATATATACCACTTGACTAAGTTCATTGTACCCTTAATACTAGCAAATGGTATTGACCCATAACCCATGGTTTTATATATACCACTTGACCAAGTTCATTGTATTCTTAAGATACATTGTATCTAGAAAGAAAACCATGGATCAACCCATAACCCATGACCCATAACCAAAAATACCCATGGGCAAAGAGGAGCGTTCCACGGATCCCTGGCTTTGTGCTAGCCGGATCCCAAGTGGAAGGGATCCGTGGGATCCGGGGAAACAGTAGAGAACTTTCTCTATAAATAGAGAGCCATTTCTTCCTTTCTATTCATCCTTTTATACACATACTTCCCCCAAGTATTCTAACACTCTAACCTCAGATCCAAGAGATCTATGTAGTTTGTCTTTTGTTTTTGTGTGATCTTCTAGGTTCCTCTTAAAGGAAAGATCACCACTTCTTGAAGACGTGCAAGCTCAAGTCCATGAGTTGCCATGCTTCGTCATCATCAAGACAACGAAGGTTCTCTTGTTGATAGATCTACCTTTCTCCATAGATGTTGGGTTGAAGGCATTAGTGAAGAATGCCTAAAGTGTCAAGATGAAAGCATTAGTGAAAGGTGCTCATCATCCGTGTCAAAGCATTAGTGAAGAATGCTCAAGGTGTCAAGACGAAGGCATTAGTGAAGGGTGCCAAGCGTTGTGTCAAAGGCATTAGTGAAGGATGCCAAAGAAACAAATCAAGTCGCATTTGAGAAGAATGCCTAGGTCGTATAATCGATGAGGTGCATCATTATACATATAAGTATTTGTTTATTTGCAAGGATGGTGATATCCTTGATGGTGTTGTAACAAGGAGTAGATCTCCTTGAGATTAGGTGTTGTGTCGTGAAGGGTAGTAGTTCCTCCATAGTAATGGAACTAGGTGCTTAGCCTAGTACCTAATAAAGGGTAGGCGACGTTGTGATGGGATTAGTTCTCCTAAGGTGTGAAAGAACTCGGTGGTTAGTCTAGCACCGTATAAAGGGTAGGCGACGTTGTGTTAGGTGTGGTTCGCCTTGGTGTGAAAGAACTCGGTATTTAGCTTTGTACCGGAAAAAGGTTAAGCGACGTTGTGAAGGCTTCTCCGCCATAAGGAGATTGGTGTAGTGCTTACGAACTCTCGAGTAGGTGACTCGAGGAGTGGAGTAGGGCAAGGAAGGTGTCCTTGTAGCCGAACCACTATAAATAACTTGTGTCGTGGTGATGTGCTTCTTACTCTTTATCTTTCATTACACGCTTATATACTTATCTATCAACGTCCAACATAAACAACCAAATAGATTGACATAAGTCGATCTAAATATTTAAAAGGAAGTTTTAAATTGGTAAAACTATTCAACCCCCCTTCTAGTTTTCCACAATTGGTATCAGAGCTTCGTTACCAAGTTTTTTTTTGTATATTGTACTTTGAAAACTTGATACGATCCGTGTATGTTTGAAAACTACAAAGAAGGGAATTTCTTAAAACAAAAAGTCATGTTTTTATAAATCATCATATGTTGGATAGTGATAGATCATTCTAACATTTTCCTTTGAGAAGTCTTCATACTAGGATTTGGGTATATTAGAAGATCATGAAGTATTTCGCGTCTATGGCTTCTAAAACCATAAAAAGGGAATATAGCAAAGGATTGGGGTATCTTAGAAGATCATGAAGTATTTCGCGTCTATGGTTTCTAAAACCATAAAAAGGGGATATAGCAAAGGTATGTTTTCTTAGTTACATTTTATTTTAAAACATGCTAAATTGCTTGTGGACAAAATGGTGATATATGCTTCTATCTTATAATAAGCATAATATGAAAAGTGTTTTAGTGATTTTTTTTCTTTGAAGTTTTGTTGTCAGATATCTTGTTAATCAAGCTTGAATAAAGGTAAAAATGGGTAATATAACTTCACTAAAAAGTCTACAAAGACTAAACCTTTTCGTCGGGTCAAAACGTACATTTTTGTAATTCTGTGTCAGATCCGCGGATCCCTCAGGTTACACTGGACGGATCCCTCAAGCAAGGGATCCGTGGGATCCGTAGGTACAGAAGACAGTTTTTGTCTGAATTTCAAAAATTCATAACTTTTTAACCGTAAGTCGTTAGAAGTCGTGCCACCTATCGTTTTAAAGGTATTTGAGTCTACTTTCATTTAAAAATGATTTCATAAACTGATTCAAAACAATAATTTACAGAATCATTGATTAATAATAGAAAGTCATTTTTCGATCATAACTTTTGCTCAAACTTTTGATCTAATTGGAGACGGATGTTTTCGCTTTTGAATAACAATGTGTCCTCTATTGAAATTAAGGTTTTGATCATATTTATAAATATAAAATAAACTAATCAAGCTTGGTATACATGTTTATATTTAACACAAAGCGATGAAAAGAACTTTCGTATGCTATGCTAAATGATAAATTGTCTTCTTTGCATTACTTGATTATTTGATTATCTCAAATAGCTTTTGTGCTTGTTTGATTGAATAGCATATGTGGTTTGCTTACCTTGCTATTCATTCTCTTGTTTGTCGATTTAGTAATATTCTACTAATCAATGTGCTATTTGAAGGAGTGTTTGGGATAACATCTAGTTGTGTCGAAAATGTTAGTTTAGATACTTAAATAAGTCATATAGGTTGAAAAATGTTTAAAACATATAACACACTAAATGGATTTTTGATTGAGTTTGTCATGTGTGCAACATAAATGTTGTATGTGCTTATATGATTTCTTTTGTTCTTGTATCGTTTTCTAAAAACAACAAGAATGTACATCGGATCATAACCTACGCTTGTGTTGATGATGTACTCTCCCATTTTCCTTTTCATGATCGCTCTCCAAGCTTCATAGTAGGATTGACAACTTGATTATTTCATCCGATATACTCAAGTAAATTATTTTGCAACGCAAATATAATTGTTCATATCCGAAAGTCCAAACTCAAAGCTTTCCAACAACATATGTTGAACTAGCTCATCCAACCATTTTTTTTTGTTGTTTACCATATGGACAACTTTTAAACTTATTTTTAACATGACGCCTTAGTCACCTTAGTTGTCTCAAGTATAATATTAAACGAAGCAAAGTATCATCATTGTTACTCTTCGATAGGCCATTGTAGGAATATAAATTTTCCTAACTTGAGAATGAATACTGGAGAACTTGTGGCACTAGAAACTCAATTTGACCTAACGGTTGAATTGCTTCCTTGATAGAAGTTGGGTATGTGGAATCACCCGTAAAAATGGTCGTGTTTAGCCGTAATTGAGCACCACTAGTAATAGTCTCATATTCATTCTCTCACTTGGGAAATTTATACTCCCATGTTTCCCTAAAGTAAGTTTACAATGGAAATACTTTGCGTTGTCTTAAAATTACTAATAAACCAAGTTGTAAAATTGATTTTTCGTTTAATTAATCACAACCACTTGCCTCATCAAGCGATTATCTTTCTTTGATCGAGAAGAGCTACATGACTTCATAGACGAAGTTCATTGTATGCTAATCACCATCCATAATGACTATACATAGTTCATTGCTTCCGTTGGCCAAAACAACCCTATTGTCTTGAACACCATCATCTACTCTGCACGCCATTGTTAATACAAACGATTTACTAATCTAGATCGTAAATATGTTTTGAGTTTCTTGAATAGTGCTTGTTAAGTTTGATAAGCCTCTTTGTTATTTGTGAGCTCGATCACATTTGATATCTTGGTGTTAGAACCTCTTTAAATAAACCTAGGGATATAATGCATTGTCAAGATCATTGCATACCTTTAGTAAAGGTTCTGTCTAGCAGATGGACGGATCCCAAATGTTGTACTAAACGGATCCCTACACCTAGGGAACCGTGGGATCCGGCAAACAAAAAATGCAATTGCAAGCATTGTATCTCAAACACATCCTTAGAACACCTCACACTAAGCTAAACATAGTGTCTTAAGGCAGATTAAGTCCTTATCAAGATAGGTTGATCTTTCCTACTCATTCCAACTCACATAGATCACACTCTAAGATATTCATAGATCTATCACTTTGTTTTAATCCATCACTCTTCCGCTCTCAAAACTCACACTTCATTTTTTACTTGATCCCTCACATCTAGGTTAGAAATCTTTCGATTATGACAAAATTGATCATAAATCATCATTACCTCAAAATTGATCAAAGTTGATCAAATTTTAGTTTTCCCATCTCAAAACCTTTAGGATATTTTCCAAAACACTATCCCAAGTCACAACCTGATCTCTAGGATCATTTAGCTTCAATTGACACTCTCGTTTTAGTGTGACCCTTGCTCATTCATTGGTACTCATGAAAGTTCCAATTTCTTCCATAAAAAGCAATCATTTGCTATAACACTCATTACTCTTGATCATTCAAGTGTACCCTCATCTTAGGAACTTAGGAGGACTGAAACACTCAAGGTAATATAGATCTTAGATCTTAGAAACATCATTTCCACTCTTTCATAGCTGCTGAGAGCCGGATCCCTAGGATTAGCCTAGACGGATCCCTATGAGGAGGGAACCGTGGGATCCGGAGGACAGTCTATGTCAAATCTTGCTAAAACAATCATTTCAACTCATCTTTCTAACTCATACACTCCATCTCATCTTAAATGAGTTCCTAGATCAGTACAAACTCTGAAGTTGACTCTTGTGCATGATAATCATCACATTCCAAAGGATATTAGAAGCTTAAGTCTTGAATGCACTTGCCAAATCCTTCCCTTTATAAGTCATCTTGTTAGAATCCCTTAGTCATCAAACACAACATAATTCTCAACATTTAGAAACCTTTTCCTTAGTCATTTCATCATGAGGAAAGCTCCTAGTACTAACTCATCCACCCAAGAACCACCCAAGAAACTTGCTCGTGTTGTACACGAAATTTCCTCAACCGAATCATCTCCGGTTAAACCCACAAATGCTAGGATTTCCCATCCACCGAATCATCACCCGTAAGAGATAATAGTGCTAGAATCCCACCTCAACAAACCCAATCAACAATTGCCAAAAGAATCGCAAGAATTAGCATTAAACCTTTTAGGTTAGAAAAGGGATCATCGAGCTCTAAACCAAACGTACCTAGTTCTAGCAAAACGTCTAAACCTTCATTCCTAGAGCATGGACTTCACCAAGACTCTCCCTATTCATTAGAGCATTCACCACCGAGAACTTCCCATTCACCAACCTTCTCGTTAAAATAGGAACCACCTACATCACCAACTAGTCCATCGTTGGAAACAAGGAACCACCAAGGACTTGATCATATGTAGGAATTTCCATTACCACCACTCTCATTCCTAGTAGAACCTCATCCTAAATTACTCAATGTACCTCCATAATCATTTGTAGAACCTCCTCAAAACATCCTGTTCCTAATCAAGACAATAATTGCCCTAATTGTCTAATCACCCAAGGACTTGTTCAAGAAGTACGAAATGAGTTGCATTTCATGTTTAATCATCTTCTTGAAAGATTGGACCAAATCAACAAGTCTACTCATCCCTAGACTCAAGCACATTGTTGCTTCTTAAGCTTTGGTCACTTATTAGTATTAGTAGAATATGGCTAAATCATTCTCTTAGTTTTTAGAGATTTGTTGATCATCTCTTATGTTTTATTGAATGATAGTTTACTTGCCATATTGCATTGAGTATATGTTTGTTGGATGAATACATATCTAATTTTGATGTTAACATTACTTGTTACATGACCATTGCTGAATTTAATCATCAGCTATACGGATCCCTCAAAATTGCCTAGACGGATCCCTACCAGGAGGGAACCGTGGGATCCGTGAGACAGAAAACTATTTTTCTACTAACTTGGATCACATATGCAGGAAATTGTGCATTATACTTGTTTTCTAACCTTTGTTTTGTAGTTATTCAATCTACACTTGAAGTCTTTTGACACCCTAAAGCTAGGGGGAGCTTTGTGTCAAAACAATACATTGCAAATTACTTGCAATATTAGGATTACATTTCTCGACATCCCTTTGCAAAATTGCAATCATCAAGGTGGAGCACATTCGTCACTTAGACGAAATATTTTGCAAACTTAGTTGCAAACAAACTAGCTTAGTATTACTTTCTTGACGCCCTTACATAGGGATGGACTCGTCAAGGGGGAGTAACGACGAGATCCTTTCCCGTTACTTGCTCTCTATTTTTTTTCTCTTCTTTCACATATTTTTCTTAAAAACAATGTGTTGCTTTCTTTCAAACACTTTTTGTTTCGACAAAAAGGGGGAGAAGAAAGTAAAAACTACAAATTCAAACTTTTACGAATTTTAGATTTTTCCTTAAAATAATTTTATGTTTTGTCATCAACAAAAAGGGGGAGATTGTTAATACAAATAAGCCGTGAAAACGTTTATTTATATTTTACGACCTTCTAATGTTTTGTCGATAACAAATATAAAATCATTTTAACGAAACTAATAGAGTACGTAAATAGTTTGAGTTAATAGTTTTCTAACACACTTACGCTTTCACATAAAACACTAAAACAAGTATAAGTGATTTTATGATTTAGTATTACATATGTACAACAACTAGTGTTTACATATTTGGGTAAATATACACATAACTAGTATGTAGTATATTGGGTAATGTAAATGGGTAGAAACTTAAGTTCTTGACCCATTGACCAAATACATTGAATGTAGTTGGGTAAAAACAAGTATATACTAAATAGATAAAAACTAGCAAATGGTATTGACCCATAACCCATGGTTTTATATATACCACTTGACTAAGTTCATTGTACCCTTAATACTAGCAAATGGTATTGACCCATAACCCATGGTTTTATATATACCACTTGACCAAGTTCATTGTATTCTTAAGATACATTGTATCTAGAAAGAAAACCATAGATCAACCCATAACCCATGACCCATAACCAAAAATACCCATGGGCAAAGAGGAGCGTTCCACGGATCCTTGGCTTTGTGCTAGCCGGATCCCAAGTGGAAGGGATCCGTGGGATCCGGGGAAACAGTAGAGAACTTTCTCTATAAATAGAGAGTCATTTCTTCCTTTTTATTCATCCTTTTATACACATACTTCCCCCAAGTATTCTAACACTCTAACCTCAGATCCAAGAGATCTATGTAGTTTGTCTTTTATTTTTGTGTGATCTTCTAGGTTCCTCTTAAAGGAAAGATCACCACTTCTTGAAGACGTGCAAGCTCAAGTCCATGAGTTGCCATGCTTCGTCATCATCAAGACAACGAAGGTTCTCTTGTTGATAGATCTACCTTTCTCCATAGATGTTGGGTTGAAGGCATTAGTGAAGAATGCCTAAAGTGTCAAGATGAAAGCATTAGTGAAAGGTGCTCATCATCCGTGTCAAAGCATTAGTGAAGAATGCTCAAGGTGTCAAGACGAAGGCATTAGTGAAGGGTGTTAAGCGTTTTGTCAAAGGCATTAGTGAAGGATGCCAAAGAAACAAATCAAGTCGCATTTGAGAAGAATGCCTAGGTCGTATAATCGATGAGGTGCATCGTTATACATATAAGTATTTGTTTATTTGCAAGGATGGTGATATCCTTGATGGTGTTGTAACAAGGAGTAGATCTCCTTGAGATTAGGTGTTGTGTCGTGAAGGGTAGTAGTTCCTCCATAGTAATGGAACTAGGTGCTTAGCCTAGTACCTAATAAAGGGTAGGCGACGTTGTGATAGGATTAGTTCTCCTAAGGTGTGAAAGAACTCGGTGGTTAGCCTAGCACCGTATAAAGGGTAGGCGACGTTGTGTTAGGTGTGGTTCGCCTTGGTGTGAAAGAACTCGGTATTTAGCTTTGTACCGGAAAAAGGTTAAGCGACGTTGTGAAGGCTTCTCCGCCATAAGGAGATTGGTGTAGTGCTTACGAACTTTCGAGTAGGTGACTCGAGGAGTGGAGTAGGGCAAGGAAGGTGTCCTTGTAGCCGAACCACTATAAATAACTTGTGTCGTGGTGATGTGCTTCTTACTCTTTATCTTTCATTACACGCTTATATACTTATCTATCAACGTCCAACATAAACAACCAAATAGATTGACATAAGTCGATCTAAATATTTAAAAGGAAGTTTTAAATTGGTAAAACTATTCAACCCCCCTTCTAGTTTTCCACAAACTGGATTATTCTTTGTATGTTAAACAAAAAGGTTCTGTGTTTGTTGCTCTGCTTGTGTATGTTGATGATATTGTTATCACTGGTAATGATGAAGATGAAATCAATAACTTTAAAAAGTTTTTGAGTTCTAAATTTATGATCAAAGATTTGGGAGAGTTAAAATACTTTCTTGGAATTGAAGTATTGAAAAATGATTATGGTGTCTGTATGACCCAAAGAAAATATTGTTTGGAATTGTTATATGAGTATGGTCTGCTAGCAGCTAAGCCTGCTGATACACCTTTGCCTGAAAATTCTGTTTTGAGGTGTGTTAAAGCTAGTAAAGATAAAGTATTGAGCAATATAAATAACTATCAAAATTGGTTGGTAAATTGATTTACTTAACTAATACCAGACCTGATATTAGTTATGTTGTTCACTGTTTAAGTCAACACATGCATAAACCTTTACAATCTCATCTTAAGGCTGCTCTAAGGGTTTTAAAACATCTGAAAAAGTCTCCTGGTTTAGGTCTACAGTTTAATAAAGAGTCTGATCTCAAGCTAAAAGCTTATGCAGATTCTGATTGGGCTAAATGTCCTCTAACTAGGAAATCTGTAACTGGTTTTTGTGTATTCTTGGGTAGTTCTCTTATTTCTTGGAAAAGTAAAAAACAAGCTACTTTGTCTAGAAGTTCTGCAGAAGCTGAGTATAGAAGCATGGCATCTACTACATGTGAAGTGATTTGGTTGAGTAACATGTTACACAGTTTTGGTCTTAAAGAGTTGTTACCTATTAACATATTTTGTGATAATAGTGCTGCAATTCAGATTGCAGCTAATCCTGTGTTTCATGAAAAAACTAAACATTTTGAGTTGGATGTGCATTTGGTCAGAGAGAAGGTTTCTGCTGGAGTGATTAAAACTGTTAAGATTCATACAGATATGCAAGTTGCAGATATTTTTACTAAATGTCTTGGGCAAAGACAACATTCTTTGTTTTGCAAAAGTCTTGGTATGTTTGATCTGTTTGCAGGTATTAACAATTGTGAAAAGAATAGCAGTCTTGAAAAGGATGGAAGCAGTTTACATGATGCAGACTTATCAACTTGTGGAGGGGTGTTAAATAATGTGAAGGACCAAGAGTGTCAAGTTTCAAAGTCTAAATAGAGTTTGTGCTGAAAGTGAAGAAAAGAGAAGTTCAGGGGCTAAAGTGAAACATAGCAGAGTATATAATGTTTTATGTTTAGGGTTTGATAATCATTCATTCTGTTTAGTCTCTTTCTCTCTCAAACTTTCACACAGTGTTGTCTTTCTCTTGTGATATCAATCTTGATATCAGTCTGGGTATTTGATTGTTTCTTTGTATCAAGATCAATCTTATTTGATCTTGTTAAGTTTGAGTGTTGAGTGAACTTTGTGGTGAGATCACTGGTGTCTACCTAGTAGAGATCAGTTATTGTTTCTTTGTATTTGTATTGGTAAGCACCTATTTGGGGACTTATCTTCTTGATATTCATATAATAAAATACACCGTGGGGTGGTTGGCTGGGTGTAATAGTTGATTGTTGTGTGCTCTTGATCATTTTTACATAAACACAGAAGATGATGATTTTATTAGCTAGTGCTGATATAATGTTAGTTAAGGAGCGATAACACAGCTAAGATCAGTAGCCTCAACATGCGCACAGTTATAATTAAGAAGGTACTCCCTTTTATTTGACAGTGGCATAATTAGAACATAAACCATAGACATTCAAATGAACCTGCTACTTTGACAATAAATACTACAAATAGCCAATGAAAATTCGCACAGACGACAACTACGAGTCTATGATCAAGTATATAAAATTACTTTCTTGAAATATGTTGTGTAGTGCTTCTATGTGAAAAAACAAGACATACATGTTTTGCTGGTAACTTGCTGCGCGTCTCAGGGCTGTTATGGCCTGGTCCTATTCGGCTGTCGTCTCTCTGGCCGTAGTTTGGAAGTCATGCTTTAACAGAAGCAAATTTAAAATTGAATAACACTCATCTTCAAGATGGAGATGATCAAAGAGAGAAGTAATTAAGTAGTAGCAGTCGGGCAATATTCACCACTTCAGATCACACGCACAAACGACAACCAACCAAGACTTAAAAGTTCCTTAAAGAACTTAATTATAGGACAGAACGTATCCTTATGTTTTAAGATCAGAGTAGCAAAGCAGCTTCTTCGAATCAAATGTGGTGGTCGAAAGGACTTGGTTAATTCAGAACCTGACTATGTATAACCTAGACACTTTTGGAGTCGTGGTGTGGACTTGCACTCAGTTATCTGCCCTATATATGTAGAGGAAGTCAGTGGATACATCACATCAGTAAAATTACTTTAGGACAAAATTGGCCGACTCTGGTGGAGGTGCTGCTGGTTCAGTTTTGGGAACAATTCATCGGGTGAACAAGGTTATTCAAAGTTGACAAGCAGCATGAATGCGTCATCCAATTCAGATTCAAAGCTTTCAAGTAGTTTGTCGGTCGATCTAGCATTTCTTATCACAATAATCTATCTGCTTAATCTGTTATAAAATATTCGCCCTTCCAGGAAAGAATCTATAAAGCGTCAACACGATTTGTACGATCTTAAATGCCTACAAGCTATTAAGTTAATAAACTCTTTAAATGAATATATTACTCACATATATGTCTTGAAGTAAGAAACAGATTATGATGCTCGCCGGAAACTAGTAGCCACACACGAAACTCAAGAAACATATGAATGGTAGGCTTGCATGGTCTAAAGAATTATGAGTCGAATTAGATACCTATCTAGATATCTCCCACGCGCAGTAAGTAAATCAATCAAACACGGATTCTTTGTTAATTCTGTATTGAATGAAATGGACACGAGTTATACGATTGTGTGAACAATACTATATTAATCACGCCACTTCACAATTCCGCCATTCTTTACCCTCCTTGATCAAATTAAAAATAAGCTTTAAGCTGATATTGTGCGCAGCTTATGATCATTTCGATGCCAAACATATGACTGAAACAACCACTATGCAAAATTAACTCGATGGACTTTCATGTTTCTCCTCATATGTTTTACTCTTTTCTCTTATCATATCGTGTGTAGGGAAAATGACTCGAAAATGTAACTAACTTGACACTTTTTGTTTGTTGTGTAGCCATCTTTATTTTTTCCTCTTTTACACATCATACTTTTGAATTCCGTCTATTGCATGTATATTGTGACAGGTTTACCTTTCTCATCTATCAACACTCCGATTAACAAGTAGGGGCAAAATGGTCATAAGCTAAACACAACAGACGGAATTTAAAAGTATGATGTATACAATAAGAAAAAAAATAAAGATGGTTACACAAAAAAATAAAACGTGACAATTTAATTACATTTTCATGCCTTTTGCCCTTGTGTGTATCCTTATTACCACACAAACGTAGTCACATATTTATATGGAATCATGCATGCTCTTTAAGCATGCAATTGCCTGCTTTCTTTTGTAAAAGAAGGAAGGAAACATGTATATGTGATTATACATGTGATATAATGAAATGACTTAATTATAAAATTTTGTACTTTATATTTTTTCCTTTTTTTACAAAGGAAAAGCAGGGCAATTGTCAACTTGGAAAGGCAGGCATGATTTCCCCTATTTATATATCTCTTTTATACTATGTTTTATCTCTTATTATACATTTACCTTTGGGCAGAGATATAATTGTCTAATCATACCTCCTCATCAGTGCGATTGGGTGTTTTTCTTGTTGGTGCGTTGACACTCGTGTTTCAAGATATTACATAAAGGAAAGAAGATTTATAAAGGGATAATAGCTTATAAATGTATCTTACTTGTTACTTTAGCCTTTTATATGTATCGAATTAATTTTTTTGCTATTCTATGTACCTAACTTTCATTTTGCGTCATTTGTGTGAATTTTGTGACTTTTTTACCCTTCAATTTATTAACATTCCTATTACCTAGGAGGGGCAAAAAAATGTCACAAAATACACATAAATGATGTAAAGTGCAAGTTTGGTACATAAAATAGTAAAAAATTTAATTCGATACATATGTTTTCTTGATGAGAATTAAGTACTTTTTTCTCATCCCTTTTTTTGTCTAATTAATGAACAAATTATATTCCATTGCCAATTTATTAAATATAGGTGACTTTATAATAATGTGAATTTAGCAACACCGTGGTATATTTTTTGATACACAAACATTGTTCATCTAATAGTCATGCCTTGGATTAAAAACATTTCCAGCCACTTGGATCTCTGGGGATTAGCAATTATAAAAAGTTTGTTTGTGAGTTATCGATATAATTAAAATACTTACAGAAGGATCAAAATCCCATATGAAAAACCATTTTCTCAGGATATATATTGGCTGCATTGAATTCAGAAATCATTCTTGTAATACCACAAACAGCTTGTCCATTAAATTAACCATACGACGAAACAGGGGCCGCTACATATCATAAATAGAACAAAGAGGACATAAGTACCCTAACTCAAGACATAAACTAAAAACGATGTAAATCTGGATTATAACTATTCTTAGGACTTGTTCCCGGTTTTTTAGAAGATTCATTTTCTTTTCCAGTTTCCTAACAGCCCCTCTTTGCCTTTTCCAAGGTCTCTGCCTTGGCCATTATCTCGCGTATTTCCTTTGCCATCTCTGCCGCAAATTTGTCACAGTCACAAGCATAGTTTGTGATGCAAATCTCGCTATAAAAAGAAAAGGAACGAGTTAGTAATTAACTTCTGCTGCCAGACAAAAAAACTTATAGTTTTAGCTTTCAATTCATTTTTACCCCTTGGTGGCGGCATTGGTAGAACGAGCCTTATCCTCTACCACTGAATATGCCTCTGCATTCTTCTTTAACCACTTGGAATCCATGTCCTGTCAAACAAACACAGTAAACTTATAACAGATTAGTGACTAGCGACGAATAAAAATAGTCATTTCTTTTTATCACCAAATGAAACACTAGCTTTCCTTTTTTGTTTAAAACCCTTAAAAATGATTATTCAAAAACAAAAGCAGATTTGATTCATGCAAACACATGAATTACAGAAAATCAAGATACAAGAACAAATGAAATGGATTCGTGTTTGTTGATATAAGAAGAGAAACTTTAGTTTAGGATATAGACATACTTGAAGAAATAGGTTTATTTCGCTAGCTATAGAAATTATAAAAGGAATTGAAGGCTTGTGTCTAAATGTCGGGGTGTCTAGGGGTATTTATAGTGCCACTCACTACATGATACTAGAGTATTGTTGTGGTACGTTATGCAACGTATCTTTGTGTTTTTGGAATGTTTTGACCATTAAAAATTTGAAATTATATCTTTTCCCGTGTGAAGATCGTGTTTACATGGTCTATGATTTTTTACTTACTTTATCAAGTAGTAATTAGACTCATTGTAAAAAATTTGAATTGCTAAAAATAAAATTTAAAACTTAGATTTTAGGGCAAATGATTCAAAAAAATATCATACTTGTCACCATTTTCTTTTGTTGGTAGCGAACAAATTTTTTTTGGTTTTGTGGGTACTTTTCTTTCAAATTTATCCCTTTTAGGGTATTTTGCGAAATTTTTGGACATTTTTGCCCCTCTTAGCTAATAGAAATTTTTTTTTTCCCGAAAGGCAAAAATGTCACATAATACCCTAAAAAGGATGAATTTAAAAAGAAGAGTACCCACAAAAGCAAACAAAATTGTTCGCTACCCACAAAAATAAATGGCGACAAGTATGATACTTTTTTCAATCATTTGCCCTATATTTTATGTTTGTGATCAAACGACGGAAGAAAAATAGATGTAATTAATCATAAGATAGTTTATCTAGCGAATTATAGTTAATTTCTAACGTCTTGCTAGCTAGTATGTCAAATGTATTCATCTTTGCAGTTACGAAACCTTAGAAAACTTAGATTTATGTTGGTGCTCAAACGACAGAAGAAAAAACCAGTTGTAATAAACCATAAGATATTGTATCTAGTGTATTGTAGTTAATTTCTAACGTCTTGCTAGCTAGTATGTCAGATGTATTCATCTTTGCAGTTACGAAACCCTAGAAAAGTTAGATTTTATGTGGGAGCTCAAACGACAGAAGAAAAAAACAGTTGTAATAAACCAAAAGATATCTTATCTGGTGTATTGTAGTTAATTTCTAACGTCTTGCTAGCTAGTATGTCAAATGTATTCATCTTTGCAGTTACGAAAACCTAGAAAACGTATGACAAACTTATTACAATAGACGGTAACACAAAGGTAAAGTTTTAAAGTATACTGAAACATGATAAATTAGGATTTCCAACATAATCTTTCCGCTTCAACTCTCCTATGTTGTTGTTGCTCCTATCAAGATACCTATAAACACAATGGACAACTAGATTTCATGACTCGATTTTATTTCTCAAACAACCAAAAAGTAATACTACCGGAAAGTTCTTTTGGATCAAATGTCCTCATCTCGCGCATTGTAACTACTATTTAACTTTTCGTTAATATGCTGAGTGAATTTATCTTTACATTTACCAAATCTTAAAGAACTCGTGTCAACCTAATTTGAGCAAAAGATTACACGAGATAAACATATAAACTAGACTAAAACATGAGAAATTAGTATATATTGTTAATCCAATCTTCTCATTGTTTAAAAAAGAAGAAAAGAATTGAAATCTCTTGTGTTGTTTCTACTATTGAAGTTAAAAAAGCCAATAGATTGTTCACTTTTAAATCTTTGTCTTGTGCATTGTGTCAAAGCTAGTTTATCGATTGTGTTGAAAGTTGGTACAAGTAAATTACGCAGATGGTCTGTAAGGTTTAGCGAGTTTTTTAGTGGCCAAGCATTGCGGCGCCGCCAAAAACATCTATTTACTATAAATGAATTTAAGCCACGGTTTTTACGATTTGATGACATTAAAAGAATCTAGCAGTAAAATAATAACACGAGATATGTATGTAATGATTAGTGACAAAAAAATTACAAAATTAGTTTATTGAATATTTCATTTTAAACTTTTCTTAATTGCTTTTCAAATATTCAAAAAGTTATTTTATAAAAAATAACCAATATAATAAAATGTATAAGCAGATGAAAGAAAATGAGAATATTTAATAATATTTTGCAAGTAAAGTATAAATAAAATTTATTTTTATAACACTAAAAGCATAAAAACACCTCATTTGAACGCATTTAATTATTTAAACATATCATTAATATACTAAAGAAAAAGGAAAACTACATATAAATTAGTGATTACTAAAAACAAATCAACAAACTAGTTTCAACTAATAAAATTATATCGTTATGACAAATAAAATGCCTACAGATTATTAAATAGTTAAAACAAATCTAGTATTTTTAGTGTAAATTAATAATGGTTTTTTAGCCTTGTTTTGTTTTTCTATGTCCGATTTTGACTTGATTTTTGTTTTTCAATTGTTAGTGTTTAATCATTTTTATATTATTAAGTCTTTAGAATACTGAATCTCGTAAATCTTCTATGATCTAGTACCTTTAGTATGAATATAAAAATATAATATTAATTTTTTAACTAATATGATACCATATGAAAAAATGAATATAATATATAATAATGATATTATGTAAGTAATTTTATATAAAAGGTATATTATGACTTTAAAAGCATGAAAACACTTAGCTTATTATAAACAAAAAAAATTATACCATATAATAAAGTAGAATAATATTATAGTAATAATATTATGTATAAAACAACTTATTTTATACTTTAAGTTATTAATGTTGTTAACTATTTATGAATTTGTGTTTTTAGTGGGAACAAGAAAGAAAATACTATAATACAAACTGAAAATAATATATTGTAACAATATTATGTAAGTAATATATTAATAAAAGTTTATTTCATAAATAAAAAGCATAAAAACATTTAACTTACCATGAATGAAAAATATAATACCTGAAAAATATTTAGTAATAATATTATGTGAGTACTCTATAAATAAAAAATAAATTTATTGCATTAGAGCATTAAAGAACCGAACATAAATGCATTTAATGATTTGGATATATGATTAAATGTATAAGGGAAAAAAAACTATATATGAAATATCCATGACAACCTAATAAACTAATAATGGTAATGAAAATATATCGTTATGAAAAGAGTTGCCTAGTAATTCTTTAATAGTCAAAGTAAAATATATACAGTAGTTGTTTTTAGTCCCCTTTATTGTTGGGATCTTATAACTCCTATGTTAATGTTGCTCCTTTCAAGATACCTATAAACATATTGGACATTTAGATTTTATATGACTCGATTTTATTTCTAAAACAACTAAAAAGTAATAGTACCGAAAAGTTCTTTTGGAATAAATGTTCTCATCTCGCACGTTGTAACTACTATTTAACTTTTCGTTAATATGTTGAGTGAATTTATCTTTACATTTACCAAATCTTAAAAAAAACTCGTGACAGCCTAAGATAAACATATAAACTAGACTAAAACATGTGAAACTAGTATTGTCAATCCAATCTTCTCTTTGTTCAAAAAAAAGAACAATACAATCTTTGCACTTAAAACACTTTTGTGTTTTTTCTACAATTGAATTTAAGAAAAGCTAAAAGATTTAGTTTTGAACTTTTGATTCCTGATCTTGTTTATTGTGTCAAAGATAGTTTATAGATTGTATTGAAAGTCGCAGACGGTCTATTTGGTTTAATGAGTTTGTTAGTGGTCGATTAGGCATCGACGCCGCCAAAAACATCTACCTTTTATCTTTTTATAAATAAATCAAAGCCTCATTTTTTACGGTTTGATGACATTAAAAGAATCTAGCATTAAATAATGACACGAAATATTTATGTAAAGATTACTCGCAAAAAATAGCAAAATTAGTTCATTTAATGTTACGGTTTAAATTTATCTTAATTGCTTTTTGAATATGCAAAAAAATATTTTATAAAAGTGAAAGCATAGTATATTTAACCAATATAAATAAAATGTATAATAGCAAATGAAAGAAAATAAGAATACTATGTGATAATAATACGGAGTATTTTGCAAGTAAAATATAAATAAAATTTATTTTTATAACATTAAATGCATAAATGCACCTCATTTGACTGCGTGTAATTACTTAAACATATTATTAAAAGTATATTAAAAAAATAAAACTATATATAAATTAGTGATTATTGAAAACAAATCAACAAACTAGTTTCAACTAATAAAATATATCATTGTGACAAACAAAATACCTTTAGTATGAATAAAAACATATAATATTATTATTATTAACTAGTATAATACCATATGACAAAATGAATATAATGTATAGTAATAATATTATGACAATAATATTTGTATAAAAAAATTATATTATGACAATAAAAGCGTGGAAACACTTAGCTTATCATAAACAAAAAATATGATACCATATAACAAAAGTAGAATATTACATAGTAATAATATTACGTAAGTAATATATAAATAAAAAATTATTTTATATTTTAAATTCTTAATCTTATTAACTATTAATAAATTTGTACTTTAGTGGGAATAAGAAATAAATACTATAAGACAAACTGAAAATAATATATTGTAATAATAATATGTAAGTAATATCTAAATAAAAGTTTATTTCATAGAATAAAAAGCATAAAAAACATTTAACTTACCATGATCGAAAGTATATTACCAGAATAATATGTAGTAATAATATTATGTGAGTATTTTTAAATAAAAAAATTATTTTATAGAAATAAAAGCATAAAAGAACCTAACTTAAATGCATTTAATGTTTTAGATATATAATTAAATGTCTAAGAAAGAAAAACTACTGTATGTATAAAATATTCATGACAACTTAATAAACTAATAATGGTAATTAAAATATATCATTATGAAAAAGTTGTCTAGTAGATTACTATATTAAATAGTCAACGACTCAAAGTAAAATATAGCATTTTCAATGAAATATGATAGCTGTTTTTAGTCCCGTTTTTTGTTTATGTTCGAGTCAAGTTTGGTTTGATTTTTGGCTTCGAATTGTTAATATGTAATGCCATTCTATATTGCTAACTCTTTAGATTATTGAGCCTCATAAACTTTATATGATCAATATGAATAAACAATATAACATGGCATGAAGAAAATGAGAATAACATTAAGTAATAATATTATGCAAGAAATCAGTAAATAAAAATTTTATTTCTAATATTAAAAGTATAAAAAATTTATTGAATGTGTTTATTATACTAGACGAGTACCCGTGCATAGCAACAGAGGTTCATAATGGCAGACAATTAACGATATGCGATATTCTGGTAAGTGTTTCGTATAACGCTCAAAATAAAACGTGAAAAGCTCAAAATGTAATTTGCAAACGGTTGTACCCGTGCATAGCAACGGAATTTTCTAACGGCTTTACTTAGTTTTTATAGTTTTAATTTAAAAGTATAAGAGGTATTAAAGGGGGTAAATTAGACAATTAACTTTAATTTTAGAATAATTAAATTTCCTTTCAATTAGTTTTTTCAATTACAATATTTCCCTATTTAAGTTTTTCAACATTTCAACATATTGACTTTTCAACATTCAACAAAGAAAATTTAGTTCTCTAAAATAATGTTTGTTAAAATTGTCCCACATATGAGTGATACAAGTAAAAGATTACTTATAAAGATAAAGTAAAAATAAATATTCAATAAATCATGTGGGTTACTTTAAAGAGTATAATTATTAATATTCAAATATATATACTACACTAGCTAAAAGACCCGTGAAATTCACGGGTATTTTTAAGTAACGTTGAAAAAAAATAAAAAATAACATTTTGTATTATGAAATTATAAGTTAGAAAAAACCACATCTCGATAAACAAACGTAAAATATATACTTGAAAATAAAACATACATTATACGAAACACAGTAGTCAAAAAATCAAAAAAAAAGAAAATAAACATCTTTAATCCTTTATTTTATGCGAGATACATGTACATGTAGGTGTGATCATAAATTGTGTAACACCTCTTTATAGACTACTTTGGTGGTGGTATTAGTGAGATTTTCGTCTTCGTCACGAATAATAATCTTCAATCCTTTTTTGCTCCTAACGCGAGAGACGACTTCATATAGTTGGTTATATATAAAAACATATCGTGACAAATACAAACCGACTTGCCCGAGTGATTGTTCGTGACTTTTGTTGATTGGCCATTGTTTAGCAAAACCCTTTAATTAATTATGTACAATTTTAAGATTACACCAGAAGCATAATTTGTAGATTAGGTCAAATATAAAGCAGGAAATTTGTAGGCAAATAATAACAATCTAAAATGATAAATAATGGAATCATGAGAATTTTTGAAGTAATTATTCATTATGTTTGAACCAATTAACAAACAACAAATAACGTAAATAGGTTTCGTTATTTTTTGAATGGAATAATAAGTAATGTGTCAAGGATACAAACACCCAACATGTACACGTATAAATAATAGTAGATTTATGCAAACATAAGACTTAAAATGTCAAATATGGTCATGCTATCAAACTCTTGAACATAGTACTTTAGGTCTTTCGATGTATACAGGTCTACATTCCCTATCAGTCTATGGTACCCATGAGGGTAATGCTGCAAGCCTTCTTCCAGCTCTTTATAATCAAAATCCTAGTGTTCATATTTATATGAATGAGTAAAACCTCGACAGAAAAGAAATACAAATTAATGTGGAAAATGCATACTTGTATATATAGATACAACTATAGTATGTTTAGGAAGTTCAGAATATTATCATAACTACTCTCAATTTGTATCACCAATTTAGTAGTTCTTTCCACATATGGATTGTTCTTTCAATGTTAAAGTCCCGCATTTTCAAGAACCTAGATGAAAGAAAATAATAGGTTTAGCATTTGGCATGTAATAACATGTTATCAGTTATCCATCTTACAACCTAATTTGGCCAATAATATCCATAAACATGAGTATATGACACACATCAAATCTCATTTTCATTACTAAAATTAGCAAACTGGTCATAGATATGTGCTTAACATACAAGTTGATATTGTATTGAACTTTTATGGGTCAATATAACTTTATACTATACCCCAAATTAAGAAAACTTACATTTTACTCGTAATGTTTTATTGGCATGTCATATTTAATAGTGAAGACTTAACATCTTAAACAACAAAAACTTTACTAACCTCAGGAAGGTATGATAGTCATCAGACCGAGGTGGCGGTAAGTCTTTATCAAAAAACTTTTGTCGCGACTCATGAAAGGCTTTTTCCTCGTTTGCATTGTGTACATCTTCTATCGAACCGAAGGAACCCTGTAATCAGTTTTCCTGTTTTCCCTTTTCTTAAGTGAGTGGGTGAACTTTACTGAAAACATGTGATTAACTCTATATTTATTTTAAAACAGGTTCAAATAAAGAAAGTAGCTTAAAATGGAACGGGTCAAATGGTATAAACTTTTCTCCGAGGCATGTCTCAAAAAGCTTCTATTATAGAAGTTATAGATAATATTATCATACGAAAAATTAATCAAATTAAATCACCATTGAAGGATAGAAAAATCATTACCTAAACAAAAGGCTATCATGGTAGGCTTGCTAACATGTATGGCGTTACGCTACCCTGATAAAAGGTCGAATTCAGCAGGACTGCAAGCACGAAATGCCGATCACATCCGTTAAAAAAGAAAACTTGCGCTTGGGTAAGGAAAAAGTCCATTATCTCTAAGGCATACGACATCTATCACCGACATGATTACAGTACTATTGACAAACTCATCAAAAAGATTTATCAAATCAATGATATATCATTTAACCATTTTAACTAAAAAGATACATTAGTAATCAAATAACGCCATGATGTTTGTGGTGTACTAACTAAAAAGATACATTAATCACCTTCTTGTGAAACTTCCGGCAGCCGAGATACCACCATCCTTCTTCCTCTTGAATAAGGAAAAAAGTTCCAACAACGAAGGACACAACACCCTACAACACCATTTTTTTAAAACACGATGTGTAAACAGATTGATGTTGTACTCTTATGTGTTAGCAATAACACAAAAGTATTTTTCATTTAGAATTTTGTAAGTAGTTTTACATACCCTATGAAGATCCAAAAGTTTGGCAATAATGCTCCTATATGGAAACTTCTCTAGGAGCTCTTCATGCTTTGAGAGCTTTATATCTTCAAGGTGGTGTTAGCAGATTGATCCTTACCCGCCTCGGACGGCATACTGCATTCATTACAATAGATGGTAAAAAAAGAATATTGTATAATTTGCATACATGGTATATTATTAACAGATGCCACTATGGGTTAACACTACCTACACGCCTCAATGTCATCCAAATCAGTGTTCAAAATGCTTTCCTTGTCGTTATGCATAAACAACCTGGTACCCCAGAAAGTGTTTTGAACCGTCATTGAGCTGAGTTACAATGACCAGAAGTCCTATGTACGTATCAGAATATCAATGGATTCATCAATGAATGTACCCATAGCATGCAATTAAGTTCCGTTACCTAAGAAACAAAGATAAACCGGGATTCAACGGGGAACTAAGGGTTAATACAGTGAACATTATCATTAAAAAATATAAGCAATCTTGCACAAATATCATACACTTACTCAAGGTCCATTAGCTTTAAAGGTCTTTTTTTTTCGTGATTTGCAGTGTGTAGCAAAATTGTCCAATTATTCTGACTCAATCACGTGCCTAATCTCATTTAACAGCCACAGTGTTCATGTTACATATACGTTAATTAGCTACTTACTGTTAAAGACTGGATACCAGGATAATGTATAACTCATGCCTAGTTTTGACAATTAGGTCTATTCTTTACATTCATACTTGGATTAAAAAAAAAAGTAAAAACTAATAATCTAAGGCATAAACTACATAAAATCTGTTATACACAACTCCGTTCAAACCTTTTTTAGTATGAATTTTTTAAATTAGATTTTATTAAGAGCACTACTGAATAATTGTTAAGCCTATATTGAAGATATATAATCTAGTAAATTCAATTAATTGCTCGTCCATTATGATATTTTCTTTTACAGCTGTCAAATCAAATATGACAGCACTTCAAACCTCGCCCTTGGGTTTGTTACTAACCCCTAAAGCAGTCTAAAAATTATTAGTATACATTTTACTTGGCCAATGACATCTAGTAAAAAAAAATATATCATGTTAAAAAGATATACTAATAGAATGCAATTCATCATCCTACACATTGTGAAAGTTAAATTACCAAACTGCCCCAAGGCTTCAGTCTGACATTGCAAAATATCTTTGAAAGGCTTGAAGTCACCAGAGCCATCCTAACCGAAGCTTGCATTTTGGTGCCCTTACATGATTAAAAAATACACGTACTCAGAAAACATTAATGAATAAAATGTACAAAGTGTTTTTATATAAAAAATGATATAAAAGGTGATACCTTCTCGTCCATTATGATGAGTTCCATGTTGACTACCTTGGGTTTATTGTGCATCGGTTGCATCAAAGTCCTAACGATACGAACACCTAAGATAATATTGTCTCTTACAGCATTGAGGTCCAGGTTGAAACCATTATCAAACCTAATAGCCAGTTTTTTTATTGGTAAATAGGAATATGAGTATGAAGATGAGTCTTAAAGACACAATCACTGTAATCCATTCATAGTAGTGATTGTAAATTGTCAATCAAGAAAACACTTTACCTAAAATAATTCGATCAAGAAAACAATCATCGTAATCTATTTTTTGAGAATATTTTCATAACAAACCGATTTACCTAAACTATTTCACAAATAAATTTCAAACATGACAACCAATTACAATCGAGCTTAAAATATTATATCAGTCCCTACAAATTAAAAAGTCTAATCAAAGAACAAAAAAATAGCTGATACAATTATAAAGAAAAAAATTGTAAAAAATGGCCATTAAGAATTATTGAACAGCCGGTAAACATCGAAATCATTCAAATCAAAACCAAAAAAAAAATCAGTGTACCTTTTGTGAAAAGTATAAGAGGTATTAAAGGGGGTAAATTAGACAATTAACTTTAATTTTAGAATAATTAAATTTCCTTTCAATTAGTTTTTTCAATTACAATATTTCCCTATTTAAGTTTTTCAACATTTCAACATATTGACTTTTCAACATTCAACAAAGAAAATTTAGTTCTCTAAAATAATGTTTGTTAAAATTGTCCCACATATGAGTGATACAAGTAAAAGATTACTTATAAAGATAAAGTAAAAATAAATATTCAATAAATCATGTGGGTTACTTTAAAGAGTATAATTATTAATATTCAAATATATATACTACATTATAAAGCATTTGGGCCATTCCTAAAAAGAAAGGCTTAAAAAATTAAGATTAAACAATTGTTAATAATGGCAAATTTTAATAAGTACATCTATAATAAGATTTGTTACAACACTTTAAAGCACTTTTTTTAGACATGTTTTTAAAAAAAATAATAAAAAAAAAAGTAATTTAATATAAGAAAAAAAAAACGTCCATAACAATAAATACCTAATAAATATTATTTTTAAAACACCCCTAATATGAAAAATACTTGTTATTATACATATTGTACAAACTAATAAAACACACAAATCTTCATGCAATTTATATGTAAACAAATTCATGGTAAATATGATTTTAAAAAACGGATCGGGCCAACGGGTTCAACCGGGAATAGGAGTCACCACCGGTTCGGCTAGCCCATAAAAGTCGTCCGAAAACGATATTGTTAAATCAATAGAGTTTTAAAATGCATACTAAAATACAATGTTCAAAAAATATTATTAAATCACAAGAGTGCCTCGAGAATCAACATATGTGCCTTTTGGAATTTTTTTAATAAAACTTATCGTAAAAACTAAAAACTTTGTATTATAAAAATCGGACGATTTTTTCAAAGCAAAGGATGCAAAGGTGCAAAGTGCTAAGTGCTAATTATATTATATATATATATATATATATATATATATATATATATATATATATATATATATATATATATATATATATATATATATATATATATATATATATACTAGTGTCAAAACCTGTCCGATGGACGGGTATGAGTTGTGGTTTTTATTTTTAGGATTTAGAAGAACAAATATATACTAAAAAGTAATTAAAAGTTAAATGAAACGGTTAAGATCTATAATTGATGTTACCTAAAAGCAGGTAAGTATTTTGATTTATGGTTATAGTTACTATATCCGATGGGCGGGCATGACTTATAAATATCGTTCGAAGGTATTAGTTAACGAATAATAAGATATTAAAAGAGTGGGTTTTTTTTCTTTTATGCGTTAACAATGGAAATTAATTAACCGTTTTTAATTATTGAACAGATAAAAGGTACCAATTTATTCTTAAGAAGAAAGCTTATGATTGTAATTTATATCTTAAATTAAACTTGTTTATAGGAAGCTTTTGTTGTTGCTTTTGCGGAAATAGCGCTTGTAGTACAAAAGACAATTTTAAATGCGTTTATTTTCTTTACTTTTGAGACAACCATATATAGTTGGTCATGGGAGAGAACTAACCACTGAAGAAACAACCTTTCTTTCGACAATTTTAGACGTTGAATTATATTAATAGTCGTTGTTGAAGACACCTCAACAGGGGGTTGGCTACGTTGTCATATATATAAACTCAAACAGTGAAATTTCTATGTAATCATGCTTAAAAGCCATGTCTTTATAAGTCATGCCTAATGTGTGTGTGTATATATATATATATATATATATATATATATATATATATATATATATATATATATATATATATATATATATACACACACACACACAAAGCCCAGCCGATGGGCGGGTATGACTTATAAGCCGTTGAGATATTTTACTATAGCGAAAGAAGACGGGTTAAAAATGGCTAAGTGTCTAATGAATTAATTAAGTAACGGTTTATGAATTACGAACATCGTATAATATTTATACTGTGAATAAAGAACAAAAAAATGAATGGTAATAAAATAAGAGTAAATAAAACTCAATAAATTATCCGTCATTACAAAGTTTATGTTTTCAAATACATGCCTAGAAAGAAAATGTTATTTGCTAGTCATGTAGGTGATCATGTAGCTATGGGTTGTAATTCTTGGGGGACATTTGTAGCTTTAACCACTCCAACACTTCAATAAGTACCAAAAAACATTGCTACCCAGTGAGTGGCTAAATACTATGGACGTAACACCACGAAGTTTCAGAGCTGTTTCTAAGGTAAGTCTGTAATGAACAAAGAAAATTGCAGACATCAAAATAATGTGCTAATCTATGTTTAATTCTACTTATATAAGTATGTCTATGAATCTTTTAATAGAATGGTGTGTAAAAAAAGTATTAGGTATATACATTGTGCTTAAAAAAATAACAGATGATAGAACCTTAAAAAAATACATTAATGTATGCCAAATAGCATTTAGCCCAGTTTCAGGAAAGCAAGAACATGTATAAATTATCCAGTGGCCAACGCACCTTACATTTGCATCATGCATATACACACACATATTGACATATGCATAGTTGACCCTTACTAAACAACAAAGTTCATCTAACAAAACCTATCAAATTGAAAACTAAAACATCGGAAAATTGATACTCGAATTTGAGATCTAACCAAGAATTGTTGGATTCTAGAATTTGTTTCTCACAACCACTGGCCGAAACCACATGCCGAGTCTGAATGCCTGCCAAGACCCTGTATCAGTCAAGGTTTATATAACTTCACAACATTTATGAAAATGGGTAAACATTGGGCTTGACACATCAAGTTGATGTGGGAAAAAAGGAAAAGAACATAGAAGTCTTCTGGAAACATGTACCTTTATCATTCAGTGTACTATTGGAATTTGCATCCCTGTATATAAAAGCCTTCTGGAAACATGTACCTTGATGGTTCAGTGTACTATTGGAATTTGACGTCCCTATATATAAACAAAAGTAGAAAATAGAGATTAGTATGGTTAGCATATATGAGGAAGTAATCATAAAGCATCTTTCAATATATAGAAATGCTACATTGCTACCTTATTAGTTACTGATAAATGAGGAAATATTTGACGAATGATAGTGAAAAAAAATCACAAAGATTCAAAAAAAGATAATTGATCTATGCAGCATGTTATTGGGACAAAAATTTCTCGACTGTAAGGCGTATCCGAAGCATTTTTATTTCAATAACTGAAATGGAAAATCTACTAAAAACCAAATACTTTATGGTTTAAACAAAAAGGTCTTCAAACATGGTAGATGATCACTTGCGCAATCTAATAACTAAAGCAACTATGATAGTCAAAGAAACCACATGTTGTAAGCATTTGATTGACTTCGGTTGCAGAGGAATGGTAGTACCCAATGAGACAAAGCCATATGGAGTAAGACTCCTCATTGAAGACTACCCATATGCCAATGATGGGTTACTTATTTGATCTGCAATCCATGAGCTAGTTGACATAATTATGTAATGATGATCTTTTTTAAGTGTATCAAGCTTAGAGATAATGCTTACCATAACAGCACGCCTGTCTCACTAAACTTGGGAACACAAATGAGTCTCACTAACTGGCCCTCTAATCCTGCATTGATTTTTAAATTTTTTATAATATTATAAAAGATCAACATTGTACATTTTAAAGGTGTAAATACACAACTTGTGATGTTACTGATAGGAACCTTTTTAGTTTTCGAGTTACATATTTGTCCTTATTGCCAACGAAGTAAACTTGCGGACAGCTCTTTATGAAGAAAGGGTCCCTATCAGTGAAGGGATAACATCTTGTAAACAAAAGATTATTGAATAAAATCATTTTAGAAAGATCAGTTGTTTTATACATAAGAGAGAAAGATAGAAAGAAGCAATAAATCAACAAATTGAAAGATGAGTTTTATAATTTAGGAGGGTGACTATGTAAGCATTCAAAAGTTAGCTAAAACATTGTGGCTAGAAGTTGTAATCTCTCACAATGGTTAGGACACGAGCTAAACAACTCTGCTTCTGTGGTGAGTGTTAGGGCTCTGCTTTGATGGTTCTGCAATACATCAAAAGACATCGTCACTAACGTGGGAAGTACAGAAAGTGGAGGGCCAAACGATGATTCCATTTGCAAGTCTATTTGTGCCAACTTAATGTATTGGATCCGAGCCAACATTGACCAGGTTAGCCAAGTGGATCTGTTTGTTCAATTATCATATAAAACCATTGACACAATTTATAGCATAATTGGGCTGCAATCTATGCGACTCCTTTTTGTTCATCTTTGGTATAACGCACTTATGTATGCCATGACTTTTCATCAGTTATCTGATTGGTTTTGGTCTGTTATGGTTCGTGGGGCTGGTCTGTAACTGTGCAATTGGCAACAGCCATGCTGCGAAACTTAATTGCAACTAAGCTTTTAACTATTAGTTATCTATTAATTATTAGACATATGAATTACAAAGGATAAAGTTACGACAATTTGTTAGTAAAGATATGATTAAACCAAATTTCAAGCATACAAACAATTAAACTTGGTTGTGGCTACCTGGTAATGTGTATCATATAACCAGTTTCACATAACTTCTCATAGCAAGTAAGTTTAACGGATCAATGATTCTAGAACCATATGAATGTGGATTCATAGGCCAAACATGCTTCACATAACCAGTTTCCCACGGGAGTCTAAAGTATGGGATACTCCATCTTAAACCCTTGGCAAATTAACTATACTTGATAGGCAAAGGAACTGCTATCCATCCAGATAATGCAAAGACTTTGAATGTGGCATACAATACGCTGTTTTCATGAAATAAAAATGAATAGTTGGTCACTTATTGCAACCCAAGGTTTATGGTAATTAAGGAAATTATCTTACAAACAGAATTCTAGCTGGACTTGAAGTCAACAAAGGTGATGGTGTTGCAAATGCTACGTAGTTCTGAAGGGAAGTTGTGGAAATGGTGAGCAGGGTTCCAACCACCGCAGTTAACACGACTAAGCCGAAAGCAATTCAGTATTGACTCGAGCACCTGAGGGGGGCATTTAAGTGACTCGACCCATATACTAAATTAGAGGGTGTGAAAGGACAAAACATATACATGTCCATATTACCACTGCACCTACTGACACAATTATGACCCTTAAAAATCTGCCAACAACCCATTTGCCGAAACATCTAATGAACACCTTACAAAACTATAATTAATCCACCAACCTAATGCCCTATGCTCCGAACTTCCTGATTGGCTATTTACCGTTGTCAAACCCACAGAGAAATCAGTAATGAAGGAGTCTCCTGCTTCTTCATACTCATCTTATTTTGCTTCATCTTCGTCCATTGTTTCTAACTTTAGTCAGACATGTTTAAAGTAACTATGTTAAGTAATTTAAGGGAGATTCTCTAGACTGACCTATTGTTGATACCTAATGGCTTACGAATCTTACCTCAAACTCGTCTTTCGTTAAGTAGTATCCACCTTTAACATGTATTTCAACTACAACCATGACATATGGTCCTAGCATCCTTGCTCAAGGGAAAGAAATCGGTGTACCCTACAACACGACCATGAATATAAAAATAGCCCTTACATACCTTGATTTAAGCCCACCTCTTCTTTTGTTTTAATTATGTCTTAAATTTTATTTTGGAGTTTTCATACTTATTGTTAAGTGTGTAGTAGCAGTTACAATGAGCCACCAAAGACACAAAGAAGGTAATAAAATAGTAATACTAAAAGAATGATGTTTCCATCCTAGTAACTCGTCACATCCGCTAAATAACATAAATCCTAACGTCAATCCTATACATTTTTTTGTAAATGATTGTCCACAATAGCTATTGCGAGTCTGCAACCATGAACTAATCACGTATAAATCATATCCTATCCTATCGTCATCACTGTATGTTTTTGTTATTGTCATCGCTGTAAAACATGCCCAAAATTTAACTATTTGTACCTGAAGCCGTTTGCCAAACTTACTAAAATGATGAAATACGATAATGAAACTATGAGACTAATTTTGAGGAGAGGTTTTTAGAGAGAAATGTGATACCCAAATCCTCTGCATCCGAGTGTTTTTATTTATTGTGTGCCACACCGTCACCATCCTCTACTGTACCACCATCTACAGGTTCCAGCATTGTTGCAACCCTTTTCTTTGGAGCCTTTTAATGCCTTGAAGTGTGATCATGTCTGATGAACGAACACGTGACTTGCTACCTTTGTTGTATGCCTTTGTTAGTGCAACTTTCACATCTGGCTCCATTAAGCGGATTTGGACACCCTTAAACAACACATATTTACACAGTTAAATTGGGTTCAAATGGAGAATATGATAGCATCGTTAGACAAAGTGATACCTGAAATTTAAACATCACTATCATTGAAAGCAAGTCTTCCTGGCTAATGGAGTATGAATCCATAAACTTCACAACCTTTTCAACAGTTTCATCCTGCCAATCATCCAACACGGAAAAGAATGTAGATTTTAGAATCCAACTTAGTTACAACAATTAGGTCTACTGTATACCAACCTTTGACAAAATCTTTAGCGGATCAGTCATGTGTTTAAGAAAATGTTAAAGATAATCGAGGCACAATGTAGACCTGCAACCATTGAGAAATATATATCATAGCATCATTTATAAGCAGTTATAAGAAAAGTTAAAGCAATAACGTTTCATGCAATATCATGTACAAATGTACAGTACAATACTACAATGATCCGGCGATGAAATTACCTGCCCAAATTGAACTGTAGAGATTATAAACCTGCTTTTCTCTATACCCTGCTCTGTAGGAATACGTTATGGACAATGCATTACGGAGTTCTAGATCATATTTTTCTTGATTGGCTGCCAAACATATGCATACACCATATCTCAAACATAATGAATACTTAAAATAGGAGTGATTAAGCAAAGAAGTTAAAGTTTTAAGATAGATTACTCTTCATTAGTAGTCTACTGGAACAAAACAATCTGTTTGCAAGGATATCATGAAATCGGCATATCACAACTGATGTACGTAGTATTAACGTTTGATCATCAACACACTCACCATCAATTCCACACGCCAATTCGAACACCTTAATTGGTAATCACACAATAAGTCATCAACTCATGATCAAAATTTTAAAGAAAAAATTATTACCTCTAATCATAATCAAAATCATAATTTAAGAATACCCATGATCGAATTAAAAGGATGAATCAATAAATCACATTAATTTAATGATTCGATCTATCAAATTACCTATCACAAAGAATCACATAATAATTGAAATAGGGCTCTGATATTGAACAATCCTGGTTAAAGATTGCAAATTCAATTATGAAAACCCTAACTTTGAGAGAATAATGGCTGATCTTTAGAGAGAATCAATTTAGATTCGAAAAAAATGTGAAGATTTAGGGTATTCGAAAGAGAATAATGGTTGATTAAGTTGTGTTATGTGTTTACTTTTAAATTTGCAGACCTTTTTATTAGATATCATTTATAATTTGTATTGTGAATCACAACTAATGACTTGGCTTCATTGGTTGAGAGTCATTAGTTGTGGTGCTTGCTTTTGGAGTAATAAACCCGAGTTCGAATCCATCTAGCTTAAAATTTTAAATTAATAATCCGCTTTTAATACCTTAAATTGTTTAAAAACTAATTTTAATGAAAAAATTGCTTAGGTGGCATCCGATTTTAATACCTTAAATTGTTTAAAAACGAATTTTAATGAAAAAATAGCTTGGTGGTATTAATTTGTGATGACATGGACACAATATTGATGACATGAAAATATGACTTGGCATTATGGGATGCCAAGTGGCATTATGACGTGGCATGCCTCTTCTTATATATAATGTATATATATATATATATATATATATATATATATATATATATATATATATATATATGTATGTATGTATGTATATATATATGTATATATATACATATACGTATATATATATATATATATATATATATATACGTATATGTATATATATACATATATATATACATACATACATACATACATATATATATATATATACATATATATATATATATATATATATATATATATATATATATATATATATATATAGTGTAGAGTTATTGTCAGAACCAAATAAATTACGAGAACTGCGAGAACCAATCTGATCTGTCTATTTTTTTTATCAATGGTTGAAAATCATTGTGGCATTTATGTAAATAAAACAAATACAAAATGCAGTTAATAATTTGGATATGGGTATTCAAGTAATTTTACACTGGATCAAATTAAAACATATCCTACATTATCTCCCCCACTCACATTCTGTAACTTCTCTCTCTAAAAAAACCCTAGCCACTTTTCATCTCTCCATTCTAATGGCCGCCAGAAAAAAATGCACCATGCTTCATCCCTCTCGATCTAACAAGGCCTGAAACAATGGAATAAACCCCCCCCCCCCTTTATTTCCCTCTACGTGCAACAAGGCTCAGAAATGCAAAGAATTATCACTTCCGATCTATATAAACCTGATGAAATCGATCTTGGTTTAAACGTCAAAAAGGTAATTGTTAAAATTTTGGTAGAAATCGATCTTGCTTGAAATCGATTTAAGCCATGGGTGAGGTTATCTGGAGTTGTCATGGCTTGAAATCGATTTAAGCCATGCCTGGCTTGTCACAATGGGTTCAGGCGGGTTGGGTAACGGGTCAAAATTGGTTCAGGTCGAAATGTGTCATGTTATAGTATGGACTGGGTTGACCTGAAACAACTTTCTGTCCATTTTTAAAGGTTTTTTGTAGATAATTGATGCACTAATTATGATCACAAAAACCAATTTTATCACAATATAAATAGCTTAGGAGGCTGTATATAGTGTATGCCTTAAACATGGAGTTCAAATGATTTTCAATCTATTCGACCGGTTCCCTTACAGCCACTTTAGTTTACCCATTTGTTTCATTTGAGAAAGAAAAAAACCCAAATCGACCCATTCATAAGTAAATGAGTCTAAATATCCACTTCTACTTATGATGTTTTTTATTTACGATTCATATAAGTTAAGAATGGGTAATTTGATTGAAAAAAAAAACACGTCCTAGTAATGGTGCTTATATTTCACAGTTCCTCGAGTTTGATCAAAGAAAGTCCCCTTTATAGAACACATAATCCTTTTAAGAGTAATGCACTGCCTGACAGTTGTACCAGTCTTTGAGTTAATAACATGTCTATTAGCTAATCTTCTCTTCAGGTGAACCGCTTATATTTATTGAAGTTGCACTTATGATGAATATAGATGGTACCATACAGGTGAATAACTGGTCCTTCATCATTGGACCCTTTAGCAGTTTCTAATAGTAACCAGAATTTGCTTCATTGCAGGAAGTGTTGTGGCATGATCCTCCAACACCTGAACGCGAAGCAACTACTGCATTGTTTTACTCTATTTCGTCAACTCAAGTACCGCTCTTTTTTATCTCACTGTCTCATTTTCGTATAGTTTTTGTGGTGTTTTTGCAGTTAGATAATGATATAAATTCCATTTAAATAGAATATGTTTGATGGATGTCTTCCATTTGACCAATACATATAACTTTTTGAAAATTGCAGCCTTGTTTGGCAGGAATCAACTTAGGGAAGTTCCTTATTAAACGAGTGATATATCTGGTGAAGAAGGACATGCATAATATATCTGTAAGTGGTATAAATTAGTAATATAGCATTCATCGCAAAACTGATGTTGGTTTTAATGTGAAAGGTGTAGAGTTTCTCATTCATGGTTCATAATCGTATAGTTATATTTCTGACTTCTGACTCTGCCTATTTCTCTCTATAGAATTTTGCAACCCTAAGTCCTATCCCAGGATTCATGCAGTGGTTGTTGTCTAAGTTGGCATCATCTGAGAGATCTGGCCATGTTTTTAGTGAGAACATTCTCGAACCTGCGGAAGAAAGAGCACTGGTGTATGCATATGTGTAAGATGAATTTACATGCCATCATATATCATATTATCATTTTCGTAACCATTTACCATATGCGACCATAAGCACACAACACCATAGTTGGAAGCACGTTGCCCTTGAAGTTTATTTATTTACAAAAAAGTATAGTATTTGAAATGCATATGTGTTTTTGAAGTTTCTGATGAATTTAATGCCTATTGTGCATGTGTGTTTTTGCTAAAAATGTACATGTGCAGTGTATTTATATATTTCAATGTACGTAAATATTGTGAATATGTGTTATGCTAATTTTTACTTTTAGCTCTAATGTAATAATGTTTTTTGTTTTTGTGATTCAAAGGTGCACTCGAGTTTTGTGTTTAGAGGTTGTAGTAATTTCTCATAAAAGTCAGGAATATAGTCTTGTGTGCACATGTGTATTGTACATACTATCGAGCGAGAAGAGAGAGTGCATATGTGTTTTGTTAGTTGTTATGGTTAAATAATGTGTTTAAAATAATAGGAGAGTGCATATGTGTTATTTAGAGTGCATATGTGTTTTTTTAGTTTCTGGTGAATTTGATGCTTTCTGTTATGTATTTTTACCGTTTCGGAGTTTAAATGTATTGAAAGTGCATTCTGATATATAAATTGTGAAAATGTGTCTGCTAGTTGATTATGCACATGTATTTTCAAATATTATTGCATCTAAATGATTATACACATGTATATTCTTTATTTATTTTATTTTAGTAATGTGTTTCTTTTTAATGGATCATGATGAGAAACTCTAGTTGCATTTTATTTGCTTTTTAAAATCGATGTATTGTATTTAATTATGTGAAGGGGTATTGTGTGATCATTTAATTTGTTCATAGATAGTGAATAAATCTGAATTTTGTGGAATACTACGTACCTTATAGTTTTAAAAATGATGTCATTAGATTATACATGTGCAACAATACTAAGTTTTTTGTGTGTGCTTGTTTCAGGTTATCGAAGATGATAATAGCATGACTAACAAGTGGATGCACATATAGATGCATGAAGATAATTTGCTGTATAACGTTTATCTTCTTTGTTAAGATGAGCGAGACGATAAAAACACATGTGTACAAGGATTAAAAACACATGTGTAGATTAAAAAAACATGTGCACAAGGATTAAAAACACATGTGTAGATTTCATGGGATCTTGAACCAAGCGAGGAATACATGTGCACACCTAAAAGATGAACCAACTGTTAAAGACATTGTAATATGCACACGTGCACGCTTCATATATTTGTAATAAAACATATTTATGTAATATTTTTAATAAAGTTTTGTTGTTTGTATAAAATTGCATCAATCTATTAATAAATGTTTGTTGTTTGTATATATTTATTTATGTAATATTTTTTAAAGATACATGTGCAAATACAAAACACATATGCATAAACAAAAAATACAATTTTTACGTAATGCAAAACACATGTGCACATATTAATTTTTTAAACAGGTAAAAAAAAAAAAAAAAAAAAAAAAAAAAAATCTGAAATTTCGGAAGAAAAAAAACGTTTTTTAAAATAAAAAAAATAAAAGATAAAATTAATAAGTAATTTTACCAAAATACCCTTTTGAATTAAATATTAAAACTAAATATTCAAAAAAATCTGATTGGTTGATGGTGGTTCTCGCAGTTCTCGCAATTTATTTAGTTCTAAAAATAACCCTTCCCTATATATGTATATGTATATATATATATATATATATATATATATATATATATATATATATATATATATATATATATATATATATATATATATATATATATATATATATATATATATATATATATATATACTAGTGTCAAAACTCGTCCGATGGACGGGTATGAGTTGTGGTTTTTATTTTTAGGATTTAGAAGAATAAATATATACTAAAAAGTAATTAAAAGTTAAATGAAACGGTTAAGATCTATAATTGATGTTACCTAAAAGCACGTAAGTATTTTGATTTATGGTTATAGTTACTATATCCGATGGGCGGGCATGACTTATAAATATCGTTCGAAGGTATTAGTTAACGAATAATAAGATATTAAAGAGTGGGGTTTTTTTTTTTTTTTTTTTTTTTTTCTTTTATGCGTTAACAATGGAAATTAATTAACCGTTTTTAATTATTGAACAGATAAAAGGTACCAATTTATTCTTAAGAAGAAAGCTTATGATTGTAATTTATATCTTAAATTAAACTTGTTTATAGGAAGCTTTTGTTGTTGCTTTTGCGGAATTAGCGCTTGTAGTACAAAAGACAATTTTAAATGCGTTTATTTTCTTTACTTTTGAGACAACCATATATAGTTGGTCATGGGAGAAAACTAACCACTGAAGAAACAACCTTTCTTTCGACAATTTTAGACGTTGAATTATATTAATAGTCGTTGTTGAAGACACCTCAACAGGGGGTTGGCTACGTTGTCATATATGTAAACTCAAACAGTGAAATTTCTATGTAATCATGCTTAAAAGCCATGTCTTTATAAGTCATGCCTAATAGCCCAGCCGATGGGCGGGTATGACTTATAAGCCGTTGGGATATTTTACTATAGCGAAAGAAGACGGGTTAAAAATGGCTAAGTGTCTAATGAATTAATTAAGTAACGGTTTATGAATTACGAACATCGTATAATATTTAGGGGCATTTACATATATATCCTTGCAAAATTCAAATATTACATATATATCCTTTTGATGCATTAAAAGCATTGTACTTTATGCATTAAAAACTTGTAAAAATGATATATATGTAATTTTTGAAATTTACAAAGATATACATTTATACTGTGAATAAAGAACAAAAAAATGAATGGTAATCAAATAAGAGTAAATAAAACTCAATAAATTATCCGTCATTACAAAGTTTATGTTTTCAAATACATGCCTAGAAAGAAAATGTTATTTGCTAGTCATGTAGGTGATCATGTAGCTATGGGTTGTAATTCTTGGGGGACATTTGTAGCTTTAACCACTCCAACACTTCAATAAGTACCAAAAAACATTGCTACCCAGTGAGTGGCTAAATACTATGGACGTAACACCACGAAGTTTCAGAGCTGTTTCTAAGGTAAGTCTGTAATGAACAAAGAAAATTGCAGACATCAAAATAATGTGCTAATCTATGTTTAATTCTACTTATATAAGTATGTCTATGAATCTTTTAATAGAATGGTGTGTAAAAAAGTATTAGGTATATACGTTGTGCTTAAAAAAATAACAGATGATAGAACCTTAAAAAAATACATTAATGTATGCCAAATAGCATTTAGCCCAGTTTCAGGAAAGCAAGAACATGTATAAATTATCCAGTGGCCAACGCACCTTACATTTGCATCATGCATATACACACACATATTGACATATGCATAGTTGACCCTTACTAAACAACAAAGTTCATCTAACAAAACCTATCAAATTGAAAACTAAAACATCGGAAAATTGATACTCGAATTTGAGATCTAACCAAGAATTGTTGGATTCCAGAATTTGTTTCTCACAACCACTGGCCGAAACCACATGCCGAGTCTGAATGCCTGCCAAGACCCTGTATCAGTCAAGGTTTATATAACTTCACAACATTTATGAAAATGGGTAAACATTGGGCTTGACACATCAAGTTGATGTGGGAAAAAAGGAAAAGAACAAAGAAGTCTTCTGGAAACATGTACCTTTATCATTCAGTGTACTATTGGAATTTGCATCCCTGTATATAAAAGCCTTCTGGAAACATGTACCTTGATGGTTCAGTGTACTATTGGAATTTGACGTCCCTATATATAAACAAAAGTAGAAAATAGAGATTAGTATGGTTAGCATATATGAGGAAGTAATCATAAAGCATCTTTCAATATATAGAAATGCTACATTGCTACCTTATTAGTTACTGATAAATGAGGAAATATTTGACGAATGATAGTGAAAAAAAATCACAAAGATTCAAAAAAAGATAATTGATCTATGTAGCATGTTATTGGGACCAAAATTTCTCGACTGTAAGGCGTATCCGAAGCATTTTTATTTCAATAACTGAAATGGAAAATCTACTAAAAACCAAATACTTTATGGTTTAAACAAAAAGGTCTTCAAACATGGTAGATGATCACTTGCGCAATCTAATAACTAAAGCAACTATGATAGTCAAAGAAACCACATGTTGTAAGCATTTGATTGACTTCGGTTGCAGAGGAATGGTAGTACCCAATGAGACAAAGTCATATGGAGTAAGACTCCTCATTGAAGACTACCCATATGCCAATGATGGGTTACTTATTTGATCTGCAATCCATGAGCTAGTTGACATAATTATGTAATGATGATCTTTTTTAAGTGTATCAAGCTTAGAGATAATGCTTACCATAACAGCACGCCTGTCTCACTAAACTTGGGAACACAAATGAGTCTCACTAACTGGCCCTCTAATCCTGCATTGATTTTTAAATTTTTAATAATATTATAAAAGATCAACATTGTACATTTTAAAGGTGTAAATACACAACTCGTGATGTTACTGATAGGAACCTTTTTAGTATTCGAGTTGCATATTTGTCCTTATTGCCAACGAAGTAAACTTGCGGACAGCTCTTTATGAAGAAAGGGTCCCTATCAGTGAAGGGATAACATCTTGTAAACAAAAGATTATTGAATAAAATCATTTTAGAAAGATCAGTTGTTTTATACATAAGAGAGAAAGATAGAAAGAAGCAATAAATCAACAAATTGAAAGATGAGTTTTATAATTTAGGAGGGTGACTATGTAAGCATTCAAAAGTTAGCTAAAACATTGTGGCTAGAAGTTGTAATCTCTCACAATGGTTAGGACATGAGCTAAACAACTCTGCTTCTGTGGTGAGTGTTAGGGCTCTGCTTTGATGGTTCTGCAATACATCAAAAGACATCGTCACTAAGGTGGGAAGTACAGAAAGTGGAGGGCCAAACGATGATTCCATTTGCAAGTCTATTTGTGCCAACTTAATGTATTGGATCCGAGCCAACATTGACCAGGTTAGCCAAGTGGATCTGTTTGTTCAATTATCATATAAAACCATTGACACAATTTATAGCATAATTGGGCTGCAATCTATGCGACTCCTTTTTGTTCATCTTTGGTATAACGCACTTATGTATGCCATGACTTTTCATCAGTTATCTGATTGGTTTTGGTCTGTTATGGTTCGTGGGGCTGGTCTGTAACTGTGCAATTGGCAACAGCCATGCTGCGAAACTTAATTGCAACTAAGCTTTTAACTATTAGTTATCTATTAATTATTAGACATATGAATTACAAAGGATAAAGTTACGACAATTTGTTAGTAAAGATATGATTAAACCAAATTTCAAGCATACAAACAATTAAACTTGGTTGTGGCTACCTGGTAATGTGTATCATATAACCAGTTTCACATAACTTCTCATAGCAAGTAAGTTTAACGGATCAATGATTCTAGAACCATATGAATGTGGATTCATAGGCCAAACATGCTTCACATAACCAGTTTCCCACGGGAGTCTAAAGTATGGGATACTCCATCTTAAACCCTTGGCAAATTAACTATACTTGATAGGCAAAGGAACTGCTATCCATCCAGATAATGCAAAGACTTTGAATGTGGCATACAATACGCTGTTTTCATGAAATAAAAATGAATAGTTGGTCACTTATTGCAACCCAAGGTTTATGGTAATTAAGGAAATTATCTTACAAACAGAATTCTAGCTGGACTTGAAGTCAACAAAGGTGATGGTGTTGCAAATGCTACGTAGTTCTGAAGGGAAGTTGTGGAAATGGTGAGCAGGGTTCCAACCACCGCAGTTAACACGACTAAGCCGAAAGCAATTCAGTATTGACTCGAGCACCTGAGGGGGGCATTTAAGTGACTCGACCCATATACTAAATTAGAGGGTGTGAAAGGACAAAACATATACATGTCCATATTACCACTGCACCTACTGACACAATTATGACCCTTAAAAATCTGCCAACAACCCATTTGCCGAAACATCTAATGAACACCTTACAAAACTATAATTAATCCACCAACCTAATGCCCTATGCTCCGAACTTCCTGATTGGCTATTTACCGTTGTCAAACCCACAGAGAAATCAGTAATGAAGGAGTCTCCTGCTTCTTCATACTCATCTTATTTTGCTTCATCTTCGTCCATTGTTTCTAACTTTAGTCAGACATGTTTAAAGTAACTATGTTAAGTAATTTAAGGGAGATTCTCTAGACTGACCTATTGTTGATACCTAATGGCTTACGAATCTTACCTCAAACTCGTCTTTCGTTAAGTAGTATCCACCTTTAACATGTATTTCAACTACAACCATGACATATGGTCCTAGCATCCTTGCTCAAGGGAAAGAAATCGGTGTACCCTACAACACGACCATGAATATAAAAATAGCCCTTACATACCTTGATTTAAGCCCACCTCTTCTTTTGTTTTAATTATGTCTTAAATTTTATTTTGGAGTTTTCATACTTATTGTTAAGTGTGTAGTAGCAGTTACAATGAGCCACCAAAGACACAAAGAAGGTAATAAAATAGTAATACTAAAAGAATGATGTTTCCATCCTAGTAACTCGTCACATCCGCTAAATAACATAAATCCTAACGTCAATCCTATACATTTTTTTGTAAATGATTGTCCACAATAGCTATTGCGAGTCTGCAACCATGAACTAATCACGTATAAATCATATCCTATCCTATCGTCATCACTGTATGTTTTTGTTATTGTCATCGCTGTAATCATGTGTAACTAAAAAGTTGCAATAAGGGTTCTTCTCATGTTAAAATCATGCCTACTTATAAATCATATCCTAACGTCAATCCTCCAGAATAGATATCGCGAGTATGCGACCATGAACTTACTTACTCACATCCGTTAAATCACGTATAAATCATATCTTATCCTACCATCATCATTGTATGCTTTTCATTAGTTAATTTCTACATATTATGTCCGTGAACAAACTAAATCACTTATGCTAAAACACTTAAAAATCCTATCCTAATTTACTGCATATTCTACATATAACTCGATCATATATGCTGATTTAATCACTTATAAATTGTATCCTAACATCATTACGCTACATTTATTGTAACTAAATCACTACACATTATCCACAATAGCTAATGCTTCAATTCCATTACACATAATCCATAATTAAACACCCACTTACCAGTAAAAGTAGTAACTTATGACACCTAAAGGAACAGCGAGAAACATATCAGTGATCCAAGGAGACAAAGGCCTTAGCTGTTTACGTCCACGCTGCATATATGGTGAAGAAGCTTTACTTTATCGATGCTTGGTTGCCATTGCTACTCTTATCTGCTTCACCATTCAAACGTTACTATAGGAATAAAAATTACCATAATGTTAACATTAGTTATTACAACAATAATGAGAATAAAAAATGTGGAAATAGATAAGTCACCTGTCAGGGTGGTTCTTGCTCAGTTACTATTCACGGCAACCGTTCGTATGTGCATTTGGTCTTCAGTGTGCGTGCCCGCATTGTTCAAAAGTAACCTGTATTAAAAATTAGTGACTTATGATAAAGTAATATGGGCATGGTAAGCTAAATTAAAAATAAGTCTTTCAGTTTGAACTGCCTAGCTCTTGTTGAACATACCAGATTCAACTATAGCAATAAGAATATGCGTGTTATTAACGTAAGTTATTACAAAAGTAAAGAGCAAGGTAACAGTAAGTTTCACCGTATAAGTAGACAGGTCACGAAGATGAATAGTCTACAGGTTTATAATTTCTCGTTCAACTGGTGAAACATCAGATGCACATTTAGCTATGTTTGCGTTGTTTAGGTGTTGATAGCTAGACATTGCCGACGATATTCCTGAAAGCCAAACCAATGATCATAAGTTATAAGCATATTGGCTCTGAAATTTAGTTTATGTAACACTTATAAAAAAACGACCAAACTTACACGGAATCTAGTAAAACAAAACAAAATCAGACACATTGAGAATGCATTCATTAAGATCATTTATCTTTCTTCTCCCTTTATCAGTTGTCGGAATATTTAGTACAGACTTCTTGCGACAACCATTGTTCGAAAGATCATCATAAGCCTAATATTGAGTAACGCTCCTGTTCCTACATTAGCAAGCGCGGCTGCTGTAAATAAATCAACAATAAAGAAAAAATAAAAAGCAATATCATAAAAGAACCAATAAAATATATAAACCTTTTAACCCACTTTCAGTTAAATCACGTGTTTGTACATTTTCATCACAAACACGACTTAAATGTATTAGGTGACATTCTCCCGAATATGCAATAATCAACAAACACTGAACACCATTGAAATATGAATATCATTTAACTGCGAAATGGTCTCACTATAAAACCATTTAAAAGCCTAAGGTATGTCTTCGTTATCATAATTTTTTGCTCAAAACCCATTCCACGACCTAATAGACCGAAGGGTTTTGTTAATTAAAATTAACAAACATTTTCAATTATGGATTTATTATCATATATTTGAACATTCAAACAATTAATCAAAAAAGACATTATATAAAAGAATTTGACAGGCTCAACAATGCCTTGTGTGAATGAATCAAGCAATTACATATTTTTAAATTGCAACTGCTAATATATCAGATTAAACCTCTCATTACTCACTATAAATGCAACAAACATGCCCAAAATTTAACTATTTGTACCTGAAGCCGTTTGCCAAACTTACTAAAATGATGAAATACGATAATGAAACTATGAGACTAATTTTGAGGAGAGGTTTTTAGAGAGAAATGTGATACCCAAATCCTCTGCATACGAGTGTTTTTATTTATTGTGTGCCACACCATCACCATCCTCTACTGTACCACCATCTACAGGTTCCAGCATTGTTGCAACCCTTTTCTTTGGAGCCTTTTAATGCCTTGAAGTGTGATCATGTTTGATGAACGAACACGTGACTTGCTACCTTTGTTGTATGCCTTTGTTAGTGCAACTTTCACATCTGGCTCCATTAAGCGGATTTGGACACCCCTAAACAACACATATTTACACAGTTAAATTGGGTTCAAATGGAGAATATGATAGCATCGTTAGCCAAAGTGATACCTGGAATTTAAACATCACCATCATTGAAAGCAAGTCTTCCTAGCTAATGGAGTATGAATCCATAAACTTCACAACCTTTTCAACAGTTTCATCCTGCCAATCATCCAACATGGAAAATAATGTAGATTTAGAATCCAACTTAGTTACAACAATTAGGTCTAATGTATACCAACCTTTGACAACATCTTTAGCGGATCAGTCATGTGTTTAAGAAAAGGTTAAAGATAATCGAGGCACAATGTTGACCTGCAACCATTGAGAAATATATATCATAGCATCATTTATAAGCAGTTATAGGAAAAGTTAAAGCAATAACGTTTCATGCAATATCATGTACAAATGTACAGTACAATACTACAATGATCCGGCGATGAAATTACCTGCCCAAATTGAACTGTAGAGATTATAAACCTGCTTTTCTCTATACCCTGCTATGTAGGAATACGTTATGGACAATGCATTACGGAGTTCTAGATCATATTTTTCTTGATTGGCTGCCAAACATATGCATACACCATATCTCAAACATAACGAATACTTAAAATAGGAGTGATTAAGCAAAGAAGTTAAAGTTTTAAGATAGATTACTCTTCATTACTAGTCTACTGGAACGAAACAATCCGTTTGCAAGGATATCATGAAATCGGCATATCACAACTGATGTACGTAGTATTAACGTTTGATCATCAACACACTCACCATCAATTCCACACGCCAATTCGAACACCTTAATTGGTAATCACACAATAAGTCATCAACTCATGATCAAAATTTAAAAAAAAAAATTATTACCTCTAATCATAATCAAAATCATAATTTAAGAATACCCATGATCGAATTAAAAGGATGAATCAATAAATCACATTAATTTAATGATTCGGTCAATCAAATTACCTATCACAAAGAATCACATAATAATTGAAATAGGGCTCTGATATTGAACAATCCTGGTTAAAGATTGCAAATTCAATTATGAAAACCCTAACTTTGAGAGAATAATGGCTGATCTTTAGAGAGAATCAATTTAGATTCGAAAAAAATGTGAAGATTTAGGGTATTCGAAAGAGAATAATGGTTGATTAAGTTGTGTTATGTGTTTACTTTTAAATTTGCAGACCTTTTTATTAGATATCATTTATAATTTGTATTGTGAATCACAACTAATGACTTGGCTTCATTGGTTGAGAGTCATTAGTCGTGGTGCTTGCTTTTGGAGTAATAAGCCCGAGTTCGAATCCATCTTGCTTAAAATTTTAAATTATATAATCCGATTTTAATACCTTAAATTGTTTAAAAACCAATTTTAATGAAAAAATTGCTTAGGTGGCATCCAATTTTAATACTCCCTCCGTCCCATAATAATTGTCCACTTTTACTTTTTTGAGTCTTTCTTGTTCAACTTTGACCATTAATAATTTTATTTGTGTTATATAATACTTGATGAACATTATACCAAATGAAAATACTTTTAAAATTCAATCTATTAATATATATTTCATCAAGTATTATATTACAAAATAAAAATATTTATGGTCAAAGTTAAATAAAAAAGACTTAGAAAAGTCAAAGTGGACAATTATTATGGGACGGAGGTAGTACCTTAAATTGTTTAAAAACGAATTTTAATGAAAAAATAGCTTGGTGGTATTAACTTGTGATGACATGGACATAATATTGATGACATGGAAATATGACTTGGCATTATGGGATGCCAAGTGGCATTATGACGTGGCATGCCTCTTCTTATATATAATGTATAGATATAAATATATATATATATATTTGAATATTAATAATTATACTCTTTAAAGTAACCCACATGATTTATTGAATATTCATTTTTACTTTATCTTTATAAGTAATCTTTTACTTGTATCACCTATATGTGGGACAAATTTAACAAACATTATTTTAGAGAACTAAATTTTCTTTAGATCTAGATTTTAAAATACATTAATTTTATGGCGCCCGCCGCTGCAACGCGCAGGTACCGTGCTAGTATATATATATATATATATATATATATATATAACATATATATATATATATCTAATTAGCACTTAGCACTTTGCACATTTGCATCCTTTGCTTTAAAATAATCGTCCGATTTTTATAATACAAAGTTTTTAGTTTTTATGATAAGTTTTATTAAAAAATTACAAAAGGCGCATATGTTGATTCTCGAGGCACTCTTGCGATTTAATAATATTTTTTGAACATTGTATTTTAGTGTGCATTTTTAAACTCTATTGATTTAACAATATCTTTTTCGGACGACTTTTATGGGCTAGCCGAACTGGTAGTGACTCCGGTTCCCGGTTGAACCCGTTGGCCCGATCCGTCTTTTAAAACCATATGTACCATGAACTTGTTTACATATAAATTGCATGAAGATTTGTGTGTTTTATTAGTTTGTACAATATGTATAATAACAAGTATTTTTCATATTAGGGGTGTTTTAAAAATAACATTTATTAGGTATTTATTGTTATGGACGTTTTTTTTTTTCTTATATTAAATTACTTTGTATTTATTTTTTTTAAAAACATGTCTAAAAAAAGTGCTTTAAAGTGGGGAAAATGACAAAAAAATGCATCGAACTTGACACTTATTGTGATTGTGTGTAGCCAACTATTTTTTTTTTCATTATAACACAAAACTTTTGAATTTTTGTCATTGTATGTACGATTTCCAATGTGTCACAACACGTGGACTGCCAACTCATCGGAGTGTTACACGTGGACTGCCAACTATTTACCCACTATTACTTTTTAGGGATAATAACAAAAAAATGTATCGAACTTGACCACTTTTGTCATTGTAACACAAACCTTTTGATTTTTTTTTAATGTATGTATCCAGTCAATCTAAACATGGCATCGTTAGTCCTTTATACTAACGGCCGTTAGCACATAACTTAAAAAAAATTCTTACGTTTTCATCCCTTTGTATATGTTTTCGTTCGTTTTCTTACGTTTTCATCCATTTTTATACATTTTTCGTTCATTTTCTTATGTTTTTATACGTTTTCGTCCGTTTTATACGTTTTCGCCAACTTTTTTTACGTTTTTGTACGTTTTCATCCTTTTTTATATGCTTTCATCCATTTTTGTACGTTTTCATCCGTTTTTATAGCTACACACGTCCGTTTATTTTATTAATGCAACGTTAGTCCGTTATACGTTTTCGTCCGTTTTTACACGTTTTCGTCTGATTTTACACGTTTTCGTCTGATTTTACACGTTTTCATTTGATTTTACATGTTTGCGTCTGTTTTTACACGTTTTTGTTTGATTTTACACGGATGAAAGCATATAAAAACGGATGAAAACGTAAGAAAATCGGTGAAAAAGTATAAAACCGGACGAAACGTATACAAAAGGTAAGAAAATGGACGAAAAAATATAAAAACGGATGAAAACGTAAGAAAACAAATGAAAACGTATAAAAAGGGATGAAAACGTAAGAAAACGAAATTTTAAGTTATGTGCTAACGGCCGTTAGTATAAAGGACTAACGATGCCAAGTTTAGATTGACTGGATACATACATTAACAAAACTTCAAAAGGTTTGTGTTACAATGACAAAAGTGGTCAAGTTCGATACATTTTTTTGTTATTATCCCTAAAAAGTAATAGTGGGTAAATGAGTTGGCAGTCCACGTGTAACACCCCGATGAGTTGGCAGTCCACGTGTTTTGACACGTTGGAAATCGTACATACAATGACAAAAATTCAAAAGTTTTGTGTTACAATGAAAAAAAATAGTTGGCTACACACAATCACAATAGGTGTCAAGTTCGATGCATTTTTTTGTCATTTTCCCTTTAAAGTGTTGTAACAAATCTTATTATAGATGTACTTATTAAAACTTGCCATTATTAGCAAGTGTTTAATCTTAATTTTTTAAGCCTTCCTTTTTAGGAATGTCCCAAATGCTTTATAATGTAGTATAGATATGTGTAAATGTGTATAATCATATAATTAGGACTTTACACCTTTGTATCATTTGCTTTGTAAAAATCGACCGATGTTTATAATACAAAATTTTTAGTTTTTACGATAAGTTTTATTAAAAAAATTCCAAAAGGCGCATATGTTGATTCTCGAGGCACTCTTGCGATTTAATAATATTTTTTGAACATTGTATTTTAGTATGCATTTTAAACTCTATTGATTTAACAATATCGTTTTCGGACGACTTTTATGGGCTAGCCGAACCGGTGGTGACTCCGGTTCCCGGTTGAACCCGTTGGCCCGATCCGTTTTTTAAAACCATATGTACCATGAATTTGTTTACATATAAATTGCATGAAGATTTGTGTGTTTTATTAGTTTGTACAATATGTATAATAACAAGTATTTTTCATATTAAGGGTGTTTTAAAAATAACATTTATTAGGTATTTATTGTTATGGACGTTTTTTTTTTCTTATATTAAATTACTTTGTATTTTTTTATTATTATTTTTTAAAACATGTCTAAAAAAGTGCTTTAAAGTGTTGTAACAAATGCTATTATAGATGTACTTATTAAAATTTGCCATTATTAGCAAGTGTTGAATCTTAATTTAAGCATTCCTTTTTAAGAATGTCCCAAATGTTTTATAATGTAGTATAGATATAAATTAACGACTATTGAGCGAATTAAATGAGCAATTTGTTGCCAATTTTTATTCCATGGTTATCAAGTTACAAAAGCCAAAAACACAAAAATAATCGAAAATAAGGATTTATTTGAAGTTATAAACAGTTACTTCATTGAATGTTTTGGTTTTAAATCTACAAAACATATTGACCAGTATTTTTTATTTGGTTATTAGCATAAAAAGGCATTATACTTGTCACTTTTTGTCATTGTATATTGCGTATTTTTTTTTCTCATCTTGCATCAACCTTTTAAATTCGTGCTATTGTGTGTACTTTGTGACTATTTTAGCCATGCAAATGACCATTTTACCCTTCAAATTTTGAAAAAAGTAAGGGTAAAATGGTCACAAAGTACACACAATAGCACGATTTTAAAAGGTTGGTGTCAAGTTGAGAAAAAAAAAATAGGCAACATACAATGACAAAAATTGACTAGTATGATGCCTTTTTATGTTAATAACCATTTTTTTTTTTTACTTTTATTATTTTCTTATGTCTAATGTTTATGTTTGTTGTTTTGTATTAGATTGAGTTTCCTATTCACTTATACAATCTTAACTATATTATAATGCATTTAGGTTATTTTTAAAAAGAAAGTCTTAAAAAATAAGCCTACATACTTATTATAAGAGGAAGCCTTAAAATTCAATACATCTCATTATTCAAAATTAAATGCAGACGTTTCCACTAAATTAAATACAGTTTTCAAATCATTTACAACCCATTATTAAAAACGTGTAACCGCTAAAAATAATTATTATCAGTAATAATTATTAAAAACATATAACCGCATCTCTCTCACACACATCTAAAACATCAGCAATAAGACCGAGTGTACCCGCCGCCATAAAATTTAGTCACGGGGTACCCGCCTCTTGCCTCCGCATTGCGCGGGTACCCTGCTAGTCTTTAATAAGTGAATTACATATATTGATAAGTGGTGCGATCGGTTAAAAAGGAAACAAACTTACAAAGTCTAAAAAGCCATACATAATATTACACGTGTCTCACCACCTTTCCTCCTTCCCTTTTATTAAATTTTCAGTCAAAGGACATTTTGGTCATTCGGCCTGTTTTTTAATTCCATCCCAAACTTCAAACTCAAATAACTTTCAAACAACAAACTTTTACGAGAAACCAATTTCACCTTAATTTTTAAAATTTAATTCGCTGTAATTTGATATATTTTTTGATATATAAAACGATTTTTTTTAGATTTCAAGTGGGTTATGATTTTCTTTAAATTTTTGACATATTCGACTCTACTTTTGTCTAAATTAAATGTTGAATTATGCAAAACTTAAAACACGAAAGTTGTAGGTTTTTGGCCTTTCTTTACCCAAAAATTTGAATCACTCAGTTTTGATATGACATGAGTGAGATATCGCATTTTAAAAATGACGATTTACACTTATTTAGTGTACACAATGTGTTTGATAAAATGCTTAAAAGATATTTTTCTTATAAAAGTAATGAACAACAACAACCAACTGATAAACTGATGAACATTGCGACCTTAACTGATGAACATTGTGATTTTTTCTAGACAACTGATTAATATTATGATTTTTTGGAAAACTGATAAACTGATGAACATTATAAATTTTTTTTCATAAAAATGATGAACAGATGAACATTATGATTTTTTTTTAAAAGAAAACCGATGAACTGATGAACATTATGATTCGGTTTTGGGGTTTGCGTTTTGTATTATGATTTTGGGTTTCAACGACGTTGGGATTTTGGCTTGATTACTTTTGTTCTACTTGATTTGTTAGGTGTAATTGTTAATAAGTTTGATAAATTTACGTAAAAGCTCAAATGAATTAACATGTGTATAGCTCAAAAAGATACATGCAAAGCTCTCGATGTTTATGGATATGCTCATATGAATTCACATATATATAGCTTATATGGTCCGAGCCTTGCAAGTATCTTTTTGTCAGGATCTTCACAAGTTTATAAATTATGGGAACCATGACTTGAATTTTGTTCTTTGTGGTTTTGAAGTATCCTTCATTTTTACCGTGTGCTAACTAATTATGTATTTCATCTGTACAACGCAGGCATGAGATTATGCGCGTCGTGACAGAAGTAGGCTACTACTGAACATGTGATTGCGTTGGTTACTGCAATGGCGATCAATGTAGCTCAAGTTGATGCTTCTACTAAAGCTGGTATCCGTTTTTTTCTATGTTGTCTTGCCTTTATAGGTGGACAGTCCCGCACGCTTATGTTTAATAGCTACTACTAGTGGTACAGAGTTTGGATCCTTGAATGTGTAAAAATTAAGTTTTATTCGTGTTGAACTTACTGGTATACAAAAAGGCATGTACCCCAGAAGCAGTTGTTGTTAATAACAGGTTCGGTCCTTATTCTGATTGCTTATAAGTTTGTTTAGTATTCAATCTCTTATTGAATACTAAGAGAATCCAGTCTTTATTCTGATTGCTTATAAGTTTGTTTGCCATTTCGATAATTTCATAAACTTGACATGTAGTATGTTACATTCAATAGATTTTCATAGACGCTAGTTGGGGCATATGGGTGGGGGTGGTTAAAGGGGTCTCATTCAGGGATGTGGTGTGGTGCAGGGGTGTGGTTTAGGGGGTATAGATCATTTCTATGGTTTAGGGGTTGTAGTTCATGGGTGTGGTCAGATGGTCAGTTCAGAGGTGTGGTTCAGAGGGTGTGGTTCAGAGGACGTGGTTCACATGTTACGGTTCAGAGGGTGTGATTCAAAGGATGTGATTCCGGTAGAAGGTATCGGCGCCTTTGAAAGAATTGATGCGACACTAAAAGGTCTATGTAAATATGAATTGGGAACTGAGATTGAAAGCATGCAGGTTGTTGAAACTCAAGGTGAATAATGTTCTTCCAATTTATTTCCTACCACATTTTACTCACGTCATTTTATATATATATATATATATATATATATATATATATATATATATATATATATATATATATATTGATACGCGTGCAACGCGCGTTCGGGGTCAAAGGAACTTCTTTTTCGTCGAGCAAGTTTTTCAACACCCTAGGCAGTGAACCTAATCGTTGTAGTGTAGTATTAGGGTAAGCCTCGGGAATTTATATCGTTCTCTAGGGGAATAGGAATGCTAGTGAGAAGTTACTACGCTAAGGTTGGGGTTGAGGAAGATTATTTTTTATCTTTTTATATTTTTTAGAAAATTGAAAGGTACGAATATCGGGGTATTGGATTTGGGGGGTGGTATTTCTACCGATTACTCTACTATAATCTATTCTAATTAACTAAGCTAAGGGGTAGTCTATGTCTATTGTTGTGTGCTCTTATGATGATTAAAAATGTGTTTACTTAGATTTTATTACTCCCTAGTTATCTTCTATTGATGGTTGAATTGTCACGTCCTTATTCTTAACGCGTTGTGTTTTCTAAGGTCGTAGGGTATGCGTTTATCCCTAACTCTTTGAAACTATCTAAGGTTAATGACTACGAAATCTCTAGGATTCATAAACTTAACACTAAGGTTATCTTTGGACATTTAGCCTACAATTCTACTAGTAACTATAAGCTAAGGTTCAACAAAGACTAATCAAGCATTAATAACACAACGGATGACCTATCGCAATACTAGGTCAATCACAATTAAGATAAGAGACAACCAATCAATATTCAATACCTAGGGTTCATAGATCTAAGCAAACACACAAGTAAATTAGTCGGACATGGAGAACATGCAAGCATACACACAAACAATTGAAGACATGACTGAATTAATGAAGTAAAACACTTATCTTGTTGTAAAATAGGGTATGGAACCCTAAGATACTGCCCAAGACAGCCTTGGTTCGGTTTAGGTTTTTACTCCACAAAACTACCTCTCTAAAACTGAAAAATTTGGATTCTATATATAGTGTTACAATATGCGACGACGTCACTCTTTAATTGTGACGCCGTCGGGGTCGCCGCCATTAGGGTTTCGTCTTGGCCACGTCAACTCTGTGACGGCCTCACCTTATGCTCGTGACGCCGTCAGCTTCAATCTCTGACGCCGTCTGGATCCAAATCTAGGCCGTCTGAGTTGTGACGCCCTACTCTTTTAAACCTGATGCCGTCACTTGTAAATTAGCAATTTGCTCTTTGAGTCGTCTCAAGATGTGTCGCGACGGCGTCGCAAATAAGCGGTGACGCCGTCCCCTTCGTTTTCCAGCAGCTTGAGTGTCTCGATTCTTGACTTGGCCATTTTCTTCGTGTATTCGCGCCTTTTCGTCCGAATAAGTGTCATTCCAGCAATTTGCCTTCAAGAGACCTAAAAAGTGAAAAGGAACGAAATTAAGTAGTAACGGATACAAAAGTGATCAATTAAGGGCTTAAATGACCCCTCAAAAGTGTACCTTTTAAATCCTTATCAAATATCCCTACATTTGGTATTTGCTTGTCCTCAAGCAAATGTGCTTTTACCCAATTAATTTATAAGTTAGGGGTCATGATGCATTAGTTTAGAACAATTCACAACACGTATAAGCCCTGCAAAAGTCATAACAAGCACGGAAATTACATACTAGCACCTCACAAGTGGTGTTTGGATACTCTCATCTCTCGGGTGTATATGAAATATATAAAGTTGGAAATGGAATATAAACACTCATTAACCGATCCTAGTACATAGATTACCATAGGCTTGAGACTAGATCAAACCTCCATCGCTTTGGCGTAAGCACCTAGGAAAAAAACTATCCAAGAGGTCTTTTAAAGGGTTGTAACGTTAGGCTTACGGTAGGGAAACAAAGGGTTTGGTGGGATAGGCGATTTAATGGTGGCAAGTCAAAAATCTTTATGTTACAAGCATGAGAAGAATGACGTTTGCTAAGCCAAGACTCGACACTCTAAACTCTAGATAACTTGAAACAAACGAACATAAATTTAAAGAAAGATGTAGGATGGTAGCCCCTTTTTTTTTTTTTTTTTTTTTTTCATACACTTTTACTCTACCATCATCTATGATAACATCAAAATAATAGGGATTTATAGGCACATCCCTACACTTGAGTTTTTATTATTCTAACACTAATTTGACCCGAATTGAAAAGATCAAAACACTTGGAGTACATTATTATGCAAATAAAGGGAATTTGAATTTAACGTTCCCTTCCCGTCATTTCATAAAATTTAACTTTTTCCATGAGTCCCAATCGTCCCAAAACTGTGTACAAAGAATATGACTCGACTTAGCAACTTATGCAAGCAACTAGATAATTGAACTAAGGGTTTAGTATGATAACAATAATGCACTAAAAGTGAGTGCATACAAGGTAGGCTAAGGCGATTTGGGTGTACATTTGGGGGTGGATTGTAAACAATGCTCTTCATTGATATTCTGGAAAACCGAAACATCACGAGAACCGCGAAAAGGATAGGCTCTGAGGGGTTAACTAGGGGTATCGTGTACTAAAGATGAGTACAACGCAAGGGTGTGGGGGAATTACTCAACCGATGTGGAAGAAGTAATTATATTACGGGTATCAAACAAGGGTTATCCTAATGCCTCTTATCATTTAGTTATTCCTAACTACACAAGTGTAGTCTTACTAGCAATCTCGGATTGCATCACAAAACAAGTTCTAGAATCTATTATACTACCGGTACACACTCGAAGCATTAAAGTGGAATGCTTTAATTCCTACAAATCTAAGGGCGATCCTCACATTTTGGGTGGAATTTAAGTGGTAAAGGGTTTTTGTGCTAGTCCTATAACTTCCTATTCATGAGACGCTTTATTAAGACTAATGGCCCACTCCTACATGTCATGAAAAATTTTAAATTTGGTGCCAAAATTACCCTAACCGATTTTTCTCATGGTTTATTACACAAATGAAATTGGACAAGACAAATAATCAAGGATAAGCATAGTTTCAAAGTAAACGTTTTATTTTCCCTCCCTACACTTAAACTGAACATTGTCCCCAATGTTCCCTGAAAGTATCAAAGTTATGATAATGGAAGGTAATTAAAAACGAAAGAAACTAGTACTCCCCTGATTAGCTCGGTAGGATCCGTGTGAAGTAGTGGTTAAATTCTTCTCCAAGAAGAATGTTTGCGTGAAAAGCTCCTTCCAATCTTATGTATCTTCTTCTTGATAAATTAAACCTGCACACTTGAAGAAAACAAACGAAACCTTCGCGTAAAATCGGCGATAACAATATATATATATGACTCTACTAAACTAGGATATAATGCTTGTGGAATGGATGTTTACAGATTTTCTGGAAAATTAAGACCTGGAAAATTCCAAAACTTTATAAGTAGCTCAGAAAATGAGAAAAATTTAGTAAGCAGTTTCTACTCCTCCTGACGCAGTCAGGTTGTAACCCTGACGCCGTCAGGTTATCCTGCCAGAAACTGGTCTGCGATTTTCTGGAAAAAATTATAGAAAATTTATATCTTTAGAATCTGGAAAAATTTCCTTGCAAAACATCCATTATGACTCGATACAAGCATTTGACTCGAACAAACACACGCGTATATCTTTTAAATAATCGTAATTCTCATGTTCACATTCTTTTTGAAAACGTGTGTAATCCTCCCTACACTTATCCCTTATGTAAAATACCTTTATATGTAATTAAGACGAGGTTAAAGACAAAATAAAGCATTTTTAAAAATTCAAACATGAGAATAAACAATCAATAAAAGATATACGACACACAAACAAGCAAACAATTAAGCATGGGTTGCCTCCCACGAAACGCTTTTCTTTATTTATGAGTCTTGTAGCTAGACTCGAAGTCGTGCCCCTACGTGGTCTCGTTTTTCATTCTCGATGAGAATTCTATCAAATTGACAAAATTTTCATCGACTCTATATCTAGGCCCTAGGGTCAAGTAATCCTTATAATAAAGTCTCCTTTTCTCCCACATGAAGTTCAAACCTTTTTCAACATCGTCTTCGCTTTTTTCCTCAAAAGCTCTAATGTTGTCTCGTTCAAAAAGGGATAAAGGGCCATATCCATTCGTCTTACAAGGCATCCTACAAGTGATCTCATCGTCCCCTTCCTTAAACCTAACCGTTCCTTCATACTTATTATGGCTCATTTTAGATGTTTCAACAAACGGTTTTCCTAGCACTACTTGGGATAAGCTATAGTCAATGACACATCCGATGTCTTATAGGACCACAAAATCAACTAAGTAGGTGAAATTCCCTAGAAAGACATGTACATCTTTGACTCTTCCCACAAAGTTACAAACCCCACCCGGATACTTAGGGTCTCTCCTAATCTTAAGCCACTCATTCATAATGTCATTGTAAACAGCTGATGACATCACATTAATGGGAGATTCCGTATCTATGTAAGCATGCTCGACATTCCTATATCCGATCATACAAGGGATTTTGAGGTTCCAAGGATTCCCTCTCCTAATCTTTGGACATATCCTAATGATGGGTGATCGGGGATTATCGATTATGTATTGATGGTAAGCAACCTCTTCCTTAGTGGGGTAAAGATTGAAATAAGCACTATCCTCCTCATTCACGTTTTTATCCACTAAGCCATTATCCGAATTACTGCAGATCATGGAGCCAACAACAGAGGCGCTAACTACTTTCTCAACATCATCCCTAATTGTACTATCAAATACCTTTTGCAAATCTTGAAGGTCGTTGTTTCTACTTACATAACGGCTTCGGCGGTTGTGTTGGTCATTGGGTTGGGGTTTGAGTGAAAGTGATTTATTGGGTGGTGGGTTGTTGAGTGGTGGTTGATTATCACCTTCCATGATGAAAAGTGATGGGGTTACTAACAAAGGTCACGAAGAAGGGGGATAGACTACGAGGAAACTAAAAATGGGAAAAAAGCTTACTTGATAGGAATCAAGCAAGGGAACCTAAACGAGGTGAAAATCTAACTAGCTATTCTATTCCCCGGCAGTGGTGCCAAAAACTTGATACGAATACAACGCGCGTTCGGGGTCAAAGGAACTTCCTTTTCGTCGAGCAAGTTTTTCAACACCCTAGGCAGTGAACCTAATCGTTGTAGTGTAGTATTAGGGTAAGCCTCGGGAATTGATATCGTTCTCTAGGGGAATAGGAATGCTAGTGAGAAGTTACTACACTAAGGTTGGGGTTGAGGAAGATTATTTTTTATCTTTTTATATTTTTTAGAAAATTGAAAGGTACGAATCTCGGGGTATTGGATTTGGGGGGTGGTATTTCTACCAATTACTCTACTGTAATCTATTCTAATTAACTAAGCTAAGGGGTAGTCTATGTCTATTGTTGTGTGCTCTTATAATGATTAAAAATGTGTTTACTTATATTTTATTACTCCCTAGTTATCTCCTATTGATGGTTGAATTGTCAAGTCCTTATTCTTAACGCGTTGTGTTTTCTAAGGTCGTAGGGTATGCGTTTATCCCTAACTCTTTGAAGCTATCTAAGGTTAATGACTACGAAATCTCTAGGATTCATAAACTTAACACTAAGGTTATCTTTGGATATTTAGCCTACAATTCCACTAGTGTCATTCCTGCAATTTGCCTTTTCGTGTATTCGCGCCTTTTCGTCCGAATAAGTGTCATTCCTGCAATTTGCCTTCAAGAGACCTCAAAAATGAAAAGGAACGAAATTAAGTAGTAACGGATACAAAAGTGATCAATTAAGGGCTTAAATGACCCCTCAAAAGTGTACCTTTTAAATCCTTATCATATATATATATATATATATATATATATATATATATATATATATATATATATATATATATATATATATATATATATATATATATATATATATATATATATATATAGTTAGGATCAAATAAGAAGATTACTTAAAATAAGAAGGAATAAGAAGAACTATAACCGTAAATCCGAGATACACCGACCTAAATTAGATGCATCCCTATAATCTTAGATGCATTATAACGCACCATAAGGTGTTTTCTAGCTTTTAATAAGATGCATATATGTATATTAGATGCATTTCATGATTTCTCTTGTTTTTTGTTTCTCTGCACGTGCCGAAATCATGAAAATCAATTTGCACCATCTACACATCAAATTAACTATCGAAACTCGAGATGTTGCATATATATGAATAGAAATGCATCTAATGCAAGTCGTTGCATCTCAAATGCTTGGTTTTTGTCACTTATATATATCTATATTATATATAACAGGAGGCATGACATGTAGATTATTCCACAAATGTCCACCTCATTGCCATGTAATTATTTTTATGTCATGTCATCATTCAGTATGCCACCTAAGCAAATTAATTGATAATTTCGGATTAATAAATGTAAAAAATATAGTTGCCAAGATTCGAACTTGGGATGGTAGGCACAAATAAATAACACCTCAACCACTAGAGCAACACATTTTTTTTGATTATATATTGCATATCCAAATATATAAACCTCTGGAACCAATTATTGTCAATTTGATACATATCTTTTCCTTAAATATAGTTTCACAATATTCAAAAAAAATGTACGCTTCTTTTAAAACCATAATGAAACACGATATTAGGGTTTTATTGATTTTAGGGTTATGCCTCTTTTCCCTCAAAACCCTTATGATGAAACTTTGTTACCGTGTATGCATATGTTGGTTTGTTGCAGGTTTTTTCAGGTTACACGTCGTCTTTGCAGGTTAGTCTTCTTCTTTGCAGGTTTTTTAGGGTTTCTTGCATTTGTTCGTGCTCAGTTTTTTAATGATATCTTCTAATCAAACTTTTTTTAGGTGCAAGGTATTTTTCATTATAAGTTCTAATTAAACTTTGTTTAGAGCGTTATTTGTGAGCAATTTTAGTAAGTCAATCTGAATTTATCTTTCTTTTGGTGATAGGTCGTTTCTATCTCCGTTAAAGCTGGTACCTTGCACGATTATTGTGTGTAAGTTAACTATAGTTTTATAGTTTCGTAGAGAGACTGCTTTTAATATGCCCCAAATGATAAAAAATATCGTGTTTAATCAAAGGATGTTTTAACTTCACATGTGATTAAAGTAAAATAAGCTATAGACCAATATTTTCAGGTACGTTGTTTTGTTGTGATTGGCATATCATATCAACTGTCACTACAAACCTTAACAGTTATCAATGTAAGTTATTACACTATTGAACTGCAAAAATATCAAATCTTCAACATTGGTTGATCGGTGTTGAAACTTGGGTCGTGCAAATGCTTTCATATTTTTTGTTCACTAGAGGTAATATACATGATTTCTCATTTTTCATGATGGTCATCTTAAGTAGATTATTGGTTCTTTACATTGAGTTGCAAGCTTAAAAGTTTGAACAAGGATATGTTTCATATTTTCTTTTTTTATCCAGCCAACTCATATGAAGAAAAAAGCTTTGTTAGGAAAATCCACATCACTTATCGAGGTAACTTAACGGTGGACCATTGCATAGCCTGACGTAAATACTTATGTTTTTTGTTTCATATACTTATAATTAATATTTGACTTTATTCTCGAAACAAACAATCAATATTTAATATATAGATATACAATAATCATGTGTTGCAGTCACCCTGCCATTGTATTACTCTTTAAAGGCATTTCTATTGGATCATCAGTCACACAAATTCAAGGTATACCATCTATGTATTGCAATAATCTCCCTACACCAGTCATGCCTATGTTTAAATTTTCAAGTGCAACTCATTTGTTTGTTGTTGCGTTTTACTCCTAAACTTCAGCTGGAGTTTCTATAGCCTATTAATTATCTGTAAGAAGGCTAAGGTTTATACATTTGTTTAGATAATGATTATTTACAAAACTGAACATGTGTATGCGCTTAATGGTTTTGTCTATGTGACATCGTTTGTTATTATTTAGTTTCTTAGTATTCACTGAGATTCGCATCCCAAATGAGTTATATTTAATCTTTGTAGTTTGGCTCTTTGAAGTTTTATAAAGCTATTTAGTATTGCTCCAAAATTAATTTCCAGTTAGTGCTCGCTAATACACTTTTGACAATCATGGCGACTCAATTTAGCAAGAAACGAAAGGTTAGTCTCTCATTAATCACATCTACAAGATGATGTATGTTTATAAATCTTATGTCTGCATCACAGGTTGCACACACATGTAAGCCATATGCGACGAGCTCCTGCGCTTTTCTTCTATTTCCTATTGGTTTGTCATAAAATATTTAAATCACTGATATTAAGCCTGTTATATGGCCTTTATTATAGATGTATCAGAAATGGACAATGCACCACAAATGACAGCAAACATGTCACGCCCAAAGGGACCCCAAATGAAAGTTCCTCAAAGGACCAAATCAAATGGGTCTACGACATAGGCTGGATGCACATGTAAGCCATACATAACAAGTTGCATCGTTTTTCTTCTATATTCCATTGCTTTAATATGTCACCATTGCTTTAATATGTCACGCATCGATATTAAACCTGTTATGTGACCCTGATTATGGATGTATCACTTCCACAAAGAGGCACATCAAACATGTCTGCAACACAGCCAACAAACAGAGGTAATCCACATGCGATGACCTCTATCATTTTCCTTCTATCTTCCATTCATTTCCTAAACAATTTCAGCTGCTGGTAGTTTCTTTATTTGTCATGAAGGGCCTCCGATTGAGTATAAAGTGTTCGATTCCTGCATTATGGTTACCTGGTGTTGTTAGGTCCGTTCTCGACATTCAAGGATATATATGGCTGAGGCAGTAAATTTTTCTCATGTATGTGAAAGAAGATCACTTAACAGTTTAAAGTAAGTCGACATGGTAATTTGTTATACATCACCTATGCTTTGTCTGACGAGTACTTAAAATGCATCTTTGGGAGCCCTTTTATCGCAAACACAACATTGATCCCATGCACCCGATAGCTATTTCACACAGAAATCATACCCAACCAAGAACAAGAAAAAGCCTCGGTCGTTGGATCAAAAGAGAGTATGATGACTTTAAAGTCAGGATCAATGGTCTTCCAGATGGGAACTATGGGTTTTGCAACTACTATCTGCAATCATTAACTCTAAATCACGTTGGTTTTTTGTTATTTAGGTATATGTTACATTTCATACTGCTGTCTGACTCTTAAAACATGAAATTCTTGCCCATCAAGTTTGCTTACTAAAAATTTAAACGAAAACCTAATTTCCCATCAAGTTTGCGTTTTATAAATTGTAGTAACCTACTTTTATATATTATATAGGAAAGTCTGCACAAACGTGCTTGAAGAATTAAAGACATCATTTGTGTCTCAAATACAATATTGGTCAATGCGTGGATCTTTATTTTGGTTTAAGAAGAAAAACGTATTAATTGAAACCTGAACATGAGTTTGGATGGAAAGATAGATGGGATGCTTGCTGGTGCTTATATAGTCTTTTTCTCGAATCTAGGGATTGATTCAGTTGCCAGTACATCAGAAGAGGTCAAAAATCCTCAACGGGATTTGCCCTTGGGTATTGGGGCTGCACTATCAATTTGCTGCATGTTATATATGTTGGTGTCACACCAATATAACCTTTTAAATAGTTGTTGATTTTCTTTTATTTTATCCTGATTTGTTTATACGGACCAGCTCATGCAATTTCTTTAGGTGTGGGCGATAGCAGATTCTAGACGACAAGGCTATATAGGATTCAAAGAGTTTATTGCAGCAATGCAAGTAGTTTGTTTTTTTTCATTTTTTATTCTTTTTATAAAATTCAATATTTTCCCGCACATGACGTCTTATGTGGTGATTGCAGCTGATTTCTCTGGCCCAAGCAGGACAAGTGTTACGTAGTGACATTCTACAATCTGATGGTAAGAAGTGTATTCAAATTTATTTTTTCTTTGTTACAGTATTGATTGAAGTATAATATATGGACATTTGGTTGTCTTCTTTGGTTACATGTTTTTATCAATGCGGTTGATTTTGAATATCTGCACCCGCCGACACTGGATGGTCTGGATGTATTCATAGCTGTATATCTACCTTCCTCTCAGTTTATCATTATATTTGAAGCAGTAGGGCTACTATGAGCCTAGAAAGTAGAATTTGATATTTTTTTAACAATAAATTCTTTATCAATGTATGCAGAAGAAAAAGCGGTTAAAAAGCGATTTTGAATCGAATGGTAATGACATTTCATGCGCTAATTTCAGTAAGACAATTGCGTGTAATTTTTTGATGTTCACTGGTGCATTTAATTTAGGTAGTTCTGAGGTGCAGACTTCGCCGTCATCCAGTTGGTTCACTTCGCCAAAATCTGCCAAGAAGGTATGGATTATATACTCTTTTCTCAGCAAGTATAATGAGGTTTAAAAACATGGAAACCTGATTAATATATGCTTACTAAAGAAAGGCGGTTCCGAAACAGGTTCAAGCTAATTCTTCAGCATATAGCTGAGTTGTGTAAGGAACAACGATAGGAGGATACCTAAAAGAATATTGGAGTATGCAGAGCTTGAAAGAAAGAGCGAAATACATGTACCTTATTATGAAGTACATAAGTTTATACGAAATATGGATGCATTTTTAATGGAAAGGCAAAGAAAGATAGAGAATATATTACAACCTCCTGAGACGGCAATAAGATAACAACTAATGGTTTAATTGATATTAAAATTTTCAATGACTAGATTGATTTGACATGACGTTTAATGGATGATACATAAAGAATTCAATAACACTAAACATTTTGTCACTAAAGATGGGTTTTAGCTACATAGAGAGGTGTGGCTAAAAAAAGATTGTGGCAAGATAAGTTCTCACTTAAAAAGAGTAAGAATATGTTTATGTATTTCTTGATAAACTTGATTCTTAAAAATTGTCAGTAAAACTAAGCCACAATCATTACATAACTTTCACCCACTCTTACAAAAGTGCCAAAAAAAGTAAGTTTTTCTAATACTCTTCAAAAATATTGTCACTAAACATCTGACCTAGGTACACTAATCTTCATTGTAGTGAGATGTTAATTAGACATTATGCATGATACATAGATCAAATAATAATGTAAATGTATTCATCTATACATTATGTTTTTGTCACTTTTCTTATTGAAGGTTGCCCAACTCTTGCGTGAGGATAAAATTAATGAAATGGAGCTAATGATTGAAATGGTGGATGTCACAAATAAGTAAGGGATAGTGTAATTTGATATATGAACATTTTTGATAATGAACTTTAGGATCTATAAGTTTTGGTTTTGCCACTGTTCTATGTGATTTTTAGTTTCTTTGACTTAATCAATGAAGATAGAAATTCGGTAATTACAACATTGGAGTTAACAGACTTCATACGCCAATCTAAGGATCCGCATATCCAGGATAAAGTCGATGATTTAGAGCAGATAATTTGGGAGCTTTTTGACTATGGTGGAAATGGATTTATTGATAAGGAGGAGTTCAAGTCTATAACTATAATGATTAAACAGTATGTCGAACGTTCACAAGCTGAAAATGACGTAAGAAATTTTCATGCTCCACAAGGATACTTATTTGTCGATAATTTAAAGGTATTGAGGTTTGATTTGCTTGATTTTGTTGACCATTTGACTGTGCTTGTGCCTGACCCAATTGGTTAACATGTAGTCGTGACTGTGCAACCTACTCCTTTGGTGACAAAGGCGGCCCGGGTTACAGTGAAGTAGAATCTGTTGTAGCAGGTCTAGCAAGTTGATGACATAGTTGAATCGAAACATCGTCTATATTCAAGGAAACTACAGTATACGCAAAATATCAAATCACTAATTTGATGCTTGAGTCAACCATTACTAATGCATCAGATAAACATATCGCATGGTTTGGTAAAATTTAAATTCTTAAATTATACAAATGTTCATTTACCATTTTTTTGTTGGAAAAGTTCAAAGGTTAAAAACCATAAAGTAGGTATGAGGTATGTAATCTGACATTCTAAACTTAGTTTAAATTCGATACATTTCCCCTGATAAATGATGTTAAGAAGAACCGTATTTGCAACAATGTACAAGTCTAATATTCCGCACGTGAGGAAGATCCAAAAAGACCGCAGTCAATAAGCTGCAATTATCAAGCTCCAAAACCTCCAACATGTAGCTATGAGATACCACAGCCATGGAAGTAGAGGTTATTCCTTCACAACTATGAAGCTTGTGCAGAGCCAACATCAGCAATCTTACAGACTACAAAAGGAACACCATAAATGAGGGTTACAGTTATGCAGATGTTATTCTTATAACGACAGATCCATGAAAATTACCTCAAGTGAGATGTTTGGGCACTACGATGCATTCATAATATGAAGATTACCACAAATAAGTGCTATTTCACGTAATGTTTCATCACTAACACATGAGCAGTTTGACATGTCTTAGGACTCTAGGAGTTGACATGATGTTGCTGCTGATCGAACTGCAGCATCTAGCAGCTTGTGACAAGATGATATATCAAGATCACGTAAAAGAGGGCAATTCAGACCAGCATATGCCATGCTACTCCGCTTCAAGGACAAAGTCTGAAGTTCGGGACACATGTAAACAATAAAGCACTACTTCTAATGCAAAATTCAATAATGTGGCTATTTAGAGCAGTTGGGTTTGTTAAATAAATAAATCACCTGACTGATATGCGGACCATGCGGCATTTCACAACTTGAAGGTACCTTAGCCTATCATGGTATATAGGTATCTCCTGAATTCCATTACCAACAACAGCGTCGGTAACAATTAAAGTCCTTAACATGGTGCAATCAGGAAAATCTAAGAAAAAAGTATCCCCAAGCTGTCCTTTGCCCAAAGTCAAGATCTCAAGATTCCTGAAAAGAGCAGAATCCATTATGAATCAACACATTACATAAATGATAAATGATAAAATACTCAGAAGTAATGCTAAGGCATTACCTTAAAGAAAGGGCTTGCATAGCAAGTGTGTGAATAGCAGGAGAGCCTTTGATGTTCACTTGAGTGGCATTTGGATATCGACTACACATATCTTCAACTGCAAATACATAAGAATGTTAAGCATTTTGGCAACTAACAACAAGTTTTCATGAACTTATTAGCTGAAGGAAATTCCACAATTTTGATCGAGTCACATGGATAACTTGTGTATTTTATTGATATTTCGAGTCGCCAAAATAATCATTTATTTAAGTAAAACTATTTAGACAATATAGCCGAATCACAACATAATGAAGTTGATTGTGTTGGTTAGAGGACTTGCATCAATTGATTATGATCTGAATAAATGAACCATAAGGACAATTTGTTTTGTCATTCAGCTTACAATCAAATCACTCAAGTTTCTGATTTTAGTCCATATGCATTAGATGGTGTTACACACCCACATATATGTGGTGTCTGATAGCAAACATTCTCCAAATTAAGTCATATATGTGGTGTCATATATGTTTCTGATAAAAAAATATTCGAGTTATGGTATGGTTTAGGCTTTCAGTTGAAGAAGGAAGAATAAGAACAACTTGTGATTCAGCATATCCTTAATACGGATTTTGGTAAGAATTAAATCAATCTTGCGTAATTTTATTCTTATTTACACATTGCATATAACGAAAGGTTGGCGATTCATGTAGGTATTTGCTATGGCTTTCCCTCAAGCCTTTCATAAGCTGAGCCAGAAGTATCCGTGGCACAATATTACTAAACCTTGAAAACCATTGACACATGAACACTTTTATTTTCTGAGATTAGTGTTTTATATATTTATCTACATGGTTCATGCATATGATCCAACTCTTACTCATAAAAGGTAACTAAGTATATTTATAAAACAAACAAAATAATTATATTGTGTTATTGAGTTGTCTAAAGCTGTGTTTAAATGGTGTTTTCAGTATGATAATCCCGGTACTTGGAGATGCAGGAGACCGCAACTTTGGTACATAATTACATAACCAAAGGAAGTTTTGTGGAACATGTAGCTTTTTGGAAATGGCAGTCTTAAGGTCTTTTGGAGGTATGTTTTCGTCATCTTTTGTCTGTATCTCTTATCACGTATTTGATATCACATCGTCTTTATAAAATCATCCAAGCATCCAACAAGTCTGTAAAATAGTAAAACTAAAAAGTTATCACATCTGTATTGTAAAATAGTACCCCTTTGATCTTGGTTATCTTAGTGGGACAAACCATTGGTTCAAGGTAATAGTTAGATGTTACTTTCATTAGGTAGAGTGGTCTCCTTTATAACTGTCACGAGTGATAAATAGTTGCAAATAATTATGGTGGCGTTGAAATGATGAAATAGACCTAATCCGGTGTGCTTGACACTCAAACACTATACTAACAGTTAGTAATTTGATTATTGTGAAATTTTGGGTTGTTTATATATGTTTTTTTAAGAGAACTTAGAAAACATTTCTTTTGAGGATGAACTCATATTGTGAATACACTTGCCATGAATTTACTAATTGTTTTTATATTCTTGGATACTTCACATCTTTAATTTTTAAACCATAATATTTGCATGGTTTAGTTATCTATAGATGAAATTTATTAGGCTTAACTTTCTTTTTTCTCTTTTGACTCCGGTATGAAGACACTTGGTATTGGTCATGCGTGAAAAAAAGAAGTTGAAAGAGAGAAGATAAAACTTGTCAGAGAGTTATTTTTATTAAGATGAAAACTGCTTTGTGGCTACATGTAACTCTTTTTTTTGCTTTTTTCATGATATATTCAAATAAATTGTGGACACAAAACTAGTGACATGTTATGGTATTACACATAGCCGTTTGAAACTCTCAAACAAAAAATATGTAGAAATACTTACAATGTTGGAGATAATTTTAAAATTTGACGATGGGACCAAAGGATGCATACATTTGTAACGAGGTTCAAGCCACAACAGGCATTTTGACTAAGCATTATATTGTAAAAAATTAGGATGACATGTTGAAAATATGTGAAATTCACTTTCACGTGAAAAAAAAGAAGTATAAATTCTCTGTACTCTTCTTCTGAGGTCAGTTTCCTTCGCCTTTCGGTTTGCGCTGTTTATGGTGGTATAACGCAAAGACACAACAGAGGCACAACTGTGGAGGAGATGGATGATAAGCAAAACCGTCTTTTGCAAATGGGTATTATGTCGCTAAAGTGAAGAGCATAAAGGGATTGAAATTTTTTTGTTGTGATATCGATGGTAATAGCTTTATTTCATATACTATGCTTTTACAAAAAACTTTGTATATTTTAATTTTTCTATTTATGCATTCAATATAAAGTTGGTATGTTTATATCTTATTTTACGATGCATTTTGAAAGGTTTTTGTTTACGTTTGAGCATTACGGCTTTTTGTTTTTGTATGTTTCCATGATTATGTTGTCCATGTTGTATAACTTCGAGCTCCACAATGTGTACGTTGATTTAAGGCAGGCATTTCTCGGATGATATATGCCTTATGAATCATTGAACTAATTAAGGAAGTATATATGTTGGATAGTTCTAATCATTGAAAAAAGCTTTGAAACGATATAGTAAAATATGTCAACAATAATTATAAGTCATGGCCGCCCATTGGGCGGGCTTCGATAACTAGTGTATATATATATATATATATATATATATATATATATATATATATATATATATATAGATCAAATAAGAACAAACTTAAAGTTGTTAAAAATGAGATCGAACTAAAATTTGACAAGATATACTCTTCTTACAATAAAAATATTTTTTTTATTTACTACAATTAAAATTGTTAAAGTTTCAATAGATTTCTTTTTAAAATTTATGAAACTTAGGTGATACACTTCGATTAGAAGTTTAATGTGTATAAGTTTTTATATGTGTATCAGGTTTTGGAATATTTATTAGTGTAATGTGTATCAGGTGTATCACTAATCCAAACTCATGTATCATTTGGTTATTAGTTGCTAAAATATTAATTTGTATTAAAATATTATTTTTTTGTGTATGATTGCTAAAATTCTTATTTATAAATGTTTTAGTGGTTTTTTAGATTTGATCTTATTTTTAGATTATTTATATTGTTTATTTAAAAGTTTATAACATATGGTCTTATAGAAGTTTTGATTGTAATGTTTGAAGGGAAATGTAGGAAAACCTACTATGACCAGATTGTTCTTTTCATTCAGATAGAAAATTGGTTTTGATTCAGTTGATTGTGATTTTTTTTTTGTTTGTAAGCATTCAAAGGCCTTGATTTTACGTATGAACCTACTACAATAGCATGTATCGCGAGGGCATTGTGCCACAACAAAAAAGTGCATTGTTTTTTATTTGTATCGTGATTTGTTTTCTTATTGTTCATTCGACGTATATAAGTTTTAAGTAATGTGTTTCATAGTTATTAATAGTCTCATCATATATACAGGAACAAAAGCACAAGGAGTATAGTCACAAAATTGTATCCAATTATCAGGTAACTTTTAAGGTCAATTAAAATGCTCCTGTCCCAGTTCATTATGTTTAGTTTAAGCATTGTTTTAGTGGATCATACATGTCTTGTGCTCTACTAATTATAAGTTTGAAACATTTATATTCTGTCATACAAGGAACACGTTTGGTATTCACATAGTAATGATATTAATATGATTACATATAGGGTTAGCAAATGGAAGTGAGCATTCTTGCATAATACATATGCTATTGGCAACAAATTAAAAAGGTTGGCGTGTTGTAGCTTTCAACAACGGTGGTCTCCCTCCTAGATATATATTTCTTATGTTTTCTATTTATTATTGTTATATTAAGTAGTCAAATATAAGATAGAGCATCTTATGTTGTAACATTTTGGATGGGTTTGGTTGCTCTCTAAATAAATATTCGTAAGGGTAGGAAAAAGGGGCAGGTTTAGCGGCTTATGTAATGGGTAAAACTTGAAAACAAAAATATTCTGATATTTGACGTAAGAGTTCAGGGGAAAACAAGGTCTACTTTGAAAACGGATGGCATAATACACCACTTTTCAAGCTTGAAAATTTGGGATATGGTCATATGATTCTGAGTCCAGACATTATCATGAACGGCAACAGTACAGTTATAGTTGAACTTAATTGTAAAGCTATAGTTACCAAATACAGAAACATAAAATTGAAATAGTCAATTATGACCACTGTAAAAGTATCGGAAAAGCTTGCCAGCATGTGCCAGCTTCATTGCTAATCTCACATCAACAGCTTCACAAGGTTGTTGCAACAAATATTCATGCGTGATGCAGTCACAACCACAGTTCTTGTGCCAAATTTTAAACAATACCACATCGTCTACTGATTTGAGTGATTTGGCTAAGGTCTGCAATGTCGACAAACCAAGTGAAGGCAATGGTGATGATTTAACAAGCTATTGTTAGATATAAACAGATAGTAGTTAAGGTTTTGATTTTAATTTATTCTATAACGATTGAAATTCCCGTTGACCAAAGTTTTTATATCAGTTAATCGTTCATTCAGCTTAATGGAAATCGTTGATTCAGTTTAATGGAAAATAGTCCAAACTTGCCCCTATGATTATAAAGAATCACTGTTCGAGTGGAACAGCTTCGGAAGGTAAATTAGACATACTCAATTTTGTATGAAACGTTATTTTTTATAATAAGACAATTTAATATCTGTATATATTGTATTACTGCAGATATTAGTGATACTCTACAGCTCTCGAACCGATATTTTTTGCATTCTAACTGGCATAGAAACTGGACAAAGGGTACCCCATAATTTGTCCATCTCCATATCTTCTATAATTTACTTACTGGTCAATTCAAGACTTCTTACATTGTTCTGGAATTAGGAAAGTCAAAGAAAGACACCCACACTCACATCATTCAATAGCTCTAGAGGAAGGGGGAAGGTTGAAAATAAAAGCTTCCAAGAGACGGCGTTACTCTGAAACTGCTCCATTGAAAATGTGACAACTCGTAATTTCAGGTCATTTTACAAACTTTAAAATTTTTACTATTCATCTCGGGAATTTACTATTCATCATTTTACTATTCATCATTTTCGAAGTCGATTTGATATTCTGAGAACATATTTCAAAATCTTACTATTCACGAAACACTATTCATTCCTGAGAAAAATCACTATTCATGATTCACTATTCATCATTTTGAGGGTTTAGCTAACCGTAAGGGTTTAGCTGCGAATTCATGAAAAATCATTGAGGATATTTCATATAGATTAGATTTAGTCTACATATCATTAGTAACGTCATCATCATATTAGTTCATGCATGGATTTGCATTTCTCATTTACGTATATTTTCCTATTAAATAAGCGCTATCGCGTAATCATTTATTTTGAATAATTGATCAGACACTTCCAAAAATTATCTTAATATATTTTTATACTCATTTTAAGACTATAAAAATTATATTATTAGTTGACCCGATGTTTTAAATTTATTTTGTATATAAATTGTTATGTATAAATATTTACGACGGTTTTCGTAAATTCAACTCGATAATTATTTATTCACTCAATCCTTGCGAGAAATATAATTTTATAATTTTTATGACTTCGATATATTTTATATTGTTCCGTAAAAATCGATTTCTAGCCAACGCTACACTAAATAATTACTTTTACTTACCAAATTACACATTACACTTAACAAATAATACATTTAAATATCAAAACTACCCCCCCCCCCCCCCATTTCTACCCATGGTCGGCCAACACATTAGTCACACCCTTAGTCATCACATTTTTCATAAAATATCTTCTCTAAAATGACACATACTCATAGTTAGCTAGTTTATTTGATTTATACAAGATATTTCTCTAAAGAGAAACACATAGTAAACACTTACTCAAGGTGAAAGTAAAAGAAATCCTCTTCAATTTCACTCCAAGATTCGGCCAAGGGCAAGAACACAAGAGAAAATATTTATTTTTCAAGCTACAAGTGATTTACAAACACTAGATTACTTCTATTTAGATTTTGAAATAAAAACCTAGGAGTATTTAGGAAAACCTTGTTCCATAAACCTCATCATCATACTAGTAAGCATTTCATGATCATTATTAATCTTTCATATTCCTACTTAAGTTATTTTTATCATGCTTGAAAGAAAACATGCAAGTTTCATGTGTATCTATACCACTTTTATTGTTTTTAGTACTTATAATTAGTATATATCATCCTATAATTAATCCCTTAAAACATATCATTTTTGATGATGTTTAGGAACCCATGACACCATAAGAAGGTTTATGGTAGGTTTAGAATAGATTTGGTGTTGATTTGAAGTGGTTAGAATAAGTATTACGCGAGAAAAATCACTTTCGACAACATTAAATAGTGGTCTGTTGGTTTTTGTAAAATCTGGAAATTTCGACAGGTTTTAAATTATTTTGGGCTAGATATTCAGAAAACATACTTTAAAACGAAACCGTGGTCACTTGAACGGGTTAAAACAGATTTATAACGAAGGAGATACGCTATTTTCAAGTTTAACGACGAAAACTATAATTTCCGGAAAACTGCATGCTGTCCAGAATTTTTAAGGGTCAAAAATGAGTTTTAAGCGTTATCTAAATGAGTCGATTTATCAAAAATATATATGTATACTTAAATACGAAACTAAGGACATATAAAACGTAGAAAACGGACTTATAACGATTAAGTTATGCGCGTTTTAAATAAAGTTGTTGTAACTATTTTTACAAGTATAAACACTTATATATCTTTTCTATTAGCCAAACTAGTTGTCGCTAGTAACCATGTTTGGAGTCGTTTTTCACATCGAAAGAATACTTTTTAGAAAACGATGTCTTCTAGTAAAAGTAAGTTCACCTAGCCTACTTTCCAAAATGTTCAACCGTTCGTCAAACGGAGTTGTAACGAATAATATTTGGTCACTCAAACTTTGCCGAAAACTAACCTTAAACAATATTTTTAGTCCAAGTACCCTACTTCACCTATATTTTTCTCCATGATCGAGACCTCTATGATCAAAATTTAAAAGCTAAGACTTCGAGATAATGTTACAAGCTTTCCAAAACCATTGAGTTTGTTTCCTAACACTCGATATTCACTATTTTACGACTAGCTTTTCGAGGCCATTTAGTCACTTTCATGAATTGTCAAATCATATTGTTTTACGACGAAAAACTATAACTTCTTATTAAATCACTAAATGACTATCGTAGGATATCATTTCAAAGTAAGTACATGTAAGTAATTTATAACTTGACAATACGTTATAAACGTATATTTCGATGATAATTTCATTTTCAAAAATGTACAAGTGGTATGTATATCATATGAGTTTGCATGCACGCATTGTTTCATGACTTATCATAGATCATATCATTCATCATAGGTTGCAGTTAGAGATTGCACCTCATTTCAGTGTATCCACTTTTGTCATCATAATCATTGCATCAGGTGATTTTTGTAGCCCCTACTTTTATATGTTTTGAACTATTTTGGGGGAGATACATGCTTAACTATTTTTCACAAGTACTTTAGATTTTTAAGGATAACTTCTATCATGATCACCATCGTTTCAAAACCGAATGTTGTACTATATCAATTGTTCTTGTTTGCGTGCTATAGTTCTACGTCGAATAATGTGCTATATCAGTTGACGACTGATACATTGAGTTATGTACTATTGATTATGTACTATGGTTCTACGTCGAGTTAGGTACTATTGTGAATTCATTTGACATCATGTGCTTGAACATAAACTATACATATTTGGCAGTGGGTTGTAAACACACAGGTTGCAAGTTTTGTATGGGCGGAACTTGGAACTGAGTGGATTTGCAATGCCTTTGCTTCATGAATGTTCTTTAAAGGTTTTTCATGACAACACAAACTCTATGAACTCACTCAACCTTTGTGTTGACACTTTTAGCATGTTTTATCTCAGGTATCTAAGGCATACACTTCATGGCATGCATGTGGACTTATCATAGAGTCGCGATGACGACGCGTCTCACATGGATTTTATGCACTTTAAAACATCGTTTGGATTGTGACAAACTTATTTCCATACATGTTGACTTTCATTTGGGACCTATCTTTGTAAACTCTGATTATTTTATTAAATCAAACGATGTATTTTCCAAACGACATTTTAGGTCATTCAATATAACTGTAACTGTGATGCTATGGCAGTCATCCCCCTGGTATTCCATTCCGCTGCAAAACAGGTAATTTGGGGGTGTGACAGAAAAATACATAGTAGTTCATTTTATTAACAAGTTACTCTTCAAGGCATATTGTGGCTCATAGTTGAGTCCCAATGTCATATGAAGATGCTACTGAAAGAAACAATTCGGTACCAGAGAACCTTTGAAACAGTGACCACCTGTTTCATACAATTGAGGGACACAGTTGGATAGAAGTTTTTAAACTTCACTGTATAAACGTTTATCCTGATCTTTTTTTTAATCTTCAATTCACACGACTCATATAAAGGCCTATTATAGATTCTTGCAACCCTGCCGCATCCTTGGCCCTTTCTTGCTCAGCCTCCACTGATTTTGTGTTGATTTCATGTAATGTGTATTTCAAAATGGTTTCCTATTGGCTATTCTACTCCCCTTTGTTGAGCAGGTAACCAACGATAATGGCGATCAGTTCCTGTTGGGTTAAGACATACGGAGGTAATATCACAACTATATGCATATATTCAAGCCAGGTAAAAAAGAGTGTATAATATAAGTACCATGAATTGCAGGATTACAGCTTTCAAGCACGCCCGCGACCTACTACTACTTTAACCCGGAAGTGCCAGAAACCGACTATATACTAAGCATGTAAGCTGTCCATAAGCCATGGCAATATAAATTCCACAAATTATGGTTATGTTAAAATAAACATTAATAATTGTCCAGGTATGATCAATTGGTGCCAGCGTCGGTTATACAAAATGTATGCACATATAGATATGAGAATATCGAATAGGAAAAGCTACGGAATTGTGTTACAGTTGATGACTTGGTGCGGGAAGACCCCCATAACCAAATGGTAAATGATCACACTAATTAAACACACCCTGAATAAAGACACAATAAAGTTTTGTTGCCTTTTGCAGAATGTTTGGTTCAAGGTTATCACTACGATCTTACAGATCATCGAGAGAACACCTTGGTTTTTCTGCCGATGCCCCGACTGTAGGCACAAGATCTTCGACAATTTCCCCCACGCACAATGCCAACCACCTACCCCTGATGGCGCTAGCGACTACAGGTTAAAACAACGTCGTTGCTCCAATCATGAACGCAACCACACTGTCTGATTTATTATATTTACATCTTCTATTTGAAAACTTTTTTTTCCGGTCTATACAGCTATTGTTTTTGAGCGGTGATCTCTGACAAAAGTGGAAGACTGACGTTAATGTGTTTCAGTGACGAAGCACACTCAATGGTGACAGAATGTAATACGGTTGTCACTGAACAGGGTCACGCGGATCCATACACATTGTCAACAATCCTAGCCGCATTGCAAGGCACCACTCATCTATTCCAGCTTCATTTTGCAAAGGAATATATCTACAAACGAAAGGAGAGTCTACATTCTCGACACGGTCATGAAAACATGGCCATAGTTATTAGCAGCAACAGAGGCCCCAGCAGCACCTGAACACCCTGCACCGGCTGATCTCATAGGTACGCAAACAGAAACCCATGTATTTCTCCTAACAGGACCAGAGGCTGAGACACAAGATACAACAGAAACATTTCCGCCAACTGAAAGAACACCAACTACACCTCCGACACACGAAAGAAAAAACTGAAATAACCATATTCAGAATTGTGTTTTGCTAAACTTTAAATATGTTTGCAGGTTGATCTCTTTTTCTACAGGGAGCCAGAAGAGACAAAGTAACAAGAAGAAGATGATGTTGCTGTCGCCTCTTTTCCTCAAAACCCTAATGGTGAAAAGAGGTAATATATTTGAAAGCACAAAGGTGTCGTCTTTTGCAAGGCATTTTCTTTAGATGGATTGTTTACTTTTCTCTATATGTGCCGGTGACAAGTATTTTCCCTTTGCCATGTTGCATTAAGGCAAACATCACACTGTATATAAATGTTTTATGATACTTAAAGTTGACATCCGGTGGATAATTGATAAAGCATGTTCCACGATTGCTTAAGATAAGAGTGCCGCGAATAGATAGTGTTAACTCAGCTATACTCCGGATATTGGAGATTGGTTGTAAATGGTGTTTTTCGGGGGTATCATCTTAGTTAGTATGCATATATGTTTAAAATTCATGTACCACATACTTTGGATTGAATTGCAATGCGGTGCCCTGAAAGCCACTGAACATAGGAGTTTTTTTAGACCGAGAAATTGATTTGCTGATCAATGGTACCTTATTTTTAGAAATTCATATATGTCTTTTGTCTCATAATAACTCGGGCTCGCATTGAATGAAAGCAAAATAAATTATTAATTGGGAGCTATTTCTGTACACATTATAACTATAAACGTATTTTGCAGTTCATCTCGCTGCTGAGTCCTTCAGTTAGTGTTAATATCAAGATTCTTCGTGATTGCTATGAGGCTTTTGGAATGTATTGCTTTGGGAGAAATTTTGTCACATGCTTAGGTATTTTTTTTTCCTTATTTGGTTTAATAAAGTAGTATATGTGGCAATGATAATACATATTCACTTACATATTCCAAACTCTTTAAAAAAGCATTTTCACTTATCAGACAGTTGAAATTGTATATAATGGTATACAATAGAAAGATGATTTTCGATTTAAGAATGCTTACTAATATACATTTTTAGAAAACAAAGTAATCAAGAATGGGGTTAGTCGTTAATGAAAGTAAATGTGTCATAGGGGGGCCATTCATGTACAAAAATTGAAACACCCTTCTGTTCATCTTGGTAGTGTTAAAAAGGAAGGCAAGATGTCAATTGATGTTAATATTGATGAGCAATTTCTAGATGTAATAATTATTTAAGCAAGATTGTGATCCATTGGAGATGTTTATTTTTTAGCTTATTATGATCATATAAAGTTTTAAACCATTTGGCCCGTTAGAGATAATAAAAACCCAAATCTACCTATTCGTAATTAGCGACCCTTAACAAAATGTCAAAATCCATGTTCATGATTTTACATGGTCTTCTTTAAGTGACGCTTCTTCTGAAGTGTTTGAAGTAACAATTTGAGTTCATGCTTTGCTATGAGGTTCTTTTCTCACATTTATGAGTGAGTCATGCGACATTTTTGTATGAAGTTGCCTAATCCTGTTTTTGTCTTTTTATAATTGGGACTACAATTACATTGTTATTCAGCATAATTTTAATGGGACTCACAAAATATGAACTTTCACTATTTGTACGCATAGCTTTTTTATTAGTAGATGTTTTCCGTTGTATTCTTTTAATGCGAGTGGCATTGAACATGTACCATGATTATTATGGGGTACAGACAATCTGCAACTACTTGCAATGATCATGAAAAAAAATAAGTTCCCATCATAATCTTTGTGTATTCTTAAGGGTGGTGATTCTTGAAGTTCAGGTTCGAGGGTAAGATCAACCAACTCAAAAATGCCCTATACAAGTAATCAGCGGTGTCAACCCTAACCCAGTTACACATAGGCCAAACATGATCCGTTTATCCTGTTTATTTAAACAGGTTGGTGGGTCAAATAGGTTACTACACTGAATGACACCACGTAATCTTTAGTACTTGCTATTAATATTCTTTCGGCACGCATATTTTAGTTTCTTGATTGTATTTTTCCTTCTTACAGCTTTGTGTATGGAGCTCCGATGGATGGGAGAAGCAAAAAGCAAGATACTTGCAACTTCCACAAGGAAGAGCACCTACAGCTCAGTCCGACACCCGTGTGCAGTTTCATCATGATCAGATCCATTTCCTTGTCGTACATGAGACCCAACTCGCTATTTATGAAACAACAAAGCTTGAATTTGTAAAGCTGGTACTAACTATTCTTGCGTTTTTTGCTAGAGGTGGTAATATGGGTTGTTAAAAAATGGATTCGGTCCAAAACTTTGTCGGGTCAAAGGATTAGGTTGATCTGAAACACTTTTTGCTCATAATCATAATTTCTTGGTTTTTTCCACAGTGGTTGGCACGTGAATCTTCTGCACCAATATTATATACTTGGTTACATGCGCATTTTATTCAAACATACAACTGAAATCTGGACATATTAGAGTAGTCATAAATTCATCATATATGTGACCGCAAAATGAATTCCAATGTAAGCCTTATAAAAAAAACATATACTTATCGATGCACACGTCCATAAACAATCGCTAAAGCCCCTCTTAACTTCGAAAGTGTACCTCACATGTTTTAAAGCTTGCTCTCCTTGCTTCAGTTCTTCCCGCATTGAATCCTTTTTCCATTTCAATTCCTTCATTTTCTTTTCAATGTCAACTAAATTCTCTGGTAGACAAGAGCTTATTCCAAATTTAACATCCATCTCATCCCTGCTCCAACATCAGATAAATTATTTGATTAACTTCGACAGATAAATTATTTGAAAAAGAAAATACACAATTTTACAGGCTTCGCAATCATGGACTGCAATCAATCCACAGAAAGTCTTCATGAGACCAGATTTCATCATTCAGCTTCAGATATTCCACTATCGCCAAATTCAAAGATTACTCCATTTTTATTTTATGTCAACTTTTTTTGGGGATTTTTCATCAGTCAGAGTTATCATGGGCAGGAAATTTCAGTAATTTAGGCGTAAACTTGATGGTTTATTGAACCTGTCGATATTTTGAAATGTGCTATAATATCTTCATCTAAAGCAAAAAGACGGCATTTTTTGTTATCTCTTAATAAAATCATTAGAAACCCGACACTTTTTGTAAGAAAATAAGGTGAGAGACTTTAACTAATAGTGCAAGGTGAGTAAGAATGTGAATAACAATTACACAACACGTTTAAAAAATTTCAGAGAGTATTTATTTCTTACCAAGTACCAATAACAAATATACCATTGCTCCTTATTATTATTGGCATTTTTTGAAGAAACCAGAAGGGCACACATTACTAATGTTGTAAACCAAAACAAAATACTCAACTATTGAATTATAACTAATTAGGTGTAAGGTTTTGTCATATGGGTCAAAATAGTTACTGCAATGGCACAACCATTTATTAAAAATATTCTGTAGAAGCTTATTTTATAGTTTTTTTATAGGGGTGTTTGGTTTTTCATTACGATGAGAAAGAACCTAATAGTTGCATAAATGGTTTTAGCACATGTAGGCTCACAAACAGATTTTTGTAAATTAAATATGATATCCCCCCCTTCTAATGGGTGATTAGGGTTGAATTAAACAGATTTTTGTAAATTAAACAGAGTTTGTATTATTACAATAGGTAATATGGGTGATTAGGGTTGAATTAAGTATGGGTCAAAACGGGTCCAAACCGAAACAACTCATGGTTTAGCACGGGTAGGCTCACAAACAGATTTTTGTAAATTAAATTTCGCCCTGGCACTTTGTATAACTTTTCAAATCTTATTAAATCCAATGATGCTTCCGTTATAAATTATGACTGTAAGATAGACTTTGAATGTTACAGTTTCGGAGGTGTTAGTCATTAAGATAGACTTTGAGTTACTATGAAAAACTCGACATTTACTTCCTTTATCTAATTTATTTCAATAGTTTTTGACTCATTTATGCTTTAAACTGTGATGAAATTCCTAATACCAGTATTACAGGTAATTTTGTTTTTCAAAAGGATTGGGTAGAAGGTGTCTCTAACTGGTGATAATAACCTTCTTACAATAAAGAAAAATATGTTAACAGTAATTATAAGTCATGCCCGCCCATTGGGCGGGCTTTGAAATCTAGTGTATATATATATATATATATATATATATATATATATATATATATATATATATATATATATATATATATATATATATTATATTAATTTTTTTCTCAATATTTTGTGTACTACATTTTCTTTATCTCGGTATATGTTTTTGTGGTTGTTATTTCTGGATAGCCGTTGTGGCAGAATACACTCTTGGATGAAGGTAACATGAACTGTCTTAAAATATGACGAATTGGTCAATTTCATTTTCATAAACTCATTGTGTTTATCAGGTAACTGAACATTTCAAACATAGTATTTTACATGAATGGACTATACATATGCACTGTTACTTACATGTGTGTTTTATAATACATTTGTTTTGTTGATATTTTGTCAAACTATAATAATGTGTAAAAATCATATCCAAAAACCGCTTACTTCCCATGTGTATAGCTCAAAAAGCTCGAATGAATTCACATCTTTTTGTACTCATACCGACATGTAGATACTATTGTAGTTTGTTTAGATGCAAACTTGTAGGGTAGACCAAAGGTGGACTAAAAATGTATCGTCGGTACAGAACATGTAGTAAGTGGGAGGTATATTTGAATTCGGAAGAAGAGTGTCTGCTAATGAGGCTTTCATAATTCGTGTCTCTTTAGGAGAAAATATATACCAGATCCATCCCATATGATTAATCCCGTTGATACGTGAAGGATGAGTGTAGGAACATAATTAAACATATGTAATTATTAAGTATTAACACAAGTACTGGGATTGTGCTACGCCATTTATTACTTGACTAACGTTTTTGCCATTTTGTCATTAGTTTTGCTACTTAAAAGTATATTTGTTGATTCTCACTGAAATATCATGATATTTAAGATAACATTAGATCAATACTTCTATTCTTATTCTTTGAGATTTAAGAATATATCAAGTGAATCGAATTATTTAAGTTTAAGTGGATGTCACTTTGTTGTACTTCTGTAACTGGATACTACTTAGTCTAGCAGCATTTCTAATCCGTAGAACTTGTTTGTTTAATGTTGTGTACTGCAAATATGTCGCTCGCTGATTTTATCGAGTTGATACATGTGAATGATTTTGTCACTTACCTGCTAAACAAGGACGTTACAGCAACACCAATACCTGTTCAGGGGGTGATTCATTTGAAAGATGAAGGGATATTGGATCTTAGCGGCGATAAGCGAGAAGCTATAAAGTAGTTATGCATATGGGCTGATTATCCCTTTGTTTGGTTTCATTTTTTTCTTTGTATGCTTGCTGTTTACAATTTAGGCTTTTCGATGTATGGCTACTTTCAGATATGTTTTGAAAGAGAAGCATAAGTGTGGGTGTTTGGAAGTTACATGATCATGTTAAGATTATCCTTTCGTCTCTATTTTCAGTACTAAAGCTTAAACATTCCAAATTTCACACATACAACAATCAAAAAATGTTGCAAACAACCCCGCCACAACGCGACGGGTCCTGCACCTCGTTCTTTTAGATGGTTCATATTATTTATTTATACATGTATGTATTAGAACAAACATATAATTGCTATTTTTTAGTTGTTTAATACATATATTGACGAACTAAAGACTTGGTAGCGAAAATTATTTGTAAAATATAAGTATTTTTTAATTTATTTTACAAAAACATGTACCGTAAGACTATTTTATTTGGATTTTGTTGCCATGTGCTCACTAAACACATGTTGTGATACATAAAGTAGAAATTGTGAGCAAGGTTTTTAAGATCATGATCCCACTTAGAATCGTTTCGTCTTTTGGAAGATCATGATTGTAAGATTGGATCGGGATCTTAAGATTATACTATAATGTCATTTTTTAATGATCTTTGTAATATTATTCAAATCTACAAATTATTATATATCATAAACACGAAATTATATGAAAGATTCATGGAAATGTTGTTCTAAATTATGAATATGGAATGTTTAAGAAAAATCACATGCTGCTTTTTAAATTATATAAAGACATAAACCATAAATTTGTAGTTTTTTAGTTTGCGGTTCGAGAAAAATAAGATCGGATCGGAGTAGATCTTTGATAAGGATTTAAAACGTACACTTTTAAGGGGTCATTTAAGCCCTTAATCGCCCACTTTTATATCCATTACTGCTTAATTTCGTTCCTTTTCACCTTTTAGGTCTCTTGGAAGCAAAATGCTGGAATGATGCATTTTTGGACGAAAAGGAGGGAATATGTGAAGAAAATGGCTAATTCAAAATCAAGACACTCAAGCTGCTGAATTTACACCTGACGGCGTCCCAATCAGAGGGCGACATTGTCCCTATATTTGTGACGACTCAGTAGACTTTTTGCTAAATTACACCTGACGGCGTCAGGCTTTTAAAAGGAAGGGCGTCACCATGACTTTTCATCTCAGACGGCCCAAATCCAGATTCTGACGACGTCACTACTGAAGAATGACGGCGTCACACATCTCAACTGACGCCGTCACAAGCTGATTAAGACTATCACAACATGCACGTGAAGTAGCTGATATTGTTTTGGCCATAACTTTTGCATACGAACTCGGATTTAGGTGATTCAAAAGCCCACGCGATCGGAACAAGAAAATATATAGTTTGGTGAAATTGTGGCGCCGTCACTCTATAAGGGTGACGCCGTCACCCTTTGCCGACAGAAAATATGCCTATAAATAGAACATTATAACTTTACTTTTTGGAGGCTCTAAACCCTAACTCCGATTCCAGGGCTTAGATAGGTGTTTTTCCAGCAACTTTGAAGGTTTCAATCACTCCAAAAACATCTAGTAATGGTTTTTCAATTATATCTTAATCCATATCTTCAATTTATCATTATTTCTACCCCATGTTTGATTGATTGTGTGTATGCTTGCTTGTTTAACATGTCTAGCTAAATTTCTTGTGTGTTTACTTAGATCTATGAAACCTAGTTGTTAATTATTGTTAGGTTTTCTCTTATCTTAATTGTAATTGGATTAGGAGTGCGACTAGGCTATCGTTGTGTTTAATGCTTGATAAATCTTTGATAGTTTATGAATGACTTAGTGGATTTCGTTTACAAAACCCAAAGATAACCTCAAAGTTAGTTTATGAATGACTTATTGGATTTCGTTTACTACACTTAAGGGTGACCTCAAAGAGTTAGGGAATGCACACCCTACGACCTTAGGAAACACAACGCGTTAAGAATAAGGACGTGCCAATTCAACCTATAATAAAAGATAACTAGGGAGTAATAGTATCTAGGTAAACACATTTTTTACTCATCATACGAGCACACTTCAAAAAGACATAGACTACCCTTAGATTAGATAATTAGAATAGTATAGTAATCGGTAAAAGTACCACCCCCAAATCCAAACCCCGAGAATTTACCTTTATTTTCTAAAAAAATATAAAAAGAAAAAAAATAATCTTCCTCAACCTCAACCTTAGCGTAGTAATTTCTCACTAGCATTCCTATTCCCCTAGAGAACGATATCGATCCCCGAGGCTTACCCTAATACTACACTACAACGATTAGGTTCACTGCCTAGGTGGTTCAAAAACTTGCTCGAAGAAAAGGAAGTTTCCTTTGACCCCGAACGCGCGTTGTACGCGTATCAAGTTTTTGGCGCCCCTGCCGGGGAATAGAATAGCTAGTTAGATTTTCATCTCGTTTAGGTTTCCTTGCTTGATTCCTATCCATCAAGCTTTTTCTCATTTTTAGCTTCCTCGTAGTCTATCCCCCTTCTTTGTGAATTTGTTCGTAGCCCCATCACTTTTCATCATGGAAGGTGATAACCCGCCACCACTCATCGATACACCAATCATTGACCCGCCAAGAGCCCCGTACTCTTGGTGAATACTCTATGTTAATACAAATAAGCCATAAAAACGTTTATTTATATTTTACGATCTTCAAATATTTTGTCGATAACAAACGTAAAATCATTTTAATGAAACAAATAAAATACGTAATTGTTTGAGCCAATAGTTTTCTAACACACTTACGTTTTCACATAAAACACTAAAACAAGTATAAGTGATTTTATGATTTAGTAATATATATGTACAACAACTAGTGTTTACATATTGGGCAAAATATATACACATAACTAGTATGTAGTATATTGGGTAATATAAATGGGTAGAAACTTAAGTATCATAACCCATTGACCAAATACATTGAATGTAGTTGGGTACAACCCAAAGCCCATGACCCATATCCATGGAGCTTGACCCATAACCCATTACATGACATCATGCTTATATCATATATGGATAATATCCATAACCCATGGTATTGACCCATACCCATGTGACTAGGTACATTGCGCTTATAAGACACATTGTATCCAGTAAAAGACCCATGGATCAACCCATAACCCATGACCCATGACCCATAACAAAAATACCCATGGGCAAAAAGGAGCGTCCCACGGATCCCTAGGATTACACTAGACTGATCCCTTGTGGGAGAGATTCGTGGGATCCGGGGAACAGTAGGCATTTTCTCTCTATAAATAGTGAACCATTTCTTCATTGTTTCTCACCCCTTTCCAACATACTTTCCCTTTGAGTTAAAAACTCTCTAACCCCAGATCCAAGTGATCTATGTTTGTAGTTTTGTTTTTGTGTGATTCTCTAGGTTTCTCTTAAAGGCAAGATCGCCACCTTTGAAGTCAAGCAAGCTCAAGTCCATCAGTTGCTATGCTTCCTCATCATCAAGACTACTGAAGTCCTCTTGTTGATGGTTCTTTTTATTTCTACTAAGAAGTGTAGTGTTGAATACATTAGTGAAAGATGTCTCAAGTGTCAAGACGAAGACATTAGTGAAAGGTGTCGATCGTCCGTATTGTAGGCATTAGTGAAGGGTGCCTAGAAGTCAAGTCACAAGACATTATTGAAGGATGTCTTGAAGATCTAGTTAAAGGCATTAGTGAAAGGTGCCTAAATGTACATTCGATATGGTGTGTTTCAATGACAAGATAGATTAGCATTAGATCCAAGGATATTGATATCCTTGATGATGTTGTAATAAGGAGTTGGTCTCCTTTGGGATTATTCGTTGGTGTAGTGTTGGGTTGTAGTTCCTCCATTGTAATGGAACTCGGTACTTAGCCTAGTACATGATAAAGGGTAGGCGACGTTGTGGTAGGTGTGGTTCACCTTGGTGTGAAAGAACCCGGTGGTTAGCCTAGTACCTGAAAAAGAGTAGGCAACGTTGTGAAGGTTTCTCCACCATAAGGAGTTGGTGTCGTGTAGTGATTACGAACTCTCGAGTAGGTGACTCGGGGAGTGGAGTAGGGCAAGGAAGGTGTCCTTGTAGCTGAACCACTATAAATACTTGTGTCGTGGTGATGTGCTTCTTACTCTTTATCTTTCATTACACATTTATATATCTATCTATCAACGTCGAACATAAACAACCAAATAGATTAACATAAGTTGATCTAAATGTTTTAAAATGAAGTTTTAATTAGTAAAACTATTCAACCCCCCCCCCCCCCCCCCCCCCCGCGCCCCTTCTAGTTTTCCACAATTAGCATCTGAGCTTCGTTACCAAGTTTCTTAGAGTATGTTGTACTTTAAAAACTTGATACGGTCCGTGTATGTTTGAAAACTACAAAGAAGGAAATGTTTCAAAACATTTTCTTTTTCTCTTTCATGTTGGACATTGATAGATCATTCTAACATATTTGTTTCAAGAAATCTTCATGCTAGGATCTCTTCAAAACCTTCATTTCTATTCAAAGAATAATGAAGTCAACCTTCGAGAAAGGATCCAAAAGTAATCACAACCTACTTACTCTAAGTACAAAAGATTACTTTAAGAGCTTATGAAGTATTTTTGGTATTATGTCCTCATAAGTCAAACCAAGAAGCATAGAGGTATGTTTACTTTTTCATTAGCTAGCTTACATGATTATGTTGATATCATAGTTCTTGTTTGTTTAATAAACTGCTAATCTTTTAAAAAAAAGTCTCTCTTTCGTCACTTTCCCGACTTACTCATCATCAGGAATAGTATTCCTCATGATTTCGTCAAACTAACGCCGTCGTCACAAATGGAACCTTGATAATTAACTTATCAAATCACGTCGACCAAAACATCTTTTTATTTGAAACCTTTACACTAATTTTGTTTCGTAAGCTAGTTTATAGCCTACTACAAAATTAAAGCCAAACAACCCTTTTTCTGTCCATAGGAGCCGGATCCCTCTAGTTGTACTAGCCGAATCCCAAATATAAGGGATCCGGGGGAACCGTAGAACAGAACACAGCTATACGCATTTGAAAAACATCACTGATCATTTTCCCTCTCCCCACATAACACAAAAACGACTCAAGAACTGATTTCATCCTCATAGGACTCCATACCCTCAAGTATTCCTCTCTAAGAATACCATTGTAAGTAATTACACTAACTTGCTCTAATTTTCCATCATCCTCATCCTAGGGTTTATGGTTGTACAATTTCTAATCAATTAATTCAATTAGGGTTTTCAAAATTAATCATTAAAAGGGGCTTTTAACACAATTAGGAGTACATTGTGTTTACAACATTGTTAATACAAATCAAAACCATAAACCCATCTCAACTAATTTTACCTAATTGGAATATTTGTGTTTCTAGGACCAACCATGCCTAAAGCCACTCAACAAGACCACCATGATACCGTCCATTATCTCACCTATTACTATCGGGAAGAGGGGCTATCAAAAACCAATCGCAAAGTTTTCAAAAAACTTGAAAAACGACTTATTCACGAAGGTCGTGTAGTCAAGGAATGTTTCCTTGAAGATACCGACACTCGTCAAGTTTTTTCGGCAATCAACTTTGATTTTCTTCTTGACATCGATGAACAAATTTGCCCGGTTTTCATCTTTGAATTCTATAAAAGCATTAGGATCATTCGAAACACCGATGATAGCATTTCAATCACCTTCATCATCAATAAACGGAACTTCACTCTACCTCTCAACATATTTGCTCAAATTCTTCGCATTTCTTGTGAAGGAATTTGTATGTATTCTCAAGATTGGGCAATTAACGCTCAAAACCTTGCACTTGATTCTAAACCTATCTACAATACTCCTCTTGATGATCCCACAACCATTCGAGATACTATCTTCAAGGTTAGGACCGAACAATCCCGTTTCAACCGAAACAAAAAGCTCATTCACCGTGATCCTTTTCAAATGGAACTTTTTGAAATGCATCCCATGTTTAGAAAATGGGAAGAAATCCTTAGGGAAAACGTCATTAGCCTAGTTGGTAACAAGGATCATCCAAATGCATGTCTTGTGCAAATGATCTATTGTCTTATCCACCAAAAGCCATTTAATCTCGCCTATTACATAGTGAGGAGAATGGTCGGGGTATTCAAAGTTTCCAACATGGTACTTCCATATGGTATGCTCCTAACACGACTTTGTAAGTATGTTAGTGCATTGCAACCATATCTTATCAACGATGATCATTTCTTTGCCGATCACGTAATGGTACCTCTTACCAAACAACCCTCTAAACGGTTCATGGTCAATGGAAGAAAACCTAAAGCTCTCTCGGACTCCTCGGACGAAGAAGTAGAAGAAGATGAAGAAGAGGAAGACGTCGACCCCATAGCTAACATCGAACTCCATTTGATTACTATGAACAACTTCTGGATATTCCAAATGAGACCGCGAAATTCAAACAGTTAAGGGGTATGATTCAAAACCTAGCTTACCACATCACAAAGTCGGGAAAGAGGAAAAGAAAAAATTGACGAAAGAGACTATAGGATTATGATTGTCTTGATACACTTGATTTGTGTATGAATGATTATGTTTTAGCATGTTTGTTTGTGTTTTCTTGGATATTATTGTTACTACAATTATCTATGACATGTCATATGTGATAATTTGTTTACCTTGCTGTTTAAATTAAATGTTATATGTGTATATTGCTTAGTACAAAATCTGCATTAGCTGATGTAAAGGTTCTGATCTGCAGATGCCGGATCCCTCATTTTAGTCTAGACGGATCCCTTCTCTAAGGGAACTGTGGGATCCGTGACTGCAGATGAGTTATACAGATCTCCTTACATCAAAATAGCTCACTAGATCACCTCACACTAGTCAAACATAAGACATTATAGCCAACTAAGTCTTCCTCAAATATTTGAAAGCCTCATACTCACCCATGGCTTACCTATGATATATTTCAAAGTGTTTTTGATTTATCAACTCATCAAAACTCACCATATTTTCGCTCCAACACTCACACATTATTTATCACATCTCATAACACTTATTTTTATATATCCATCAATTTTAGCAAATTGGCTTTAATCACTTTTGACTCAAAACTAGGCTCAAAACTAGTTTTTCATTTTTCTTTATTTTTTAAGATTTTAGTAAATTTTTCTTCAGGCATCATCTGACTTCTAGGACTAAAATTCCACCATCTTTTCATCTCAATACAAATGATATCTTTCTCAAGCACTTAGTTAGAATATCTAAAGTGTACTTTCCTACCCAAAACCATCATTAAGCGCCATCACCCCTTATGGTTGAGCAATTAAGACATCCACCACTCAAGACTTCCAAATTAAGTCAAAACCTTAAGATACATAGGTACTGGACCTTTCAAAAAGCATAATTATTTCACCTAGAATCTGTCTGACAAACGGATCCCTGGTTTATAACCAGTCGGATCCCTGGTGAGAGGGATCCGCAGGATCCGTGGCTGCAGAAAGCTTAAATCAGCTTCCTTCTTCAATTTTAAGCCACCTTTTGGTTATCTAACCACTTTTAGCTTTCATTTATTATCTCCCTAGAGCTGATCAATATCCTAAGTGCATGCTTAATCCTCTTAATGGCCAAGAATTAAATTCCCTAATTCAAATTACCCTTTATAAACCAAACACTCTTAAAGGTTAAGGCATCACTCCCACCTAGCTTTCAAAAATCAGCAACTAGAAGCTCATATAGCATCCTTATCATCACCATGACCAAAGCTCTTTGCAACAACTCCTCAACCAAAGGCTCATCCAAAAGAAAGGGTTATATGATCCATGAATTTTCATCCACCGAATCATCTCTCATAAGAGATAACAATGCTAGAATCCCACCTCAACAAACTCATTCAACAATTGCTAAGAGAACCGCAAGGATTAGCATCAAACCTTTTGGGCTAGAAAAAGGGTCATCTAGCTCAAAACCAAACATAGCTAGTTCTAGCAAGCCATCTAAGCATTCATTCTTTGAGCATGGACCACACTAATTTAATGAACCTCTTCCTCACCCAAATCTCTATTCATTAGAGCATTCACCATCGAGAACCTCCCACTCACCAACTTTCTCGTTAAATAGGGAACCACCCACAACACCGAGTAGTCTATCATGGGAACACAAGAAACAATCATGGACATGATTATATGGAGGAATTTCCACCACCACCACCATCACCTTTAGTAGAACCTCTTCCCACACCTCAAAATGAAACCACACAATCATTCGTAGAGCCTCCTCAAAACATCCATTTTCCTCCGGTTCCCAATCAAGACAATAATTGCCCAAATTGTCTAATCACCCAAGGACTTGTTCAAGAAGTACGAAATGAGTTACATTTCATGTTTAATCATCTTCTTGAAAGATTGGACCAAATCAACAAGTCCACTCATCCTTAGACTCGAGCACTTTGTTGCATTCTAGGCTTTAATAACTTATTAGTAGAAAATGTATGGCTTGATCATTCTCTTAGTTTTAAGAGATTTATTGATTATCTCTTTGTTTTATTGAATGATAACTTACTTGCCATATTTATTTGAGTATATGTTTGTTGGTTGTATACATATCTCGATCCTATATTTAGCATTGCTTGATATATCATCTCTGTAGATTAAATCTATCACCAGATAGACGGATCCCTCCAAAATGCCTAGATAGATCCCTCCAATGTAGGGAACCGTGGGATCCGTGGTACAGAAGAACAATTTTCTACTAACTTGAGTCTTATTTGCAGGAAAGTATGCACTATACTTTTGTTTTCTAACCTCTATTTTGTAGATTTTCAAAATACACATGAAGAACTTGACACTCTAAGCTAGGGGGAGCTTTGTGTCAAACCATACATTGCAAAACCATTTGCAACTTAATCCTTATTTGGATTACGCTTCATGACACCCCATTGCAACATTGCAATCTTCAAGGGGGGCATTTTCGTCACAAGGACGAAACCATTTGCAAACAAAATTGCAATTCGTTAGCTTGTTAGTTTATATTTACTTGACGCCCTCACAAAGGGATGGACTCGTTAAGGGGGAGTTAAGACGAGAATCATTCCCGTCACCTGCTCTCTTTACATTTTTTTTTACATGTTTTTCTTAAAACAATGTGTTAGTTTCTTTTCGACGCTCTTTTTGTTTCGACAAAAAGGGGGAGAAGAGAGTAAAAACTCCAACTCGAACTTTTACGAATTTTAGTTTTTCCTTAAAATAATTTTATGTTTTGTCATCAACAAAAAGGGGGAGATTGTTAATACAAATAAGCCGTAAAACGTTTATTTATATTTTACGATCTTCTAATCTTTTGTCGATAACAAACGTAAAATCATTTTAACGAAACAAATAAAATACGTAATTGTTTGAGCCAATAGTTTTCTAACACACTTACGTTTTCACATAAAACACTAAAACAAGTATAAGTGATTTTATGATTTAGTAATATATATGTACAACAACTAGTGTTTACATATTGGGCAAAATATATACACATAACTAGTATGTAGTATATTGGGTAATATAAATGGGTAGAAACTTAAGTATCATAACCCATTGACCAAATACATTGAATGTAGTTGGGTACAACCCAAAGTCCATGACCCATATCCATGGAGCTTGACCCATAACCCATTGCATGACATCATGCTTATATCATATATGGATAATATCCATAACCCATGGTATTGACCCATACCCATGTGACTAGGTACATTGCACTTATAAGATACATTGTATCTAGTAAAAGACCCATGGATCAACCCATGTCCCATGACCCATAACCAAAATACCCATGGGCAAAGAGGAGCATCCCACGGATCCCTAGGATTACACTAGACGGATCCTTTGTGGGAGGGATCCGTAGGATCCGGGGAACAATAGGCATTTTCTCTCTATAAATAGTGAGCCATTTCTTCATTGTTTCTCACCCCTTTCCAACATACTTTCCCTTTGAGTTAAAAACTCTCTAACCCCAGATCCAAGTGATCTATGTTTGCAGTTTTGTTTTTGTGTGATTCTCTAGGTTCCTCTTAAAGGCGAGATCACCACCTTTGAAGTCAAGCAAGCTCAAGTCCATGAGTTGCTATGCTTCCTCATCATCAAGACTACTGAAGTCCTCTTGTTGATGGTTCTTTTTCTTTCTACTAAGAAGTGTAGTGTAGAAGACATTAGTGAAAGATGTCTCAAGTGTCAAGACGAAGACATTAGTGAAAGGTGTCGATCGTCCGTATTGTAGGCATTAGTGAAGGGTTCCTAGAAGTCAAGTCACAAGACATTAGTGAAGGATGTCTTGAAGATCTAGTTAAAGGCATTAGTGAAAGGTGCCTAAGATGTACATTTGATATGGTGTGTTTCGATGTACAAGATAGATTAGCATTAGATCCAATGATATTGATATCCTTGATGATGTTGTAATAAGGAGTTGGTCTCCTTTGGGATTAGTCGTTGGGTTGTAGTTCCTCCATTGTAATGGAACTCGGTACTTAGCCTAGTACCGGATAAAGGGTAGGCGACGTTGTGGTAGGTGTGGTTCACCTTGGTGTGAAAGAACCCGGTGGTTAGCCTAGTACCGGAAAAAGAGTAGGCAACGTTGTGAAGGTTTCTCCACCATAAGGAGTTGGTGTCGTGTAGTGATTACGAACTCTCGAGTAGGTGACTCGGGGAGTGGAGTAGGGCAAGGAAGGTGTCCTTGTAGCCGAACCACTATAAATACTTGTTTCGTGGTGATGTGCTTCTTACTCTTTATCTTTCATTACACGTTTATATATCTATCTATCAACGTCCAACATAAACAACCAAATAGATTAACATAAGTTGATCGAAATGTTTTAAAATGAAGTTTTAATTAGTAAAACTATTCAACCCCCCATTCTAGTTTTCCACACTCTAGACCGAGCCACCAAGGCTATAGGAACACCATTGAGCTCCCCGCTCAAGCTCCGACTATGGCCCTGCGATCCGACACCATCCGGTTAGTGCAAAACGGATATGCATTCCATGGACTTCGTTCCGAAGATCCTAATCAGCATCTCAAGGACTTCCTAAAAATAGTTGACTCTATCGACCCTAATGCTACCACACAGGAGACCACGCGCTTGCGTCTCTTCCAATTCTCTCTACGGGACCAAGCTAGTAATTGGCCTGAGCGACTTCCCGCCGGATCCATCTCAAGTTGGGATGATCTTACCACTCGTTTCCTCGCCAAATTTTTCCCACCGGGGAGTACTGCCAAACTTAGGAACGACATCTTGATGTTCCAACAACGTCAAGGCGAAACTCTATAAGAGGCATAGACTCGATTAAAGGACTTGCTACACAAAGTCCCTCATCACGACATCGATTTTTGGCTTCAAGTTAAAATCTTTTACGATCATGTCAATCTCTCAACTAGCAAAACCATTGACCAAGCGGCCGGTGGTAAACTTAGTGAACTCACCGCGGAAGAATCGTGGGGGTACAATAGAGGACCTTGCCCTCTATGACAACGAAAGTTGGAATGACCCCCGTGAGTTGCCCAAAACCGTCAAGGCAATCTCCTTGCCTCCCATTGACTCACAACCTTCCAATCGTAAGATGCTCGAACTTGAAGATCAAGTCAAATTCCTAATGAGATCCTATGAGACTCCTAAGCCCGACCCAAATAACTTAGGAAAATCCTACAACAACCCTCTAAACACCGGAAATTCCACTAGTCTTGAGGGAATGGTGTCCAAATTCATGTCATCTCAAGAAGCTCGATTGACTAAACTTGAAGCCGATTTCAAGAAATGACAAAGCAAGATGACAACCAAGCTCGACACCCTCTTAAAAGCCTTCAATGGACAAAGGGAAAAAATACATGCAAAAATGGCGGAGATGGTGGACTTAGTGAAAGAGTACACTAAGACGAAGGTTCGCGAGAAGGTGTTAGTAAGAAATGATGAGTGCGCTACCCCCACTTTGTTTGTTAACGCCATTTCCATTGTTTTCGATGAGGGTGGAGTAGTTGAGAAGAAGGAGACTGAGAGCAGCAAGGATAGTAAGGATAAGGATGAGGCTCGGACTGATGATGAACCCAAATTCATCAAGCACTACCTTAAGCATGAGATCAATAAGAAAATAATTGTTAACCAAGTGAAAAACTTTAGGTGCAATGATGTTCTTAGGAAAGCCCTCTTAGGTGAAATAAGAGAGGAAGAGTATAACACCATGCCTATGGGACCTATATACGAGTGGATTCTGAGAAAGCCAGTAACTAAGAAGCAAGATATCTCTGGGAACTTTGTAATTCCATGTAGCATAGGTGACTTAGAGAATATAAATGCCTTGGCCGACCAGGGATTCGATGTAAACATAATGCCGCTATCAGTCTATAGTAAGTTGACTAAGGAGGAACCAACCAAGACCAATCTTAGACTTTCTTTAGCAAATCATTCATATGTTTATCCCATAGGAATAACGGAGGATGTCTTAATTGAGGTTGCCAATATTGTCTATCTAGTGGACTTCGCAATTGTAGACATTGAGGAAGATAAAAACATGCCATTAATCCTGGGAACACCTTTCATGGCCACCGCCAAGGCAACCATCAAATGCAGTGAAGGGATTATGATACTCAAAAGTGAAAAAGGACAAATTAGGATACCTATTGTTCCAAGATATCCTTTGAAGATTATGGAGAAGGTAAAAGATAAGAATTCGCAGGTCTCCAATAATGTCGTTAAGAAGAAAATTGTTGAATGGGAAAAAGGGCTTAGAAATTTCATTAGTCAAGGGATGGATGCGATATTCTGGAAACGTGATAAAAAAAACTAGGAAACATAAACATGACAAAGCCACAACCTCAAAAGAACCCTAGAGGATTTTTGAATGGAGAAAAGGTGCTTTTGTATAAATCAAGAATAAAAGCGTTAAGAGGAAGGAATAAGCCAAGATGGTTTGGACCCTATACGGTGAAAGAAACTAATCTAAAAAATAAAACCGTTATCATAATAGACGACATTGGAAGAGAATTCACGGTCAGCATACAACGTCTACAACCTTATGATAAGGGCTTAGTGGAAGAAAAGAAGGATGGAAGTGAAGTCACGTAGGAGCACGACTTCGAGTCTAGCTACAAGACTCATAAATAAAGAAAAGCGCTTTGTGGGAGGCAACTCATGCTTAAATGTTTGCTTGTTTGTGTGTCATATATCTTTTCATTGATTGTTTATTCTCATGTTTGAATTTGTGAAAATGCTTTATTTTGTTTTTAACCTCGTCTTAATTATATATAAAGGTATTTTACAAAAAAGGATAAGTGTAGGGAATATTACACACGTTTTTAAAACACGTGAACATGAGAATCACGATTATTGAAAATGATATATATGTGTGTTTGTTAGAGTCAAATGCTTGTATCGAGTCATAATGGATGTTTTGCAGGAACTTTTCCAGATTTTAAAGGTGTAATTTTTTCAGAAAAATGCAGTAGACCAGTTTCTGTTAGGATAACCTGACGACGTCAGGAGGAGTAGAAACAGCTTATAAAATTTCTCTCATTTTCTGTGCTATTTATAAATTTTTGGAAATTCTCAGGTCTTAATTTTCCAGAAAAAAACTGCAAACATCCATTCCACAAGCATTATATCTTATTTAAGTCTAGAATTACATCTTGTTGTGATTTTTCTTTGTTCGGTTTGATGCTTTGGGTTGTTTGTTTTCTTAAAGTGTACAGGTTATATTTGGCAAGAAGAAGAAACTCAACATTGGATGGAGCTTTTCACGCATACATTCTTCTTGAAAAGGATTTAACCACTACCTCACACGGATCCTACCGAGCTAATCAGGGGAGTACTAGTTTCTTTCTCTTTTATTTACCTTCCGTTATCATAACTTTGATACTTTCGGGAAACATTGAGGACAATGTTCAGTTTACGTGTAAGGAGGGAGAATAAAACGGGAACTTTGAAACTATGCTTATCCTTGATTATTTGTCTTATCCTATTTCATTTGTGTAATAAACCATGAGAAATATCGGTTAGGGTAATTTTAGCACCAAATTTAAAATTTTTCATGACTTGTACGAGTGGGTCTTTAGTCTTAATAAAGCGTCTCATGGATAGGAATTTATATGACTAGCACAAAAACCCTTTACCACTCAAATTCCACCCCAAAAATGTGAGGTTCGCCCCTAGATTTGTAGGAATTAAAGCATTCACCTTTAATGCTTCGAGAGTGTACCGGTAGTATAATAGATTCTAGAACTTGTTTTGTGATTCATCTCGAGATCGCTAGTGAGACTACACTTGTGTAGTTAGAATAACTAAATGATAAGAGGCATTAGGATAACCCTTGTTTGATACCCGTATTATAATTACTTCTTTCACATCGGTTGAGTAATTCCCCCACACCCTTGCGTTGTACTCATTTTTAGTACACGATACCCCTAGTTAACCCCTCAGAGCCTATCCTTTTCGCTGTTCTCGTGATGTTTTGGTTTTCCGGAATATCAATGAAGAGCATTGTTTACAATCCACCCCCAATTGTAGACCCAAATCGCCTTAGCCGACCTTGTATGCACTCACTTTTAGTGCATTATTGTTATCATACTAAACCCTTAGTTCAATTATCTAGTTACTTGCATGTTTGCTAAGTCGAGTCATATCCTTTGTACACAGTTTTGGGACGATTCGGACTCATGGGTAAAGTTAAATTTTATTGAGTGACGGGAAAGAACGTTAAATTCAAATTCCTTTTATTTACGTAATATTGTACTCCAAGTGTTTTGATCTTTTCAATTCGGGTCAAATTAATGTTAGAGTAATTGATACGCTTACGCAGCGCGTTCGGGGTCAAAGGAACTTCCTTTTCGTCGAGCAAGTTTTTCAACACCCTAGGCAGTGAACCTAATCGTTGTAGTGTAGTATTAGGGTAAGCCACGGGTATTGATATCGTTCTCTAGGGGAATAGGAATGCTAGTGAGAAGTTACTACGCTAAGGTTAAGGTTGAGGAAGATTATTTTTTTATCTTTTTTTATGTTATTTTAGGAAATTGAAAAGTACGAATCTCGGGTATTGGATTTGGGGGGGTTGGTATTTCTACCGATTACTCTACTATTATCTAATTATCTAAACTAAGGTGGTGGTAGTCTATGTCTAATTAATGTGTGCTCGTATGATAGTTTAAAGATGTGTTTACTTAGGTTTTACTACTCCTTAATTATCTCCTGTTGATGGTTGAGTTGTCACGTCTTATTCTTAGTTGCGTTGTGTGTCTAAAGTTGTAGGGTATGCGTTTCTCCCTAACTCTTTGAACTTACCAAAGGGTCTCGTCTACAAAACCCACTAGGGATAATAAACTCTTACTCTAAGGCACTCTTTGGATGGTTTAGCTTACAACTACTCAGGTAATTATATTCTAAGGTTCACAAAGATGAATCAAGCATTAAGTACACAACGAATGACCTATCGCATTACTAGATCATTAATCAACTAAGATAAGAAACAACCAATCAATATTCAATAATTAAGTTTCATATTCGCTAAGCAAACACACAAATAAATTAGCCGGACATGGAGAACATGCAAGCATACACACAAATAATCAAAGACATAATTAAATTGATGAAGTAAATACTTATCTTGATGTAAGATAGGGTTTGGAACCCTAAAATACTGTACAAGACACCCTTGGTTCGGTTTTAGGTTTTTACTCCAAAAAGACTCTCCTAAAACTGAAAAATTCGGATTCTATATATAATATTACATATGCGACGGCGTCACCTTATGTTTTGTGACGCCGTCGTGTCGCCGTCATTAGGTTTTCGTCTTGGCCACGTTAACCTTGCGACGGCGTCACCTTATGTCTGTGACGCCGTCCTCTTCAGCTTCTGACGTCGTCTGGGTTGCATCTAGGCCGTCTGAGTAGCAACGGCCTACTCTTTTAAAGCCCGACGTCGTCACTTGAAAATAGGGTTTTTGGCTTCTGTATCGTCACAAAAATCCTCCGACGGCGTCGCAATTAACACCTGACGCCGTCGCCTTCTGTTTTTAGCAGCTTTGAGTGTCTCGATTCTGACTTTGGCCATTTTCTTCGTCACGCCTTTTCGTCCAAATAAGTGCCATTCCAGCATTTTGCCTTCAAGAGACCTAAAAAGTGAAAAGGAACGATATTAAGCAATAACGGTTACAAAAGTGATCAAATAAGGGTTAAAACGACCCCTCAAAATGGTACCTTTTAAAACCTTATCAGTCATAAAAACTCAAGTGTAGGGATGTGCCTATAAATCCCTTATATTTTGATGTTATCGTAGAGGATGGTAGAGGAAAAGTTTATGAAAAAAAAATGAAAAAAACATAAGAGCTACCATCCTACATCTATCTGTATATTTATGTTTGTTTGTTTCAAAGTTATCTAGCGTTTAGAGAGTCGAGTCTTGGCTTAGCAACGCCGTTCTTCTCATGCTTGTAACATAAAGATTTTTGACTTGCCACCACTAAATCGCCTATCCAACCAAACCCTTTGTTTTCCCTACCGTAAGCCTAACGTTACAACCCTTTAAAAGACCTCTTAGATAGTTGTTTCTAGGTGCTTACGCCAAAGCGATAAAGGTTTGATCTAGTCTCAAGCCTATGGTAATCTATGTACTATGACTGGTTAACGAGTGTTTATCTTCCAATTCCATTTGATATATTTCATATACACCCGAGAGATAAGAGTATCCAAACACCACTTGTGAGGTGCTAGTATATAATTTCCGTGCTTGTTATGACTATTGCGAGGCTTATACTTGTTATGAATGATGTTAAACCATTGTTTTATGCCCCTAACTTATAAATTGATTGGCCAAAAGCACATTTGCTTGAGGACAAGCAAATACCAAGTGTAGGGATATTTGATAAGGATTTAAAACGTACACTTTTAAGGGGTCATTTAAGCCCTTAATCACCCACTTTTATATCCGTTACTGCTTAATTTCGTTCCTTTTCACTTTTTAGGTCTCTTGGAAGCAAAATGCTGGAATGATGCATTTTTGGATGAAAAGGAGGGAATATCTGAAGAAAATGGCTAAGTCAAGATCAAGACACTCAAGCTGCTGAATTTACACCTGAAGGCGTCCCAATCAGAGGGCGACGCCGTCCCTATATTTGTGACGACTCAGTAGACTTTTTGCTAAATTACACCTGACGGCGTCAGGCTTTGAAGAGGAAGGGCGTCACTATGACTTTTCATCTCAGATGGCCCAGATCCAGATTCTGACGACGTCACTACTGAAGAATGACGGCGTCACACATCTCAACTGACGTCGTCACAAGCTGATCAAGACTATCACAACATGCGCGCAAAGTAGCTGATATTGTTTTGGCCATAACTTTTGCATACGAACTCGGATTTAGGTGAGTCAAAAGCCCAAGCGAACGAAACGAGAAAATCTACAGTTTGGTGAAAAAAATCTTCGCGACGCTGTTACTATATAAGGGTGACACCGTCACCCTTTGCCGACAGAAAATCTGCCTATAAATAGAACATTATAACTTTACTTTTTGTAGGCTCTAAACCCTAACTCCAATTCCAGGGCTTAGATAGGTGTTTTTCCAGCAACTTTAAAGGTTTCAATCACTCCAAAAATATCTTGTAATGGTTTGTTGATTATATCTGAATCCATATCTTCAATTTATCATTATCTCTACCCCATGTTTGATTGATTGTGTGTATGCTTGCTTGTTTAACATGTCTAGCTAAATTTCTTGTGTGTTTACTTAGATCTATGAAACCTAGTTGTTAATTATTGTTAGGTTGTCTCTTATCTTAATTGTAATTGGCTTAGGAGCGCGACTAGGCTATCGTTGTGTTTAATGTTTGATAAATGTTTGATAGTTTTTGAATGACTTAGTGGATTTCGTTTACAAAACCCAAAGATAACCTCAAAGTTAGTTTATGAATGACTTAGTGGATTTCGTTTACTACGCTTAAGGGTGACCTCAAAGAGTTAGGGAATGCACACCCTACGACCTTAGGAAACACAACGCGTTAAGAATAAGAACGTGACAATTCAACCTACAATAAAAGATAACTAGGGAGTAATAGTATGTAGGTAAACACATTTTTTAATCATCATACGAGCACAATTCAAAAAGACATAGACTACCCTTAGATTAGATAATTAGAATAGTATAGTAATCGGTAAAAGTACCACCCCCAAATCCAAACCCCAAGATTTTACCTTTATTTTCTAAAAAAATATAAAAAGATAAAAAATAATCTTCCTCAACCTCAACCTTAGCGTAGTAATTTCTCACTAGCATTCCTATTCCCCTAGAGAACGATATCAATCCCCGAGGCTTACCCTAATACTACACTACAACGATTAGGTTCACTGCCTAGGTGGTTGAAAAACTTGCTCGAAGAAAAGGAAGTTTCCTTTGACCCCGAACGCGCGTTGTACGCGTATCAATCTTAAGATCTTATAGTCAAGATCGGGATCCTATAAGATCTAAGATCTTAAGCTTGTTAAGATCCTACGTAGGATCTGGATCATTTTTGCTTTGTAGAATCGTAAAATTGTAAGATCCTAAGATCATGATCAAGATTTTAAAAACTATGATTTTGGGATCATTAATCTATTAAATATATCTGGGAAATATAATTACAAGTTTATTTGATGTTCCGTAGAGCTATATTATTAATCAAGTATTTAATAACTGTTTAATACTCTCCCCTTCCCAAAATATAAGTCTATTTGAGTGTTTTTAATTGTTCCAAATTTAATGTCCATTTTCATTTACAACCAATTAAAATGCTTTAAAGTGGGTGATAATGAATTCTCATTGGTTAACATTGTAAAGGGCCCACTTTTTTTAAACTTTGTGAAAGATGAAAGTAGACATATAATTTGGGACGGAAGGAGATATATATATATATATATATATATATATATATATATATATATATATATATATATATATATATATGAACAATGAAATAGGGTTGATAATTGGATACAAAAAAATAATAAATTAATAAACTAATTTGAACTAATAACACTCTATTATTAAGAAAAGAAATTCTGTTTAATAAATTAAATATTCAAAAATAGAATATATTGTTTTTAATAAAGTTGTGAACGTAACTCCTAACAAATATATAAGAAAACGTGTGTGATGGACTGGAACCCTCCATGTTTGTATATACGTGTAACACTTAGAGAAAAGGGTATGGTGAAGAGGGAGGGCTCGCCATTGTGAGGTGACACCTCTTCACCCTTTTTCTTTCCGCTTCACTACACCAGCCCACCTCTTCACCCTTCTTCGTTTGAACTTGAGTCGTTGTAGTGAAGTAGAAGAATCTAAAAAACTTTTGCAGATTAATAATGTTTAATTTGTGTAATGGGAGAGGAAAATAAATAAAATAAGGGGATGGTTTGGCCCAAATGAATAGTTTGTTTTGTGTTATGAGTGATGGGATATTTTAAAGTGAAAGTGTTAAAATGAGGTGACATCGGTGAGGTCCAAATGAATAGGAAAAGCTCTTCACTACACCCATTGCTCTTATAATTAACTATTGCCAACTTATTTACCTACGTACATTACATTATAAAGAAAATTATTAACTCATTTATTACGAATAGTAATCGGCCTTTCACAAGTGTATACACAACAAGTTTATACCAGTCATAGTGTTTGTACACCACCTACCCTTTTCACATCTCTTATTATCTGCTTTATTGACATGATAAGACAATTTTTAATGTTTTTTTTGTTTTGTATATTTTGTCTTCTACTATTTTTACTTTATGATTTTGGTTTGGCATTTTTTCCGGCAGTTTTCCTCATTTATTAACAGAACAAAGACAGTTTTTATGGTATTTTGCTTCGTATTTTTTGTATTTAATACTTTGACTTATCAAACTTTATAATTTATCTTTCATTTTTTTATTTCGCAGTTATATAATAAAAACAAAATCATACAAAAAAAAACAAATTAGGTGGTGTGTGAATCAAATGTTGATGGCGTGTGAACCCACAACCCTTATATAAATTATCTTTCTTTGAAAATACTGCATAGTGTCGTTATGGTCGACTAAAAATTGACAAACATAGTCCCTCTGTGCATGTATGTAGAATGCTTGTTTATGTAGTTAGGTTACTCCACGTGCTCCCAATACGAGGTAATATATTTCATTGCACCTCATTGACGTCTTTTTGTCAATATTTACTTCATCTTCAATCATATCACTAGTTCTCATTATTTTCCCAGTGAACTTCTTTTTCTTCCTTATTAAGTTATAACATTGCTATCTCTTCATTATTTATTCAGATCAAATCCAAGGTGATTGTCAGGTATGGAAACCATGTAATAAACTTGAACCTCATGAACATCTTCTAATTTAGATCATCGAGTTTATCATTGTAACTATAGGAATTGTGTGCATAAGAACAACGACTTTCATAACCGGTACTAATAAAATGTCGATGGGTCACACTAAACAAAACAAGCAAGTTGGAATGATAAAAGAGATACGAAATGAAATGGAAATGGAGCTGATAAATGAGAGTATGCAATATTCTCATAAGGGGTGTAATATTAATATTCATATTCTGGGATAAATATATTAAGTAGGATTGCAAATAAACCCGAACGCGACGTAGAAATCTAAAACCCGAACTATTTGGGTCGGGGCGGAGCATGTTAATCAGGTTACAAGGCGGGTTTAGGGTTTAAATGGGGATTTTAATCGGGTTTGGGGCGGGGAGCGGAGAATCCTCGCTCCGCCCACCCGAATAACATATACACATATAGAAATATATCTATAGACGTATAATATTTTGTTAGTATTTACATAATTACTCTATTTTTTTTTATCTTTTTTTTATTTTTGGGTAAGATTGCAAAATAGTGATTATAGAAACTCGTTTAGTGTCATATTCTTAAGTTATAATTTTTGTTAGTGTAATTTATCATTATGTATGTATAATACTATCGTTGAAAACTTAAAAAGACTTGTTTATAATTGATTATTAATAGGTTTTTAATTATTCAAGTTATTGCTAACGGTGTAAAAATAAATGTGAAATAATGCGGTTTTGATAGAGACTTGCACTCAAAGAGTACACCCCGACAAGATCCCCGCTTAATACGAAGCGGGAGAGCATCGCGCCCCAACGGGACACCCAGATTAGTTCCCGGATCAGGGCGGGTTTAGGAAGAACTTTGGTAATCGGTTTTGGGGTTGGGGATGGTCGCCCCGGCCCAAACCCGCCCCGTTGCCATCCCTAAAGGTTATTAAGGACATAAAAGTTAAAACCATAAACCTTAGGGGTCGTATGGTTCGACCTATATCCCTAAAGATGGGAGGGATTAAATTTGACAAGTTGTCAAACTTATGTACTTAGGGATAATAAAAAAAAATTCTAGCTGTATTAGGAATGTCTTAGGATGCCCTCCTCTTCTCAATCTCGATAAGAGTTTTGAACCCTCAGTCGACCTACTCAATCCCTATTCGACTCCGTAGTGTTTCAAAGTTGCATAGGATCTAGCACTAGTTCTACTTGTGCAGTAGTGATGGATACATGACGCAACCAACACAGGTGATTCTACCTTAAACTCTTATAGAAGATCGATTGAAGTATCAAAAAGATTAAGAAGGTGATTCCGTGCAAACATAATATTACTTATAGTTCAAGATTAACATGAACAAGTAAATAAGCATATAAACACATTTATTATGTGTTTAACTTTAGGTTATTTTTGTGATTAGGAGATTTTGATATTAGGATATTGGACCATATGATTTTATTTGTTTTTATTCGTTGTGCATGTTTTATAGACCATGTGGATGACCACTAATACCCTTCAATTACCTGTTTTGAAAAGGTAAATCGTATTAATCACAAAAGAACATAAAAACAAGATTAATCAATGAGCATGAAGGGCATTCGACCAACATCAAAGGAAACATGATACATCAAACTACATTCCAGAAACATACCAAGTTGTCTGAAATAGTAAGCTAATCCAAACACATCACACATCCGCACACTGTATGACAGTTCCAACCACACTAAAAACTATGGCAAATCATTTGTTAGAGCGAGTGGCCCCATATTTCATGGCTCATTAGCCCACATTCAAATCATTTGGAAAATACCACTTAAACCCCGTAATTTAATAACATTTCGTATCTTATTACCCCTTTATTTTCATGTTTTGCGTTGGACTCTTCTTAACCCCTTTACTAAACTTTGAGTTGTTTGTAATACCTACGGTACATCCACTATCATCTTTACAATTACACACTTTTTACAATAGGGTGACAAATAAAAATAAAATAAAATTAACCAAGTATTATAAACATGCCTAAACCCCTAAAGTTAGATTGTGTTTGTACTTAACGACAAGTTTTAAAGTATTTACGAGTAACGTTTAGCGCTTAACATACAATGCTTATTTGTGTACAAGTGTTTAGCTTTTAGATTTTGTTTAAACGATAATAAAAGAAGCGTTTAGATTTTTTTGGCATTCTACACTTACTAATTACGGCTAGATTATGTTACTAAACATTTATGAAAGGGTTTAATAAAAAATAGCAACAACTTTTCTTCAAAGTTCTGACTTTGTACCTGAGCTATAAAAAATATTATTAAATGCTACGATTTTCATAAAGTATTCCAATATGAACATTTTGAGGTGTTATCACATTAAAAATAGTGACACGTATCAGATTTTCTGATATAACAATGCATCAAAATGTACATATTGCAACAACGACAACAACAACAAACCCAATCCCGCCTAGGCAGGGTATGGGGGAGGTAAAATGTAGACAGATCCTACCCCTACACCAGGGTAAACCCGTGTGTAGAGAGACTGCTTCCAACGAGACCTCCGGCAAGTGCATGTGTGCTAGTGCGAAAGGATAGAGAAAGCAAACAAGGCATACAAAAACAAAAGGCAAAAGCGTAGTAAAAGGAAGGCAAGCAACAAGCAAACAAGGCATACAGGAAAAGAACCACTCACAAGCATACCGAAAAAAAAGCCAAAAGCAAAGCGCAACAGAAAAAAAACCAATAGCAAGGCACACCAAAAGCAAACCAACAAAAGGGGGCAACACAGAGCCAAACAAAGAAGCACACGAGGCAAAAAGCTAAATCAAAAAACACGTAGCACCAAAAAAGCCAAACGCAGGGAACAAGACAAAGCAGGCAAAACCTAAGGGAGCAACAACATAGCAACGCAAACCACGCACGGGGCCTAAGACTACGGCAAAGCAAAAGAGGCCACAAAAAAAACACGCAAGGAGACAAAAGGGGACACCTAAAAGCCAAGCACCTAGCACCACCACCCGCAAAATGTACATATTGGAACATTCTAAAAGAGTTTGTTGCACTTCATTATACTATTATAGTTCACGTACCAAAATAGACTTTGAAAAAAGTTTGTTGCTATTTTTTTGACCTAAACCCTTTATAAAACAACAATTGATTTTGTAACTACTTGCAACTATTGCTAAAAATTACAGCTCCCGATTTTACCGAACATAGCAAAGGAGTGTAATCAAGCCAAGTAGTGCCAAACTCGAGCTTGACTCAGTTACTTAAACTCGGGTCGAGCTCGAGCTCATCTTGCCTTCTAAAACTCAAGCTTGAATGCGCCTACCTTCTAAGCTTGAAGCTCGAATGATTAATCGTTAGTTTAACTCGATACAAATCAACGCATATACATATTACTATATATATCAACGATAATCAAGTAGTTTTATGACCAAAGCTTGATAAAGCTCGCAAGCTAATTATACTAAAACTTGAACACGACTCGAGTTCCTACATAAATAGCTCGAGCTTACGCTTGACTCGATTAAATTCGAGTTGACTTCATGTATTTTACAAGTCAATCTAAGATAGCACACCAAAATAGTACAAAAAAACATATACAGCAACCACCAGCTAGCATATTCATTTCATTAAAAAAAATAGGGGCATTTACATATATATCCTTGCAAAATTCAAAAATTACATATATATCCTTTTGATGCATTAAAAGCATTGTATTTTATGCATCAAAAACTAGTAAAAAGGATATATATGTAATTTTTGAAGTTTACAAGGATATACGAAAAAAAAAAAAAAAAAAATATATATATATATATATATTATCCGGGGGGTTTAGTTACCTAGTTTCATTTCATTGTAGTTGATGTTGTTGTTGATTAAACAACAAACAATTGTTGGGTTGTTAACCTCTCACTCTCATTTGCTAAGAACAGTCCCTTCGGTTGTTAAGTTGTTTGGTCGTTGACTACACTTCCAAGCAACAATCTTTGTCACTTCTTATTATTCACAATCAATTGACTTGATCATCATGTTCTTTTGATTAAGAAAAGGTTTTCTTAGTTTTTGTTTTTTGATTCATCTAAAAAACAACAAGAAGTTGGGGTTTATGGGTGGATTTAAACAGTTTTGGGTTTTGTTGTTATCAGTAATTTTGTTTCAGGGTGTTGTTGGATTAAGGCCTTTGAGGGAAACTGCGCATTCCGATGAGGTTTATTTCTGTCTTTGTTTGGTTAAGTTGTAGCTTGATTGGTTTCATATCCTAGGATTAGTGAGTAGTGAAAGAAAATGATTGTTGTATTTGATTTTGTTACTTAATAGCGTGTTCGGGATTGCTTAATTTGTTGGATTGTAATTTACCGTAGTACTGTACTTATTAGCTGCTTAGAAGTTAGTGCTTATTAGTACTTGGAAAAATAAGTACTTGTTGAAAATTTCGATCAAATCCAGGTATAAAAGGTTATAGACTAAATATGATAAGCAGAAAAAGTAAGCAACCCCAAACACCCTCTAGGTAAAATACATCCGAATCACGACACCTGGCGTTAACTTGATGCGCAAACAATCGACTTGATAGCAAAGACAAACTTTTGGTACCAAAGGTCGAGCTTTTGATGCCTAAAGATGGGCATATGATGTAGAAAGACGGACTTTTGATTTTGTTTTTTGTGCTCAAAAGTTCGTCTTTGTACATATAAAGGTCCTCTTTTGTGCACCGGAATTTTGTCTTTGTGATTAAGTTTAGTGTTTGTGCATTGAAATTGTTGCCACGTGTAGCGATTTAGTTGTACTTTACAAGGTGTGAGATAGAGGTTATTTTACTTGAACTTATCCCCATAATTGAGTTTGTTACTTAATTTTTTTGGGGCTTGTAATTATGTACTAGTCGAGTACCCGCCTAGCGGCAGCGGTGTATTGTTTTCGGCAAATTCTGGTTGTGTAAATACTTATGTGTACATCCTGTTTTTGGCCCATTCCACGTGTGTGTCTGGTTTACCACCGAGTCAGTGTTTAGGTTAGAGAGAGAGATGAGAGATAGGAGTTTGTTGTTTGTGCTCTTTTTATGTGTGTTTTGTTTAGAGGTTTTTCTATTTTCTAGCTTCAGGTGGCTTAATCTTAATTGACAAGGTTGTAGTCAGGTTCCAAGTTAGGAGAGGGATATCCCTCCTTAATAATGTAGTTGAGAAGTATAGATATAAAGTAGATGTTCAAGAGTTCAGGAATTAAAAGTGCCTTGTCTTGGATAGTAAGTAGTTAGAGAATGGGTTTATTTTACTTAATTGTTTTGCTAATACTTTGTGTAAGATAGTGTTAAGTAGTCTAATAAGGGACTGTGTAGGGTGTTCCTTTAGAGAAGAAAATCAATGTATTCATGGATGGCTAGGATACAATATGGTACAGATCATATTCCGTAGTTCCCAAAATGCACTTACCTTACATGATATGTTTTGTCCAAAACTGCTCCCTTACAAATGTAGTGCAAGAACAATGGTTTCTTTGACTTGTTGCAGAGTAAACGTTGTTCGTAAAAAAAAAAAAGGTGTTTTTGAGCAAATTCTGGAAATGCAAATGCAAAACTGCATCCTACTTAGCCTAAAGTGTAACTTAAATACTTAACCCTTTTGGCTTCTTTCAGTGGCTTGTGGTAAGGAAAGATGAGAATGAAGTGGGGCAATTTTCTGCTTGGAATATAACCGGGACATACAGAGGTTAGTGAATTACTTAGCTGTCATCTTAGTACTCTTAATGGCACATAGCAAATATATCATAAATGCTCACTACACGCATTATTATTTTTTTTTTCTTGACGGCAATAGCGAACTGGTAGTGGAAGTGGACAATTATTTTGGATTGTATAGTTAATTAACGTGGTATTTGTTTTTGCATTTGGTGGCCAGGGGCTTGGAAGTTCCTCCAGTCTTCAAATATCTCTTCCAGGTTTCCAAATATAAAGAAATCAAGTGGCAATTCTGTATTGGAGTTGGTCTCTAGGCCAACGAAAATAAACGGTGTACATTATGTTCAGGTAAGGTATTGTTATGAGCATATTGTTGTTAAACAATGGAGATTGTTAGCCTCGAGTATACATTAGGTTACATTTTTTGCTATACTGATATTTCAATTTTTCTTTAATTTAAATAACTTCGACTTATATAACATGACTCATTATGTGTGTGTGTGTGTGGCACCTAAATTTTCCCTAACGGAAGTTTTGATGCCTAAAACGCCAGGGTGTGATGATTTTTCACGACGTTTTTGATAACGAGCCTGAAGCTGGGCGTGTCCACATAAGGGTGGAAGGAGTATACATATGGCCGTTCAGACAACTTCGAATGGTGGCCAACAGGTGGAACTGTCTATATATATTGACTGTTCATCTGACTCTTGATTGTATATTAAAAATATGTTGATGGAAATGAATTGTATGTATGATATTTTTGGCTTGCAGTGGAAGAGAGGGAGACTTTGGTCAAGAAGATGATTATATACTATCCAACCCATACCACTTGGTAATCTTAATCGCTTAATGATGTTTATAATATTAATTGGCATACTACTCTAAGATGCCATTCAGTTACACCTGTAAAAGATCTTTTTCATTAGTCACTGCGATGGTGGCTAATGCGTAAATTCATTCATTTCTTGGAATCGTGAACCCTAGAATGGAGAGTATATGACCAATTTAAGATTATATTATTGCTGAACTGTTATGTGATCGGGGACATTTGCTACCTTTATGTCTAAATGAACCTTTTTTGCAAGGTAGTATACACCAACTGCAATGAAACAGATGATCGAAGTATTGTATGCGTTACTTTCTTAAAAGTCAGAATTTGTCAAACACTCGATAACATCAAAAATATTTTATTACGATGACAAGTAGTAGAAGCACATCGTTACACTATTTCCTGCACCATATTTTTATCACAGCTGATCATTTGATTTTGATGATTCAGTATCACATAATGATTTCAAAACACACATTTAAACACTCCCTAAATAGGCTCTCTTTGAAGTGATTGAAGCTTATATTCATCAGGTTCTAGTTATTCTTGTTCCGAGCATGGGCTCTTTTCGTTTTCTTTTGCTAATATTAGCTGTCATGCAATGTGATTAACAAATTTGGCTAGGTACAGAAAGAGCTGTAGTATATATCAGATAAGTGTATTTTTTTGCGTATGAATTTTATTTCTAATTGTGGCTATGTATTAGTAGAAATAATCAAGTGGTACTTCCCTCATTTCTCATCCATCCATAGTATGGTAATATTAAAGATCAAGTTATTACTCATCATTGAAAATTGATATTACTATGACCAGAAGGATCAGAAATAAAGCAGATAGAACCCCGGTGTCTGATGGGGACCTTGCAATTCATTTCAGTTTATCTGTTTCTGTTCTACTAACATATCAAGAAAACGTGATTTGGTCTTTAGATTTATTTCTGACCTTATAGGAGAACCTGTGACACCATAAACGAGGATACTGTGTACAGCCTATGTTTTGTTGGTATTCTTGGTTGAATAGTTATGATAGCAACTGTTATTTTTGCACATTTTCAGCTTGGAGTTTTCTCATCACAAGTCTTCCAGGAGTCTCCTCGAGATAAGATCTGGAAGAGCAAACAAAGTACTTTTATCCCACACTTTGTATCAAATATTTTTCCTAGTAAAGTCTAAGTTAAGTATTTGAATTTGTTGTTCCAGGCCCGATTAGTGACATGGACAAACACTGTAACGTTGAAATTTCTGCTCAAATATCTCGTGTCTCATCTGCTCAAAGTGGTACTGCGCTTCTAATGAAATTATACCTCAAAAGTTCTTTTTTACTGTAAAATTGCTATACCCACGTTAGCCAATGTTTTTTTTGCCAAAATTTTGCACTTGTCTTCCTTGCGTTATTTTATGTGTTTTTAAAGCTGTTTGGATTTTGTCTTTCTTTGCTGTAGATACGCGTGATCGATATTACATGGAAGGGTTAATGGAAAGCCCTTCTGCTGATGATGATGGAGATTGCTTCTCCCCCATGCAAATGAATGCTACTTCAGTCGACATTGAGGTTTACTATAACAAAGCAGTGAATTACACTTTAATGGTCACCTTTGTATCCTTTAACTTATTCCTCTTTAGTTAATTTTAGTAATAATGTATTCATACTTGCGTTATACAGAGTATATAATTATTCCAAAATGAAGTAGCGGCATGTTTTTTAGACTGTTATTGTAACCATTTATGAATGATTACTTGCTATACTGTTGCTCCTTAATCCTTTTTGGCATATCAGATATCATTTCTTCAGGTTCTTCTGTTGATTCGGCAAATGGAGCATAGTAATACACAATCTGTAAGATTTTCATAAGTTGTTCTTGTAGTTTATCATTCAAATAAAATTTAAAGATCATTATTGTTGTCTAGATCAGATACCAATTTGGATTTAATTATATACTGCAGGGGGCTGCGAAAGTATCAATTTTGATGATCGGACAACAGGCTATCATGGATGCCTATCTTTGCCTTTTACATTTGACTGCGGGAATATTAGTCGGTAAGCTTGTTTTACCTGATTTGTGAATGTTTAAAAACTTATCCTTATTTCCTTTTGACAAAGACAATACCTTTGTAAGTTTGTAGCGTTAAGTAAATAAATAATAATAATAATATTGTTATTAGGGTAAAAGCCATAAAATAACAACGTACTTTCTAAAATTTACCGACTTAAAACACTTACTTTTTTATTAACATATACACCCACGTACTTTCAATTTTTGTTCCGACTTTACCCATATTGTAATAAAATAATATTATTTAATATGATATTATATTAATATAAATCGGTCATATGGGTGAAGTCGGAACAAAATTTGAAAGTACGTGGGTGTATATGTTAATAAAAAAGTAAGTGTTTCAAGTCGGTACATTTTAGAAAGTACGTTGTTATTTTATGGCTTTTACCCTTGTTATTATAGTGCATTCCTTAGAAAATACTTGGTATTGTAGTGTATTATGACTGAAAGTTTCGTTGAATACTTATATCCAAATAATACTCATCCGTGCAAACATGTGTATTTTTATTTTATTTAAATTTTTTCTATTGATCATTGACCTATATTGATTAAACTTTTTTTTTTTTTTTTTTTTTTTTTTTTTTTAATAATTACTTTTACCCAAATAATATCCATCCTCTGCAAACATGTTTTTTCTTTTTTATTTTCTATTGATCATTGACCTATATTGATTGAATATGTTGCTTGGTTTGCAGAGTCATTGTTCAATGCTTTTGCTACAGCTGCTTTTTTCAAGTTTGTGGTGTTCTCAATCTTTGAGATGAGGTATCTTCTTGCTATATGGAAGGCAGGTCGGTCTATGAACAGCGGAGAGGGATGGGAAGCAATGAGACGTGAACTTTCCGTTCTTTACAGTCGATTCTGTAAGTACTTGTCTTAAAAACTTTATTCTATAGCAAACAGAGCTAGGTACTCGAGTGACTCCTAAAAACTTTTGCATAAACATTAAGGATCCACATGTAAATCAAAATTTGGGTACACTACACCGAACTTAGCGAGCGTCTCCAAGTCTCATCTCATAACAATTCGATAAAATATGTTCCCTGGCTAGTCTCATTGTTTCATTGTACAATTACTCAGAAAGCAATGGGAAGAATCTCTGCATGCTGATAAAAATCTAGAATTAAACACTAGCGGAGAGAAGTTGATACTGTGAAATGTCCATAACTCAATAATTAGTTGCTAACCAAGCAGCAGACACATTTAAGAATTAACTCTTAGGTGGCCGACTAAGCGATCCTATATCTTGTCATTGTTGAAGGATATTTGGCTGTGTGATGAGTAGTTAAACACTTTACGATGTCTAGTGTTGTAATTTCATGGGAAAAAGTTCTTAAACTTGAAAATTTAAAGCATTATTGAATCAGAGAACTGCCTATGCCTGATTGATGATTAAAGTTTTTATTTAACCTGTCATCACATGCCTTTCTCATGGTTTATTAGTTAACTCCTTAAGTTTGAAATATCTGCACTTGTATTTATTTTGCAGATGGAATCCTTTTAGGTGGAATATTGTTCATGTATGAGTTTCATAGATATCTGCGGCCTATACTACTTCTATTGCACTTGTTTTGGATTCCACAAATCATCACTAACATTGTTCGTGATTCAAGAAAACCGTTACATCCTCAATACATAATAGGAATGTCACTCACTCGGCTGGCAATTCCTTTGTATGTGTTTGGATGTCCTCATAATTTCATGCGAATCGAACCTGATAACAAGTGGTGTATTAGTCTGTGTGCTCTTGTTGGTTTCCAAGCAGCAATTCTCATTCTACAACACTATCTTGGGTCTCGATGCTTTATTCCTCACCAGGTTTATTTCCTTTCATTTATCCTCACCAGGTTTATTTACTCCTCTTGACCTAGTTTTGGATACTTCTAGTTTTATTTCACAATCTATTTTTTTCTCCCCATACAAAAGTCATATTTGGTCATTGTATCTGTAAAACGCACATTCAAACATGTTCAGCAGCTGATTATGTGATTCTGAAATAATCACTTTTATATCAAACTTCCAAACACCCCCTAAGTTGTTGGCATTGGTAACAGAACATGCTGTTTATTCATTAGCTCAGTCACCAATGAAGATAAATTAAGAAAATACCAAGTGCTTTAAACTGCTTATATTTCATTTTGACGGACTCTAATCTTTGTATTTCGATATATTGATTGATGCAGATTTTGCCAGAGAAATATTGTTATTTTAGAAAGGTTGATCCGGATTCAAATAATGCATCTGACTGTGTCATTTGCATGACTGCCATTGATCACACTCAGCATTCTGTCGATTGCATGGTATTTAGCAGCTAGTTCCAGTTTTATACTTTTTTCATTTTTTTTCAACTTTTAAAGACATCTATATAGTACATAGTTCGTCCAGTGTCTTTGTGTTATTACTTATTACCAGTAGTATTTTTGTTATCCCTATATGTAAGTAAATGCTGTCTGTTTATGCAGGTTACTCCATGTGATCATTTTTTCCACTCTGGCTGTTTGCAAAGATGGATGGATATAAAGATGGAGTGCCCTACGTGTCGGCGCTCACTTCCACCTGCTTAGAAGTTATTTATTTTGAGATTAGCCAATTCACATGACCAACTTTACTGTGTTATCATGGTAAGATATACTTAATATTCTTGATTTTCAATAATATTGCTTTACGAACGAGGAGAACAAAGCCTGTTGTTATTCCTTGCATATAATACTTGTATATTACAGCTACTCTTTCTAAGTAATGATGATAAGAGAGCAAATAGGTAATTTTAATTAGTGAATTTACTAAAAAAGTAAATGTATCGGAGTAATTTTCATTGGACATGGCAAAAATGAATTATTTCAATTTACACTTTCTTTTTCTTTTTAAGAAGATATCTTGAATAATTGCATGCATTATAATCTTAATCGAGACATTTATCTTGATGTTTGCACCAGCCCTTTCATTAGCACTTTGTAGTAGATATGTATCGTTATAGCATGATCAAATTATTCATTGAAGGGCAGAAGGTTCATGTCAAACTGAAATCAGTACCATCATGTACGACTCTGCAGGTTGGTCAAAGATCTCGAATTGCAGCCTAACTACATCTGAGGGGATAACCGAAGTTGACTTGTATAGAGCATAAATGAGGGGTGAGGCAGGCTGCTACTGCAGAAACTGTATATTGTACATTATGTAAGTCATTTCACACGTTTCAGTCCCGAACTTATTCCACCAGCAATTGACTTTTCTGCAAATGATTGTCAACATTAGATCATACATATTAATTAGAGAAATCACATTCTGAGATACTGACTCGTACATTTGTGAAGATGTATATATAACTGTATGCAAATGCAGAAATATCTCGACCACAACCCTGATTTCTTAATATAATTGAGTATGTGGTTCGTTATTGTGGATTTAGTTGTTTCGGTTTAATCTTGAAAGTTATACAATGGTTGTGGGGATGCGTGTTCTATATTCGTTTATCTTGTCGATTTGGAAATCCATATGTTGGCTACTTTCAAGGCAAACACGGGTCAGTTGTAACAGGATTAAGATCCTCAAATGTTGCAATCATTATAAGATGTCATGTTACGAGATATTGGGAGAGGAACAATTGGTTATTGTTATTCTAATCGGTTAACATGACATATAATGTTGATTTTGTTGAAGTAAAAGCAAACAACTAAATCATGAAATAAGTCAAATAACCCAACTATGAAGAAGATTAGAAGACAGACAAACTTAGGTCAGGTCGAATGAGAATATAGGTCGCAGTAACATTGACTTATGCAACAACAGGTCCTGTGCAGATGCCGCCAACCTGGTTTCGGGTTTATTTAATTTTAGATTGGACTCGAAAGAGTTTGGCCTGATTACATGTGTTGGGTATGTCTAGGTGTGACAGAACAAAACTGAGTTGAGATATGTTCTGCGTCAACAATAACATTTCTCAGCTCGAGTTGCCCATATTAAAACTTCCATCATATAAAAGAAAGGAAAATCTGACTGTTTACAGTTGCCTATAAATTACAGGCTAAATGGTGTTTGTTCACAGACAGACTGAACAAAAATGTGAGGCAATTAATGATTACTTTTGGTTTCACAGTTCTCGCGTTTGAACTATAACAGTTTCGTCTTGGTTTAGTTTCCTCAAAGAGTTGATAAGCATGATCAAAACCCTTTCATTAAAGGCTTAAAGAAACAAAATATTCCAATTGATCATACCCAAATTTATCGTTCAAAAGTCAAGACTCCGATATGAAAAACCATCATCTAAACAAGTCACAGAGTGAAGCATAATCTGTTGGGTATCATCGGGAACTGCAGCTTGTGACCTACAACACGATGGCATACATATACAGAGATTAAGCTACAGTTCCTAACCAAAACCTAGAAAAGTTATGCACTCTTCTTAGAAGAGTGCTTTCCATTTGAAAGATTAGTTGCTGGTTCTGTTTGAGTCTCTATGTGGCCGAACTTTTCATTCCAATAGGCAAGTGGATCAGCATAAGATCTTGTACCAGCATCTCTGAAATGGTAAACAAAAACCAAGACCTGTGTTAAGTGACTGGTGCTGTAAGATATAAAACTTGTGGTTCCGATTCAATCGTTACCTGCTTGCTTTGATAGTCATCCCGTCTATGGTTACTTTCTCTTCAAATATTTCACCTGCAAGAATAATGGCTGGCTGTCAAGCACTTGAACTTGATGAATGCTAACATAATCAGACTTTAGCTAATGAAACCAGTACTGTAACATGTTCCCTTGAAATGCTTATAAGAAAATAAATTTCAGTACTTTATGAATAAGCATTTAACAATGTTACATTATCAAAATAAATTGTAATATTCATCTTTATTTTTTGAGCAACAGTTCGATATAATTTGGGACGAGGCAGTACTGCGTTTGACAAGAGGTAACTACGTCCTCACCATAAGTTCACCTAACTGTAGATGAGTCACATGTAAAAGTCTAAAAGACAGGAAAGTAAATATTTAAGTCATGTCTTCTGTAATTATCAAGTTCAGCTAATAAAATGAGCCAATCACAATCGGTATCCAACCAATAGGTAAGTCCATCTCGCATATAGCCTGACAGCAGCCATGTATACTAGATACTATGGAACTCAAATAACTTCCTACTTCTGCTCACACAAAAGTGGTGCAGGTTTGTGGACTACACTAATCATCATATCACAATCAGCAGCATATTGCTCACGTTTTGACCAAAATAAGTGCTGTCAAAACACAGAGATCCAGCAAACATTGAAGTCCATTTACTAGTTTAACTTTGAGGTTGACCCTTCTCATTCCATTTATAATGAATCGTTAAGGCAAAGGGGGGACACCGGACCCCTATCACTTTAAATTTTTTACTAGTGTCCTATTTGCTTTTATTATGGACCCCATTACTCCCAATTAATATGACTAAGTCTAAACCCAATCACTCACTTGATTTCTTTTCTCGTAATTAAAGCAAGAGCTAAAAAGCAACCTGTCAGATGGTAAAATTAAAGGATATATGCTAACTAGTAATACTTGATTCAAATATAATCCTAATTTTACTTCAATAGACATAACATTGGACAAAAAGTGCTTAAGGTCAACCTAAACGGACCTGTACTAACCCATATAAATGAGACAATCTACCCCACATCGATAGAATGTGAGTCGATGTGAGTCACTGAATCCTTTATTAGCCTTAAGACCTGGGTAGCAATATTTGCCAACATGGTTTGTTGGACCAAACAACAACATTGAGCTAGGGGGTGTTATAAATTTTACAACACCACTAGCCAGTAGTGCTTTATAAGGCCTAAGCTGTTAGCTAAAAATAACTTTAATCATTGTTTCAAGTTGATCAAGAAGTTACTGGGCGGACTAGAGCTGAAATTTATAAAACTTAGGTTGTGGGCTACCAATAACGTCAATCATGGTTTGAACTCAATCCAAAAGTTACCCCCAAAATGCGTACCTAGTGATGTTTGAATCCTAGACCTCTACGTGCCGTACCACTAGACCATTTGGTTACACGCCTTAAGTTACGAACTAGGCTACGCCTTTAAGCTAGGGGTGTGTTACACATACTTTGACCCACATTTATAAAACGAAACGTAACGAAATAACGAGTAGTAGTAGTGAAATAAAAACTCAACCTCCATAAATATCTTTACCCGAAAAGTACTTAGCTTTCAAATAAGCAGCATATTTAGCTTCATAGTTGTCCAATTTCTCAACTGGGTCTTCCTCCTTTTTGATATCCATACAATCCCTCCCTATCATTCATAATTACAAATTATTAGTATTTTTTATATATAATTAGTAATCAGTAATAATAACCCAACATTTAAAAAAACATAGATATAAAAAAGTGATTAAGGTAAGGATACATATATACCTTAAAAGAACCAAACAAACCAACAGACAAAGATATTGAGATGAAGAGTGAACAGGACTCCGCTTTAGTTATTTTATTCTCGTCTTATATATGCTTCATTTTATTCTTTTCTTTTAAAAGGCCTTTATTTTACTATTTCTTTTAAAAGGCCTTTATAAAAAGAAATAATTACATTATTTGGAAAGTATTTTGCTAAAATAATTTTATTGAAAAAAAAAAAATTGGGCCAATTAAGTTGTTTTATTTTAACACGTGGCAAAATCGAGTCTCATTGACCAATTAAAAGTCAAAATTAAAATAAATTGATCAAATTTGTAATAATTTTGTGAAGAAATTTAGTGCAGACAACAAAAATATATAAATATATGTGTCAAATTTGTGAAAACACAAACTTAAAAAATGGTAATTAAAAAAACTTTAATGGTTGAATTTTAAATAGATTATTTATACTACATATGAAATAAAAATGGTTAAATATTGAAAATTGAAAGTTGAAAATTGTCAAAGGTGAGAGAAGAGTAAGTGTAATTAATACTCTTATTAAAACAACCAATTACTTACAAGTATAATGATTTATTCACATTGTACAACCCATTAATAGCATATCTACTAAATTAAACACAACAACTTAAAACACCCCTTACTAAAAAGTTAATAAAAATTTCACAATGTATATTTTAAACAAGCTACAACATAATCCAAAATATAAAATAATTAAACATATTGATTAATGTTATTTTTAAAACACCCTAAAATAAAAAGTAAATGTTATTATACACATTATACAAATTAATAAAATACACAAAGCTTCATACAAGCTAACAAGTTGATGATACATATAGTTTTGAAAACCGGACCGGAGTAACTGGTTCAACCAAGAACCGGTGTCGCCACCAGTTCGGCTAACCAATAAAAGCCATCCGAAAACGAATCAGAGAGGACCAGTTGAAACTGATACAAATTGGTGAATCAGGCCTCATCGAGATCTATTTCTCCGGTTAATCGTCACAGGGTACCCCTGCCGCAACGTGCGAATACCATGCTATACTATATATAAAGGAAAAACCAAGAAAGTGAAAAGTGAGAAGTTGAAACTAAAAAAAGAAATGTTAAAAAAATATATTTCAAAAGTAAACTATTAATCAAGGGCGGAGCTATTAAGGGACCGGGAAGGGTCCCGGCCCCCTAGGCCTAAGCCCGTTAATGTATTTTTTCGCGATTTCATGTGTATTTCCAGAAAAAAAATTATTTCGGCCCTCCCATTTAATGTATTTCTCGAAAAAAATTTGTTTCGGCCCTCCCACGAAAATTTTTCTAGCTCCGCCATTGCTATTAATACACATCGAAAATTGGGTTGACCCGGGACGCTTCAAGCCCGGCGGGTTAACCCGTTTTTGACCCAACCCGTCGGGTTGACCCAGTTTAAATCGACCCTTTTTTTACCGTAACAGTTCAACCGGTTGAACCACTCGGGTTGAATCGGGTTTCAAAAACATTATGTTTAATCCCCAAATATTCAAACTTTTATTATTTTTCGTTTATAACATATAATTTTATTTATCACTAAACGATCTGACGCTATAAAATTCCGTTGCTATACACGAGTACTCGTCTAGTATAGAGTTAATTGTAAACTTATATGTTTACATGTTTTTTAATAACTTTAAAAAAGAAACAAATACCCCATTAGACTTTATACCCTTAAACTTTATATTTTAATAATACAATATATATGTTGTTTTAAAAATACAACATGTATATGAGGGGATCACAAATATCAAAATGAAAGCACGAGTTATTGTGCATGTATATAAATACACGAGGTTGATCAACTCATGTTATTCCTCTTTACGGATTTAAGTAAAGATATTCAAAAGAATATTTTTTTGAATTATATGTGTTCAATAAGGACCATGTTATTCCTTTTTATAAGTTTGGCACATGCGTACATGGGTTTGAAATTTAAATACGTCTAAATTATTATTAACAAGAATATAAATATCAAATGTAAGCAGAGGTTACTGTCGTATGAAAATAATATATGCGATTGTACTTATAACAACTCATGTAATTCATATTTAAAGTTTATATAAGGATATCAGAAAAATCATTTCCCGAAAACTTTATATTTACAGTCATTATGTGCTATTAAACTCACATATTGTGTACAACATTATATCAATAGTTAAATTTAAATAACAACATGAACCTTAACACCATGTCAGTTAAATTAAGTTAAATATTTCATCCAGCAAAAATATTTACAAAATATTAATCTATATTAATACGTAATGAAAAAGTTTATTTAAAAACGCGTGCATAATTGTTAGTTGTACTTATATTACAATTACGGAACATTAAATACGAGAAAATTCTTATATGTCAGCATATTAAATTAAAATTTTAAAATAAATTTAATTCATGTATATACCATGTACGTGCACGGAACTTATAACTAGTTTTTCTAGGAAAACAACAACTTTGTCTAAATGTACCTTATCTCAAAAACTTGTGTCTACTATTATTGCTTGAAATTTTTTTTGTACACCCAACCCTTTTTAATGCTCGTTCCGTCCCTGTTATAATAGAATACTTGTTTGATAAAAAAAAATTAAAACATCACATATATTTTTCCATACAACCTTTATATTTAAAAGCTACACTACAAAGGTTAATTGCTCCAAAACACTATAAAAATTGAACGCTTACTAAGATTCTGAGAAGTTGATAGAAATTTATGCGTTTATCAACTTTAATTTATGTTTTATATGTTTTATGTATGAGAAATAATTTGCACGCTTAATTTTTATTTACGCACACCATTTTATGCGCTAAATGTCTATACCTTATTATACTCTACTTAACTGGTTTTACATTAATGAATGCAAATAAAAATCCAATGTGTTCAAATTATCTAGAGCTGGCAATTTCGACACGAAACACGAAAACACGACACGACACGACACGAAGTTAACAGGTTTCGTGTTTGGGCTTATCGTGTTTCGTGTCGTGTTCGTGTTTGTGTAAGATGACACGATAAGATAACGTGTCGTGTTCGTGTCAAGACCTCGTGTAACCTGTTAAGACACGATAAGACACGATAAGACCTGTTAAGACCTGTTAAGACCTGTTAAAGACCTGTTAAGACCTGTTAAGACCTGTTAAGATTTCGTGTTTTAGCGTGTCAAGAGCTGTTAAGACCTCTTATCGTGTCTTATCGTGTCGTGTTCGTGTAACCTGTTAATTTTCATGTTCGTGTTCGTGTTTTTAAGATCTGACACGATTAGCTTATCGTGTCGTGTTCGTGTTAGGCCTTAACAGATCCGTGTCTTATTGTGTTCGTGTCGTGTCGTGTCGTGTCGGACCTGTTATGCCAGCTCTAAAATTATCTACCTTTTTGTATCACAATTTCTTCTCGAGTCTTGCACATACTTATCATGGCTGGAAAAAAAGATATTAAAAAACAGGAATTAGCCGAGATATACTTTTCAAGGCTTCTTAGGCTCATATGAACATCTATATCTATACTTGTTATCAATTTGCAAAAATTACTATTGAATGAATATTAATTCAAAATTTACCCCATTAACTTTCTTTAATCTTATACTTTAACATTTAAACTTATATAATTGTTTATTAGTTATAATTTAGCATCTTTAATTTCTCTAATCTTTTGCTTTTTATTTATACTTTATACATATGTAATATAATTTTTTTCTCTAATATTAATTACCAACATTTTACTTCTTATAATTTATCCTTTTCAGCTTTGTACTCTGTGGTGATTGAGAGCATACCGTTTTTATACCTAAAGTCGCGAGTTCAGTTTACAATTCTTATATTTATAATTCATTTCAGTTTTACATTTTTTCTCCTTTACTTTTACATAATTTAAACTTTAACTACTTAATTTATATAGTACAAGTTAATATTTCACCATACAATATTAATTTAGGAGTTTCTTTTTTTTTGAACAAAATTTTAGGAGTTTCTTGGTTAGCAAATTTTGTGTGTTTATTGGCTACATGAAATGAACAACATATATGTTCATTTTTTCCGGCTTACTATGAGTTTGCCAACTTGAGCTTATACAAATAAGATATAAACTTAGGTTGACAAATTTAAAGAGCTTTTTAAAATTTATTTAAATGCTTAAACCGACAAAATAAGCTAATTCATGCAACCATAAGCCCGTCGCAACGCGGCAGCTTTTAAAAGCCTTGGTAAGTTCAAAAGTTATTAAACCCACGAAGTAAAACCCTTTAAGAAAACAGCCCATCTGGCCCAACCTAAGCCTAGTTCAAAATCCAAGCACTCAGGCAGTCTTTTAAGAGTTTTGTTCAAGTAACAGTCTTACTTGAAATATTGTACACTTATTATAGTTATCTACATTGATTAATGATAATCATCTCAAAGTTTTTAAAATTTGACATTCGATGATGCTCTTGTTTCTTAAACATAGTCAACCATTTTATTGTCTTCTAAATCATTTTAGTTTGCGGTATTGTTTAACCGATTAACTCTTTATTACATAGAAATAAGAACTATCAATGTATGTTTTCGCTCTAGATCTAGTAAGAGCGTATGCATAAGCAATTTTACACAAATAACAGTTTGTTAGCTACAACCCTTAAGTAGTTTAGTTTACAATATATATAAATTATAAAAGCATGCTTTTGATTTTGGGATGAACATTTAAAGTACCTTCATGAAATCATAAACTCAGAAATTTTCAAGAGGAAGTATATATGACTTGTTTACACGAGGATCTCAACCCAAAATAAAATGATAAAAATAACTTTAACTTTTCAATAATGTGTAAAACCGGCTATAAGTCATCATTATATATAGTTTACACCGTATTTCATAGTCACTTATAAATAGAGAGAGTAAAAAGGCTTTGCATCATCATATATAAATGGAAGTAAGAAAAGACTTTTTATTATTTTAATGAACTATTTAAAGGACTTGTTCTATTGTAGAAATAGCTTTGAAAAAGACTTTTAACAAAATCACTTGTAAAACTCCAAGCGTTTGAAGCTATTGTCAAAAAGCTTTTGTATGTATTAAACTTTCATTTTACACCTAACATCAGGCTATGTTTGGCGCGAAACTCTTTGGGAAGATGAGCGGTGAACAATGAGCTTTTTGATCTTTAGTGTTTGTTTGATAAAAGACTCGTGAGCTTTGTTATTTTTTAGGAAAGCTCATTTTTCCAATGTTTTCTTTAAAAAGCAGTGAGCGGTGAACGGTAAGCTGTGGCTACTGCTCACATCTCATTGCTACTACTCACAGCTACTTTTACCAAACACACTCTAAATATGCAAAAGTTATTGCAAAAGCTTTTTGCATTGGAGTGGTTGATTTTGTAAAAGCTTTTTACCTCAACTATTTAATTTTATTCAATGTATCAAGTCTTTTATAACTTGATGCATTGCTCATGCTCTAAGAGCATTTATAATGCACAAACATTGAAAAACTTTTATCATTTAGTTTTATTACTTTTTAATATATCAAAAGTTATTCCGATTAATACCTTCAAGGGTAAAACTTTTCAAAGAACTTTTTACTAAGAGAAAGTAGCATCAAAATAAAGGTTTATAGTGATGTTATAATTAAATATTTGTACAGTATAATGCTTCAAACACTTGCAGCATGCTAAGTCATTCTAAAAATCTTTTGAAAAAGCCTAATTTTGCAATGCAATTTTTTTTTTAAATAGTAAAAAACTTTTAAAATAGCTATGCATTGCATATGCTCAAATAATTCAAGCTATAACATAATAGAGAAAAATATACTTAACCCAATAAAAAAATCTAGATAACTGAAATCCAATAGTTTCCAGTTTCCACTATAATTTAGAAGTATAATGATCTCAAGATTTCAACAATAATTGCTCCTATGATAACAAATAAAATCGAAGAAATTAAGTATAGGCCACAAGATATGGCCAAAAAGCATTTAATCAAAGTCTAAACAATATATTGTTTTTATTATTTGCATTTGCATTATTACGACAAGCATCGTACCATGTTACCAAATTTTCTTTTTATAAAATAAATAAATAAAAAGCAATCACACACATGCATGCATTGTACATTTGTACTTGGTGGGCATGAGCAAAGATTTTCTTGAAATTCAATTTGTGTTAAAGAGTAATAAATTTAAATTATTATTGACGTACATTCCCTTAATTACTTGGTGCATACAAATAGAGTAAATTAATTATACTCGACTATATTTTATCTAACCCGTTTTATTGAACTAAACCTCGTAAATTAGTTTATCAAAAGATCGAAAATCATGATTACTCAATAAAAACCCTTTCTTATCGAACTCAAGATTAACAAAACAAAACACCAAATCTAACAACCATCAGCGTGTTACTAATAAAGATAGATTATATACAAAGTTACAAGTTATCAATAGAAGTTTTGAGAAACTAGATCACGGGTTCAATCTCTAACATATTATTACTCACTTACTCTCATATTTGTTCCATAATAAGTATTCATTTCCAGAATGCACGAAGTTTTAAAAAATCCCGCTAACTATATTATACACCAATCAAATATCATCTTCACCCACAAAAACATCTTCTCATTAATAACCGATTTGATAACAACCTTTACGGCTATTTTATTGGAAACGGGTTACTTTCCCCGTTGTGGAATATTATGCGCAAACTACATAGGCAAAAATTAGTATCAAGAAGATTATAATGAATGCTAAAGGTTTTTTCTTTTTCAAGTTTGACTCGAAAAAGGGGTTAGAAGATGTTCTTGAGGAGGGTCCCTGGATGATTTGAAATATCCCAATTATTTGAAAGCCTTTGTCGATAAATACTAGTTTATTGAAAGAAGACTTAACTCGTATTCCTGTATGGGTTAAGCTCCATGATGTCTTGATGGCTGCATTTTCGGATGATGGTCTTAGTCTCATTGCCACTAAACTAGGTTTTCCTATTATGCTTGATTCGTTTACCACTACTACGTGTTTGGAATTGCGGGGTCGTTGCAGCTTTGCACATGCACTAATTGAGGTTAAATCTAAAAATGAACTTAAGAACAACCTCATGATTGTTGTTCCATTGCTTAATGGAAAGAGATACACTAAAGAAACAATTTGGGTTGAGTATGAGTGTAAAATTGCGGGGTCATATTTGTAACCAATGCCCTAAGAATGTTACCGTTACTCCTAACGTGGTAGTAGGATGCTGATGGCTTTCAAACTGTTGGAAACCAGCGCAATGGAAGAAATGGTGCTATAAAAAGTGGCGTGAATGTTGGTAATAAATTTTTTTACCGACCTAAAGGTACCAATAACCCATCTAAAAATGTAGTGTCGAATTTTGGTAATGTGTCTAATAAAGTTGCGGTCCAAAAGTCTAGTAGTGTGTTGAATACTAATCAACATAACCCTAAACCTGCTCCTAGCTCGTCCTATGCTAACATTCCAAATGTTAGTAAGGCTACTACTGGTCCACATAAAGGGGTGACGACTGGTAGAACCAAAGAGCCTAATTTGGTAAAAGAAACTTGTATTAAGACTAATAAACCGTTTGATGTTCTAGCTAATGATTTTGAAACTGACCCTAGTATGCGTAATACGAATATTGTTTTAGAATCTGATGACGAGGATGTCATTCTTAATGATTATGGTGAGACGTCGGGTTTTATGGCCTCAACTTCTAAGGGGAATGTTAATACTACGGGGACAAGCATTCCTGATATGAATATTCCCGATGTTTAGTTGCTTCTTGGGATATACGGGGGTTGAATCGCTCCCCTAAACAAAAAGAGGTTTGTCAAGTGGTTAATGAAAGCCACTTACGTTTTTGTGCTATTTTGGAATCTCATCGTTTGATGTTCTAGCTAATGATTTTGAAACTGACCCTAGTGTGCATAATACAAATATTGTTTTAGAATCTAATGATGAGGATGACATTCTTAATGATTATGGTGAGACGTCGGGTTTTATGGCCTCAACTTCTAGGGGGAATGTTAATACTACGGGGACAAGCACTCCTGATATGAATATTCCCGATGTTTAGTATTGCTTCTTAGGATATACGGGGGTTGAATCGCTCCCCTAAACAAAAAGAGGTTTGTCAAGTGGTTAATAAAAGCCACTTACGTTTTTGTGCTATTTTGGAATCTCACATTGATACGTCTTGTGTGTATGATACTTGTGCTCAGGTGTATCGAGGTTGGAAGTAGACATCGAACGGGAGTTTGTGTAATAAGGGTTCCCGTATTATCCTTGGTTGGAATGATGATTATTGATATTTTGCTTATGTCGCAAACTAACCAAGTTATGCATGTGCAGTTCAATGTTAAAGCTGAGAATAAAGCTTTCTTTGTTTCGTTTGTTTATGCTAGTAATTATTATATTGATCGTCAAGCGCTATGGCATGATTTGGAGGTTCATAGTAGTCTTATGCGTGATAAGCCATGGGGGCTTCTTGGTGAATTTAATGCTTCATTGTTTCTAGAAGATAAGTCTGGTGGTGGGTATGAACCTACAATTGCTATGAGAGAGTTTAAAGATTGTGCCAACAACATTGAAGTTATGGATATCAATTGTTCGGATTTAGAATTTACTTGGAATCATAAACCGAAGGGTGGAAATGGTATTTTAAAGAAGCCTGATCGTGTTATAGGTAATGTTAAATTTAGTGTTGATTTTCCAAGGCTGTTCGCTATATTTCAATCATACCGCATTTCTGATCATTCTCCTTGTGTTCTTAGAATCCCTATGTTATCTAAGAAGAAGCCTAAGCCTTTTAAGTTCCTTAAATTTTTAACGTATAAGCACCGTTGTCTGGATGTTGTTAGTGCAGGTTGGAGCAATGGTGTACAAGGGCACAATATGTACAAGGTGGTTAAAAGACTTAAGGATCTGAAATCCCTTATTCGTAAGCTCCTTCAAGACCAAGGTAATCTTTATGATCGTGTTAATAATCTTCATGTGGAATTAGATGAGGTTCAAAAGTCTCTTGATAAGGATCCAAATAATCCCATGCTTCGGAATGAGGAGGCTGTTTATCTTGAGAACTTTAAAATTGTTATTCTTGATAAGGAAGGATTTCTGAAACAAGGGGCAAAAGTTGATTAGCTTCATGAGGGTGACTCTAACTCGACCTATTTTCACAATATTATTAAGAGTATGAACCATAGAAGTCGCATTGAACTGGTTACATATGTAAATGATGTTATGCATCAAGGTAATGACGTTCCTAATATTTTTGTTCGTCATTATGAGAATTTTCTTGGTGTTGAAGGAAGTACTATTCATGTTACACCCGAAACCGTGTTCAAATGGGTATGACCCTAGATGAGTTTGACTAAGTATAAGTGTGTGGACTTATGTATTATGAAAAATGGTTTTGGGTCTGTCAACTTCAATACGGTGTATAGGTGATTGTGAATATGGTGTATTAAGATAGTCCTGGATATGGTGTATTCAAAATTGTGAATATGGTGTATTGGTGGGTTTGCATGAATACGGCACATCCAATTTATGGATACGGCGTATTGGAAAAAATAAGCAGAATGACTAATTTGCCCTTTTTGATGAGTCACTACTTAGTATATATCAGACTTCTGGATAATTCTATCATTATCCTCTTGGAGTTCTGGATTCGAGCTAAGAGAAAGAGAAAGAGAAAGAGAAAGAAAGAAATGGAAGCTTGATGATCTAGAGATGAAAGATTAGTGTTTATATATTAAGGGTTAAGTCCTTAGCAATGATTATTAGCAAATAAGTAGCCTTAATATGTGTTTAATTACGACTTAATAAATTAGGGTTTATGAACCCTAATTTGGGGGAAATGGGGAAAAGATGGTTTTAAGCTAATTGAATGGGTTATAGTAATTATGAGGTTAATTATATTGATTTAAAGTTAATTAATCATGGGTTAACTATCATTTAATCAACATATGATTATATGATGAATTTAAGGTGTTAAGAGGCGAGTTAATAGTTGTATGCCATTGTTAAATTTGTTTATTTATGTATTAAGTATTATGTTTATAATAAACTGACTTAGATTTCAAGATAAGGAGGTTGCTGATGATGATTATGATGGTGAAGTGATATATTGATAGCTTAACTTGGATTGCTAAGGTAAGTAACTATGGTTAACATGTATTTCTATGAAAGTTCTCATATTATGTGTTTATGAATGTGATTGAAGGATTAAAGTCTTGGATTAGTATATATGGTTTGATAGGAGGCTTGCCTAGTGAGATTAAACTTGTGTTAGCTCATGATTATGGAATGATTAAGGTATGAATTGTGATTGCTATGTTTTTAAGGTTTTTATGGATATGTGATTGATTGGTTTTATGTGTTCATAATGCTAATATGCGGATTAACGTATTAACATGTTTTAATTTAGTTACTTACTAAGCGTTTCGCTTACCGTTATAGTTGCTAATTTTTTGTAGGTGCTTATGGATGCTGGTAAGTAATTGGAGTAAGCTTATTATTTGGAAGCTTAAAATGGAATCAAGAATTGTAGACTAAGCTTAAGTGATTAGGATTAGATGCAGAGCTCAAAGGAAATGTTGTACCCCCGAGTTGTCTTAAGTCGTTGTTAAAGATGTGTTCAAGTGTCAAAGCCTATTTATGTATAAATATGTAATTAAAGTGTGTCAATGAGGAGTTATATAGTTGGTTAAAGTGTATGCATTATGTTTAAAGGGGTGTTTGGATTTATGTATAATTATACCCATTTTAAGGTCAAATGGGTCAAATGTCGTTTAATATGTTATAGTAAGGTTTCTAATAGTCTTTGAAAGTTAAGCGGATGTTTTGGTACAAGTTATAGTGTTGTATTGAGGTCAAGATGATTTGTGGATGAGTGTTGGAGTTTATGCAAGTTTTCTACAAGTGTTTTGTCTTAGAAGTTAATATGGCGTATCCAAGTATTGGATACGGCGTATTGGGCAATATGACGTATTCATATATTTGGATACGGAATATTGACCTCAGTAGCAATACGTGGTGTATCCATAAATATCGATACGGTGTATTAGAGTCACAGAAAGGGTTTTTGGTTGATTTATAGTTTTTGTGAAATGTTTTAAAGGGGTTGTTGAGTGTATGTCCTTGTAAGCATTTTAAGAAGTGTTAATAGTTACAGTAAAGTATTTTTTTTTATGTATGTGTAACAACGAGTTGTTATAGTCAAAGTATTTCTGCGTAATAAGTTTTAATTTTTGGTCAAATCAGGCACGGGGTATCAGAGCTTTGATTTAAGTGAATTACGTTTCCTTTTCGGTTGCTTAAACTTAGACCACTCCTAGAATACGTTTCTCGTATCTGTAAGAAATGTGGAATGATAATTGTTTAAGTTATGGTATGGAATATGTGATGCTTTATATGAACTTAAGATGAGGAATGTTGTATATGTTTCACAGTATTGGTGTGTATGTTGCATAAGTCTATGGTTCACTTGGTATACTAGTAATTAGATCACCATGCACCCCGGATTGTGCTAGTAATTGTTTTATAATCAAATGAATGAAGGGTTCATAAAATTATAAGTAGCCTAAGAAATGCGAATGTGTGTAACAATAGTATAACAGGATGTAACGAAATACAATAATTTGTATAGTGAGTTATAGTAAACTTGACTAAAATGGATATGTATGATTTATGAGATATGATGACCAACGTATGGTAACATTAAAGTATGATAGCTGTCGACTGATAGAAAGTGTGACATTAGAGATAAGTTAACAGGGAGTTAAAGTGTTTAATGTATAAACCTGGAAATGTAAAGACGATAAGTATGTGTTATATAGCACAATGCGATGAAGGCATGATTAAATTAACACATTGCATGTTATGTGTCAAACGGTATAAAGCTTACGGATAATTAAGGCGTGGTGCCTTAGAGAATGTCATAGAATAAAAAATGTATGTTGGTGTGTAATAGATGAGATAAAAGATGATGTTATAGAATAAAAGTGTTTGTATGCCTATATATGTAAATAGTCAAATAGGGTAAGCGTGCATGGTATAAGTGGTGAAAATGGTCAACAAGGGTTGACAGGTGAAAGTCATAGTGAGGCATGTAGACACATAGAAAATGTGTAAATACTAATGGGAAAATATTGTATGCCCTAAATTAAAATGAACATGATAGTGTGTGTGTAAACATTAGTAGCTTGGATCTAGTGTGTGGTTACAGTTGTGAATAACTCGGGAAAGCGTTATAGTGATTGTTACAGAGATCCTCCAGAGGGATAAGTTACAGGCCCACTCTTTATGAGTTGGAATTGAATATTTGCTCCACTCTATATGAGTTGGAGGCACGTTATAGTCCCGAGTAAAAGTTATAGAAATCCTTTGGGGATAAATTAAATTTCCTTCATTGGCAAGGGGTTTCCTACTTACTTGATTTGTACATAATTCCCCTTAAAAACATTAAAGTTAGATGGATCCAAGACTAGAAAGATAAATGATGGGTATAAAAGGGGTAAAAGTAAAGCATATGACTAGGGAACTAATGAGTGAAAGATATGAAAAGTAAAAGTTAAAGCGGGTAATAGAACCTGTAGTGTTATGTCGGAAATGGGTAATTAGGATGGTTTATGATCTCTATATTTAAATGGATTAGGAAGCCTTTTTGTTTAAATAAAGAAATTGTGAATCACCGAACCATGAGTCTGTATTTCTTTATTTACATGGATTGGGACGCCTTTCTATGTAAATAAAAAGGTATGAATGAGTGGGCTTACATGTTTATGATATAACATGAGTAGGGTTAAAGGAGTAGTAAACGTAAAATAAAATTTGAATAGATATCTTAAGGTCTAAGATAGGTGGGACAAAGAACTAGAGTGTAATTTAAGGTATGAGTAAAAGGGGTTAAGAGTTTAAACTGACGTTATAGTATGCCTTACGGCATGATGTAATGTGAGTAATGACTATGGTGGTCGCTATATCATGATCGTAATCTTATGTAAAATGTGAAGGTAATAGTTGAGATTTGACTCTATAAAGTCAAAGTATCAAAATTTCCCAAGTAACTTATAGACTTTAACTGAAAATCTTAGAAACGAGCAAGAAAGTGAGGTGTTATAGTAGAAATGTTAAAAAATAGTGGAATAACTACGGTTAAATGTGAGAGTAATAGTCAAGATTGACTTATGTAAGGTCAAAATAGTGTGATTGTTTCAAGTGACATGTAATCCTTGATTGAAAATTTGGATTAAATGAGTGAGAATATATTTCTATAGTAATAGAGTTGAATGGATTGATATATGACCTTAATCCAATATGTCTCGGATGACATAATGACTTAGTAAGAACCAAATGATTATAGAAATCAAATGAGAAGTAGAATAGACTAAGTAGAACGATTGTGTTATAGTATGCCTAAGTTGCAAGATCACTTAGATCGTCACAACTTGTTGGGTTTTAGGTTCCTTGGATCATGATTTATTCTAAGTGTTGGAACCTCGGACAGAGTTGTTGAAACCACGGACAGAAGATTGAATTCACTGCTGATGAGAAACCGCGGCTAGTAGTATTGTGTAACCACGGATATTGTATTGTAACCACTGCTAGTCTTGTATAGTCGGTTTAATATTTTGTATTAGATAAATATGGAAAAGATATTTATCTTGTAGGTTACGTATTGTATTATGTAAAGGACTCCTTAGCCTATAAAAGGAGGTCATAGGTTAGATTAGATATACAAATGTTTTATATCTAAGGTCGATACACTTCAAGGTTGTAAAACCCTAATACTGGTTAGAGTATTCGTATTAATAATAATATTGAGGTGTTGAATGTTCATTGTTCTTCTTCTTAAGATTAATTATTAAATTCCGCGTGATACTTAATAAGTCTTTGTTTAAGTCAGTTTCTATATTAGATCGCTTGCTCAACTGGGATCAACAAGTGGTATCAGAGCTTGTGATCTAGAAACTGCAACCAAGAAGAAGCTTTGTTACGTTCTGTTAAAGTAAGTAAAGATGTCTGACGAAACACACATGGTTACTGCATCAAAGGTGCCCATGCTCAAGCAGGGTGAGTACCAAATCTGGAGAATGCGAATGAGGAAATACATTCGTATGATTGATTATGCTATCTGGGACGTTGTTGAAAAAGGTGATACTCTTCCTAGGAAGGGTGATGATGGTAATGACATAGCCATTGTTAGTGAGGTTGACAAGGCTAAAAGGAAGATGGAGATTAAAGCCCATAGTATTCTCTCCATGGGAATACCAAATGAATATGCTTTGGACTTTGAATAATATGAGTCTGCTAAAGAGTTAATGGATGCCATTGAAATAAGATTTGCTGGTAATGAAGCTACCAAGAAATCAAGGAAGAATATGCTCACTGCTCTTAGTGGAGAAAAACTTCACTGCTCTTAGTGGAGAAAAACTTGATGGCACTTATAACAGACTTCAAAAACTCATTAGCCAATTGAAGTTAGTGGACTACAAAGTTGCTCAAGAAGATATCAATTTGAAGTTCATTAGAAGTTTATCACCAGAATGGGCTGTGCATACAGTTGTGTGGAGAAATAAGGATGACGTTGAAAAGATGACTCTGGACAATCTCTACAACAACTTGAAGGTGTATGAGTCTGAGAACAACATTGCGGGTGCATCTTCAACCAATCAAAGCATTGCTTTTGTTTCCACAAACCACAAGAGCTCACAGGATGTATCCACTACTGCCTATGGTATAACCACGGCCATTGCTAACCATACCACTGTTAGTGATAATGTTAGTGATGGTGCAATTTGTGCTTTTTTGGCCGATTTAACATCCAGTGTTACTGTTTTAAATCAAGATCTAGATCAAATTGATCCTGATGATCTTGAAGAGATAAACCTTCAATGGCAGATGGCAATGTTGACTCTCCAAGCAAGGAAGTTTTTGAGGAGGACTGGAAGACAAGTTAAGTATGATGGTCAAAGGAGAGCTAGATTTGACAAAAGCAAGATGGAGTGCTTTAACTGCAAGAAGAAGGGTCACTTTGCTAGAGAATGTAGAGCTCCCAAGAGGATTGAAGGCATTAAGAAGACCACTGAAGAGCCTGCTTCTTCATCAACATTGGTTGCTCAAGATGGCATTGGTGATTATGACTGGAGTGATCAGATTGAAGAAGGTCCCAATGCAGTTTTTCTTGCTAGTGAAGCTTCTAAAGATCATAACTTTGCTCTTATGTCCTATGCTTCATCTTCTGGTTTAGATTTTGAGGTATCTAATGATTCTAAAAATTCTACTTATTCTTTTAAATCATGTCAAGATAACTTAGAGTCACAAAAGGCTATTATTGCAAGTTTGAGAAAAGAAGTAGATAGACTTTCACTTGATAACTTAGGTTATAGAGTTGGTCTAGAGAGTGTGGAAGAGAAGCTAAATTACTGTATTAAATGTGAGTTTGAGTATGTTGATAAGATTAATATACTAGGTGGTGAAATTAATCTTAAGGATAGAGAGATTAAGATGCTTAAAGAGAAACTAGAAAAGGCAGAAAGTGTAAAACAAGAAGCCCTGAAAGAAAAAGAAAACCATGTTGAAGATTGGGAATCAGATTCTGAGGAAGATAGATCTGAATCAACTAAGCATGAAAAGATAGAAAAATTTAAGAAAGTTGATTCTAAACAAGCCAACCTTGTGCCTAGATTTGGAGCTCAAATTGCTAAGAAAGTTGTAGAGTACAAGGAGATACCTAGGTAACAAATGAAAAGATATATACCTAGGGGAAATCAAAGAAACTTTAATGGCCTAATTTCTAATAGATTAGGAGATGAGTTTCAATGTGTCAAGAAGGATTGTTATAAATGTGGTAGTTTTGAGCACTTATAGAGAAACTGTTATAAAAACCAACCACAAGTTTGAAATCAATGGAGGAGGGTAAATCACCAAAACTTTTCAAAGAAAACAAACCTTCATCCAAACATAAACATGATTCCTAGAGCAGTTTTAATGAGGAATGGTAATACAAAGTCAATTGTTACTGCTGCACCCAAATGGGTTCCAACCACTGCTAAGCAAAATGTAAACACGACTAAGCAAAATCAAACCACTGCTAAGCAAAATATCACCACTGATACAAAAGAAGTTTTAAAAATTCCAAAGGTGATAACTGACACAGTGGTTGGAAATCATTTTTATGCTGTTAAGACCTCAGCTAGTTGGCAATGGAAGCCTAAGACCAAGGTTTTACATCATGTCAACTGTGCATCAATGGACCTAAATAAATTTGATTATGTTGATGCACAGGGCAGACCCAAGTCAGTATTGGCTTGGATCCACAAAAGGAACTAATTTGTTTAAATTCATGTGCAGTGCAATCTACAAGATGAGCTAAAAGATAAAGGAATTTTTGATAGTGGTTGCTCTGGGCACATGACTTGGGATGGGAGCAACCTGGAGGATTTTGAAGCTTTTGATGGAGGATATGTGGCATTTGGTAATGATCCAAAGGGAGGAAAGATACTTGGCAGAGGCACAATCAGAATAGGGGAATTAGACTTTGAAAAGGTCTATCTGGTACAGGGTTTAAAGTACAACTTATTCAGTGTTTCTCAAATGTGTGATAAGAAAAACTGGGTACTTTTTGGGGAAACTGAGTGTGTGGTGTTGTCACCTGATTTTAATATACCTAATGAGAAATTTGTGCAGTCAAGGATACCTAGGAAAGAGAACATATATTGTTTTGATCTTAAAGATGTACTTCCTAATAGGTCCTTAACTTGTTTGTTTGCTAAGGCATCAGTTGATGAGTCTAGATTGTGGCATAGAAGATTGGGTCACCTTAATTTCAAAAAAATCAATAAACTTGTAAAGGGCAACTTAGTGAGAGGGTTACCTTCTAAGGTTTTTGAATGTAAGGAACTTTGTGTGGCTTGTCAAAAAGGAAAACAAGATAGAGCTTCTTGTAAGTCCAAAACAGTAAACACCATCACACAACCACTGTTTATGCTTCATATGGACTTATTTGGACCTACCTTTGTCAAAAGTTTGAACCATAAGCAGTACTGCCTAGTTATCACTGATGATTATAGTAGATTTTCTTGGGTATACTTTTTAGCTGCTAAGAGTGAGACTAGTGAGATCCTCAAGAGTTTCATTACTATGATAGAAAATCTAGTAAACCATAAAGTCAAGGTAATCAGATGTGATAATGGAACTGAGTTTAAGAATAATGTGAAGAATCAGTTCTGTGTAGCTAAGGGTATAGAAAGACAGTTTAGTGTTGCTAGAACACCACAATAGAATGGTGTAGCTGAAAGGAAAAATAGGACACTAATTGAGGCTGCTAGGACAATGTTGTCAGAATCTAAGTTACCAACTACCTTTTGGGCTGAAGCTGTAGGCACTGCATGTTATGTGCAGAATAGAAGTAAGGTAGTGAAGCCTCATAACAAGACCCCCTATGAACTGTTACATGATAGGAAGCCAATGATTGCATTCCTAAAACCTTTTGGGTGTACTGTTACTTTCTTGAATACTATAGACTACCTAGGTAAGTTTCAAGAAAAAGCTGATGATGGATACTTTTTAGGCTATTCTTCTAATAGTAAAGCCTTTAGAGTATACAATAGGAGGACTAGGATTGTTGAAGAAAACCTACATGTTCAATTTAGTGAAGAAACTCCTAGTGTTGAGACCAAAGGACCAGACTGGCTGTTTAACATTGATATGCTAACCAAATCTATGAATTATGAGCCTATCATTGCAGGAACTTCCACTAATGTTAATGCAGGTACTCAAAAGGATTCTGATGCAGAAACAGATTCTAAGGAAGCTGATTCTCCAAAGGAGTTCTATTTGGTTGAAAAGTGGAAAGCTGGTTCTGTCTCACCCATCATTGATAAGCAAGGTCCCACTGATGATGATGCATTGAATTCTGAAAGCAACGTTGATCATCATCAAGATAAGGATGAGTTATTAAAAGATAACTCAGTGTCGGTAGAAGAAATTGAAAGAAAGAAAAAGCATTCTGAAAGCACTGCTAAGCCAAACAAAAGCACGGATAGTAATAATAAAAGCACTACTAAGCCAACTTCTACCACTGCCAGTTCAAGTGAAACCCCGGCTGTAAGTACTGGTGATAGTACTTTCTTTGGACCAACTGCAAAGCCATTATTGGTGAAGAGGAGTATCCACATGATCCTACCATGCCTGCTTTGATAGAAATTGATACTCCTACTGATGATGAAGACATGGATGATTTCTTCAATGCTGATTTTACTAATTTGAACACTGTCATTCATGAAAGTCCAATCACTACCACAAGGATTCACAAGATTCATCCTAAGAAACAAATACTTGGAAATTTGAATACCCCTGTTCAAACAAGAAGCAAGGTTCAGAACACTAAAACCTTTCCTGAGCAAGGTTTCTTTGCAAAATCACTTCACAAAAGAAATAGTCATAAAGATCTGCAAAATTGCATGTTTGCTTGTTTTCTGTCTCAAAAAGAGCCCAAGAGAGTGGAAGAAGCTTTGTCTGAAGAAGGATGGGTAGAATCAATGCAAGAGGAGCTTCTACAGTTTAAGCTTCAAGAGGTTTGGACATTGGTTGACCTTCCTAATGGAAAGAGGGCAATTGGGACAAAATGGGTGTTCAGAAATAAGAGGGATGAAAGAGGAATTGTGGTAAGGAACAAATCAAGGCTGGTTGCTCAAGGATATACACAAACTGAAGGTTTGGATTATGATGAAGTATTTGCTCCAGTTGCAAGAATTGAGGCTATTAGATTATTTTTAGCTTATGCTTCATTCAAGAATTTTGTGGTGTATCAAATGGATGTTAAGAGTGCCTTTCTGTATGGCACAATTGATGAGGAGGTTTATGTTTGTCAACCTCCTGGTTTTCAAGATCCTGATCATCCTGACAAGGTTTAAGTGGGTGAGAAGTTAATGCAGTCTTTTGACTTTGAAAAGGATTTAATACTGGAAGTTGACCATATTGACTTAGACTTTAGCACATTGGCTAACCACTGCTAAGCATATGGAACCACTTTTAGTTTTACTCTAACCACTGCTAACCTTAACCTTCCTTTCAGTGCTTGGTTTATGTTTGTGATATGCAGGTATGAAGGATTGTTGTGTATTTTGGAGCTTTTGGTTTGGAGATTTTGCTTTGGACCTTTGGAGCTTTTGTGATAAAAAAAAAATTGTGTTAAATGCTGTAATCCTTCATATTTTTGTGTGATATCATTAAGATTGACAACGATTTGCTTGCTATATCTATTGGTCAACTGATTGGAGTGAAGTTTTGTATCCACTGCTAGTGTTTTTCAAACCACGGATAGAGTTTTTCAAACCACTGCTAGCATATTGCTGATTTTTGGATACTTGAGGGGCTGTTTGGTAACTTTGATGAAACCACGTTTATATCCCCAAATTACTGATAGGTCATTTATTTGATCTTCAAATCCTTTCAATTGGCGCTTTACATAAACCTAAACCACTTTCATCTGTTCCATTCACAAATCCCACTTAACTTACATCATCGATCATCATGCCGAATCAATATCCCAACTCCCATAACCTAGTTGCTAATTTGATCAAAAACACTAGAACCGAAGGTTTTCATCAAATGATTGATTTTCTTATTGACAGTCCTATTCACTTTGCCTTAACAGTCTCACCAACCATGTTTAAAGCCTATATACAACAATTCTGGAAGAATGCTAAGCTTGAGGAGGTTGATGGAGTTGAAGTTTTTAGTACTGTTGTGGATGAAAATGATATTTTGGTTAATGAGGAGGTTATTAGAAGGGTTTTGAAGTTAGATGATGCTGATGGTGTTGTTATTCTTTCAGATGCTGAGATTTTTGATGGTTTAGAAAGGTTAGGATATACACACAGGGGAGACAAGGTAAAATTTTTTAAGAGCATGTTTTCACAACAATGGAAGTTTTTGATACATACCTTGTTGATGTGTATAAGTAATAAGACCACTGGATTTGATGACTTCCCTTCCAAAATTGCTACTGCTATCATTTGTTTGTCTGATGGGAGGAAGTTTAATTGGTCTAGGATGATTTATGAAGGGTTTGTGCAGAATCTTAGGAAGAAGGGAAAATATTTCTTATATCCTAGGTTTGTGCAACTGATTGTGGAAAGTCAAATTGAAGAACCTGTTGAGCATTCTAGGGAGTATGAAGTGCATTATATGCTTCCTAAGGTTTTCACACATATGAGGAATCAAAAACCAAATTTTCAACCAAGATATGTTCCTTTATTCCCCTATATGCTTAACTTTCCTGCTATTCCTGAATTTGATGAAGGTCTTGAATCCCAACCCATAGAACCTGAACCCACTGATAGTACACCTCAACCTACTGATAGTGCAATTATTCCCACTGTTAGTGAATCACAACCCACTTGTAGTCAAACCCAAACCACTGTTACACCAATCGTATGGACTAGGAGAAAGAAGGGCACCAAGCTACCTCAGGCTGGTGTTAGTGGTGTTATCCATGAGGCTATCACATGTTGTGGAGGTGACATGATTGGAAGGGCTTCCACTACTGATTCATGCTTAGATGTTGGTCAGGATAGTGGAAACATAATTAAGACCCAACCTTTGGCAACTTATAATGTGGAGAGTTCCTTGGAACTCAATACAGGTGGAGGAATCCCTAGCCAACTGGCTGACACAGGGTGCATAGATGTTCATGCAAGGTCTGATGCTATGTTTACTATATCCAAGGATTCTCCTCTCGGAGCAGTTAACACAGCTCGAAGTGATGAGGATAGTTTGGAACATCAAACTGAATTGACGGATCCTAAGCTGGTACATGATGACTTTTCCAATGAACCACCTCTCGGACCAGTTAACACAGGTCGAAGTGGGGAGGATATTCTTGAACACTTAAATGAATTGACGGCTAAATGTACTAAAACGGAGGATACAATCTCAAGTCTTCAAGAGTTGACAGTGTTTCAGGGTAAAGAAATTCGCAGGCTGAAGCATAGGATGTTTGTTTTGGAGAAAGTTAGAAGACTTGGGATTTTTGTTTTAAGGAAAATGAGAAGGTTGAGAAGCAGGGTAAACTCCTCTCCAGCTAAGAATTTGGTGAATATGGAGAATGTATCCAAACAGGGGAGGAGTGATGGCATGAATTCAGGGGAGGCTGTAGATGTGCATATGGAAGAGGATGTGGATAGTGGAGATGCAGCACAATTTTTGGTATCTGATAAAGATGGGAATGAAGCTGTTCTTGAAAGTTTGAAGATTGTGGTAGAAGATGAGGTAGTGCATGACACAACCACTGATAGTGTGTCTGCAACCATGGATAGTATTCTTGAAACCACTGCTGCAGTCTCAGATAAGGTAATTATACCCACTGCTATCATAACCACTTCTACAATTGTTTCAATCATCTCTGTATCACCACCCAAATCAAAAGAAGTTGAGAAAGAAGCTGCAAGCACATTGATCAATCTTAGCAAAACCTCATCTAATCCTACACCTATCATTGCACCTGTTTAATCTCTTGAACCTACTGCAACCAAACCCAAAGGTAAAGTTTAGTTATTGGTGAGCCTTTGAAGAAGAAGGTGGCTCAACCAGATATTGGTAAGGGTAAAGGTATTTCAGCACCTGTTTTAAAGTTTAAAAGTGTAGCACAACAAATTGCTTATGATGAAGAGTATACAAGAGGCATACAAGCTGAAGAAGAAGCAGTTGCAGAAAAAGAAAAGCAAGAAGAGGAGGAGGCTTCTCAGAAATGGCTAGCTAAATGATATGAATCACAAAACTATCTGCAAGCTTCTAATCAAATACAGAATGAGTATACTACTCAAGAATGGGCATTGTTAGATGATGAGGAAAGAGCTAGAATTTTGGGTGAATGGGCAAGGAGGATTAGTAAGGAAAAGAAGCAACTTATAAGGAAGAAACCTCCTACAATTCATGAGATGAGGAATGTACTGATGAAGATTGTTAAGAATTCAAGAATACATATTCCTGACAATCTTTGTGACACCCTAGGCAAATCCTACATCGGCTGTGGCCTGGAGAGATGTTGGGCTCATAAGATAACATTCGCCTTACAATGACACAACGCGTTTTGTGGTCTACTGCGAGTGGAGTTCTTAGGAACTGGCAGTTAAGCGTGCTCATGTGAGAGTAGTACTGGCTTGGGTGACCTGCCGGGAAGTCTTCAAATGAGGCCACAAAAACAAAGCCGTGAGCCTACGGGCAAAGCGGACAATATTGTGGTCAGATAAGGCGGGGTGTTACAAGCTTAGTAAATGTTCATTTGAAAGAATTCATGAGCTTTATCTGATGTGTATGAGGATTAATAATGAAAATTTTACTCCAATGAATTCTGAAAAAGATGAAGAGTGGATTAAAGGTAATCTAAAGAGAAAATCTGAGATTCAGGAGACATCTGGTTCTAAAAGATTGAAGGAGATTGAAGATAGTCATCAAATTATCTCTTATGCATTTGAGCTTAATGGAAGTGAAGGTTGTTGGAAAATTCAAAGACTCAATAATGAAGTTTTTGAGTTTAATAAATTTTCACAGATGCTTCAATATCTGGATAGAGATGATTTAATGAATCTATGGAAGCTTTACAAGAATAAGTTTGGTGATATACATCCAGATGATTATCATGAGAGACTAGTTTATCATCACATGAAGATTTTGTTTGAACCAACTCATGATGAACCTGAATGGAAAGGACTCTACAATGGTCATGTTACAAGATGGTTTTTATATCAAACTTGTGGAGTTCATGTGTTAACTGTGTCTGGAGTAGTTATTCATATGCTTGTAGAAGGTGATTATCCCAAATTGAATAATTATCCAGGAGTTATTGCTCAGATGGTGAAGCCTGGTGGTTTGAAGATGTTGATGCCCTATGATGGTCAAGCTTACAATTTGTTGCTGAAGTATGAGAAAATTCTTAAAACTAGTAAGTGTTTGGCTACATCCTCCAATTCAGATGTTTTGAGCTTGAAGGAAACTTGAGAATTCTATATGAATGTATCAAGTTTAGGGGAGGATTGTTGGGTTTTAAGTTCCTTGGATCATGATTTATTCTAAGTGTTGGAACCTCGGACAGAGTTGTTGAAACCACGGACAGAAGATTGAATCCACTGCTGATGAGAAACCGCGGCTAGTAGTATTGTGTAACCACGGATATTGTATTGTAACCACTGCTAGTCTTGTATAGTCGGTTTAATATTTTGTATTAGATAAATATGGAAAAGATATTTATCTTGTAGGTTATGTATTGTATTATGTAAAGGACTCCTTAGCCTATAAAAGGAGGTCCTAGGTTAGATTAGATATACAGATGTTTTATATCTAAGGTCGATACACTTCAAGGTTGTAAAACCCTAATACTGGTTAGAGTATTCGTATTAATAATAATATTGAGGTGTTGAATGTTCATTGTTCTTCTTCTTAAGATTAAGTATTAAATTCCGCGTGATACTTAATAAGTCTTTGTTTAAGTCCGTTTCTATATTAGATCGTTTGATCAACTGGGATCAACACAACTAATTCTATAAGTGTGTGAAAGTGCTAATACGTAATGGGAGTAGATGAGACCAAGTTTGATTAGTAATAGTCGAGAGATTTCAGGGACGAAATCTAAATAAGAGGGATAGAATTGTTACACTCGAAACCGTTTTCAAACGGGTATGACCCCAGACGAGTTTGACTAAGTATATGTGTGTTAAAATCAATAAACAGTATTGGTGATTGTGAATATGGTGTATTGAGATAAATCTGGATATGGCATATCGGTGGGTTTGCATGAATACGACGTATCCAATTTATGGATACGGCGTATTGGCAAAAAATGAGCAAAATGACTAATTTGCCATTTTTGCTGAGTCACCACTTAGTATATATAAGACTTCTGAATAATTCAATCATTATTCTCTAGGAGTTCTGGATTCGAGCTAAGAGAGAGAGAAAGGAAGAAATGGAAGCTTGATGATCTAGAGATGAAAGATTAATGTTTATATATGAAAGGTTAAGTCATTAGCAGTGATTATTAGCAAGTAAGTAATCTTAAGCTGTGTTTAATTACAAATTAAGAAATTAGGGTTTATGAACCCTAATTTGGGGGAAATAGGTAAAAGATGGTTTTTTCAGCTAATTAAATGGGTTATAGTAATTATGAGGTTAATTATATTGATTTAAAGTTAGTTAATCATGGGTTAATTAGCATATAATCAACATATGATTATATGACGAATTTAAGGTATTAAAAGGTGAGTTAATAGTTGTATAAGCCATTGTTAAAGTTGTTTATTTATGTATTAAGTATTATGTTTATTATGAATTGACATGGATTTCAAGATAAGGAGGTTGTTGTTGATGATGATGGTGAAGTGATATATTGATAGCTTAACTTGGATTGCTAAGGTAAGTAACTATGGTTAACATGTATTTTTATGAAAGTTCTCATATTATGTGTTTATGAATGTGATAAGGATTTAAAAACATACGTTTTTAGGGGGTCATTTAAGCCCTAAATCGACACATTTTATATCCGTTACTACTTAAAATTATTCCTTTTCACATTTTAGGTCTTTTGGAAGCAAAATGCTAGAATGAAGCATATTTGGACGAAAAGGAGCAAAAACATTAAGAAAAAGGCAAAGTCAAGATCCAAAGCAATTCTGCAAGCCTGACGGCGTCCCAATCAAAGGGCGACACCGTCCCTAAAGAAGCAATCTAATTAGAATACACGCAACAGCTCAGGTAAAAAAGAGGTTCTAAAGTATGACGGCGTCACGCCTAAACTCTGGAAGGCGTCTCCCTTATTTTCTACACTATACGCCCAATAACCATCTCAAGACGACGTCCTTCATGAAGACAGATGGCGTCACACTCATAAACTGATGTCGTCCCAACGATGACTTTGCCCAAACGAAACCCTAAAGACGGCGACCTGACGGCGTCACCAGCAAAAGGCGACGCCGTCGCACTTGTAAATCTCTATTCCCCTAGAGAACGATCAACCCCCTGGGCTTACCCATACTACACTGCAACGATTAGGTACATTTCCTAGAAGGTTGTAAAGCTTGCTCGTAGAAAAGGAAGTCTTTCGACCCCGAACCACGCTATGAAGTTTTTAGCGCCGCTACCGGGGAATAGAATAGCTAATTAGATTTCTATCTCGTTTAGGTCTACTCGCTTGATTCCTATCAAGTGAGCTTTTTTTTTTCTGAGCTTTCTTTTAGTCTATCCCACTTCTTTGTGTCTTTGTTCGTTGCCTTGTCACTTTTTCGTCATGGAAGGTGACAATCCACCCAAAACCGGTCCACCACATCATCCACTACCACCACCCAATCCACCACCACTCGACCCGCCAAGAGGCCATACTCTTGGTGAATACTCTAGACCGAGCCATCAAGGCTATAAGAACACCATTGAGCTCCCACTTCAAGCTCAAACTACGGCCCTGCGATCCGACACCATCCGGTTGGTGTAAAATGGATGTGCATTCCATGGACTTCGTTCCGAAGATCCTAATCAGTACCTCAAGGATTTCCTTAAAATCGTTGACTTCATTGACCTTGATGTTACCACTCGGGAGACCACGCGCTTGGGTCTCTTCCAATTATCTCTACGGGACCAAGCTAGTAATTAGCTTGAGCGACTTCCCGCAGGATCCATCTCAAGTTGGGATGATCTCACCACCCGTTTCCTAGCCCATTTTATCCCACCGAAAAGAACCACCAAGTTAACGAATGACATCTTGATGTTTCAACAACGTCAAGGCGAAACCCATTATGAGGCGTGGACTCGATTCAAGGACTTAGTCCATAAAGTCCCTCACCACGGCATTGATCTTTGGCTCCAAGTCCAAATCTTTTATGATCATGTCAATCTCTCCACAAGGCAAACCATCAACCAAGCGGCCGGTGGTAAGCTTAGTGAACTAACTGCTGAAGAGTCGTGGGGAACAATAGAGGACCTTGCCCTCTATGACAACGAATGTTGGAATCTGTGAGTTGTCCAAAACCATAAAGGCAATATCCTTGCCTCCCATTGACTCACAACCTTTCAATCATAGGATGCTCGAACTTGAAGATCAAGTCAAATTCCTAATGAGTTCCTATGAAGCTCCTAAACTTTCACGCAAAGTGAACAAAGTCTCTTCCTTGTGTGAGTTATGTAGTGGTCCCCATGACACTCATAATTGCACGAGACTCCCCGAACAAGCTTTCGTGGACTACGCATCCTCGCATACCAGCGGAGAGGGAGGAAGATTCCCCGGACCTAGGACTTATAACGAAGCCCGAGAGGTATGGAAGGGCAAACCCGAATATTATTGGAGTTAAACTAAAGAATTCACCTCTAGCGACTCCCCATGGCCCCAACAACACAATTCAAGCCCTCAAGCCCCTAGTCAACATAACTTGGAAGGGATGATGCAAAACTTCGCGACATCCCAAGAGGCCTAAATAGCTAAGCTTTCGGATCACTTTAATCAACAACAAGCCGAGATAGATAGGAAGATAGATAACCTCTTGAAAGCTATTAATCATGATAGGACGACAGCCGAAAAGATTAATGCCATCTCGACTCACTCCTCCAAAAAAGCTCCCATTGTAAAGATTAAGGACCCAAGCAAGTACTTCGCTCACTCATAATTAGGCAATGAAACTAGGGACCCGTCTTCATCAAAGCACGTTCACTTCGTCAATGCCATCACCCTAGTGAAACCAAATAGGAATAATGATGATGAAAACCATGAGACGGTGCTTGTGGTTAGTGAGACTCCTAAGGATAAAACAACAAATGAACTAGATGAAGTAGGTGATGAATACTTCAATAAGTTTCTTATAGAAGAGGAACTTTCATACCACCCATACCTAGTACGCAACCTTCATCCATTTTATACTATGAGATGCCCACACATCACCTTTGGAAATTCTAGAAACCTTAACATACCTTGTTGCATAGGACATCCTTTCGTGGCAAAGGCCTACATCGATCACAAGTCCCCAATAAACATCATGACTAGCACGTACTATAATTGGGTGATGAAAAAACCTATCCCAAGTAGGCAAGATCCTCGACGATCCTAGAATAAGATGTAATTTCCTCAGTAGAGTTAATGGATTGCCCGTCTATGTAGGAAGCTTCACATACCTAACGGATTTCGTGATTCTGTAAGATATTAGTACGGCTATAGATCCTAGTTTGTCCCATGTAGTTCTAGGAAAGCCATTCATAGATAGCTCCGGGATGACTTATGATCCATCATTAGGGATAGTTAGATTCAAGGATGAGAGCAATGACATTGCCTACCAAATGCCGTTTAATATTGAGCAATTCTCATCACTATCTGTGGAAAACTAGAAGGGGGGATGGTTGAATAGTTTTGCCGATTTTAAGTTTAGTTTCAAAAACTTTAGATTCGATCTTATGTGAATTCATATGGATGGACAAAATTTTTAAAGCAATAAGTAAAGTAAATAATGAAAGCAAGTAAAGTAAAGGATAGAGAGTAGTGACACAAGTGATTTATAGTGGTTCGGCTACAAGGACACCTTCCTTGCCCTACTCCACTCCCCGAGTTCTCCACTCGAGAGTTCAAGCACTGTGTCAACAAGCTCCTTCAACATGGCGGAGAAGCCTCACAACGTCGCTTACACTTTATCCGGTACAAAGCTAAATACCGAGTCCTTAACACGGCGGACCAAACCAACACAACTATTACACAACAACTATGTGAAATATGAAATACAAGATCTTGGTACAGAAATCTTGTGGAGGAACAAATCAATCAAGGACCTCTTGCTTGGATGACTTGTAGTATCTCGTGATCTCGCCTTTGAGAAGGGCCTATATGAGAATCACAACAAAAGAAAGAAGAACTACTAGATAGATCAAGAGATCTGAGATTAGAAGAGAGAGATAATATATGAGGGAGTGTGTAAGAAGAGGGGTGAGTAACAATGAAGAAATGGCTAACTATTTATAGGTAAAAATCTCTACTGTAGCCTGGTTCTGGCGGATCTCTCACTTGGGGGATCCGTCCAGTGCAATCTCAGGGATCCGGCAAACTGGGTTGTACCAGTCCGGATTTTGGGTTGCAAACCGGGTCATGGATTAGCTCCATGGGTATGAGTCGTAGGTCTTGGATAATATCCATCCTATTAAACTATTACAACAAATGAATTATTACAACATTTTATGTAAATGACCAAATATATATACTTTACAAAAATAACATTTATTCTTATAATTTTACTTAAGATAACTTTATATTTGTTATCAACAAAACACAAAGAGATCGCTAAATATGAATAAACATTTTTATGGTTTATTTGTATTAACAATTTCCCCCTTTTTGTTGATGACAAAATATAATGTTATGATGAGTAAAACTTAAGATTAGATGTATGTTTTGAAAGCATATGTAAGTTTTACTTCTTCTCCCCCTTTTTTTCGAAACAAAAAGCAAACCTAATGAAGTAATAACTTGTGGAATAAAAATAAGTATGATCCACGAAGCACTAGCTCCCCCTAGAATTGGGCGTCAAGTGAGAACATATAATACCTACAAAGAAAGTGTTAGTAGTAACATGTAATATAATCTTGTATGGGACGAGAAACAAGATGGAGAGCCAAAGTACATAAATAAAGCCTTGTAATAAAATATCAAAGTGTAGTGGTATATAGACCACATACAAAATGTAAAACTAAGAACAAGGTTTGTTCTTTAAAATGACTCAAAAGAAAAATAGATAAAATAGTAATATCATTCCTTTCATGCTTGAATATGGTTAATAATGGAAGTTTTGGTGAGTGATGATGTTGATGCGATCAAGGATGTGGTAGAGTATGAATCGCATCTCGTCCCTTAGTTCCATTGCAAGTTCCCTAGTGGATTGACAATGTTCGCAATGTAAATGGTGAGGGTAGCGTTGGTGGATGGTTTTAGAGTAAGTTTGATTTATGGAAGGCGGAATATGTGGTGGAAATGTTGGAAAATATGGATCAAAGTCCATGATGTTAGTGAGTGGTGGAGGGTAAGAACCTAGATGTTCTTGTAGGATAATGGGAGGTAGAGGTGGTGAGGTTGCAAGCTCTTTGTAAAGTGTGTTTGGAGATGTTGGTGGTGTTAAAAAGACTAGTTTTTTTGGGTTTAAGTTGGAGGCTATTTGGGTAGTTTGGATGATTGAAATGGAGTGGGTGGTGGACTAGACATGTGTAGTGGGATTGTTTTCGGAGTCTTAAGGAGTTCTGATAGGGTGATTTTAGGTAGAGACTCGGTAGGTGAGTGTGGTGATGAGCTTGTGGGAGATGATGGAGGTGCTACAATGTAGTCATTTGGTAAAGAGTTAGTAGTTGGTGATGGGCTTTTTGATAAAGGTTTAGCTAAACAACAAGGCCGAATGCTAATCCGTGCAGTTCTTCTAGATTTGGGTGGTGGCACTATGGAAGGTGGTAGGATGAAGTTTTGGATTTCTTGAAAAGGATTGTTTTCACTAGATGGTTCATCAATGTTTGAGGATCTTTTGGATGACATGATGATGATTATTTGTGAGGTTGAGAGTGATAGATATGCAAGCATTTTGGAACCTTATTTATAGATGAATTAATTGCAATGAATGCTAAAACCAAAATGTGAACTAAAATATAATGATTAGATATGAATTTAAGGCATGTGATCATGAGAACACAAGCATTAAGTAACATACTCATTAGTGAAGAAGCTAAAATGTTGAAAATATGAAGGTTTATAGCCAAAGTGAGAAAAATAGAATAAATTTTTTGCTTCTGTTCCACTGTTCCCACGGATCCGATCCTTTAGGGATCCGTCCAGCGTGAAAGCTGGGATCCGTGGTACTGGTGATCTCAGGCAGCTCAAATTTTTCCTTTTGAAACAATGATGCCTAATGTGTGCCCATATGCAAACTATTTGGAGTTGCGGTTATCTCAACTCCTAAAAAGGAAAAATAAACGAAGAAATGAAAAAGCATATAATTATGTGAGATAACCCGAGTGCTCCTTAATTTATTTTGCTTAAATGAATATACCCGAAAACACATATTAGTTATGTGTTCCCTTTAGCATTCAAAAGACATGAGATGCAATGAAAAAGGTTTTTACTTTGTATTAAAAATGAAGAAAGGTTTGTCCTAGACGTGAGAATGATTTTAGGAAAATGATACGGGGAGAAGTATCCTTTTAGAAATCATTTCAAAAAGTTTCTTGTAAAAAAAGATTATCTTGAGTTTTGAAAATCCCCATATTGTTTGTGAGTTGTGTGTGAAATAGAGATCCTAGACTCAAAAAAAAAATAAGGCTAACGTTTACATACCTTGTAGAATGAGAAATATTTTACGACGCTTGTTCCATGAGACCAAGACCAAGACGAAGCAAGTTGAATTGTTCCCGCTTTAACGGCTTGGTGAGGATGTTGGCTATGTTGTCTTCGGATGATACCTTCTCAATAGAAATATTTCTTTTTTGGACATTGTCTCTTAAGAAGTGATGACGGATCTCTATATGCTTGGTACGATAGTGCAACGCTGGATTTTTGCTTAAGTCAATAGCACCTTTGTTGTCGCATAAAATGGCTATGTCACTTAGATGAATGTCGTAGTCAACCAACGCTTGTTTCATCCATAGTGCTTGTTAGCATGCTTTGCCGGTGGAGACATATTCGGCTTCGGTTGTTGAAATGGCGAATACCATTTGTTTCTTCGAGAACCAAGATGTTAAGCAACATCCCATAAAAGTACATACACCACTTGTACTCTTTCGGTCAACATAATCACCTGCATGGTCAGAGTCCGCATATACAATAGTTTCTACCCCCGTTCCCTTAGGAAACCATAATCCCAATTGAGTAGTACCCTTAATGTATCTAAATATTCTTTTGACGGCCTCTAGGTGTGAGATTTTAGGGTCTTCTTGAAACCTAGCACATAGACATACACTAAACATGATATCTGGCTGACTAGCCGTAAGGTAGAGAAGACTACCAATCATGCCACGGTATTTGGTTTTATCAACGGATTGATCGTCTTCATCTTTGGTAACTTTAGTATTAGATGACATTGGTGTTCTTATGAGTTTTGACTCTTCTAAATCAAATTTCTTTAGCATTTCTTTTATGTATTTGGATTGATTATAGAAGATACCATCTTCTAGTTGTTTGATTTGTAGACCAAGAAAGAAACTTAATTCTCCCATCATACTCATTTCAAACTCATCATGCATGATTTTTGAGAAATCATCACACATGTCTTGACAAGTTGATCCGAATATAATATCGTCCATATATATTTGAACAATGATTATATGTGATTCCCTTTTCTTTGTGAAAAGTGTATTATCAACTAACCCCATGGTATAGTTGTTTTTTATTAAAAATGATTTGAGTCTATCATACCAAGACTTTGGGGCTTGTTTAAGACCTTAGAGAGCTTTCTTTAGTTTGTACATGTGGTTAGGCTTTTCGAAATTGATAAAGCCCATAGGTTGAGTTACATAGACTTCTTCATTAATAAAACCATTTAGAAAAGCACTTTTAACATCCATTTGAAAAAGTTTAAGATCATGAGCACAAGCATAAGCAAGAAGTATTCTTATAGACTCTAATCTAGCCACGGGAGCATAGGTCTCATCAAAGTCTATGCCTTCTTGTTGATTATATCCTTGGGCAACAAGTCTAGCTTTATTTTTAGACACTACACTGTTTGCATCTAACTTATTTTTATATACCCATTTAGTTCCAATTATGGTTTGGTTATAAGCTGGAGGGACAAGTGCCCAAACATTGTTAGAAATAAATTGATTTAACTCTTCTTGCATGGCCATTACCCAACTTTCATCTTTTATGGCTTCTTGCATATTTTTAGGTTATATGGTTGAGACAAAACAAAATAAACTACTTTGGTTTTGGACTTGGGATCTTAAGGTTCTTTCATTTAATCTTCCTATGACCTTTTCTACGGGATGATCTTTAGACTCTTTAATATTGATGATTTTATTGTTTAATGGTTCATCTTCTTTCTTTATATTTTCCTTGACTTCTATGGCTTCACTTTCAATTAATTTGTCATCGACAAGAGGTAGAGTAGGTTTAGGTGGACTTTCATCAAATTTTACATTTAAGGATTCTTCAACCTTCATGGTTTCTTTATTTAGTATAACATAAGCTTTACTATTAGGAGAGTAACCTAAGAAGATATCTTCGGTTGATTTAGGATCAAATTTAGTTAGGTAATCTCTAGTGTTAAGTAAGAAACATTTACTACCAAAAACTCTAAAATGTTCTAGCATAGGCTTTTTGCCTCGAAGTAACTCGTATGGAGTTTTACCCAAGAATGGTCTAATTAGGACACGGTTAAGTATATAGGTTGATGTGTCGACGGCATTGCACCAAAATTTTTGAGGAATAGATTGCTCATTAATCATGGTGCAACTCATTTCTTTTAAGGTTCTATTTTTCCTTTCAACTACCTCATTTGATTGTGGAGTGCGAGGAGCCGAGAAATTGTGAGTAATATGTCACACCCCCAAATTACCTGTTTTGCAGCGGAATGGAATTCCTGGGGATTGACTGTCATAGCATCACAATCACAGTTATATTGAACGACCTAAAATGTCGTTTGGAAATACATCGTTTGATTTAATAAAATAATCAGAGTTACAACATAGGTCCCAAAAGTTTACAAAGTTTGCGGAAATATAAATATATTACAAGTCCAAATGATGTTTTTGAAAGAAAGTGCCATAATGTACAATGTTATAAGTCGACGCCGCGACTCAAAAGGTGGTTCCTAAACCATGTCATGATGATAATGCCTCAGTTACCTAAAAATACATTGCTAAAACGGTCAACAATAATGTTGGTGAGAAATCATAGGTTTATGTAAATGTTTTATACGACTACGCAAGTATAGATCAGGCATGACAATCATGTCACGTAAAAATGTTACTGGTATGACAAACATGTCACATAAAAATGTTACAATTGCTTTAAGCCCATGACACCGAAACGAGACTGTTCATAATGTAGGCCCCAAAAGAGTGTTTGCCAGACAACTCAATAATGTTATTAAATGAGATGCATCCGTATGACTAGTTGGGATTCACCAACCCGGATGGAGGCGTCACCCTCGATAGATCTATCCACTCACCCTCGCTTCTAAGATTAACGGTTCATGTTCAGGTAAAGGGGACTTTCAATTGGCAATGCGGTAACTTAAGCAATGTAAATGAATTTAACATACTTGGTATCGTAATAAAAATGTTGTGCAATGTATTCTCCCCCGTAGGTTTGAAAATAATTAAAAGCATGTACGACGGGGCTATGAAAACTCACTTGATAAACTGGTATGATGACAAGAGTGAGTACACTGAGGTATAGCGTGATACTTTAATCTGGACCTATTACGAATGATATGGTATGTAATGAGTTGCAATGTAATGTTATGATATGCATGCATTACGTATGTTATTTATACCATTTGCGGGTTTTGAAAATAATACTTATCGTTGAAAAATACTCTTTTGACGTCTTGACCCATCCAAAATCACTTTACAAGTATTTACGTCAAAATGTCATCCTTCAATGGTTTCGTAATGATTTATGGTGAAATTTTCACTTTTCGTCGTAAAATAATGTCGTCGGAAATTTCATAAAAGTGACAAAAATGGCTTTGAAAAACTAGTCGTAAAATGGTGTACGTCGATCGTTAGGAAACGAACTCGACGGTTTTGGAAAGCTTGTATCAAAATCTAAAAGTTTCAGTTCAGGAGTTTTCGACATAAAGGTCTCGAACATAAAGATAATAAGGGTTAAAGATGGTGATTTTGTCTAATTGTTGTGTAAAAAGTGAGTTTCGGCCAAGTTTGAGCAACCGTAATTAATTTATTAAAACTCCGCTATACAAACAGTTGATTGTTTTGAAAAATATGCTCGGTGATCTTGATTTTATTAGAAGACATTTCGTTTCAAAAAGTTCCACATCATTGATAAAAACAGCCGCTAACATGGTCGTTTTAGTTACCGTAATGCTTATCTCGTAAAAATAATATAGTTTTTCAGAAAATAATAGTTACGGCAATTTTATGAAAACGTGCATATCTTCGTCGTTTCAAATCCGTTTTCTACGTATTATATGTCCTTAGCTTCGTATCAAAGTATACTAATATATTTTTGACAAGTCGAAATAATTTATGAAGCTTAAGGCTCGTTTTTGACTCGAATAAAGTAAAAATAACTTGCTGAAATTTCTGAAAAATATATATTTCGTCGTCAAACTTTAAAAATTCATAACTTCTTCGTTATAACTCCGTTTTTATCCGTTCAAGCGGCCACGGATTCGTTTTAAAGTATATTTTCTAAATATAAAGGCCAAAAATTCGTGCCTACTGTCGGATTTTCCAGAAAATCAAAACAAGGACAGAACACTTTTTATACTTATCAAAAATAGTTTTTCTCGTACCAAACCTATTCTAATCTCTTCAAATCAACTCCAAAGCTAATCTAATCCTACCATACACCTTCTTAGGGTGTCATGGGTTCCTAAACATCATCAAGACCAAAGTATACCAAGGGGATAATTATAGGATGACCTTATATATATATTTCTAAAAATCATGTAAAAATGGTATAAACAACACAAATCATGCATGATTGCTCCAAAAATGAAGAGATACTTATGAAATGAAAAGGAGATATGAAAAATATAAATGATAGGCTTACAAGTATTATGATGAGGTGCAAAGAACAAGGTTTAGCCTAAATACTCTAGATTTTTATTTCAAAATCTTAATAAGAGTATTATCTAGATTGTAATACTTGTGCTTGAGAAAAAAAAATGATGATCCCTTGGAACCTCTTGAATGGCCGGTTTGAGGAGGAAACAAAGAGAGAAGAAAAAGATTTTTACTAACTTGAATAATGAGATACATGTATGAGATAAATTTATGAAGTAAGACTTTTAGTATAAGTGTAAATTTCAACAATCAAAGAAACCATACCATCATTTATTACCACCCTCCCCTTGGTCGGCCAAGGGGGAGGGATTTGGTAAAATATCTTGTTTTTTTTTTTTTTTTTTTTTTTTTTTTTTTTTTTTTTTTTTTTTTTTCCTTACTTGTATATAATTTGTGTAATTGTTAAAAAGGTAGTAAAATGTATAAGTAAAGATAAAGGGTAGTTTTTAGGTAAAAATAATTTTTAAAAGATCAAAATAGAATGTAATGAAATAATAAAAATTGTAAAAATACATTCCTTGTAAAATTTGAGTGATATAAAAATTTTCGTGTAGTTTTTAAGAAAAACGTTGTAACAATATAAATTTAACGATTTATATACAAAATAAATTTAGAACACTAGGTAAACTCAAAATATAGTTTTTATAAACTAAATATAAGTATAAAAATATACCGGGATCATTTTTGAAATAACGGATTAAATATTCAAAATAATAACTCACGCGATAACGTTTATTTAATATAAAATTTACGCGATAAAGGTGAAATGCAATGTCATGAATGAATTAACATGATGCAAATGATGTTAATGAAATGTAGACTAAACTTAGTCCATATGAAATGTACGTGATGTTATTATCATGAATTCGCCGCTAAACCATAAAGGTTACGCGAATTTGGAACACGTAAACCTAGTTTACGATAAATGTTGAAATTGTAAGGCATGAATTGTTTTGAGAAATGACCTGAAATTGCGAGTTGTCACATTCGCCCAACCAAAAAGGAATTCAGTCCCTGAATTCAGTTCGTGTTAGTCTATCGAATTTTTGAGTTCATGATGAATAACGAGGAAAGAAGGTATGGAGAGTGTCGTTACGGTTATCGATGATTGAGAGCGTACAAAACATCGTAGTAGAGAAAAGTATGGGATGAGTATCTCCAATGAGTAACACTTTGAATTTGGAATATGTGAAAATTTTGCTTGCACTAAGATTTATAAATAACTGCTCCCAACATAACGTGATCCCTCCAGAATTAGACATAGTTAGCTAGGCTATGTATAATTAAGGAACGATGACGTGACGTTCGGTTTAGTTGTTATAACTCTCAATGTTTACAAGGATTTATACCGTGTCGTTAAAATGATAGTTAAAGTAAAAAGGAAGTAAGATTCTCGTAAGTAATAACAAATCGGAAAGAAAATGAGTACGATAGATGAGAATATATTTTACAACGAGTGGTTTAGCAAAAGTAGTACATCTTAAGTTATAAAGATTCGGATACGATGGAAAACATAAACTTAGTACAACATGGTACATAAAGAAAAACAAGACTGTTAGTTTCCGAACTTCTTCAGTCTTCCGCGTCATTGATACCTTGACGAGCTTCTCCTCCTCCTAACATGTATGCATTCCCATGAGCACCTTCAACTTGTTGACCTTGGTTTTGAGGACATTGATTCCTATAGTGTCCTTGCTCCCCACATCCGAAGCATGTGACTACGGCTTTACCTTTACAATCCCTTGCTAGATGTCCCGGTTTTCGGCATTCACGGCACTTGGCATGGCAAAGACCCGAGTGATGGAAATTACATCGATTACATAGTGGTTGAGTTCCAACATATCCTTTTCCTTTGCAGTCCTTAGCAAGGTGTCCCACTTTTTGACAGATAAAGCATATACCACATGGACCATCATGATGTAGCGTGCATTGATGACATCGTGGTAAGTTTCCAGTATAAGTTCTTTCCTTTGTTGGTGCAGCAACATAAACCCTGGCGGCTTCTTGTCTTCTATTCTGTTGTTGGTGATGGTTAGTGTTACGGTTTTGGTTGTTGTTGTAACCTCCTTGGTCATTTTCCCATTTCCTTTTGTTGTTGTTGATTTGGTTATCGTCGTTGTTGTTGTTGTTTTGGTTATTGTGGTAGTTGGTGCGGTTGTTGGTATTGTTGTTATGGTTGGTGTTGGTGATATTGCCTCTCTTTATTACTTGTGCCATGAGTACTTGAGCAATACGGGTAGATTCTTCAATTGTTTGTGGATCGAAAGGAGTTACATCTCCTTGTATACTTTGTGGAAATCCTCCAATGAAATTCTCCAATAGTTTCTCATTGTCCAAAACCATAGCTGGGCAAAGAACATCCAACTCTTGAAATCTTTTGATGTAAGCAAGTCTAGCAGTTTCAGCAGCAGTTGTGGCCTCGGTAACAGCAGCTATTGTTGCTCGTTCTTTCCTTAGTGCCTCGGCTATACAATCATCTACATACTTTTGGATAGCAGCTAGTGTCATTTCTGGTGCAGCTTTCTTCGGCGCCATAACTCTTCAAAATAAAAGGGAAATGAGACGTAGTCAAATCCTACGTTAAGAATAAGCGCTCTAAAGAGAAGTGATAGAAGGTGATAAGTTTGAGTTTTTTTTTTTTTTTTTTTTATCGACGGGTTCCGAAAAGATGGGTTATGAGGTGTTGTAAGTGCTTCAAACGTATGATGGTTTAGTGACTTAGTGTGTGAATAAAGTGTAACTCGACATGTTAGTGGTGAAACAAAGGAGTGAGAGTGACTTCGCCCTATTTAAAGGTTTATCTCGGTATTCAACGTTATCGGTGATGAGTTGATTGATGTGAAAATTGTGATAGGGAATGACAAGGAATTCTCCACATTAGAGTATGAAGAAAGAATAATGGAATGGGCATTTAAAGGCATCCATGTGACAATCGATATGAAATGAAAGTAAATAACTCGAAAAATGTACGTATAAACCGCATGTAAAGTGAACATGCACTTATGATGAAATGATGAGATGCTATGATAATGTAGTTATAGTCTAGGGTCAATGATGCAACCTAGTTCTCTATAACTGAAGCTCTGATGCCAATCTGTCACACCCCCAAATTACCTGTTTTGCAGCGGAATGGAATTCCTGGGGATTGACTGTCATAGCATCACAATCACAGTTATATTGAACGACCTAAAATGTCGTTTGGAAATACATCGTTTGATTTAATAAAATAATCAGAGTTACAACATAGGTCCCAAAAGTTTACAAAGTTTGCGGAAATATAAATATATTACAAGTCCAAACGATGTTTTTGAAAGAAAGTGCCATAATGTACAATGTTATAAGTCGACGCCGCGACTCAAAAGGTGGTTCCTAAACCATGTCATGATGATAATGCCTCAGTTACCTGAAAATACATTGCTAAAACGGTCAACAATAATGTTGGTGAGAAATCATAGGTTTATGTAAATGTTTTATACGACTACGCAAGTATAGATCAGGCATGACAATCATGTCACGTAAAAATGTTACTGGTATGACAAACATGTCACATAAAAATGTTACAATTGCTTTAAGCCCATGACACCGAAACGAGACTGTTCATAATGTAGGCCCCAAAAGAGTGTTTGCCAGACAACTCAATAATGTTATTAAATGAGATGCATCCGTATGACTAGTTGGGATTCACCAACCCGGATGGAGGCGTCACCCTCGATAGATCTATCCACTCACCCTCGCTTCTAAGATTAACGGTTCATGTTCAGGTAAAGGGGACTTTCAATTGGCAATGCGGTAACTTAAGCAATGTAAATGAATTTAACATACTTGGTATCGTAATAAAAATGTTGTGCAATGTATTCTCCCCCGTAGGTTTGAAAATAATTAAAAGCATGTACGACGGGGCTATGAAAACTCACTTGATAAACTGGTATGATGACAAGAGTGAGTACACTGAGGTATAGCGTGATACTTTAATCTGGACCTATTACGAATGATATGGTATGTAATGAGTTGCAATGTAATGTTATGATATGCATGCATTACGTATGTTATTTATACCATTTGCGGGTTTTGAAAATAATACTTATCGTTGAAAAATACTCTTTTGACGTCTTGACCCATCCAAAATCACTTTACAAGTATTTACGTCAAAATGTCATCCTTCAATGGTTTCGTAATGATTTATGGTGAAATTTTCACTTTTCGTCGTAAAATAATGTCGTCGGAAATTTCATAAAAGTGACAAAAATGGCTTTGAAAAACTAGTCGTAAAATGGTGTACGTCGATCGTTAGGAAACGAACTCGACGGTTTTGGAAAGCTTGTATCAAAATCTAAAAGTTTCAGTTCAGGAGTTTTCGACATAAAGGTCTCGAACATAAAGATAATAAGGGTTAAAGATGGTGATTTTGTCTAATTGTTGTGTAAAAAGTGAGTTTCGGCCAAGTTTGAGCAACCGTAATTAATTTATTAAAACTCCGCTATACAAACAGTTGATTGTTTTGAAAAATATGCTCGGTGATCTTGATTTTATTAGAAGACATTTCGTTTCAAAAAGTTCCACATCATTGATAAAAACAGCCGCTAACATGGTCGTTTTAGTTACCGTAATGCTTATCTCGTAAAAATAATATAGTTTTTCAGAAAATAATAGTTACGGCAATTTTATGAAAACGGGCATATCTTCGTCGTTTCAAATCCGTTTTCTACGTATTATATGTCCTTAGCTTCGTATCAAAGTATACTAATATATTTTTGACAAGTCGAAATAATTTATGAAGCTTAAGGCTCGTTTTTGACTCGAATAAAGTAAAAATAACTTGCTGAAATTTCTGAAAAATATATATTTTGTCGTCAAACTTTAAAAATTCATAACTTCTTCGTTATAACTCCGTTTTTATCCGTTCAAGCGGCCACGGATTCGTTTTAAAGTATATTTTCTAAATATCAAGGCCAAAAATTCGTGCCTACTGTCGGATTTTCCAGAAAATCAAAACAAGGACAGAACACTTTTTATACTTATCGAAAATAGTTTTTCTCGTACCAAACCTATTCTAATCCCTTCAAATCAACTCCAAAGCTAATCTAATCCTACCATACACCTTCTTAGGGTGTCATGGGTTCCTAAACATCATCAAGACCAAAGTATACCAAGGGGATAATTATAGGATGACCTTATATATATATATTTCTAAAAATCATGTAAAAATGATATAAACAACACAAATCATGCATGATTGCTCCAAAAATGAAGAGATACTTATGAAATGAAAAGGAGATATGAAAAATATAAATGATAGGCTTACAAGTATTATGATGAGGTGCAAAGAACAAGGTTTAGCCTAAATACTCTAGATTTTTATTTCAAAATCTTAATAAGAGTATTATCTAGATTGTAATACTTGTGCTTGAGAAAAAAAATGATGATCCCTTGGAACCTCTTGAATGGCCGGTTTGAGGAGGAAACAAAGAGAGAAGAAAAAGATTTTTACTAACTTGAATAATGAGATACATGTATGATATAAATTTATGAAGTAAGACTTTTAGTATAAGTGTAAATTTCAACAATCAAAGAAACCATACCATCATTTATTACCACCCTCCCCTTGGTCGGCCAAGGGGGAGGGATTTGGTAAAATATCTTGTTTTTTTTTTTTTTTTTTTTTTTTTTTTTTTTTTTTTTTTTTTTTTACTTGTATATAATTTGTGTAATTGTTAAAAAGGTAGTAAAATGTATAAGTAAAGATAAAGGGTAGTTTTTAGGTAAAAATAATTTTTAAAAGATCAAAATAGAATGTAATGAAATAATAAAAATTGTAAAAATACATTCCTTGTAAAATTTGAGTGATATAAAAATTTTCGTGTAGTTTTTAAGAAAAACGTTGTAACAATATAAATTTAACGATTTATATACAAAATAAATTTAGAACACTAGGTAAACTCAAAATATAGTTTTTATAAACTAAATATAAGTATAAAAATATACCGGGATCATTTTTGAAATAACGGATTAAATATTCAAAATAATAACTCACGCGATAACGTTTATTTAATATAAAATTTACGCGATAAAGGTGAAATGCAATGTCATGAATGAACTAACATGATGCAAATGATGTTAATGAAATGTAGACTAAACTTAGTCCATATGAAATGTACGTGATGTTATGATCATGAATTCGCCGCTAAACCATAAAGGTTACGCGAATTTGGAACACGTAAACCTAGTTTACGATAAATGTTGAAATTGTAAGGCATGAATTGTTTTGAGAAATGACCTGAAATTGCGAGTTGTCACATAATACCATTAGCATCACAAAAAGCTCCAAATGGCACTTCATTATCAAATTCCCGACCATGATCCGTTCTAATTGACACTATAGGACTTCCTAGTTGTCTTTGGATTTTCTTACTTAATATTTCAAAGTAATTGAATGTTTCAGTTTTATTCTTTAGAAATTTAGTCCATGTGTACCTAGAGTAATCATCCACTATAACCAAAGTATAGAAGTTACCTCCATAACTTTGAATAGCGGATGGACCAAATAAATCCATATGAAGTAGTTCTAGACACTTACTAGTAGAAACCATATTTTTAGCTTTATGACTAGCATGGACTTGCTTTCCTATGTTACAAGCATCACAGAAATGATATTCGTATTTTAATTTGGGTAGGTCTCTTACTAGTTCTGTAGATGATAGCGATTGAAGAAGTCGCACATTGGCGTGACCCAATCTTCGATGCCATAAGGTCAAAGTATCATCCATAGAAGTAAGACAAAGTTTGTTTTTTGGTTCATTACCGATTTTAATGACATAGACTCCATGTTTTCTAATGCCTCTTCCTATAGTAATACCGTTTTTCAATATTTTACTACCAGTTTCACTAAAAAGTACGTTGCACTTTTTATCACATATTTGTCCTATACTTAGAAGATTGAAGTTTAGGTTTTCTACGCGACATACATCGTTAATGGTTAAGGATTTGTGAGAAATTGTACCTTAACCGATGATTTTGCTCTTGCTATTCCCAAACACCACATTTCCTCCATTGAAGGATTCGTATGTGGAAAACAAATCTTTATTACCGGTCATGTGCCTCATGCACCCGTTATCCTTGATCCATTCATCCGGATCTAAGTCGACCTTTAAGCACACCTCGTTTGAGTCATTTGTCATGAGACAAATTTCTTCGTTCTCCTCCTCACTCATTCCCCACGAACCACTTACGAACGCCTTTTGTTTATCACGTTTGGGACACTCACTAATGAAGTGATTAGGGTCCCCACATTTAAAACATGTACGTTCGTCCTTTGCTTTCTTGTTGTCTTTGCCTTTCCGGAACACCTTCTTGTCGTCATATGGTTGCTTGACATATCTTCCTTTTCTTCTAAAGAACTTCTTGAAATCTCGTACCGCCATGGCATACTCTTCGTCATCACTTTCCGAAGAAGAGGTTTCTTCATCGCTTGAGACCTTCTTGGCTTTTAAGGAAAGGGATTTGTGTTTCTCTTTCTTTTCTTTTGAGGCTTCGGAGTCTTTAGCAAGGACGAGCTCATAGACCTTTAGATTGCCTATGAGTTCATCGAGAGTGAGGATTGACAAGTCTTTGGATTCTTCGATGGCCGTCACCTTTGATCTCCACTTAGATGGAAGCGCCCTTAGATATCTCCTGACATGATTACGACTAGAAAAAGACTCATCAAGTGCTTGTAATGAAGTAATGATAGTATTAAAGTTAGCAAAAGAATTATCTATACTATCCTCATCTGATATTGAAAATTGTTTATATTGTTGAACAAATAAATCTATTTTGTTAATTTTAACTTGTTGATTTCCTTGGTGAGTTACAACTAAAGAATTCCAAATTTCTTTAGAGGTTTTAAGCATAGAAATTCTTTCAAATTCATTTTTGGGTAAAACATTATATAAAACCATTTTTGCTTCACTATTTTTGGAAATATTTTTCTTTTGATCGTCGGTGAAGCAATCATGAGGGATGTTTATTTCGTTGCTGGTTTTATCATCTTTTGTAGTGGCTTGAAAGTCACCTTCAACAATGATGTACCAAAGATCAATATCTTTTGACTTCACATAAGTTTCAAATCTATTTTTCCAATAAATAAAATAAAACCATTTGTTTCAAGTAGTGGAGGTCGTTGCATAGATTGCCCTTCTTTATAATTTTGAAAAACTCATTGTGATAGAAAAGTTTTTAAAATACAATTTAATTTAAAACTTTTGTAAACCTTGCTCTTGATGCCAATTATGGAAAACTAGAAGGGGGGGGGGGTTGAATAGTTTTTCCGATTTTAAGTTTAGTTTCAAAAACTTTAGATTTGATATTATGTGAATTCGTATGGACGGATAGAAAGTGTAAAGCAATAAGTAAAGTAAATAATGAAATCAAGTAAAGTAAAGGATACAGAGTAGTGACACTAGTGATTTATAGTGGTTCGGCTACAAGGACACATTCCTTGTCGTATTCCAGTCCCCGAGTTCCCCATTCGAGAGTTCAAGCACTATGTCAACAAGCTCCTTCAACATGGCGGAGAAGCCTCACAACGTCACTTACACTTTATCCGGTACAAAGCTAAATACCAAGTCCTTAACACGGCGGACCAAACCAACACAACTATTACACAACAACTATGTGAAATATGAAATACAAGATCTTGGTACAGAAATCTTGTAGAGGAAAAAATCAATCAAGGACCCCTTGCTTGGATGACTTGTAGTATCTTATGATCTTGCCTTTGAGAAGGACCTATACGAGAACCACAACAAAAGAAAGAAGAACTACTAGATAGATCAAATTCCACCCCAAAATGTGAGGTTCGCCCCTAGATCTATAGGAATTAAAGCATTCATCTTTAATACTTAGTGAGTGTACCGGTAGTATACTAGATTCTAGAACTTGTTTTGTGATGCATTCCAAGATCGCTAGTGAGACTACATTCGTGTAGTTAGGATTAACTAAATGATAAGAGGAATTATGATAACCCTTGTTTTAAACATGTAATTTAATTACGTCATCCACATTGGTTGAGTAATTTTCCCCACACCCTTGCGATGTACTCATCTTTAGTACACGATACCCCTAGTTAACCCCCTCAGAGCCTATCTTTTTCGCGGTTCTCGTGATGTTTCGGTTTTTGGAATATCAATGAAGAACATTGTTTACTATCCACCCCCAAATGTTACATCCAAATCGCCTTAGCCTACCTTGTATGCACTCATCTTTAGTGCATTATTGTTATCATTGTTAAACCCTTAGTTCAATTATCTAGTTACTTGCATGGTTGCTAAGTCGAGTCATATATTTTGTACACAGTTTTGGGACTATTGAGATTCATGGGTTAAAGTAATATTTTATGGAGTAACGGGAAAGAACGATAAATTCAAATTTTCTTTGTCTACGTAATTAAGTACTCCAAGTGTTTTGATCTTTTCAAATCGGGTCAATTAGTGTTAGTGAAATAAAAACTTAAGTGTAGGGATGCTCCTATAAATCCTTTTTTTTGATGTTATCGTAGAGGATGGTAGAGTAAAATGGTATGAAAAAAATCGAAAAAAAGAAAAAAGAGTTAGTGAAAAAAAAAAGAGAAAAAACATACGGGCTACCATCCTATGTCTATCTTTATATTTATGTTTTTAAGTTTATATTTATGTTTTGTTTCAAGTTATTTAGTGTTAGTGAGTCGAGTCTTGGCTTAGCAATTCCACGCTTTACATGCTTGTAGCATAAGATTTTTGACTTGCCACCAATAAATATCCCCTTATCCAACAAAACCCTTTACTTCCCTACCCTTTAGCCTAACATTACAACCCTTGTAAAGACCTCTTAGATAGTTATTCCTAGGTGCTTACGCCAAAGCGGTGGAGGTTTGATCTATTCTCAAACCTATGGTAATCTATGTACTATGCCAGGTAGTGAGTGTTTATCTTTCATTTCGTTACATATTATATTTCATATAAACCCGAGAGATGAGTGAACCCAAACACCAATTGTGAGGTGCTAGTGTATAATTTCCGTGCTTGTTATGAATATTGTGGCGCTTGTACTTGTTGTAAACTATTTTAAAGCAAAGCTACATGCCCTCTAACTTATAAATTGAATGGCTAAAAGCACATTTTCTTGAGGACAAGCAAATTCCAAGTGTAGGGATTATTGATAAGTTTTTAAAACATACATTTTTAGGGGGTCATTTACGCCCTAAATCGACACAGTTTATATCAGTTACTACTTAAAATCATTCCTAGGTCTTTTGAAAGAAAAATGCTGGAATGAAGCATATTTGCACGAAAAGGATCAAAAACATGAAGAAAAAGGCAAAGTCAAGATCCAAGGCAATTCTGCAAGCCTGACGGCGTTCCAATCAAAGGGAGACGTCGTCCCTAAGGAAGAAATATAATTAGAATACACGCGATGGCTCAAGTGAAAAAGAGGTTCTAAAGCATGACGGCGTCACGCCTAAACTCTGGAAGGCGTCTCCCTTATTTTCTACACCAGACGCCCAAGAACCATCTAAAGACGATGTCCTTCATGAAGACAGACGACGTCACACTCATAAACTGACGCCGTCCCAACGATGACTTGGCCCAAACGAAACCCTAAAGACGGCGACCTGACGGCTTCACCAGCAAAAGGCGACACCATCGCACTTGTAAATCTATATATATAATTTGATTCTTCTGCATTTAGAGATGTAGAATTTTGGAGAGCAAACCCTAACTCGTGTGTAGTCCCCAACTTGGACAGTATTTTAGGGTCCTAAACCCTTCTTTACATCATAAGATAAGTTTGTTAATCCATCATATCATTATGTCTACCCTATGTTAAATTGTTTGTGTGTATGCATGCTTATTTATCACGAGTAGCTAAATTACTATTGTGTTTGCTTAGATCCATGAAACCTAGTTGTTAATTATTGTTAGGTTGTCTCTTGTCTTGATTGGTAGACGCTATAGTAAGGAAAATTGGCTTCTTCTTTAATTGTTGCGAGCTTGAACGTCCTAAATAGCAAAAAGCTTGAGAGTGCACTTGAGCCATCGTTGTGTTTATTGCATGAGTTTTAGCTTTAAGATAATAGAGTATTCAGGGGAGATACTACAGTACTTGGCGATCTCGGATAGTCTAGAGGAGAATTACAATTCATAGAACTAGGGAATTAAACACCCCCTATGACCAAACAGAATACAGGGTAGGCGACGTTGTGATAGGTTTGGTTCTACCTCGTGGAAGAACTCGGTGTTTAGCTTAGTACCGGAAAAAGTGTAATCGACGTTGTAAAGGCTTCTCCGCCATAAGGAGTTGGTGTCGTGTAGTGAAGCAACTCTCGAGTAGGTGACTCGGGGAGTGGAGTAGGGCAAGGAAGGTGTCCTTGTAGCCGAACCACTATAAATCCTCGTGTTGGTTTGTCTATCCTTTTACTTATCGCTTTACTTTTATTCTTGCATTATGTTGTTTATTTTCTATGTGGTTGATGCCTATGTTTGTGATACATACTTGGTTTTTCATATAATCATAAACTATATTTAACACTTTACATATTATGACACGCTTGATCAAGAAAAAGCAACCGGACTAATAATGATGAAACTTGATTTATAATGAACCATTAATCTTGCGGAATCTTATGTGATATTAAGGGGTTGGCCTTACATGTCATAATGCGTTAAATACATCCTCGCGTCGAGATTAACAAATGCAATGGTTTATACTATATTTGATACAAAAGTTTTAAGTTTGAAACGGAAACGTATTCACCCCCCCCCCTCTACGTTTTCACAATTGGTATCAGAGCGGGTTGGCTCTAGTTTTTAAAACAAATAGTTTTCAAAACGAGTAAGGTCCTTGTATAAAATTTTTGGTGAATTCAAGCATAATATGAAAAGTGTTTTGTTGATTTTATTTTCTTTGAAGTTTTGTTGTTAGATATCTTGTTAATCAAGCTTGAATAAAGGTAAAAATGGATAATATAACTTCACTAAAAAGTCTACAAAGGTTAAACCTTTTCGTCGGGTCAAAACATGCATTTTTGTAATTCTGTGTCAGATCCGCGGATCCCTCAGGTTACACTGGACGGATCCCTCAAGCAAGGGATCCGTGGGATCCGTGGTACAGAAGACAGTTTTTGTCTGAATTTCAAAAATTCATAACTAATTAACCGTAAGTCGTTAGAAGTCGTGCCACCTATCGTTTTAAAGGTATTTGAGTCTACTTTCATTTAAAAATGATTTCATAAACTGATTCAAAACAAAAATTTACAGAATCATTGATTTATAATAGAGAGTCATTTTTCAGTCATAACTTTGGCACAAACTTTTGATCTAATTGGAGACGGATGTTTTCGTCTTTGAATAACAATGTGTCCTCTTTTGAAATTAAGGTTTTGATCATATTTATAAAAGAAACTAATCAAGCTTGGTATACATGTTTAACACAAAGCGATGAAAAGAACTTTCGTATGCTATGCTAAATGATATATTGTCTTCCTTGCATTACATGATTATTTGCTTATCTCAAATAGCTTTTGTGCTTGTTTGATTGAATAACACATGTGGTTTCCCTTACCTTGCTATTCATTCTCTTGCTTGTCGAGTTAGTAATTTTCTACTAATCAATGTGCTACTTGAAGGAGTGTTTGGGATAACATCTAGTTGTGTCGAAAATGTTAGTTGAAAAATGTTTAAAACATATAACACACTAAATGGCTTTTTGAATGAGTTTGTCATGTGTGCAACATAAATGTTTTATGTGCTTATATGATTTCTTGATTTCATATTTTCTTGTATCGTTTTCTAAAAACAACAAGAATGTACATCGGATCATAACCTACACTTGTGTTGATGATGTACTCTCCCGTTTTCCTTTTCATGATCGCTCTCCAAGCTTCATAGTAGGATTGACAACTTGATTATTTCATCCGATATACTCAAGTAAATTATTTTGCAACGCAAATATAATTGTTCATATCCGAAAGTCCAAACTCAAGCTTTCCAACAACATATGTTGAACTAGCTCATCCAACCATCTTTTTGTTCACCATATGGACAACTTTTAATTTTTTAACTCCTTCGTCACCTTAGTTGTTTCAAGTATAATATAAATAAAAATGAAGCAAAGTATCATCATTGTTACTCTTCGATAGGACATTGTAGGAATATAAATTTTCCTAACTTGAGAATGAATACTGGAGAACTTATTGCACTAGAAACTCAATTTAATCTAACGGTTGAATTGCTTCCTTGATAGAAGTTGGGTATGTGGAATCCCCCGTAAAAATGGTCGTGTTTAGCCGTAATTGAGCACCGCTAGTAATAGTCTCATATTCATTCTCTCACTTGAGAAATTTATACTCCTATGTTTTCCTAAAGTAAGTTTACAATGGAAATACTTTGCATTGTCTTAGGATTACTAATCAAACAAGTTGTAAAATTAATTTTTCTTTTAGTTAATCACAACCACTTGCCTAATCAAGCGACTATCTTGCTTTGATCGAGAAGAGCTACATGACTTCATGGACGAAGCTCATTGTATGCTAATCACAATCCATAATGACTAGATTGTCCTAAACTAGCACCTAACAACTCTTTTGCCTTGAACACCATCATGTGCTCTTTTCTTTCTAGACACATACCTTTCATGTCATTGTTAGTGTAAATGATTTACTAATCTAGACCTTAAATATGTTTTGGGCTTCTTGAATAGTGCTTGTTAAGTTTGCTAAACATTTGTGTTAGTTGTGAGCTCGATCTCATTTGATTACCTATATGTGATCTCTACATGCTCTCCTTGCTTTGCTTAACATGTATACAGGTATGCTTGCTGTAGAAACAATTTGTTTCATAATTCGAAACATAGAGTAAAATTCTGCAACTATTCTATTAAGAAAATCTATCTCAGACGCCGAATCCCTTAGATGTAACTAGACGGATCCCTCAAGTGAAGGATCCGTGGGATCCAGGTGGAAAGAAGTTCCTTTCTAGCCTTCTTGCATCAATCCAACATTCTAGACCTTATTGGACTAGTTAAACATGCTACATTAGCATCACTTAAACTTTCCTTAGGCTCAGTCAATCTCACATTCACTCATGGAGACTTAGGATCACATTCGAAGTATTTTTTAATTTATCATTACTTCAAAACTCAACATCTTTCCGCCCCAATGTTTACACATTGTTCCTATCATCTCAAAACACCTAGTTTGATACTTCTCTCAATTTTAGCAAATTGATTTTAGTCATCCTTACCTCAAAATAGGCCAAAAACTAGTTTTAATTTCTTATGATTTTTAAGGAATTTTCCAAATCTATCTTAAGTCATCATCTGATCTCTAGGATCATTTAACACAACTTAACACTCTCAAATTTCTTCGTGTCATCTTTAATCATCCACTGGTGCTCATAAAGCCCCATTTCCTTCCATAAAAGGAAATCATTAGCTACCATCAATCATTTTCCCTTGATCATTTAAGTACTCTTTCATTTAAGACACTTAGGAAGACTGAAATACTCAAGGAGGTATAGGCTTTAGACCTTACAAACATCATTTTTATCCTTTCCTAACTACTGAGAGTTGGATCCCTAGGATTAGCCTAGACGGATCCCTCATTGGAGGGAACCGTGGGATCCGGGAGACAAATTCATGTCAACTCTAGCTAAAACAATCATTTAAGTCCATCTTCATGTAAGACACTTAATAGACTGAGTAACTTAGGATATGTAGGTGCTAGACCTTGCTAGAACCCAATCACCTCTTTTTTACCTTATCTGTTAGCCGGATCCCTAGACTTAAGCTAGCCGGATCCCTCTAGTGAGGGAACCAGTGGAACCGTGGAACAGTAGGTACTTTATCTCTTTAGATAATCATTTCAAATTTCCTTTTTCCCACACATGTACTTGTTCAACACTTAGGATTATCATTTTCTTATATGTCTATAAATGAGTTGCAATTATATGATCCTTTGCGTGTTCTTTCTTTTCGTTTCATGATTTTATGTGAACAATTTATCCATTTGTATAAATGTTTTCCTTTTGTACTAACTCTTTTGGATTCTTGTAGGATGACAATGGTTGATTTCATCATCAAGTCAAGTTGTGCTCATTCACACATTTTTTTATATTCCTAATCTTGCATCATCCTAACCATCTTACTTCACTTTTATCACTACTCACAAAGTCATCATGTTTACCACCTCTATTGAGTCATCAACCAAGTCAAAGATTCACCTTGATACCTTTCATCACCGTGTCCAAGGTCTAGTTCATGAACTACGTGATGAAGTATGTTTCATGTTCTACCACATCCTACTTGTGTCAACCACAACCACAAGCTACTTGTGTCAACCACATCCTACAAGTGTCTCACTACCACTACAATTCATGGTCGCTCAACCATCCTACACAAACATCTATGTTGTCAAAAGCCAAGTGAATTTCGTAATGAAATGCGTCTCATCCCTAAGCACATTTTTTTTCTTACCTTGAACAAACCTTACAACCTCTAAACCAACCATGATGATGCAAGTAGTAGGATTATTCTCTTTTTGACACTAATCCTTTCTTTGTAGGTTCATATATATACACTTTGATGTGTATGGGATTCTCGTCTATTTATGGACGAAATTTTACACTAATTTTTTTGTAGGTTGTTCTTGACAGCCTCGAGCTAGGGGGAGCTTCCGTCGAGTATTTATAAAGTGCATCATATGACTTACTCGTCCAAGGACGAATATAATTTTGCACTAACTTTTTGTTTTGTAGATTTTCAAAACACACTAGGAGAACTTGGCGCTCTAAATAAAGGGGAATTTTTCGTCAAAACAAAAACATTGCAAATTTTGCAATAATTTCATCTTAGCCTTCCTAAAATACTTGATGCCCTTAACAAGGGGGAGCAACCGTCAAGGGAGAGCATGCACACATTCATTCTTCAAAATTCCTTTATGTTTCAACAAAAGGGAGATTTCTTTCTCATCATATATGTTTTTTAACACTAACCTTGATGTAGGTTAAGCCTAAAACATTTGATCCATTGAGCCGTTGGCAATAATGGTTACAATTCAAAGGATATTTCTTTTTTGTTTATTTGATTCTCTAGGTTCCTCTTAAAGGCGAGATCACCACCTCTTGAAGACATGAAAGCTCAAGGTCATGAGTTGCAAAGCTTCGTCATTAGTGTTTCGTGTTGAAGGTATTGGCGTGGTGTAACGCCCCGACCCGCCAAGGGTAAAGGAATCACAAGTAATGGTGTCATATCAAAGCAAAACATTCATAACCAAAAGAAAGTCTTAACATAAATGCGGAAAAATCCAAGTCAAAAGACTTCAATACATAGGTCCCAGCGGAAACATAATAAACTTCAACATAATATCCGAAATAAAATAAGTCTAAAGGGTATCATAAGAAATCAAAGCTAAAACTCTAAGGTAAGTCCACTCAAGCACTCATCCCAAAGCAAACCCAGCTTCCAATGCTTAGATACCTGCCGCGGAAGAAAAGAAAAGTGCGGCTGAGCTTCAAAAGCCCAGTGAACAGATATGAAAGCAAAAGCGAATACTAAACGATAACGGATACGAAATAAAGTGAATGAGCAATAGCAAAATCATAATCATTTTATAAGCATAAATCGTAATTTCAAAAGATATTTATAGTCAACTACCACGAGCCCAGAACTTATATCAGATTACATTCATATTCACACAAGGCAACATTTGTAGGGGAGACCTACCAGAGTTATGAAGGACGTGCACGCACGCAGCATCAATCATCAGATAACATATAACATATAACAGATAACAGATCTAGGATGCATCCATACGCCCCTTCCTACATATTCACAAATATGCTTCACCATCCAGAGACGTGGCAGAACATCACTCTACTGCCCTAGAGTCATATCAGAGGTGCATCACTGATACGGACATGGAACCCCCATGACTAGTTAAATATTTGGCTCGGGTGTCAAACTATCTTAGGTCAAATCAGAATGTCATAACTGACATAGATCATATTTATCAGAAAATCATTCATATTTCCAAAATCATAGTTTTCATATCAAATAGTTCAAAATCAGATGTTTCATAATTCAGAAATCAGAGTTCAGATAAGCAATAGCTCAAACAAATCAGATTTGGGATTCATAGCAAAGGCTTAGGAAAACCTAATACGAAAGAAAACATTAAGAGAAACCTTTACTGAAAAGGTCAGAATATCTGTACCTTATTCCAACGCAAAGATCGAAAAGCAGAAAGACGAAAACAAAGGATTACTCCCTCTTCACAGAACCTATAGACATTAAGGGTCGTCCAAGTTATTAATGATTCCATAATCGTCATAATGATCTTTTAATATTTAGTATCCATAATTAGTAATCTTTATACTTTAGGGTTTTATTAGTGAGTCTTAAATATTTTATAATCAATGTTGTAGATTAGGGTTTGTTATATCATTTATTAAAGTCCATCTTTAAATGTGAAAATAGTTTTATAAGTTATAACTCACACATGAAATAACACTTACTATATTTAGCTCAAACCCTAATATACTCTCATTTACGTTCTAGGGTTTCTTACTCTTTAATATCTCATTAATATGCATTCATTTTACATGTTACGTCTTAATGACTCTCCACTTAACCTAATACGTAATTAATAACCTTCTTTACTTTTACTCTTTATCTTACACGTTTATGATTTCATGTGACCATAAGTTATTAGGGTTTAGTATACTTTATACGCTTCCCATATTAAAACTAGGGTTTATGTTTACGTACTCTTACTCATTAATTACACGTCTAAATCTCATGTATACATACTCTCAGTTCACCTAGGGTTTCGGCTAGCATATTTTACACAAGACCTAGCTCATCTCAACATGTTTCATATACAAGTTAATATGTTTTAAACCCCATTCGAAACTCATGCATGCCTCGTCCAACTCATGCATGTCTCGGCTCACATTAACTCAACATATACATGACCCGATTCAATATTACTTATCACTTACACGTTCCTTATTAATTATACGCTTAATATAAATTAGGGTTTCTAGTTTCCTTGGTTACCACCTCTCGGCCCAAAACAAAAAGAAAAGAAACGCGACAAATCAAATAGATCTCGACATATACATGCAAGGTATGTTAAAGGAAGATGAATAAACGTTATACCTTCACTTGAATAAGAAAAATCGACACCAAGGGGTGTTTGGGAGTTCTCGGCCGAGCAAAAGAAAAAGAAAAGGCAAAGCAAAACTAGGGTTCCAATTAAGTGATTATGTAATGTATTTATAGTTGTAGTATTTGAGTTAGAATAGGAAAGTGATTGGGTTTGGGTTGGCTTGGATCCAACCGAATACACACACACAAACAAATGGGCTTCGGCCCCCTCCTTGGCTCACACGAACACAACAAACATCCCTCTTGGGCTTAGGCTTGGCGCAAAACAAAACAAATGACACGAGTCCAAACGGCCCAACTTATTAGCGAAACATTTACATCCTTCGTCGTACCAAAGTCATTCACGAAATTATATTCATTAAGTTTTATTTATTAGGTTTTTAATTTCCGTACTTTATTATAAACGAGTTTTTACGTATTTTATTATTCTTGGTTCCAAGGGTAATTTAGTCTTTATATAGGTTTTAGATTTTCGGGTTTTACAACTCTTCCCCTCTAAAAAAAAATTTTCGTCCTCGAAAATTGAAATGAAACGAAAACGAAAACGATAACGAAATGAGAACATACCGAACTATTCAAAGAAATGAGGATAACTAGCTCGCATCGACTCTTCGGTCTCCCAAGTAGCCTCACGCTCTGGGTGATTTTTCCAAAGAATCTTAACGAACGGAATAACTTTACTTCTCATGACTCTTTCTTGTCTTTCCAAAATAGCTTCTGGTTCTTCAGGCAAAGACATATCAGATCGAATCTGATCAAACGGATACGAAGCAACGTGTAATGGATGATAATTGTATCCTCTAAGGAGAGATACATGAAACACATCATGAACATGCGATAACTGAGGCGGAAGTGCTAATCGATACGAAACTTCTCCTATACGTTCCAGAATTTCAAACGGACCAATGCATCGAGGACTGAGCTTGCCCTTGATTCCAAAACGTTTCACACCTCTAAACGGTGAGACTTTCAAAAATACCCGATCACCAACACGAAATTGTAAATCACGACGATGCTTGTCGGCATAACTTTTCTGACGAGACCTAGCCTCCTTCAACTTCTCTCTAGCAACAGCTACTTTCTCATTAGTGATCTCAATCATTTCCGGTCCTTCAATTAGACGTTCACCTACTTCATCCCAACAAGTAGGTGATCTACATTTCCTTCCATAAAGAAGTTCAAACGGTGCTGCCTTAATACTAGCATGCCAACTGTTATTATATGCAAACTCTACCAAACACAAATATTCATCCCAGCTGCCAGTCCATTCCAAAGCACAAGCCCTTAGCATGTCTTCTAAGGTCTGAATAGTTCTCTCTGACTGACCATCTGTTTGAGGATGAAATGCCGTACTAAAATTAAGTCGAGTACCCCAAGCTTTCTGCAAACCCTTCCAGAAACGAGAAGTAAAACGCGGATCCCTATCTGACACAATAGCCGTCGGAGTACCATGAAGTCTAACTATCTCTTGCTGAAAAATCTCTGACAATCTGCCAATACCATAATCCTTCCTAATTGGTAAGAAATGAGCTGATTTGGTTAGTCGATCAACAACCACCCAAATCGCATCTTGCTTCTTCTTAGTAAGAGGTAGTCCAGTCACAAAGTCCATAGATATCTTATCCCACTTCCATGTCGGAATATCCAATGGTTGTAACAGTCCACTAGCTCTTTGATGTTCGATCTTCACTTGCTGACAAATCATACACTTCGACACAAATGTCGCGACATCTTGCTTCATGCCGTTCCACCAGAAATACTGTTTCAAATCCCTATACATCTTGGTAGAACCAGGATGAATAGTGAAAGGAGAACTATGAGCTTCAGTCATAACTTTCTCGCGAAGTACCTGATCATTTGGAACGCAAAGCCTATCTTCATACCATACAATTCCATCGTTATCAACCTTAAACTCCGTCTGTTTACCTTCTTCAACATTCTGAGCTACGGCCCACAACTCGCCGTCATCTTTCTGAGCTTCCTTAATTTGCAGTATAAGGTTCGACTCCACCTTCATACTAGCCCAGTATCCATCAGAACCTCGTACGCACAACTCAACATCCAAACGTTCTAAGTCACGAATAATCTTAGGCTCAATCTCAACACTTGCAATCATACCTGATTTCCGGCTAAGTGCGTCAGCAACTACATTAGCCTTACCAGGATGGTACTGAATGTTAGTGTCATAATCCTTAAGAAGTTCTAACCATCTTCTTTGTCTCATATTGAGTTTCTTTTGAGTGAAAATATACTTGAGACTCTTATGGTCGGTGAAAATATCACACGTCTCTCCATACAAGTAATGTCTCCAGATCTTCAACGCAAAAACCACCGCAGCTAACTCAAGATCATGAGTTGGGTAATTCTCCTCATAAGGTTCCAGTTGTCTTGAAGCGTAAGCTATCACCTTACCATGTTGCATCAAGACACAGCCCAATCCTTTCTTAGATGCATCGCTATAGATTTGATATCCTCCAGAACCAGATGGAAGAGTCAAAATAGGAGCGGAAACCAATCTCCTTTTCAACTCTTCAAAACTCTTTTCTCTTTCATCCGTCCACACGAACTTTTCACCTTTCCTCATCAATTGGGTTAAAGGCAAAGCTAAACGAGAAAAACCTTCAACAAAACGTCGATAGTATCCAGCAAGTCCTAGAAAACTCCTGACCTCAGTCACTGTCGTAGGTCTTGGCCACTTAGTGATAGCCTCAACCTTAGACGGATCCATGGTTATACCATCAGCTGATACGATATGACCAAGGAAAGCGACTTGTCCTAACCAAAATTCACACTTCGAGAATTTGGCGTACAACTTCTTCTTCCTCAAAATCTCCAACACTATCCGGAGATGTTGCTCATGCTCTTCTTCAGACTTAGAGTAAACCAAAATGTCGTCGATGAAAACAATAACGAACTTGTCAAGGAACTCATGGAAAAAATGATTCATCAGGTCCATAAACACAGCAGGCGCATTCGTCAAACCAAAAGGCATAACGAGAAACTCATAATGACCATATCTGGTACGAAACGCGGTCTTAGGAATATCTTGCTCCTTCACACGTAGTTGATGATAACCAGACCTCAGATCAATCTTAGAAAAGAACTTAGCTCCTTGCAGTTGATCAAACAAATCGTCTATGCGTGGAAGAGGATAACGGTTCCGAATAGTAATACGGTTGAGTTCACGGTAGTCAATACATAGACGCATACTTCCATCCTTCTTCTTCACAAACAACACAGGTGCACCCCATGGAGAAACACTAGGTCGAATGAATCCATTATCTATCATCTCTTGCAGTTGTTCCTTCAACTCCTTCAGTTCTACAGGTGCCATACGATACGGAGCTTTCGAAATCGGTTTAGCACCAGGAATCAACTCAATGCTAAACTCAACTTCTCGAGCTGGAGGAAGTCCAGGGAGTTCATCGGGAAAAACGTCGGTGAATTCACAAACAACAGAAAGATTTTCAATGTTAGGACTCTCCAAAGATGTGTCCTTAACAGATGCTAGAAAACCTTGACACCCATGAGCAATCATGGTTCGTGCCTTCATAGCAGAAATGAACTTAACAGATTTGAGTGGTTTAGAACCATGATAAACGAATTTAGGATGTTTTACGTCTCCAAAGATCACAGTTCTAGCATAGCAGTCGATGGAAGCTCTATGATAAGCCAACCAATCCATGCCTAGAATGATATCAAAGTCGACCATATCGAGAGGATACAGATGTGCATGGCGGATACGATCATCAAAACGAAGAGGACACTTAACGTATTTATGATCAATGATCATGTGACTTTTCATAGGCGTAGATATCGATAAGTGATTCGTTAGTGGTTGTGGCTTCATATTAAGTTTCTTAGCACATGTGACAGATATGATGGAGTGTGTGGCGCCGGTGTCAAATAAAACGAAGACAGAATAATCATCAATGAAAAGAGTTCCCGTAATGGTACCTGAAGTATGCTCCGCCTGATTCCGAATAGTAGCATAGACACGTCCAGTAGTAGGTGGCGGCTTGGTATAGTTTCCAGGAATCGTCGAGTTCCTCTTAGGGCAATCCTTGATCTTGTGAGTAGTAGAACCACAAGAGAAACATCCACCAGTGGCCTTGAAAAACGGTCCCGGATGAGCCTTTCCACAAGTAGTATAGATAGGTGGGGGAGGCAAAACTTCAGCTGTCCTTTGCTGACCAGAAGATCCTGAAACACGACCCTGATTCGATCCTCGAGTCGACTGATCTTTGTTGTAACGCTGGTTATTGTTACCTTGATTCTGACGATCATTTCCATTCTTACCAGCAGCTCTGTTATCCTGACCCCTCGCCTCAGGGCGCCTAGAGTCCACATTCCTTCCCGACTGACCCCGCTGATCATAACTCTTATCCCCTTGTCCCTTCGAATCATAACTCCTGCTAGTATTTCCCTTATACTCATTACTTTGAGTCCTACCTTGAATCCGATCACCATCGCGATTACGCTTGTTGTAACCTGAACCCTCATGAAAGATCTCAATGTTACGAGCTGCATCATTGCAGGCCGACACATCCTCATAGTCAGTGTTAAGCAGTCGGTCCAACACCCACTTCTTCAGTCCCCATTTGAAATGCTTAGCTTGGCGCCTACCATCTCCAGCAATCGCTCCAACAAAGCTTACCAACCTCATAAACCTACTCATGTACTCGTTGGAGTTCTCATTATCAAACTGGTAGATCGCCTGATAATCCCTCTCATACCTTTGCTGTTCAGCATCAGGGAAGTAACGGTTATAGAAGATAGTCCGAAACTCCGCCCAAGTACAAGTAACAGCGAAAGCATCTCCTCCTCGTGCTTGTTTCAATGCTTTCCACCAATTCAAAGCATCACCTTCCAATTTGAATGCAGCTAAACGAGTCTTAAATCCATCTCCACAACCCAGTACTTCAAACAGCTTCTCAACATGAGTGATCCAGTCCTCAGCTTCAGTGGGAGTAGCAGCAGTGCTAAAAGAAAGAGGCTTGAGCTTACCGAAACGCTCGAGCCAAGTATGTATGCCGACGGGTTGAGCACCTCCACCGCTTCCCGAAGGTTCACCAGTCTGATTCCGAATATTGTTGATCACCTGTTCCATCATCTCAGGTGTAGTCAAACCAGGGAAAAGAGAGTTGAGAGCATTCGCAATCGCAGCATCCATGTTAACAGCATCATCGTCTCCATCCGCGCCACCAGTAGTACGAGTTCGAACCATCTAAACGATATTCAAACGATTAGCAAAACGAACAAAGATGAGATACGAAATGGAAGTTCGCAGAAGGAAACCTAAGTCTACCCAATCCTCACAGGTCAAATCTTAACTCTAAGGGATAACTTAAGGTTCTTATGTTCACAGGTCCTGACTACAAGTCGTAAACCTGGGCTCTGATACCATAAATTGTAACGCCCCGACCCGCCAAGGGTAAAGGAATCACAAGTAATGGTGTCATATCAAAGCAAAACATTCATAACCAAAAGAAAGTCTTAACATAAATGCGGAAAAATCCAAGTCAAAAGACTTCAATACATAGGTCCCAGCGGAAACATAATAAACTTCAACATAATATCCGAAATAAAATAAGTCTAAAGGGTATCATAAGAAATCAAAGCTAAAACTCTAAGGTAAGTCCACTCAAGCACTCATCCCAAAGCAAACCCAGCTTCCAATGCTTAGATACCTGCCGCGGAAGAAAAGAAAAGTGCGGCTGAGCTTCAAAAGCCCAGTGAACAGATATGAAAGCAAAAGCGAATACTAAACGATAACGGATACGAAATAAAGTGAATGAGCAATAGCAAAATCATAATCATTTTATAAGCATAAATCGTAATTTCAAAAGATATTTATAGTCAACTACCACGAGCCCAGAACTTATATCAGATTACATTCATATTCACACAAGGCAACATTTGTAGGGGAGACCTACCAGAGTTATGAAGGATGTGCACGCACGCAACATCAATCATCAGATAACATATAACATATAACAGATAACAGATCTAGGATGCATCCATACGCCCCTTCCTACATATTCACAAATATGCTTCACCATCCAGAGACGTGGCAGAACATCACTCTACTGCCCTAGAGTCATATCAGAGGTGCATCACTGATACGGACATGGAACCCCCATGACTAGTTAAATATTTGGCTCGGGTGTCAAACTATCTTAGGTCAAATCAGAATGTCATAACTGACATAGATCATATTTATCAGAAAATCATTCATATTTCCAAAATCATAGTTTTCATATCAAATAGTTCAAAATCAGATGTTTCATAATTCAGAAATCAGAGTTCAGATAAGCAATAGCTCAAACAAATCAGATTTGGGATTCATAGCAAAGGCTTAGGAAAACCTAATACGAAAGAAAACATTAAGAGAAACCTTTACTGAAAAGGTCAGAATATCTGTACCTTATTCCAACGCAAAGATCGAAAAGCAGAAAGACGAAAACAAAGGATTACTCCCTCTTCACAGAACCTATAGACATTAACGGTCGTCCAAGTTATTAATGATTCCATAATCGTCATAATGATCTTTTAATATTTAGTATCCATAATTAGTAATCTTTATACTTTAGGGTTTTATTAGTGAGTCTTAAATATTTTATAATCAATGTTGTAGATTAGGGTTTGTTATATCATTTATTAAAGTCCATCTTTAAATGTGAAAATAGTTTTATAAGTTATAACTCACACATGAAATAACACTTACTATATTTAGCTCAAACCCTAATATACTCTCATTTACGTTCTAGGGTTTCTTACTCTTTAATATCTCATTAATATGCATTCATTTTACATGTTACGTCTTAATGACTCTCCACTTAACCTAATACGTAATTAATAACCTTCTTTACTTTTACTCTTTATCTTACACGTTTATGATTTCATGTGACCATAAGTTATTAGGGTTTAGTATACTTTATACGCTTCCCATATTAAAACTAGGGTTTATGTTTACGTACTCTTACTCATTAATTACACGTCTAAATCTCATGTATACATACTCTCAGTTCACCTAGGGTTTCGGCTAGCATATTTTACACAAGACCTAGCTCATCTCAACATGTTTCATATACAAGTTAATATGTTTTAAACCCCATTCGAAACTCATGCATGCCTCGTCCAACTCATGCATGTCTCGGCTCACATTAACTCAACATATACATGACCCGATTCAATATTACTTATCACTTACACGTTCCTTATTAATTATACGCTTAATATAAATTAGGGTTTCTAGTTTCCTTGGTTACCACCTCTCGGCCCAAAACAAAAAGAAAAGAAACGCGACAAATCAAATAGATCTCGACATATACATGCAAGGTATGTTAAAGGAAGATGAATAAACGTTATACCTTCACTTGAATAAGAAAAATCGACACCAAGGGGTGTTTGGGAGTTCTCGGCCGAGCAAAAGAAAAAGAAAAGGCAAAGCAAAACTAGGGTTCCAATTAAGTGATTATGTAATGTATTTATAGTTGTAGTATTTGAGTTAGAATAGGAAAGTGATTGGGTTTGGGTTGGCTTGGATCCAACCGAATACACACACACAAACAAATGGGCTTCGGCCCCCTCCTTGGCTCACACGAACACAACAAACATCCCTCTTGGGCTTAGGCTTGGCGCAAAACAAAACAAATGACACGAGTCCAAACGGCCCAACTTATTAGCGAAACATTTACATCCTTCGTCGTACCAAAGTCATTCACGAAATTATATTCATTAAGTTTTATTTATTAGGTTTTTAATTTCCGTACTTTATTATAAACGAGTTTTTACGTATTTTATTATTCTTGGTTCCAAGGGTAATTTAGTCTGTATATAGGTTTTAGATTTTCGGGTTTTACACGTGGTGTGCCAATTGGAGCAATAAGGTGTTTTACTTTAACTTCACAAGGGATGATGCAAACTCGCCATTCTTGGGAGAAATTAAGTTTAAACTCCAAGGACACACCCTTTTTGTTTCGACAAAAGGGGGAGAAGAGTGTAAATGGAGTAGGTAATGTATAGGAAGTACGAACACAAGTAACTTTGACATTTTACCTATCTGTTACGTTTACATATATTTTGTCATCATCAAAAAGGGGGAGATTGTTAGTGCAAATATTACGATATTTAATCTATACATTCTCATTTGTTTTGTTGATGACAAACATGTAACTTGTAATACATAACGTAAAATGTATAAGTTACTTGTAATTATATTTTGTCTCAACATACTCTCAACACCTCTCGACGACTCAAGTCCTTGTATGCTACAACACAGGTTCGTACATGTTGTTATGTTGCGTTATGATCAAACCCCTAACAAACCATTAAACATGCTTAGTTACACACTTTATAAAATACATAAACATAAGTAAATGTATTGGGTAAAACCCATGACCCAAGACCCATACCCAGTGTCTAGATACATTGTACCTTGGTGTGCACTCAAAACCATGACCCATAGCCCATGGTTTTAACCCATAAACTATGGGTAAAGAGGAGCGTGCATGGATCCCTCAAATGTCCCACGGATCCCTTGGAATTACAAGGGCCGGATCCCTCCAGGAGGGATCCTTGGGGCAGAACATGATTTTGGCCTTTTTGCCTATAAATAGCAAGCCACTTCTTACCATTTCTTCACACCTTCACACATAGTTTCTCTCCACCATTTCTAGTATATTTAGATCATTAGGAAACATGTAAACCACCCTCATCTCATATGATTATAATGCTTCTAACTTTCATTTGTTGTAAGCATACTCCCGAAGTGATCCTCCAAAGCAAGCTTAGAGATCTTGCATCTTTACCTACTGAAGTGATCACCCATCACAAGCATACAAGCACATGAAGATCTTCTACAACAAGCTTGGGAAACTTGTCATCTTCATTCATAGAAGACTAACTACATCATGCTTTGTGTTCTTGATGTTTAGTTTAGGACTTCATATCCATTAGACACATTGTCTTGGATATTGTCTAGTATCATATTCTTGTATCTATGACTAAACTAGATGGTTTATGTGTTTGTGCCATAAAACACAAGGTTTGTTATGTTGGGCCACAAAACATAACGGGTATCATGGATGTGTCGTACATCTATGACTAGACTAGATGGTTTATGTGTTTGTGCCATAAAATACAAGGTTTGTTATGTTGGGCCACAAATATAACGGATGCCTAGAAGTCAAGTCACAAGGTATTAGTGAAGGGTGCCTAGAGATCGAGTCAAAGGAATTAGTGAAAGGTGCCTAAGGTGTACATTCGATATGGTGTGATTCGATGTACAAGATAGATTAGTATTGGGTCACAAGGATATTGTCATCCTTGTGTATATTGTCATAAGGAGTAGATCTCCTTTGGGGTTAGTTGTTGGTGTAGTGTTGGGTAGTATTTCCTCCTTTGTAATGGAACTCGGTATCTAGCTTAGTACCGGATAAAGGGTAGGCGACGTTGTGATAGGTTTTGTTCTACCTCGTGGAAGAACTCAGTGTTTAGCTTAGTACCGGAAAAAGTGTAAGCGACGTTGTAAAGGCTTCTTCGCCATTAGGAGTTGGTGTCGTGTAGTGAAGCAAATCTCGAGTAGGTGACTCGGGGAGTGGAGTAGGGCAAGGAAGGTGTCCTTGTAGCCGAACCACTATAAATCCTCGTGTTGGTTTGTCTATCCTTTTACTTATCGCTTTACTTTTATTCTTGCATTACATTGTTTATTTTCTATGTGGTTGATGTCTATGTTTGTGATACATACTTGGTTTTTCATATAGTCATAAACTATATTTAACACTTTACATATTATGACACGCTTGATCAAGAAAAAGCAACCGGACTAATAATGGTGAAACTTGATTTATAATGAACCATTAATCTTGCGGAATCTTATGTGATATTAAGGGGTTGGCCTTACATGCCGTAATGCGTTAAATGCATCCTTGCGTCGAGATTAGCAAATGCAATGGTTTATACTATATTTGATACAAAAGTTTTAAGTTTGAAACGGAAACGTATTCAGCCCCCCTCTACGTTTTCACAGGGCTGACTGGATGGTGAGGGATGTTACGAATAGTGAGATCAGGGATGATATGTTCTCTATTGGGGAAAATTAGTCCCCAGGTCCTGATGGATACAGGACTGCGTTTTTCAAAAAGGCATGGGATATTGTAGGAAACGATGTAAGCCTGGGGATTATGGAATTTTTTTACTAATTGGAAACTTCTCAAGGAGCTTAACCACACAAATATTGCTCTTATTTCTAAGGTTTCTATGCCTGATCGGGTTAATGATTACATGCCTATCTCTTGTTGCAACGTTCTATATAAGTGCATTAGCAAAATTATCAATAGTCGTATTAAAGAGGGGCTTGGGGATATTGTAAGTATCAATCAGTCAGCTTTTGTTCCTGGGCGTAATATCTCTGATAATACTCTTTTTACTTAAGAATTAATGCGAAACTACCATCGGCCCCGTGGTCCTCCTAGGTGTGCATTAAAGGTTGATATTAAGAAGGTGTATGATATTGTTGATTGGCATTTCCTTGAGACTATTTTGGTTGGTTTTGGTTTTCATGCTAAGATGGCCTCATAGATTATGGCGTGTATTACTAGCGTGTATTAATGGTGACATATATGGCTGGTTTCTAGGTAAAAGAGGGTTAAGACAAGGTGAACCCATGTCTCCTTACCTTTTTACTCTTGTTGTGGAGGTTCTATCTTTGTTATTGCAGCGCAGGGTTTAGTAGATGAATGGCTTTCAATACCATAATCTTTGTGAAAGGAGAAAAATTGTTAACCTTTGCTTTGTTGATGATTTGTTTATTTTTACTCATGGCGATGTTTTTGCAGCAAGTGTGGCTATGGATGCCTGATACGAATTTAAGAACGTGTCGGGCCTTATTCCTAGTATTCCTAAAAGCACGACTTTCTTCTGTCATGTGCCTAATCAGGTTAAGTTGTCCATCTTGAGCTCTTTGTCATTTAATTAAGGTACACTCCCTATAAAATATTTAGGTGTTCCCCTTATATCTCCTCGGTTACTTTATCGCGATTGTAAAGTTCTTGTGGAAAGGGTGCAAAACTGTACCGCTGATTGAAAGAATAAATTTCTATCTTTTGCGGGTAAGTTATAGCTTATTATGTCCGTTTTATCCTCTATGAATATATATTTGGCTTCTGGTTTTATCCTTCATGCTCGTGTTAGTCATGACCTTGAACAGTTAATGCAAGGATTCTTATGGTGTCAAAGTGGAATGAAAAAGGGTAAGGCGAAAGTGGCTTGGGAGGATATTTGTAAGACGAAAGAGGAAAGTGGTCTTGATATTCGCAGTCTTAATGATTTTAATGTGGCACTCATGGCGAAACATGTTTACAGTATTTTAACTCGTATGGATCTTTGTGGGTCAAATGGATACATTCTTATAAACTTGGTGGTCGAAGCTTTTGGGATATTCTGTGTACAGGGGATATGAGTTGGAGCCGGAGGAAGTTGTTACAAATTCGTCCTACTATTCGGCCTTTTGGTTGGTTTCAAATTCGAAATGGTAAAAGGGCGCCTATATGGTTTGATAATTGGTGTTCCTAGAGTCCTCTTATGCGTTTACTTACTGCTAGAGAAATTTATCGTTTCAGATTCTCTTTAAAAGATTCGGTTGGTGATTTAGTTTATGATGGCGTTTGGAGATGGCCAAATGAGTGGATTGACAGATTTCCAGATTTATTACAGGTCAATCCCCCGGTTTTAACAGAGGGAGTTGAGGATGAGTTGGGTTAGAATGTCCACAATGGTGATCTTAAGCCATTTACTATTTCACGTGTTTGGGATTCTATTCGTGACAGGGGCAATCGGATTTCTTGGTTTCATGTTGTATAGTTTCCTAGTGTATCCCGAAACATGCGTTCCACCTTTGGCTAGTGCTAAAATTTAAGCTGAAAACACAAGATAGACTGAGGCAATGTGATGTCGGTTTGAATACTGACTTAAACTTGCTTTGTTGTCCTTTCCGTGATAATAAACCTGATTCTCATGCTCACCTTTTCTTTGAGTGTCCATTTTTTTATAGGTTTGGTCCAGAGTTTGTGCTTTAGGAGGACTGGATAATATTCCTCCTAGTTTGGAGGATGCTATTTCATACCTTATACCGTTGTCTAAAGGTTGTTCGGCTGGCAATGTTATACCTCAACTTCTTCTTGCAGCTTCATGTTACTCTATTTGGCATGAAAGGAATTCACACCTATTCAAGAATAATTTAAAGTCGTATACACATATTTTTGATGATATTGTTACCATTGTTCGGTTGAAGATCCTCTCTTGTCGTTTTACAAAGAACTTTTCACGGGTTAGAAGGATTGTTGATACATGGAAGCTACCTGGATCGGTGATCATTACAAGTTGCTAACGGCGTAATGGAGTGTCGTGCTTATTATCTTGTGCTCCCTTGTTTCTCACGGCTGGGGGAATTTGAAGCGTCTTGGAGTGGTTCATGCTAGTTCCAAGATGAAGTGTCATAGATGTCGATTACATATTATCTTTTGTTATTGGTTTTGTAGTAGGTTGTTAATGTTTGTATTTATGGCATGTCATAAACAATTTTTAGTTGTTTAGAGGTTAATGTGGTAGTCTGCCATATTTCATTTTGTACTTAACTTTTTATGATTAATATATTTTATCGGGGTAAACTTTTGTCATAAAATAAAAATAAAAAGACACTTGTTTGGAGACATTTTAAAATAGCAATGTGTACACCTATTATAAGTGTGAGGAAGTACTAAAGATCACTAGCACATTTATTACCTCATGTTAGGTCTTTTGAGAAGATCTGATCGTCGCTCAAAAGAGGTGCATAATTCTGACGAGCTAAACCTTTTGAGGAGATATAAAGTTACAAAAACAGTTTTGATTGTTTATGTGATAAAAGAGAAGAACAATCATTCTAAGTAAAAGTTATCACCATCAAAATTATTCAAGAATCACACAATTATCGTACTAGCCAAAATCAAAGTCATGTATACAGTGACCCACATGACACGTTATATTATGAATTAGGTTTCTATACCTTCTTTTTGTTTTGATGACACGTAGGATCCAGAAAAATAGGATGTGGGGGACATTTTTTTTTTTTTTTTTTTTTTTTTTTTTTTTTTTTTTTTTTTTGCGATAGCAACAAAATGCAAAAGAAAAAAGTTAGAAACGTAATGATAAATCTAATATTTTTAGTTAGACATGAAAGATTTATAAGGCTTTAAAGAGTTAAATGTTGGATTTTAGTATGTGAATGAGGGACAATTTGAGTTTTTTGTGGGGGTCACTTTTAATTAAAAAAAATGTCAAAATTAAAAAAAATTACACTAAAATATTAACTTTTTCAGCTAGCCACGGGGGCGCCTGGCCCCCACTCTTACATGCTAGATCCGTCCCTGATGACACGTAAATCCACATTAGATCAATTATCTGTGTGAGTCTCATTGCATGTAACAAGAATACAAAATGAATACAAACACCATTACTCCGTATTAGCTGCAAGTTTTTTTGTAAGAACGAGCAGTTGAGTGTGAGAAAATGGCATGGGTTGATCTCAATTCCCGTCAAAAGGTCATTGTGACAGCTAAACATCGTCCGAGTTAGGTCTTTGGAAATGGTAGTTGGCGCACACGAGATCAAGATTTTCCAGTCAATTAAACCTTTTTAAGAATGTGTTAGCCTCTATCACAGGTTCATCAACCTTGCAAACTAAATGGAAATTAGCTAGCTAAACAATTAATTAGGAGAAATTAAGGAATGATGCATGTGCAGCCGTCATGTGTAATCTATCTGTGAAGTTGGGTGTTTGAGCTGTGGCTATGGTGGCTTATAATTAGACCTTACCTTCTTCCTACCTTCATTATCATGTGCTTTACCAACTTTACAAGTGTCTCATTTCACTTACTCACGTTTCTCTTATTGCATCGTACAACTCATTTATGCAAGCGTTAGATTCTTAATCGAAAACAACATTACATATCGATTTCCTTTTTCAGCCAGGAAAAACCGTTCACGAAACATCTCATTTTAATTCAACAACATGTCATCATAAACAAGTTTAAACCAGCTAGCTAGCTAGTACGATATTTAAAACCATATACGCAAAACGTATAATTCTATATTTGGCAGAAGTTGACGTGTTATCGCTCGGTTCATGTAACATACTTGAATATTTGGACCTACAAAATGTCACGCGAATGTGACATTCATCCTTTGATTCATATTCTTGATGAGTATGAGTTTCACATTCAGGTTTTTTTGGATTATGTAACCAAGCTTCAACCATGCACATGTGTAAAAACTAGTAAAAAACTAAACATATATAGACATGTTATACTTGATGTTTCCTTAAAGATAGATCAAATAAATTTATAATTACATATGTGACAAAGAATGGATATGAATGGTATAAACAAGTAACATAATAAACATGCCAAGGATTAACATATGATGGATAATACTTCATTAGATTTACAGAAACCATACACGCAAAAAAAAATATAACAGTATGATTTCATAATATTCATTAATCGATTCTTTCTAGAACAACTTCATTTCAAAAGCTTTAGCCACCTAGCTGCCACAACCACCACCACTACTGCCCACCGCTACTACTCATCGTTGTTGTCACGTTTTTTTTTGTTACTTTCCTTTACCCATAAACCAAGCCCTATTACCACTTTGAAGAGTAGCAATAACCCCTCTTTTTTCATCATCTTTCTTTCTTGATTCTTGATGATCATATCCACTTTTCTTCTTTCCTGAAGCCTTTTTGTTTTTCTTGCTGCTAGAAGACTTGTGCTTTTCATGTTTTTCATTTTCTTGTACATTCCAAGGTTGTTGAAGGTGCAAATGACTAGGACCAGAAGAAGCATCAGAAGCCATTGAGTCATCTGTATCATCATCTTCATCTTTAATGGTAGTACCTTTTTTCTTAGTTCCACTAGCATCATATACACCACCACCACCACCATCACCATCATCATCATCATCCATGGGAGAACCAATGTACATTGTCCAACCAGATTCACTGCTCTGACAGTCTTCTGTTGCATCTCCATATATGTTGGAAGATGAGTCCATGTTTGTGAGCTAGCCTGTTTTCAACAATATAGTCAACTCAAATAGATTAAGTTAACAAGAAAAGAATGAAGGAAAAAACACAAAGATAAGAAGAAGAGTTTATTCTCTTCTATACATCTGTTTATATATAAGTACAAACCAATTAGCTGGATCTTGGCCACCCCCAACCCCACCACATATATAAAACCACAAAGAACAGACATACCTTTTGGAAGCTGGACAAAAAAATACCCTAGTAGTTAAATAATAGTGTAAAATAATTACGCTTACACATGCACTTTTCTTTAATATTATAAGTGCAATGCTAGAACCATATAAATTTTATAACTTTTTTTTCACACAATGATATGTAACAAAATGATTTGTTACAAAATCAAGAGATGGTGGAAGAAAAGAAAAAACAATGGTCGAAGTGTCATGCCAACTCATTGTGTGAACTTTATTTTGTAAAATTTATGTGATTGTAGCAAAACTCATAATATAATGCATTTTTGAAATACAATATATTTTTAAAAAATATTGATAATTGACGACCATGGTCGACCCTTTGCGTGCAATAAGTGCGGACGCACATGGCCTTTGCTGTCCGCGCTAACACCAGATCCATACGTACAGCCTTGTTGGGTCCGCTTAAGCACACGCGTTCATGCAAATCATAAAGGATATGAACAACAGTTTTAGCAAGTGAGAAAAATTGATGAACATCAACATTGTTGAGGTTGGGTTTGCTTGAGGACGACACAGACTTGCAAATAATACCATTTGTATTTTACAAATTTAAAAATCTTAACAGAAATGAATCAAAGATTTACAATAGATAGCCTACGAAAAACTACCCTGGTTGATGACATATCAACTCTCCAAACTCGAACAACAAGAGGCAGCTAGCTTTGCATTGTTATTCCTAGGAGATGAGGAACCTAACTATAATACTTTGTATTATTTTTCTATGTTTGAATCCCTTTTTAATTCGATTACAACTTTTGGTTTATATAGAGGGGGAAACAATGGTTGCACATGAGTCCACAGTAACTTGTCCACTTGCTATAGATAGGCACATGCCTAGTAAGCTAGTCTGAAGCGTACTTTCGGCTTACCCGATTTGACAACTTATAGTTCCAATGCCTGTTTCTCGTATATCGATAAGCGCTTGAACTTATCTTCTTGAGTAAGTTTCTCGCCCATGCATTCAGGTTGAGGTTGTAAAATTGAATCAAGTCTTCAGAGTAATAGAGACATTCATCAGATCCCAGTGACCTTGGTGTCATTTTTAGCTCCTTATAAATCACTCCCTGATACCGCATCAGTTTGTGAAATATTTTCTTCTGTTGGTCTTTGACGTCCCTGATGCTATACAGGTGTTGAGCTTTATACAACACTCACTGATTTCTTTATTAGTGAGTATCACTTTCTGAATAATAATCAGAGAGACATGTTCTCTAAAACTTATCAAGGAGTATCTCACTTCTGATAACTATCAGGTTCACATTGATAGTTATGAAGTGATATTCTCTCTGATCGTTATAAGAGATTTTAGGCTCACAGACCTTCAAAAGGTTTATTAGGCTATTTTATGTTTAAATACTTGTCAGGGACAATTGGGTCAGTTTTTCAGACCCAACAATCTCCCCCTATTTAAATATAAAAATAAACTAATTATCAGTAGTAAGTGAGCATAATGGCTTCTTCTTACTTACTGATTTTACAACAAGGAAAAATAATAAATTAGTTATTTTCTAAATCCTTATTGAGACTGACCAAAATTTTGAATCTCGTGTCTTGAACTTCATTTGTCATAGATCCTGAGTCAGTTTTGGTTCATCTCTTTTTACTGGTTTTGACTATCTAGGAGTGTTTCAAAGACTACAGGGTCAGTTACTCTCCCAACAGTCTTCCCTAGTGAGATTATAGAGATAACCAAAAGTTAAACATAAATCAGTTGTAAGGGAGCATAATGGCTTCCTCTTACAACAAGGTGAAGAAGAAAAAAGATAATGAAGATTGTTCCCCTTGTTGTAGCTATTTTCAGCTTTGTTAATGTGGATCAGGAACTGAGCGGCTTTAAGCGACTTCGTCCTGATGCAAATTTTTAGTGCTGCTAAACAGCTACCATCTTTCTCCCATGTGCTTCCTTCATCAACAACATCCTCAGATGCTTCGTTAATATCTTCTGATGCTCCTTTAACCCAAGACTGGTTGTTTCAGTGAGTAACCATATTACTATTTCAAGCACAACCATTATTCTCGGTTATTGAGACTATATACCACATTTTTCACTTTAACCTCAGATTAGAAATTTCAGGATTAAATTATTTATTCAGATATTTTTGATCATCGAATCTTGCAAAAATGTGGTACTAAGGAAAGGGTGTTTAAAAAAGACAGAAGTAAAGGTTGGTTGAGCTTTCATTTATACAAGATCGACTTCATGACACTCGATCTTGTGGAAATGAAGCATGATTGATGTTGTGAAGGGTATTTTTCATAGGTTTTGAAGAGGATGTTTTGATTTTGTGTTATTAGACATCATTCAAGAATGGTTATATATTATTAGCAGTCAATCAAGAATGGATCTGGATTAAGAAAAACCCACCCGCTCTGATACCACTTGTTGGTCCGCTTTAGCACACGCGTTCATGCAAACCATGAAGGATAAGAACAACATTTTTAGCAAGTGAGGAAAATAGATGAACATCAATATTGTTGAGGTTTGGTTTTCTTGAGAACGACACAGACTTGCTAATAACATCATTTGTACTTTTCAACTTTATAAATCTTATTAAAAATGAATCAAAGATTTACAAGGGATAGCGTACGAAAAACTACCCTGGTTGATGACAGATTAACTCTCCAAACTTGAACAACAAGAGGAACCTAGCTTTGCATTGTTGTTCCTAGGAAAGGAGGATCCTAACTATACTACTTTGTATTATTTTTCTATGTTTGAATCTCTACTTAATTTGATTACAACATTTGGTTAATATAGAAGGGGAAACAGTGGATGCACATGGGTCCACATTAACTTGTCCACTTGCTATAGTTAGGCACGTGCCTAGTAAGCTAGTCTGAAGCGTACTTTCGGCTTACCTAATTTGACAACTTCTAGTCCCAATGCCGGTTTTTCATATATCGATAAGCGCTTAAACTTGTATCCTTGAGTAAGTTTCCTGTCCATGCATTCAGAGGTTGAGGTTGTAAAACTAAATCAAGTCTTCAGAGACATAGAGACATTTTTCAGATCCTAGTGACGCTGGTGTTGTTTGTTAATACAAATAAACCGTAAAAATGTTTATTCATATTTAGCGATCTCATTATGTTTTGTTGATAACAAATATAAAGTTATCATAAGTAAAATTATAAGAATACATGTTATTTTTGTAAAGTATATACATTTGGTCATTTACATAATATGTTGTAATAATTTATTTGTTGTAATAGTTTAGGTAATAGGATGGGTAATATCCAAGACCCATGACCCATACCCATGGAGCTAATCCATAACCAATGACCCATTGCATGACATCATGCATGAAATCATGTTGGGTATTTGTTGGGAATTATGCGAAGTAGGATTTCTGCTGTCAATACTGCCGAAGGATTCTGCTGAAGTAGAAGTAGAATCTGCTGAAGAAGAGATTCTGCTGAAGTGTAAAAGCCGTGCCGTGTTTCTGCTGAAGAGTGGAAGCTGACTAGGATAAGCATGCGCTTTATTATTTAAATGCTAACCCATCATTATTCTTGAACGGCCCGAGGTTAGCATGGGTATTATTGTACTGCTCAATATTTTTTAGTGTTTTAGTCATTAAATGCATGCTTGCATGTTTAGTCGATTGAGTAGTAATAGTTTAGGGTTCCTTGTCTATAAAAGGAACTTCATAGCTTGTAATAGAAAAACTAATTCGAAACATAGAGTTTCAGTTAATAAAAGATCCATAGAGGATCTAAGTGTTCTTAGTTATTATAGCTTGTATTTACATTTTGCTATAGAATACGAGTTGTAGAGATTTTCTATTAGTTTGCTTATGATTACATAGATAACACTAACGATCCACGAGTGCTCAAGATCTGTCAAGGTCTGTCTGTGTTCAACAAGTGGTATCAGAGCCTCGGGAGAGTCTCCACGATACTGAGAACCATATTTACCTCACCCCCTTTCAACCAAAAACATATTCACCATGCCTGGAACTGATGATGAATCAGAAGTCACCAACAACAACATCAAAAACACCACCTCTATGCAGCAACTTAGTCTCTCCAACAGTAATGGTAAGTTTCCTTATCTGAAAAAGGAAGAGTATGATCTGTGGACCATGAAGATGCAGAACTGGATCTCCAATATTGATTGGAATCTCTGGGAGATTGTGAAGAATGGAAACAGTCTGAAGAAGACTATCCCAGATCTTGATGGTAAGTTTACCATTGCTCCTCCCAAAACTGCTGAAGAGATTCTAGCTGTGCAAAGAGAGCACAAAGTAAGAACCATCCTTCTTCAAGCTATTCCTGAAGATCACTTGGGTGATTTTCACCACATGAATGATGCAAAGGACATATGGATGGCTCTTAAAGCAAGGTTTGGTGGCAATGAAGAGTTCAGGAGAATGAGGAAGTCCATGCTGAGACAACACTTCCAAGAGTTCAATATCTCTGAAGAAGAAGGTATCCACAAGGGATACGACAGGTTTCACAAGATTTTGAGTCAGCTAAACCAGCTGAATGCAAAACCTGACAATGATGATTGCAACTCAAAGTTCCTACAATCTTTGCCTCTATCATGGTTACATGTCAGTATAGCTCTTAAGGCTAAAGGTGGGTTGGACATGCTCACTTTTGATGAGCTGTACAACAAACTCAAATCTCTTGAACCTGATGTCAGATCTCCCTACCGTGCATCCTCTTCTGGTCATACAGCCTTTGTTGGGACATCTCACTCCAATATGATGATGCATGCTCCAAGTCCAACTTACTTACCATCATCATCTTATCGTCCCACTCCATCACATCCTCAAGCTCAAACTAGAAGTATATTGGAGGATGTTCTTCTTTCATTTGTTGCTGATTATGATACTCAGCAGCATCTTGTATATGAAGATTTTGACCAGGTGGACCCACTTGAGATGGAGGAGATGAAGCTGAAATGGCAGGTGGCCATGCTTTCAGTAGATATAAAAAGGTTTGAAGAGAAGTCAGAAAGAAAGTTTGGGTTCAAGGGAAAGGAACCAGCTCGTTTTGACAGGAGAAAGGTCAAGTGTTTCTCTTGTCATCAGATGGTCATTTCTCAAGGGAATGCAAAGATAGGAAGAGTGGAGAGGGAGCTAGCTACAATTCCTATCAGCAGAATCAGAAGGAAGCTAGCACTTCAGCAGCTCTTGTCACCTTGGATGAACAGGTCAACTGGGCTGCACATGAACCGATGAATGAGGCAGCTGCTGATACAGAGAAGCTTGGATTGCTGGCAAGGTGTACTTCAGAAGATATGCATGATCAATTTGCCTTAATGGGACTTTCTCAGGTACACAACTGTATATTTGGTTGTAGTGAAAGATACAATGAACTTAAAGAAGCCTATGATACTATGAAACCTAAATACAATGAATGTTATGTTGATAATGAAGCTTATAAACTTTTGTTAAAAACATTAGAAAGACAAAAGGTATGGTTTCAAAAGAATCAGATAGCTTATGAAGAAAAGATTAAGGTGCTACAATTTGATCTAGATATTGCAAATATTAACTTTAAACGCACTGAAAAGGAAAAAGCTGATACTATTACTGAGAATCTAGAGCTTAAAGAGAAACTAGCTGAAGAAATAGCTAGACATAAGCAATGGCTTATATCAGGTGACAATCTAGCTAGAGAACTCTATAATAGTCAGTCAGTGAACTATGGAATAGGTTTAGGTTTTCAAAAGTATGTAGGATTGGAAGCTAGGCAAGATGGGCGTAAATCTACACCTGCAGGCTTAGAACATTTTAAAAAGGAAGGTAATTTACATGTTGTCCCTGGACCTATTAGAGGTGAATTCATGCCCACTGACATGTCCATTACTGTTGACTTTGATGAATCACACCATCTGTATGGTAAAAAGTCAAAAGACTTGCCAGACAACGATGCTTCATCTTATGACTTTGTCTCTTTCTCTGACAGTGACAATTCATCAGATCAAGGATCTACTTCCAGCTGTGATTCAAGTGATAAGTCAGACCTTCCCAAGCCCTCACCTGAGCCTACACCCAAGCCTGCACCCAAGTCTATCTACAAGCCTTCTAGGATAGCTACTGAGGAATCAACTTCCAAGCCTGTTTCCCCTGAAGACTTGTCATTTAAATCTTTGCATAATATGTCTGTTAAAAATAATTCCTTTAATGTTTCTGGTTTAAGTACTTCTACATGTAATAGAACATCTGCTTTGTTAAATAAATCTTCCAAAAGGAAGACATGTTTTGTGTGTGGAAGTAAACTTCATTTAATTAAGGATTGTGATTTCTATGAGCAAAGATTGGGTGGATGTGCTACTCAGCAAAAACCTAGACCAGTGTGGACCAATGTCAATAATATTCCTCCTTATGTCCCACAAGCTACATATACTGACTCTCCTTGGAGGAGATCAGCTGATAGACCTTATGTGCAACCCACTAGCCCATATTTTAAACATGGTTATTAGCCTGCATATTTTGACTCTATGAATAAAGGGAAAGGATGTTGGGGTACTACTGTCAAGTCTTCAGCAAGTTGTTCTTGGAATAATAAGGGATCTAAATTTCAATGCAAACCCAAGAACAATGGTGGATCTTTCTCATCTGCTAGACCTATTGGAATGCTTAACCCTTAACTGCAAAGTTTAAGGGGAGGCATAGGCCTCAGGGGAGGCATATGCCTCAGGGGAGGATTTGTAGTAAACTTTGTGTATATTCTGTTTGCTAACACTAACTTGCTAATCAATTTTTAGTCTGTTTTGTCTCTGTTTTGTTCTTGTGTTTCTCTGAGTTTGTTTTGCAGTATGCCCTGTTCAGTTCAAATTCATCATGTGTGATCCTTTGGTATATGGTCTAGTAAGCTTAAAGCTTGTTTCCTCTGAAAGCTAAGTTTTGAAGTAAACAATTTGATTCCTCTGAAAATAAAGTGCTGAAGAGAAGAAATTGAAGTCAAATTGTTCATTCATTCATACAAATTACAGCTTACAGCTTACAACTTACAATCAACTTCAATGCAACTACTAGAAAAGAGCTATACATGATCTACTAATCCTAATCTAGTTCATATCATCTATTCCAACATCTAACGGGCTGTTGGATATGCATGATCGCTCACATCTTTCACACTAGATGCTGGATATGCGTTTGTAAAATCTTGCATAACCACCCATTCCTTCTATCTCGATGGCTGGATATGCTTGACCGATACGATGAAGATGCTAAGGATCAAAATGGAAAGATGGATTGATGCAAACGATGATGATGACGATGACCACAAATGGTGTTGAAGAAACATAAAGTATCGTTTGTGTTTCATCTATCGATTTCAACCAAAATGCAATCCATCCACCTTCTTTTAGCTCTTCCTCTATACGAAGTGTGAAGATGCACCATAGATTGGTGCAGGTAGTGCTAGCACCACCTCTCTTTCGACACGAGGCCTTTGTAGAGGTTGAGGTGCTGGAGGTTGGGAGTAAGAAGTTATCTCAGTAGTGGGTTCCTCTGAGTCATCAGAAGACTCACTTGGATCCACTACAGTGTCAACTTCAGAAGAAGGGAGAAATGGGGATGTCAAAGGACGAGGGTCAGGTGAACATGACCAAAACTACAGGAAATCACTGGATGATGATGATGATGGAGAAGAGGTTGGGTTAACAACCTCTGGTTTAGTACTCATGGTTGATTGTGGTTAATTTTGGAGCATTGTTGAAATTAGGGTTTGTGATGATATTTGGGGGTTTTTGATGAAGAGAAGTATGCATTGGGATGATTAAATAGACGGATGCAAGGGTTAATGCAATTTAATGCGATTAGATGGCACAGTAATTCTAGAATTCTTCCGAAGATATTCTAGTCTTGGGGTGGTTTCTGCCGAAGCATATTATTTCAGCAGATTGGCTATGTGTTTCTGCTGAAGCGTTAATTTGTCGTTGGTCAAGTTGAAATACACGTAGGATCTGGTCAACTAAAGTTCTCATACTTTTGACTATATTCTTGGTAACGGTTACCATTCCTCTAAACGCATTTCTTCCACTTCAAAAGAAACAATTCCCTCTTCAGTTCAAAATCATAACCCTAAAATCACATATCTCTCATGGCTCTTCAATTCAAGAAAGATCACAATAAAGTTGCCTTTCTAGGTAAAGCAAAGGGCGATGAATTGTATGAACCAATGGTGGAGTTCCTGAAGTGGTCCAAGATTCACTTTGCCCTAACACATTCCCCTGATGCGATTTATGAATCGTTGGTTAAACAATTTTGGGAATCTGCTAAAAAATGAAGTGAAACAGAGATTGTTGCTTTGATTGATGAAACAGAGCACGTGGTGACGGAGGACCTGATAAGGAGAAAGCTTAATTTGGATGATGCTGATGGGGTTTATCACTTAAGTACAGAGGTGATTCTCTCTGGGCTGAGAGCCATTGGGTATCAAGGTACAAGAACGGACATATGGTTGAAAAAGCACTTTTGCCTTATGTGGAGATTTTTAGTTCACACTCTGCTTCAGTGCATTAGCAACAAATCTGGAGCGTGGGATCAATTCTCTACGCAATTGGCTTGTGGTATTGTGTGTCTATCTCAAGGGATAACTTATAATTTTTCTAAATTTATTTTTGATAATATGGTTGAAAATATAAACAGGAAACAACATAAGTTTTTAATGTACCCTAGATTCTTACAAATAATCATAGAAACCTCTACCCAAGTCGAGGCCTTTAATCCCATAGGAGCTATTTCAGCTAAACTATTTGCCTCTATGAGAACTAACTTTGAGGGGGCACATCATCCGTTGTCAGCAGCTATGTTGCCTCATGGCAATGAGGCTGCTGATGAGGAAAATGTTGCTAATATCCCACCATCTTCAAATGTTGCTACTGATGGCATTCCATCAGTTAATATAGATGAGGGTCCCTCTTTTACTGCTGAAGCATCTCATATTGCTCATGACCAGTCTCCACCTGTACCATCACCCATACCGAGTCCACCACCTACACAGGCTTCAATTGATGAATTTGAGTCTGACCAGAACAGGATGTCCACACCCAGTCCTCAAAGGGAACCTTTTGTTGAAGTATCTCCTCATTTTGAGCATGACCCTATTTCCACTGAAAGGTCCAATGAAACTCCCATTACCACAGAGCAATCTGCTGGTGGAGCTGAGGACCCTATTACTCTCACATCTGTCTATGCTCTTGTTAACAGGTATGCAGCTGAGGTGTCTGATCTCAAAAAGGAGCTTACAGAGACCAAGTCTACTCTTGGTGATAAGATTGAGGAACTGCAGAATAAAGTTAAGGATCTAGAGGAGCGACTTGAAAAGAGTAGCAAAAGAAAGTTAGTCATTTCTTCGGATGAGGAGGAAGAGGACTCTCGGCTTGCTTCTCTAAATATGTTAGCTGATGTGGCTCAGGAGATAGTTGTTCCTTCCTCAGTGGTTGCTGAATCCTCAAAGGATGAGGAACCTGTTCTTTATAAAAGAAGAAAGAGATCTCACTTGCATAAGGGTTCTGCTGAAGTCTCCAAGAAACCAAGTGTTGACAATACTACATCTGCTGAGGTTCAAATGGAGGATATTGCATCTGAAACTTATCATCATGTACCTGTTCAAGAACCATCATGTCCCACCTCTTCAGCAGATGATCATGTTGTATTTCATGTTGGAAGAAATTTTTATTTGGATCCTGCAACTGATATCCTTACAACACCTGTTGAAGATCTCTCTCAAAACGATTCCTCTGAAGTTCAAATTGGTGATTCTCCACCAGCTGATGTTGTTCATGAGTCTACTGATAAAGAGAAAGGTGTCGTGATTGAAGATGAGCTTGGTCCTGATCTGGTATCTGAACAAGAAAGGCAAGGACAAGAAAGCAGATTTGCTGAGTTTGCAGATCAGAAGAGAAGTGAAGAAGTGGCTAAACAATTTGCAGATCATTCTACTTCTGTTTTGCCTCCTAAGAGACGAAGAGAATTGGATGAGTTAGCTACTCGGATGCCTGTTGCACAATGGGATGCTCTTACTAAGCAAACCACTTCAAATCCCTCTCTTGCTCAAAGTATCTTAGGTGCGGAATTTGATAGTGAAGATTTTGTAGCTCGAATGATGGAGCTTGGAGAACAAAGGAAGCAAGAAGCAGCTGCGAAAAGGAAAGCCCTGAGTACTGAAAAGAATAAGGCAAAGAGAGAGACCTCTTACTGAAGCTCAGAAGAAAACAGAGATGAGGATTGCAGTGAAAAATCAAAGTTGTACTGTGCTTAACCGTGGTTTAACAATGAAGCAAGTCTTGGCTTTATCTGATGCAAGATTGTTTTACTTGTACAATATGATTATGAAGTCTTCTTCCTCTTCTTTAACACCATCTTCCAACTTGAAAAGAATTGCTGGGAATGAAGTTGCACCAAAGGCCAAAAGACCCAAGTTTGTTGAGATAGTGGATAATTTTGATGATATTCCACCTAAGAAGATCTCTCAAATGGTTTCTTCTGAAGAAACTTCTGAAGCCACTCCTTCGTCTGACCAGGTTACTTCTGCTGAACCTACTGTTATATCTGCTGAAGCTTCTACCAAAGTCACTAGCTCAACTGAAAAGGTCTCATCTGCTGAACCGACCACCATCTCCTTTGAAACACCTAATGTACAAGCTTCTGCTCCATCTGTGGGATCTACTGATACAGAAGGAGGTGGTTCGATTAAAGAAGCTAAAACCACAACTGTCAAAGCTAAAAAGGCAAGAAAGGTGCTTGAAAGAATGCATGCCCTTCGTGATGATGTCTCACCTAAATCCACATCTACTTCTTCAAGTCCTACTACAGAAGTTAATGAAGAAACCAAAGATTTTCCTTCTTCGGAAATCTATACACCTGGTAGAAGGATGAAGAGGATGGCCAAGAGAAAACTCACATCTCTGAGAAGATCTGTGACAAAAGCGACTCATGCATCGAAAAATAAGCCATCACCCAAGCATGTTCCTTTGGACCTAAAGGCTGATGACTCAACCTTTATTAAAGAAGGGTCTGCTACTGATTTTCCTGAGAGATATCAAAATGTGTTGGTCCAGTGGTCTGTGATAAATGGTGAGATGAATGTCATTCATCGATTGGACAAAACTTCAATGGAGTTCACCTTTTTGAAGGAAATACTCCACTTGGTAGACAGGGCATATATACTTACTCTGTACACTCTCGTCACCAAACATTACTGCAATACTGCACCACAAGGTTCTGGGATGTGCTTATTGGGAGATCTTCATGTCCTGATTGACTCTCAATCTCCTAATGGAAAAGGGCATTTCATTTGGAAGAACTCACATCTATGGCAGGTTGAGTCCTGGAGATATTATCCCCTACCTCGTGTGCATGTAGTTGAGACAAAGGGTGGAATCACAGTTTGCATGTTTGCTGAAAGAACTTATCCATTGTCCAAGAGACTTATGGAAAGGATGCTGTGTCAGAAGTTGGAAATTCCTCCAGATCCAGTGGGAAATAAAAGACTAGAAGTTGGACGACTGGTTGGATTGATCAAGGCTCAACTTCTGCAAGCTCAAACTGCATCTTCATAATGAACGCGGTAATCTACATTGTCTTTTGTAATATGTACAGTCGTTTGTGTTGTTGATTTTTTGTTTTGTTGTTTCATTTCTTTGTTTTGTTGTTTTAAAAAAAAAAAAAAAAAAAAAAAAAAACTAACTTTTTCTTGCAGGTTTGTTGTATTGTGATGATGGTTTTTAACTCACCAGATATACCTTGTGTATATCAAAGAGTTGGCTAGTCCAAAGGGTACAGCTTTGGTAAAGACACATCAAATCTGTTGATAGCTGTAATGATTTGCTCAAAATCATAGGGTCTGCAACCACCCATGCTTAATTGCTGAGAGTTGTATGGTCATCAATTCACCATGGTATATTCCTTTTTGGAATCCAAGAATTGGCTAGCCCACAAGTATATGGCTTGTGGTAAAGGCAACTGAATCCATATTTGGTTATCAATTCACCAATTCTAAGAATTGACTAGTCCTGAGCAAACGGCTACAGGTAAAGACACATCAAATCCGTTTATATAGTTGCTGATTTGCTCATAAATCAGATAGTTATCAATGTACCATAGTTTTCGGACTTAAACATCTGGCTACTCCAGTAGTGATGGCTATTGGTAAAGAGACATCAAATCCATTATTTTCAATGATTCACCTCTCCCAGGAGTTAACACACCTGGATGTGATGAGAATAGTATGCAACTAATAAGTCTTGATGTACACTATGTCATTTGTTGCTGCAAAGACCTGGCGTTTCAAAGTTTGGTCATCATAGAGATGAGATTACTATTGGTTCTTTGCTACTGATGTTTGAGAACAATCCTCTAAGTACTGCAGTCTTTAAGATCTATCAAGGTTAGGAAACTAGAACTTAACCAAGTCAAATTCCAGTTTAGGGGAGGATTGTTGGGAATTATGCGAAGTAGGATTTCTGCTGTCAATACTGTCGAAGGATTCTGCTGAAGTAGAAGCAGAATCTGCTGAAGAAGAGATTCTGCTGAAGTGTAAAATCCGTGCCGTGTTTCTGCTGAAGAGTGGAAGCTGATTAGGATAAGCATGCGCTTTATTATTTAAATGCTAACCCATCATTATTCTTGAACGGCCCGAGGTTAGCATGGGTATTATTGTACTGCTCAATATTGTTTAGTGTTTTAGTCATTAAATACATGCTTGCATGTTTAGTCGATTGAGTAGTAATAGTTTAGGGTTCCTTGTCTATAAAAGGAACTTCATAGCTTGTAATAGAAAAACTAATTCGAAACATAGAGTTTTAGTTAATAAAAGATCCATAAAGGATCTAAGTGTTCTTAGTTATTACAGCTTGTATTTACATTCCGCTATAGAATACGAGTTGTAGAGATTTTTTATTAGTTTGCTTATGATTACATAGGTAACACTAACGATCCACGAGTGCTCAAGATCTGTCAAGGTCTGTCTGTGTTCAACAGTATTATCCATGACCAATGACCCAATGTCAATGACCCATGAATCAAGATCCATGACCAATTGTCTAGACACATTGTATCTTGTTGGGTACCCATGACCCAAAGTCCATGACCCATGGCTCATACCCATAACCCATAACCCGGTTTGCAACCCATAACCCGGTTTGCAACCCAAAATCCGGACTGGTATAACCCAGACTGCCGGATCCCTAGGTTTTCACTGGCCGGATCCCCCAAGTGAGGGATCCGGCGAAATCGTGGGACAGAAGGCTTTTTGTGCCTATAAATAGTGATATATTTCTTCATTGTTACTCACCTTTCTTCTTACAACTCTCTCATATATTATCTCACTCTCCTAACCTCTGATCATTTGATCATTCTAGTAGTTCTTCTATCTTTTGTTGTGATTCTCATATAGGTCCTTCTTAAAGGCGAGATCACGCTATACTACAAGTCATCCAAGCAAAGGGTCCTTGATTGATTTGTCCATCCGCAAGATTTCTGTAGCAAGATCTTGTAATTCATATTTCACATAGTTGTCGTGTAATAGTTGTGTAAAGGTTTGGTTCTACCTCGTGGAAGAACTCGGTATTTAGCTTTGTAGCGGAAAAAGTGTAAGTGACGTTGTGAGGCTTCTCCTCCGTGTTAAAGGAGCTTGTTGACATAGTGTTTGAACTCTCGAGTGGGGAACTTGGGGAGTGGAGTAGGGCACGGAAGGTGTCCTTGTAGCCGAACCACTATAAATCACTTGTGTCGCAACTTTCTATCCTTTACTTTACTTGCTTTCATTATTTACTTTACTTGCTTTCATTATTTACTTTACTTATTGTCTTATACTATCTATCCATCCATACGAATTCACATAAGATCGAATCTAAATCTTTGAAACTGAAAATAAAATCGGTAAAACTATTCAACCCCCCTTCTAGTTTTCCACATTGTTTTTAGCTCCTTGTAAATCACTTCCTGACACCGCATCAGTTTGTGAAATGTTTTCTTTAGTTGGTCTTTGACGTCCCTGAAGCCATATAGGTGTTCGAGCTTTATACAACACTCACTGATTTCTTTATCAGTGAGTATCACTTTCTGAATAATAATCAGGGAGACATGTTCTCTAATAACTTATCAAGGAGTATCTCACTTCTGATAACTATCAAGTTCACATTGATAGTTATGAAGTGACATTCTCTCTGATTGTTATCAGAGACTTTATGTTCACTAATTTTCAGAAGCTGTATTAGGCTATTTTATGTTTAAATATTTTTTCGAGATAATTGGGTCAATTTTTTAGACCCAACAACCCTAAAAACAATATATGAAAAGCAACAATTAAGGTTGCTTAACCCCCTCTGTTCGAAGGAGTATTTGCCCGCTTTGAAGCACAATTTAAGTATTTTTTAGGAGTTTTCTTCCTTTGAGTGTCAAAGATATATGGTTAGGAGGCTTTTGTAAGAGAGTTTAGCGATGCTTTCTTAGAACATGTATATCATCTAATTTTTGAGTTATAACATATGATTTTGTCTATGATTGGGCGTTTAATTAAATTTCCTTTGTGTGGTGCTGAACTGGCTGTGATTATTTGAACAATTTATGGTTTTGGCAAGGCAGAAATTGGATGACATAATATGAAACCAAATTTTGTAGTAAATGCTATATATCTGAGCCACTTCAAGGGTATTCTGACATAATAAAAACCATGCCAAAGGTTGTTTTAGGGCTGACTATGAAAGGACCTTACCGATTCAACTTGTCTATTTTTAGGTGGTTAAAAAATCATGCCTTTTACCTCAATGTTTATTGAGTATTTTATAGTCACCTCTCGGCCCATGATATGTTGTTGTTTTGGTGTGACGCCGTTTCATGTTTGGAAATGACGTTGGTAAAAAAAGATGTCGTTTCATTTTTTTCCTTTTCCTTTTTATTGAAAGAAATCGTATATATATTGTTTTTCGGTTTACCATCCTTCATTACATAACTCTCATATCTTAGTAGAACTATGTGCTTTCGATTTGCTTAATGTAACTTCAGTAACGGCAATTTGGCAAGTGGTGGTTTTCTGTACAGGCATCATAAGATTTGGTGATGCGTTTTTTGCAAAATAATCTTGCACATCCTCTTTATTGTTGTCATCCATGTCTTATATCACTTACGACTATTTAAAACATGATTGTTGATGCTGTGATGATTGAATTCAAATGTATTTTGGAAAATTTGAGTGAAGTTGATATCATCAACTAGTTGGCGCGACAACCTATAAAGTTTGTAGCCATGAAGGAATGATCCTTAGTATTCGACTATTTACAAATCTGAGCGTCATTAAACAAAAAGGGATAGCGTCTAAATGTTCTTTAAGACACGGAGGTGTCATGGATTTTTTTTCAACAGGTGCATACGCCTTGTAGATGGATAGTCTAGTGACATGAATCTTTATTAGTGTTGGATGCTATGCACACGTGCTTTTTTTTACGGAATACGTATTTGAGACACGTAACCATGTGTTTTTGTATAAAAGGTTGGTGTCAGAGGTTGTGATGCTAAGAGGATCGAAACTTGGTCCGTTTGCACGTCACATGGCGACGTGTGGAGGCAAGTAAGGAAGAATAGAAAAAAACCCCGAACGGCGTCGTTTTGGAACCCTTCAAACGACGTCATTTCCCATGAATTGGCTATGATGATGAAACTTGTATGTTTATTACTGGATTCGGTAAAATTTGAGATCATCCATATTTTAGCTAAGAAGGTTAATAAGTATGCGCCATGGCAAATGGATACTTATTTTTTGATTGGTTACAAATCTGAGCCTTATGGTGTTTCGAAAACGATGTAGTTTGGGTTTTTCTTTTCTTTAACAAAGCTATTCGAGGCGGTTGATGTGTCGTTTAGTATAGGTAATTTATTGTTATCAAGTTTTAAATTTATATTTAGCCGACTTAAGCTATAACAAACACTTACGGACAGTGTACCAGATCAATGTAGCCTAGTTGGTAAGTAGAGTATCGATCACTAAGAGTGGAACGTTAACACTTAAATATCTATCAGTATTTTATTTCTAAAGTTAGTCTAATTAAACCTAATCTAACGCAAGGGGGTTTTCAACCTGAGAGACTGACACGATGTTTAGATTAAGTAAAGTTGTAAATAAAGGTAATTAGGCAAACGAAACACACATACACAGATAAGAATACAGATAGCAGATAAGAGGTCAAGCCGATAGTAAGGAAGATGTAATGGCTAATCGTTTAGTTATATATGATGAGTACTATATATATTCTCTCTCTTTAGTTGCTCACGTGAGTGTGTATATCATTCCAATGTTTAGACTAAGCTAAACGTCTAGATTTTGGTTTTTAAGTTTTCTCAACAGACTAGTTATGTCACAACTAATCAGAAATTTGGATAAAGTCTACCTTAATGACTATCAATTTATTAATTAACCACTTAGGGATTACATTAATCATGAAAATGATATTAATGAAGTAATAATGTAATCAAAACACATGTATGAGGATTTAATAAAACATCATATAATCCTTAAAAGAATGTAAGTATTTAAGTACGATCAAATAGTGAAAAACACGCTAACCAAACGATTAAAGAGTACAAATACAAATTAAGCCAATCTTCCTATGGAGTTACGCGCTAGCAGGACCTTCTTATTGCTCTGATTTCGTCTTTTTGGTTTTGTCTTTGTGTAGTCATTCGTCTGGTCTTGTGTGTAGATTGGTCTCTAAATTTTGCAGTTGATCCTCTATTTATACACTCTGGAAATAGAGTCGATATGGCGTATCATTTTATCTGGTACGCCGTATCTAGGTAACTTCGCGTGGGGTCCAATATCTTAGATTTTCTGGTGAAGTCTTGAGATTGATACGCCGCATCTCTGGGATGTCATGAGGCGTATCTGGAGTAGAATAAGTCAGATCTTTTTCGTTGACCAAGGTTTCATATACGGTGCATGGGATAAATTCATAAGGCGTATGCTTCAAAGTCAGGCAATGATCTTCATATTCGTCTAAGTCTTGGTGTACGGCGTATCCGTCTAGAATGATACGGCGTATCTGTCATCAGTTCAGTAGACTTTTCTAACGTGATCCATTTTGCTCCAATTTACGTCCAAAATAGCTAACTTTCACCAAATGATTGTTTATAACTGAGATTTACAAAAGTAAGCGATTAAATATCAATTCTCATATTAAATAATACAAAACAATCAGTATACATAGGATAAATGATGCTAATAATATGTTGTTATTTGATGTCATCAAATATCCCCCCACTTGAACTTTACTTGTCCTCAAGTAAACCTTAGATTAAAGTTATGAAAATGTATCCTGAACAGTTGTTTAGGATTTTTCTATTTAAGTATTCATTCGTTTTAATCTTGATTGCACAATAAAACACCTCACGAAATAAGAAAATGAAATCACTCAAATCACTCAACTAATCTATGTGGCAACATTTAAGTAATTCGCTCAATTTCTCGGCCGTGACAAGTATTCTGTCATAAGCTTGGAAAGGATACACATCTCCACTACTAAAGCCAATGAGTAACAAGTCTAAAGCGGTAAATTAGGTTAGTTGTGATAAGGGTTAGTACCTGGCTTTTTTCGAACATCTCTTACACAAACTCAATAGATCGCTGGAGCGAGTCCTTGATTTCCAAACAACGGATAGTCACTAGTGTATATCCCGGTTCGCTGGCGTGTTATTTGCATAACGGATGGTCACCAAAATACACACCAGATCGCTGGCGCATCGTTCGATTCCTCAAAATTTTGGATGGTCACTACCTTATTTATGCATTTGACATTCTCACAAAGCCTTACAAAAGGGTAAGGATAAGAGAAACATATAATTGTTGTTAAAATAAAATCACAAAAAAAAAAATAGATTAAGTCCATACAAAAATGAAAAAATGTGGTTAATTACTTCACGAACTTCCCTCGAAAAATACACAAATTATAGACTAACTCACCCCTTAGGTAGACTCACGCTTTAATAGGTAGACACGAATTAGACTCGATGATGTCTCAATCAAAGAATAAACCTTAGTTGGCGTTCCCATAATGGTCAACTCCCTTGCAATCCATAAATATAATACAACAAATAGTGGCAATATCTCCACTTAATACATAACTTACATCGTTGGTTTATGACACGTACCAATGAATAATTGATTAGCTCAAAATATAGAATCGGTTAAGCTTTTACAAACCGATTATCTCACAATCCTTACCCTTTCTTCTCTCTTTTTTTTTCATTTTTTTAAAACAAAACATCTAATGGTGTAAAATTTCACCACATTACAATCATAATACATCTGGATAATTTTCAATCATAACTTCATACTTCAGAAAAATAATAGTGATAGTAGTAAACACACAAAAATCAAAATAACTACTACTATCACATTCCCATTGCGATGTGCAATTCTCGACCAATATGTAGACAAGAAATACACCCATTGCGATGTGAAATTCCCGACCTAACCATAGATAAGAAACATACACAAAAACACAAGAAATACACACTTTACAAAAAGTAACCAATCACGGACTTAATCTACAGGGTAGGCTAAGGTGTATAGGTGTAACGAAACAATATTTGCATTGGGTGTAAGAAATGAAAGGAATGGCTCTGAGGGTTTTTCTAAGGGTATCTTACTCTTAAAAGGGTTTATACGGAGGTTAATTAACCATTGTAGTTAGTTAATATAACATAACATATAAAGGCTTTTTGGGTGTAATCCTAGAAATTTACATGTATAGACAAGTTACTCCAATTATATCAATAATAATCATTATGGTAGTTTCGAATAGTATACAAGCCAGGTTCTAAAGTTTACTACAAATCACCGGCATACTCATATTTTTGTGGAATTTGGGTAAAATAATAGAAATGGATAAGGCTAAATTCTCACAATATGGAAATAAGGGTTATGTGTGCGGTTATGCAACTTTGATTTCACAAAAACATGATAGAAATTTTTAAATTTAGCATATATTAGGCACATATTACACATATTTTTGAAAAATAAGGATAAGTAACGTTCTAATTCTCCATCCCCCACTTAAGATAAACAACGTCCTCGTTGTATAAAATAAAATTAAAAGCAATAAATAGAAAGAATTAGAATGGAAAACTCCCCTGAGATTTGCTTGTTTGATCCTCCATGATGCGTTTGTGAGCAACTTTTTATTTTCGTTTGCGAAAAGGCGTCTGTGTCGCCATGACTAGAGCACACATAAAATACATAATTTATGTAAACCACCACTTCTTTTGTATACTTGGCACTCAACCTGTGTAAATATGAATGAAAACCACAGCTAATGCGACTACGTTAATCATTGGTTAGTTTAAAACAAAATAAAAATAAAAAAATAAAACTGAAAAATTCAGCAGGTCAGTCGATTCGCTGCATCCTTGGGATGGGATGCGTCGTATCGACTACGAGAGTCAGAAATTTCATGTGCCATATCCTTAAACCTGGATACGTCTTATCAAAACAACTAACAGAAAGTTCGAAGTGCATAAATAAAACTAAAATGCAAGGAAATAAAAGGTTAGATATGACCAGTGCAATCGATACGCCGCATCCTTTTTATGGGATGTGCCGTATTGATGTGCAGGTCTGACATACTCGAAAACAGAAACAGTAAAAAATTCTGGGTTTTCTCCCGGTAAGCACTTCTCTTTATGCCAGAGTCTTTAAATTAGACTCATCTTTAGCTTCTACGTTGTTCTAGGCACAAGCCACCCTTCGTCTTTCTTGCGAAAAATGTCGTGGTAAGCGTTTGACACATTGCCTTGAGTCCTTAGCAAAGTGTCGTAATTGTTTAACCTTATTGCAGCATATCCTTCTAATGGTCCAAATGAATATTGGAAAACTTCAAATTTCTCAGATGTGAATGTTGGCGGCTCTTTGTATGGTATGCCAAGTAATTTACTTCTTCTCTCTTTAATTGCTTCTTCATCTTGATCAACAAAATATGCTTCATTATTTGCCTCTAAATAATCTTGTAATTCTTCCAAAGCGCCCTCATCATCTTCACAAGATTCAAACTTAGCCTTTTCAAACAAAGCTTTGAGTTTCCTTGGGTTATCCTCGAGCGAGTCATACCATTCGTGATTTTGAAAATAGATGTTATCCCCAATCCGTTTCATTCCGGGAAGATCACTTCCGTTACACGATCTTTCCTTTTCCCAATTACATGTTGGCCATGTATCATGTCCATTCTTGAAACAAAGAGGCTCACATGTATGTTCAATCACATCTTCATTCCATGGTTCTTCATAAACCCATGGTGTTGTGATATCTTTCTTGTAACACCAGGTATTTTTATAGTCATTATAAGTTTTAAACCTCGACAGATCTCCAATAAGCACATCTTCATCAATTTTCAATAGATAGTTGAATTCCATGAATTCCTTGCATAAGGGTGTTTCGTAATCAAATAGGTTTATACCAATCCTAAATAGCTCATCAACTTCATCAGTCAGTTCCTCCTCATTGTCCCCTCTCATCTAATAGCACCATAGTTCGCTTCTGAGAGTGATGAACTCAGGATCTTTAGCATAGGGCTCTTCATACCCAAACTGTATCAAAAAGTTCTTTTTAAAAACCTTCCAAAGAGAGATAGAACTAGAAGATTCATTATCCAACCATTCCATTGTACCCCCAGTAAGAGTATTTGGAAAATATCGAAGCAAAATTTGTTCCATGTCATTGGAAACAAGAGTGTACGATTCAACAATCTCGTAAATTTTATCAAGATGTATCAACGGGTCTTCATTCTCAGAACCACTGAAAGTATTACTACATAACTCCTTGAGAAGTTTTCCTTTTAATTCAAATTTGTCCTCCTCGCAAATTTGTAGCCTAGCAATACTTGATCCATAGTATTTACCGGTTTTAGTCATGTACTCCTTCATGTTGTTGTCCATAGTGATTCCTGAGAAAAAAAATAAACAAGTCAGTAGGAAGGGCCCTGAAGAAAGATGGTAAAAAATACTAAGCATGAATATGGAGTACGAAAAAATAAAAGTTGCTGATATCTACAGAAGATATGCCGTATCCAGTAATCTGGATACGCCGTATGTTCAAATAAAAATTCAAATCAACCTTTTTATTTAGATAAATATACGTGGTACTGATAGAAATCAATGCGCCGTATATCTGCTTAAAGAAATAAATGTGCCGTATACGCAAAAGCTAATACGCCGTATTCTCGTTACATTTAAATATAAGCTTTTTAATTTAGAAAATAAATACGCAGTATCGATATTAATCGATACGCCGTATTTTAGGATTTAAAAATTCTGACATGTTTTTTGAAAAATAAATAAATACGCCGTATAAGCAAAAGCTTATGCGACGTATGACTTTTAGGGTTTGTTTTATTCTGATTAAAAACAGAATACGCCGTATCTATGAAATTAGATACGTCGTATCCGAATTATTAAATAAAATACGTTGTATGAATAATAAAAACACAATACGTCGTATCTACGAAATTAGATGCGACGTATCGTTTAGTTCAACAATATACAGCAGGAAATAACAATGCAGAAAACATAAAAAACAAAAACAAACAAATATTGCATAAATCAAACAAACAAAAAAGCGATAAAAATGCAGAAAAACAAAAATATACAAGCAATACAAGTTTACAACACAACTAGTCAAATAAAAATTAAAATAGAAAGATTAAACTAAGTTAAAAACCTAAATAAAAACAAACAAATATGCAAGTATTAAACAATTCACTCCCTGACAGCGGCGCCAAAAACTTGATGTGTCATTTAGTATAGCTAATTTATTGTTATCAAGTTTTAAATTTATATTTAGCCGACTTAACGTGTAACAAACACTAACGGGCATTGTACCCAATCAATGTAGCCTAGTTGGTAAGTAGAGTATCGATCACTAAGAGTGGAACATTAACACTTAAATATCTATCAGTATTTTAATTATAAAGTTAATATAATTAAACCTAATCTAACGCCAGGGGTTTTCATCCTGAGAGACTGGCACGATGTTTAGATTAAGTAAAGCTATAAATAATGGTATTTAGGTAAACGACACACACATACACAGATAAGAATACAGAAAGCAGATAAGAGGTCAAGCCGATAGTAAGGAAGATGTACTGGCTAATCGCTTAGTTATATATGATGAGTACTATATCAATTCTCTCTCTTTGGTTGCTCACGTGAGTGCGTATATCATTCTAATGTTTAGACTAAGCTAAATGTCTAGATTTCGGCTTTTAAGTTTTCTCAACCGACTAGTCATGTCACGACTAATCAGAAATCCGCATAAAGTCTACCTTAATGATTATCAAGTTATTAATTAACCACTTAGGGCTTACATTAATCATGCAAACGATATTAATGAAATAATAATGTAATCAAAACACACGCATGAGCATCCAATAAAATATCATATAATCTTTAAAAGAATGTAAGTATTTAAGTACGATTAAATAGTGAAAAGCACACTAACCAAACGATAAGAATACTAATACAAATTAGGCCAATCTTCCTATGGAGTTACGTGCTAGTAGGACCTTCTTATTGCTCTGATTTCATCCTTCTGGTTGTGTCTTTGTGTGGTCAGTCTTCTGGTCTTGTGTGTGGATTGGTCTCTAAATTTTGTACTCTATCATCTATTTATACATTCTGGAAACAGAGTCGATATGGCGTATCAGTTTATCTAGTACACCTTATCTAGGTAACTTCGTATAGGTACAAGATTATTATATTCTGGAATATTCGTACACCGCCATATGATACGGCGCGTCTTCATTCTTCATGCGGCGTATGTTGTCTTCAATATCTCTGATTTTCTGGTGAAGTCATGAGATTGATACGCCGCATCTCTGGGATGTCATGCGGCGTATATGAAGTAGAATAAGTCATGTCTTCTTCATTGCTTAAGGTTTCATATACGATGCATGGGTTAAATCCATACGGCGTATGCTTCAAAGTCAGACAATGGTCTTCATATTCGTCTAAGTCTTGGTGTATGGCGTATCCATCTAGAATGATACAGCGTATCTGTCATCAGTTCAGTAGACTTTTTCAACTTGATCCATTTTGCTCCAATTTACGTCCAAAATAGCTAACTTTCACCAAATGCTTGTTTATAACTGAGATTTACAAAAGTAAGCGATTAAATATCAATTCTCATATAAATTAATACAAAACAAGGAATTTACATATAATAAATGATGCTAATAATATGTTGTTATTTGATGTCATCAGCGGTGAAGATAAATCTATTCGATATATATTATCTGAGTGTGTCATTCAAAGTTTAAGAATAGTCGTGGCCTTGCAGGGCATTACTATTAATGTAGCATTGTCGGTTTTTCTCTCTTTGTTCTGATACATACTTACATATCCGAGACTCATTTTTAAAATTTTATTTGCTGAAGTATGGTCGTGAGCTTTGTATAAGCCATGATCATAATTTCTATTTTTCAATGTATTTTAGCCTTTGCCTTACACGATTGAAGCGACAGTGTATTAAAATAGTTTTTGTGAGCCATTCTTTTTATAAATTTTTAATGTTAGGGAATGTGATAAGTGATGTTAAATAGTATTTAAGGGATGGTTAAGACCACTACACGAGCCTAATGCCACAAGTAATGGTATAATTATTAAGAATTCTACACAGTGTTGGTATAACTTTTGGAGTTGGAACATGTTACGTTATCATAATATAGAACATTCCTAGATTTTTTAAATGCTTGAAAATCAGCCACCTTCACTGCATGTAAAATTTTGTTTGTGATATGTCTAATTTGTAGTGGTAAATATAAGTACTATCATATGCCATCATAATTGTTAGGCTCTTTCATATGTGGTATTTGATCTGTTTTATTGATGATTTGTAGAGATCATTACAGATGAATTAATGGTCATATATTATTAGTCTAGATGTATTGAACATACTACTTTTCTCTATAAATTATGTGTTACTGTTTTCATTATTTTTAATTTGTTTTTACAACAAATTATATTTATCGTCGTTTTTATAGTTAACAAAATAGTTTGGTTATGTAGCGGAGAGGAGTTTGTTTTCTGTTAATGTTTTGTCTTGAGATGAATTTCAATCCAGTGTCTTCTTGGGTTATGTGTTGTAGTAGATGTTTTTTTTGGCAAAAACTCTTCGAGCACTGTTACAAAATTTGTGGAAAACCAGAATGGGGGTTGAATAGTTTTACCAATTAAATCTTCGTTTTAAACTATTTAGATCAACTTATGTCAATCTATTTAATGTGTGTGTTTGATGATGATAGATAAACATATAAATAAGTAATGCAAAGATAAAGAGTAAAGGAACACAAAACCATGACACGAGTATTTATAGTGGTTCGGCTACAAGGACATCTTCCTTGCCCTACTCCACTCCCTGAGTTCCCCACTTGAGAGTTCGTAAGCACTACACAACACAAGCTCCTTAATGTGGCGGAGAAGCATTCACAACGTCGCCTACTCTTTATCTGGTACTAGGCTAGACACCGAGTTCTTCCACGAGGTAGAACCACACCTATCACAACGTCGCCTACACTTTATCCGGTACAAGGCTAGATACCGAGTTCCATTACAAAGAAGGAACTACTACCCAACACTATATCACTACATGACTATCCCAAAGGAGACATACTCATTATTACAACATCATAAGGATATTAATATCCTTTAACCCAAACCAACTATCTTGTACATCGATACATCATATCGAATGTACACCCTTGGCACCTTTTACTAATGCCTTTGACACGACCCTTTGACACCTTTCACCAATGCCTTTGACACGACCCTTCGGCACCTTTCACTAATGCCTTTGACATGACCCTTCAGCACCTTTCACTAATACCTTCAACACAACACTTCTATGGAGGGAGAAAAAAACTATCAACAAGAGATACTTCAGTGGTCTTGATGATGACGAATCTTAGCAACTCATGACCTTGAGCTTGCACGTCTTCAAGAGGTGGTGATCTCGCCTTTAAGAGGAACCTAGAGAATCACACAAACACAAAACTACATAGAATGATCCTTTGGATCTGAGGTTAGATATGTTACAATACTAAGAGAGAGTATGTGTAAAAAGGGGTGAGTAGCAAGAGAGAAATGGCTCACTATTTATAGACAAAATTGTCTATTGTTCCACGGTTCCCACGGATCCTTCCTCAATGGGATCCGGCTAGTGCAATCCTAGGGATCCGGCTGCTGGGTCAGCTTAAGTCCAGATTTTGGGTTGCAAACCAGGTTATGGGTTATGGGTTATGAACCATGGGTTATGGGTAATGTTTTATGGATACCCAACAAGATGCAATGTATCTAGACATTGGGTCATAGGTCTTGGGTCATGGATCATGGATAATACCCAACATGACTTCATGCATGATGTCATGCAATAGGTCATGGGTTATCGATTAAGCTCCATGGGTATTGTGGAAAACTAGAAGCGGGGTTGAATAGTTTTACCAATTTAAAACTTCCTTTTTTTTTAATATTTAGATCAACTTATGTCAATCTATTTAAGTTGCAAATGGTTTTGCAATGTATGGTTTGACACAAAACTCCCCCTAGCTTAGAGTGTCAAGTTCTTCATGTATATTTTGAAAATCTACAAAATAGAGGTTAGAAAAACAAGAGTATAGTGCATAATTTCCTGCAAATAAAACTCAAGTTAGTAGAAAATTGTTCTTCTGTACCACGGATCCCTCTTTTGTGGGATCCGTCTAGGCAATTTCCTGGGATCCGTCTGTCTGGTGACAGATTTTCAGCAATGATAGTATATCAAACAATGCTAAATATGGAAGTGAGATATGTATACAAGGAACAAACATATACTCAAAGCAATATGGCAAATAAGTTATCATTCAATAAAATAACGAGATAATCAACAAATCTCTAAAACTAAGAGAATGATCTAGCCATATACATTCTACTTAATACTAATGAGTGACTAAAACTTAAAATGCAACAATGTTTTTGAGTCTAGGGATGAGTAGACTTGTTGATTTGGTCCAATCTTTCAAGAAGATGATTAAACATGAAATGTAACTCATTTCGTACTTCTTGAACAAGTCCTTGGGTGATTAGACAATTTGGGCAATTATTGTCTTGATTGGAAACAGGAGGAAAATGGATGTTTTGAGGAGGCTCTACAAATGATTGTGGGTTTCATTTTGAGATGTGGGATGAGGTTCTAATAAAGGTAAGGGTGGTGGTAGTGGAAATTCCTCCATATGATCATGTCCATGATTATTTTCCCATGATGGACTATTTGGTGTTGTGGGTGGTTCCCTATTTAACGAGAAAGTTGGTGAGTGGGAGGTTCTCGGTGATGAATGCTCTAATGAATAGAGATTTGGGTGAGGAAGAGGCTCGTTAAATGTATGCTCAAGGAATGAGGATTTAGACGGCTTGCTAGAGCTAGCTATGTTTAGTTTTGAACTAGATGACCCTTTTTCTAGTCCAAAAGGTTTGATGCTAATTCTTGCGGTTCTCTTAGCAATTGTTGAATGGGTTTGTTGAGGTGGGATTCTAGCATTATTATCTCTTATTGGAGATGATTTGGTGGATGAAATCTCATGAATCATGTGACCCTTTCTTTTGGATGTGCCTTTGGTTGAAGAGTTGTTGCTAAGTGCTTTGGTCATGGTGATGGTAAGGATGCAATATAAGCTTCTAACCACTGAATTTTGAGAGCTAGGTGGGAGTGATGATTCAACATTAAGAGTGTTTGGTATATAAAGGATAATTTTGATTTAGGGAATTAAATTCTTGGCCACTAAGGGGATTAAGCATGCACTTAGGATATTGATCAGCTCTAGGAAGATATTAATGGTAACTAAAAGTGGTTAGAAAACCAAAAGATGACTTAACTTTGAAGAGAGAAGCTGATTAAAGCTTTCTGCAGACACGGATCCCACGGATCCCTCTCACCAGGGATCCGTCTGGTTATAAACCAGGGATCCATCTATCAGACAAATTCTTGATGAAATGATTATGCTTTTTGCAATTTCTAGTACCTATGTATCTCGAGGTTTTGACTTTATTTTGATGCCATGAAAGGTGGATGTCTTAAATGCCCAACCATAATAGGTGAGGGTGCTTAATGATGGTTTTGGGTAAAAAAGTGGATTATATATAATCTAACTAAGTGTTTGAGAAGCGTACTATTTGAATTTGAGATGGAAGAGTGATGGTAATTAGTCCTAGAAGTTAGATGATGCCTCAAGAAAAAATTTAATAAAATCTTAAAAAATAAGGAAAAATGAAAAACTAGTTTCAAGCTTATTTTTGAGTTAATGATGACTAAAATCAATTTGCTAAAATTGATGGATATGTGAAACTAAGTGTTGTGAGATGTGAGAAATAAAGTGTGAGCGTTGGAGCGAAAATATGGTGAGTTTTGATGAGTTGATAAATCAAAAACATTTTGAAATAGATCCTAAGTAGGCTATAGGTGAGTGTGAAGCTTTCAAATGTTTGAGGAAGACATAGTTGGTTCTAATGTCTTATGTTTGACTAGTGTGAGGTGATCTAGTGAGCTATTTTTGATGTAAGCAAGTTTGTATTGCTCATCTGTAGTCACGGATCCCATGGTTTCCTTTTGGGAGGGATCCGACTAGTTATATTGCTGGGATCCGCCTACTACAGATCAGAAGGCTTCCAGCAAAAGTGCAATTTTGCACTCATAGCAAAGCGTTTCTCTTAGTTGTTTCTACAAAGACTAAATGCAAAGACACATCAAGTATAATGCATAGCACATGTGGGGAGACTAAAGGTACCTAAAGATGAATGACGACGACTACTTGAAGAAGTCGTAAAATCTCATCCTACACGTTCCTAAGTTAAGTTTGTTCAATGCCAAGTTATGGCAATAGCTACATACTACATCCTACACTACATAAGTATTTGTTTAGAAGTTACAACCCATTGTTTCAAATTGTTTTCACAAATTGAGGTCCTATGACCGTACCTTACTCCTCCACCACTTCCCGTCTTCACCCCTCATCCACTCTTTATCACACCATCTCTACTTCTTTTTCTTCAAGAAGTTGGCGAAGCACTTGAAGATTCTCTTGGTTTTTTCCCATTTGGGTGATGGGCTAGGAATGTCCGGGTGATGGGCTAGGAATGTCCGGCAATTGGTTGATGTAATCCAAGGGGTCGAGATTGGTATTTCTGAGTGGGTTGCTACTACCTTCTCCTTCTCTTTGCCTCCCCCTTTCATCCGAAGAATCCATGGGTGGGTGAGGCCTTTTGCCTTCTACCATAAACCTTGTAGTTCTACCCTCGGTCAATGATACCATAACTTGGTTGCAAAATCTATGATCATAGGATTGCGGAGAAGGATCTAATGCAAATATGAATTTAGCAAGACGGGTTAGGAGCATTGCGTATGGGAGCACCATTTTGTCCATGCTTCTTACACTTTCCATTCTCTTAATCATGTAGTAAGCAAGTTTGGAGCGAGTCTCGGTCACTAGGCAATAGATCATGAAACTTAGACATGTGTTGGGGTGATCCTTGTTTCCTACTAGGCACAACACATTCTCCCTTACCACATTTTCCCATTTCCTATACAATGCGTACATCTCGGAGAGCTCTATTTGGAAAGGATCCCTATAGATCACTTTTGAATTCCTAGTGACCCTTGAAGGGGATGCTCTTGGCATGAACACGGTGTCCCTCACCGTGGTTGCTTCCGGGATTAACATGTTATAGATTTCATGATGATAAACCATAGCGTGTAACTCTTCCAAAGACCACTCATTAGAATACATGCATACACCTTGATATGGAATCCCTACTATTCTTCCAAACTCCACAAGCGAAAGAGTGTACTCATGCTCATTTATGATGAAGACAATTGAGATGGACCCATCATCATTTCTAACAATCCTCATTGTCTTGTAGAACTCGAGTACGAAAACCGAGCAAATTTGTTCGTTTATGTCCAATAAACAATCAAAGCCAATGGCCCCAAAAACTTGTCTTATGTCGGTGTTAGCAAGAAATGATGGTTCTACTACTCGGCCTTCATGAAAAAGTCTCTTTTCGAGCATTTTAAAGGCTTTCCTATCTTCTGGGCTAAGTCCATCTTTCCTATGGTACATTGGTATGTAATGAGTGGTATCTTGATAGTCTTGTTGTCGGTTACTTGGCATGATTGTTCCTAAACAACACAACCACAATGTGGTGTTAATTTTGAATAGTAACCTAAAGGGTTTGATCACAATTTTGCTCAAATCATTTTTATTGAATTCAAGAAATGAGTTTAATTTGTATTAACAATGTTAATTCTTTGATTTGGATTATCTTAGAAAACAATGTGGTAACAAATTATGATAAACTCATTTGAACCCAACTTCAAAAAATGAAAAAATTGTAATCCTAGAAATCAAGGAATTAAATTAACAATGTAGTGAAGATTATACTTAAACAAGAGATTGTTATGCTTGAAGAAAATGATCAAATTGCTCCTGTGAACAGTAATTGGGTTTTTGTTCGTGAGTCTTTGAAGGGAAAGTGATTGTGGAACTTCCACAGTGATCATTACTAACTTATGTTGTCTTCTGTTGCACGGATCCCGCGAATCCCTCTCATTTGGGATCCGGCTAGTTCAAACTTAGGGATCCGGCATGACAGCAAAAATCAGTTTAAGCATTCCTTGATAACTTTGGTTTGGGAGTTCTAAAACGCCTGGAGTTTGATGTTTAAGCTCTATAACTTGTGATTTGAGGTTTTGACGGTTTAATACTAATCCTATTTGACGTGGTTCCCTTTTTAAGAATTAGTCACAATTCTTGGGAGGTTTATCAAAGATTATGATAAAATCCCATTTTATCATAATATAAGAAATTTCACATGGATATTCATTGACATAGATGAAGTGTCAATAATTCCTTTGTGATGAATAATGATTGAGGTTATCGAATAACCAAGATATCATTATTACAAGTTAGTAGTGTAGTCTGTACCAATCAATCGAAGAATACCATTTTTGATGATGGCTTTAATATAGATAACTACTTAAGAAATTACTAATAGAGATTAATTATGCAACTAATATTTTAACAATAATAAAATGTAAATTATTAACGATCATACCTTTGCTAAATATTCTTCTTAAGGAGAGAAATATTTAGAGGAAAAGTTTTGTGATCTTCTTGAAATCTCCAGATCCATGTGTGAGAAGAACAATGCTAAACATTCTTTTCACGAAAAGAAATATTTAGGTAGTTTCTTCATGATCTTCTTGGTATGCCCAAATCCAAGTATGAAAAATACTTAACAAGGAAAGTGTTAGAATATTCTATCATTGTCCAACAATAAACACTATAATGATTTTTAAAACATGACTTGAAAAATCCTTCTTTGTAGTTTTCAAACATACACGGATCGTATCAAGTTTTTAAAGTACAACATACTCTAAGAAACTTGGTAACGAAGCTCTGATACCAATTGTGGAAAACTAGAAGGGGGGGAGGTTGAATAGTTTTACCAATTTAAAACTTCCTTTTTTTAAATATTTAGATCAACTTATGTCAATCTATTTAGAGGACGTTGATAGATAGATATATAAAAGTGTAATGAAAGATAAAGAGTAAGAAGCACATAACCACGACACGAGTATTTATAGTGGTTCGGCTACTAGGACATCTTCCTTGCCCTACTCCACTCCCCGAGTCACCTTCTCGAGAGTTCGTAATCACTACACGACACCAACTCCTTATGGCGGAGAAGCCTTCACAACGTTTCCTACTCTTTTTCCGGTACTAGGCTAACCACCGGGTTCTTTCACACCAAAGTGAGCCACACCTACCACAACGTCGCCTACCCTGTATCCAGTACTAGGCTAAGTACCGAGTTCCATTACAATAGAGGAACTACTACCCAACACTACACAACACCTAATCCCAAAGGAGACCAACTCCTTATTACAACACCATCAAGGATATCAAAATCCTTGAATATAGACAATCACTAGATGTATAACGATGCACCTCATCGATTATACGACCTAGGCATTCTTCATTAATGCCACTTGATTTGATTCCTAGGCATCCTTCACTAATGCCTTTGACACAACGCTTGGCACCTTTCACTAATGCCTTCGTCTTAACACCTTTAGCATTCTTCACTAATGCTCTTGACACGGACATTAAGCATCTTTCACTAATCCTTTTGTCATGACTCTTTCGGCATCCTTCACTAATACCTTCGACACAACACTTCTATGGAGAAAGAAAGAACTATCAACAAGAGAACCTTAGTAGTCTTGATGATGACGAAGCATGGCAACTCATGGACTTGAGCTTGCTCGACTTCAAGAAGTGGCGATCTCGCCTTTAAGAGGTACCTAGAGAATCACACAAAAACAAAAGACAAACTACATAGAAAGATCCCTTAGGATCAGTGGTTAGAGAGTTACAATACTTGGGGAAAGTATGTGTAAGAGTGGCAAGCTAAAAGGAAGAAATGGCTCACTATTTATAGAGGAGAAATGCTTACTGTTCCCCGAATCCCACGGATCCCTCCCACAAGGGTTCCATCTAGCGTAAAGCTAGGGATCCGTGGGACGCTCCTCTTTACCCATGGGTATTTTGGTTATGGGTCATGTGTCATGGGTTATGGGTTGATCCATGGTTCTTTTATTAGATACAATGTATCTTATGAGTGCAATGCACCTAGTCAAATAGGTGTGGGTCAATACCATGGATTATGGATGTGATCCATGGGTTATAGTTTTTACCCATTATAATACATACTAGTTATGTATATATTTACCCAATATGTAAACACTAGTTGTTGTACATATGTATTACTAAATCATAAAATCACTTATACTTGTTTTAGTATTTTATGTGAAAACATTAAGTGTGTTAGAAAACTATTGGCTCAAACTAATTGCGTATTTTATTTGTTTCGTTAAAATGATTTTACGTTTGTTATCGACAAAACATTAGAAGATCGTAAAATATAAATAAACGTTTTTACGACTTATTTGTATTAACAGGTATGGGTCATGGACTTTGGGTTTTACCCAACAACATTCATTGTACCTAGTCAATGGGTCATGGACTTAGATTTTTATCCATTACATTACCTATTACAATATATACCAAGTATATATGTACATTTCCATATTATGTAAACACTAGTTGTTATACATATGCATTTCTATAATATGTAAACAATAATACTTGTTTAGTGTTTTATATAAAAATATAAGTGTGTTAGTAAACTATTAGCTCAAACTATTTACGTATTTTATTTGTTTCGTTAAAATGATTTTACGTTTGTTATCGACAAAACATTAGAAGATCGTGAAATATAAATAAACATTTTTATGGTTTTTTTGTATTAACAATCTCCCCCTTTTTGTTGATGACAAAACATAAGATTATTTTAAGAAGAAAATAAAATTCGTAAAAATTTGAATTGGAGTTTTTACTCTCTTCTCCCCCTTTTTGTCGAAACAAAAAGAGCGTCAAAAAGAAACTAACACATTGTTTTGAGAAAAACGTATGAAAAGTACTAATATGAAAAATAGAGAGTAAGAGGATAGAAAGATTCTCCTCTTAGCTCCCCCTTGACGTATGCTTCCCTTTGTTGAGGGCGTCAAGTAATTAGGAAGTCTAAGCGAGTGTGTTGCAATTAAGTTTGCAAATTGTTTCGTCTTTGACGAAGTGCTCCCCCTTGATGAGTGCTCCCTTTTGAGGAGGACGTCAATTAGTAAAGAAATCCTAAGTGAAAGTATTGCAAGCGTTTTTGCAATTGCTTTGCTTTGACGAAAAGCTCCCCCTTGTTGAGGGTGTCAAAGTCTTCATGTGCATTTTGAAAATCTACAAAACAAACGTTAGAAAACAAGTATATGGTGCATAATTTCCTGCAAATGAGATTCATATTAGTGATAAAATGAGCTTCTGTTGCACGGATCCCACGAATCCTCCCTGTGAGGGATCTGTCTAGGCAAAAATGAGGGAACCGTGTATCTGCATTCTTTTGACAGCAATGTGGATGTAAGATGTGATTTTAACATCAAAACAAGTTATGTATTATAGCATCAAACATATTCTCATAACCATATAGCACACAACATGTAATATCATTCAATAAAATGAGAGAAATGATGTACATAACTCCCAAAATATGATTCCTAACAAGTCTAAGTTACGCCTAAGATGAGAACACCACTTGAACTCCTATGCTTAAGGATGATTAGATTTGTTGACCTCACCAAAACGTTCGAGGAGGTGATAGAACATGAAACGTAGCTCGTCACGTACTTCATGTGCTAAGCCTTCAACATGTTGACAATGATAACAATATTTGTCATGGCTAGGGAATGGTGGTGGTAGGAATGGAGTGGTTTGAGGTGGAAGGTTGGATGAAGAAGTTGGAGGTTCCACAAAAGATGGAGGGATTTGTGGAGGCATGTTTGATGAGGTTGGAGGTGGTTCAACTAAGAATGAAGGTGGTGGAATATGTGTTGATGATGGCGGTAGCGATGTATCTACTTCTATGTGATCCGGTTGTTGATTATGATGATTCCTCATAACCCAAAATGGACCATTTGAGGGTGATGGAGAAAAGGATACGGGTGCTAGTGTTGTTTCAACACCAAAGTTTTGGTGAGAAGGTTGTTGTTGCACCATTTTCTCAATTAAAGAAAATGTTGGCAATGGTGGTGGATAAGAGAGCCTAGGAGGTAAGTCCTCTAAGTTGTAAAGGTGTGGGGATGAGATTGGAGTGGTGAAAGAGATAGCTCTAGGTACTAGAGGTGATGGTTTAGGGGGTATAGTAGTGTTTGGCAAGGGTTGTCTTGTGGGAACAATCCTTTTGGGAATTTGTTTGATTGGTAGAGTTGGTTGTGAGGTAATTCTAGTGTTTGTGGCTTTAACAGGTGATGATTCGGTTGAAGAGATTTCATGAACAACCCGAGCAAGTTTCTTGGGAGGTCCTTTAGTGGATGAGTTAATACTAGGGGCTTTCCTCATGGTGAAATGATAGAAAGGGAATGTATGACAGGAGATTTTTAGCTACTGAGAATGATTGTGTGATTGGTGATTTGGAAGTTCTAACTAGGAGGTTTATAAAGGGAAATGATTGGTAAGTGAATCAAAGCTTAAGCCACTAAAATCCTTCAAATTGCAATGATTCGCATGCATAAGAGTCAACTACAGAGTTGCAGTGATCTAGGAAGTCAATTGACAATGTGGAGTGTTCAAATTAACAAGGAAGGTTTGAAATGATTGACTTAAGTAGGAATAGCTTAGTCTGTGCAGCTGGTTCCCACGGATCCCTCAAATGAGGGATTCGTCTAGGCTAAACCTAGTGATTCGGCTCTCAGCAGCCAAGGAAAAGAAAGATGATGTTTTGTAAGGTCTAGTACCTACATATCATGAGTGTTTTAGTCTCCTCAGGTGTCTTAAATGATCTGAGACTTAAATGATCAAGTGTAATGAGTGAGGGTAGCTAATGATGTCTTTTATGGAAAGACATGGGGTTTTTATGAACACCAATGGGTGATCAAAGATGACACTAAGAATTTTGAGAGTGTCAAGTGGAGTCAAATGATCCTAGAGATCAGATGATGATCTAAGGAAAATTTAGAAAATTCCTTAAAAATTATAAGAAAAGAAAAACTAGTTTTTAGACCATTTTAAGATTAAGATGACTAAAATCAATTTACTAAAATTGAGAGAAATATCAAGCTAAGTGTTTTAAGCTGAGAGGAACAATGTGTGAACATTGGAGCGGAAAGATGGTGAGTCTTGAAGTGATGATAAATCAAAAAGTACCTTGAATTTGTTTCTAAGTTATCTATGAGTGAATGAGAGATCAACTAAGCTTAAGGAAGACTTAAGTGATCCTAATGTATCATGTCTAACTGGTTTAATACGGTCTGGAGGGTTGGATTGATGCAAGGATGATAAAATAGCTCTTCTATTTTCTTGGATCCCACGGATCCTTCACTTGAAGGATCAGGCTAGTTATAAATCAGGGATCCGGCAGTGAGCGTCCAATATTTTGTTCCAAGTATCGAATTTTGAAACTAATGATCTCTACAGTAAGTATATATGTATACAAGTCTAGCATAGCAATGAGAGCATGTAAGATAAGCACATAAGCAACCAAATGAGATCGAGCTTACAACTAACACAGAGGTATATCAAACTTAACAAGCGCTACTCAAGAAGCTCAAAACAGATTTACAATCTAGATTAGTAAATCATTTGTATTAACAATGGCGTGCAAGGTATGTGTCAAGAAAGAAAAGAGTACATGATAGTGCTCAAGACAATAGAGTTGTGAGGTGCTAGTTCAAGACAATCCTAGACTTCATTTGGATCCGGAAGGTGGAGTTGTTGTTTGTGGAGATGAAGGAGTTGTGTTTAGAAGAGTAAGTGTTGGATATAGAAAGGCTTGACGCAAGTACGGTTTTGTGAGCTAGGTTTAGCTAGGAGATGTTTACCTATGTGTTGGTATTTGAAGAGTAAGAAACACATGTATATGAATCCTTAAGAAAGTGAATTGTTTAGAAGGGTTGTTTTGGTTTAGCGAAGGTAATGAACTAAGTATATTCATTACGGATGGTGATTAGCATATAATGAACTTCGTCCTTGAAGTCATGTAGCTCTTCTCGATCAAAGCAAGATAATTGCTTGATGAGGCAAGTGATTGTGAATGACTAACAAAAGAAAAATCAATTTTATAACTTGTTTGATTAGTAATCCTAAGGTGACGAAGATGTTATGTTAACCACAGAAGTTTAAAGAAGTCCATATGGAGAACAATATAGAGAACAAATATGGAGAACAAATATGGAGAACAAATATGGAGAACAAAAATGGAGAACAAATATGGAGAACAAGTATGGAGAACAAGTATGGAGGACAAGTATGGGGAACAAGTATGGAGAACAATATGGAGAGCAATATGGAGGACAAAAGCGGAGGAAAAAAGTGGAGAACAAGTATGGAGAACAAATATGGAGAACAAGTATGGATGAGCGAGTTCAACATATGTTGTTGGAAAGCTTGAGTTTAGATTTTCGGATATGGTCAATTATATTTGTGTTGCAAAATAATTTACTTGAGTATCTCGGATAAAATAATCAAGTTGTCAATCCTACTATGAAGCTTGGAAAGCGATCATGGAAAAGAAAAGTTATGATCCGATGTACATTCTTGTTGTTTCAGAAAACGACACAAGAAAAGATGAACTCAAGAAATCATATAAGCACATAATACACTTATGTTGTGCACATGACAAACTCAACAAGAAGTCATTTAGTATATTGCATGTTTTAAACATTATTCAATGTATATGACTTATCTAACCATTTAAAATAACATTTTTGACACAACTAGATGTTATCCCAAACACTCCTTCAAATAACACATTGATTAGTAAAATATTACTAAATCGACAAACAACAGAATGAATAGCAAGGTGAGGAAACCACATATGTTATTCAAACAAACAAGCATAAGAACTATTTTAGATAAGCACATAATCAAGTAATACAAGGTAAAACAATTAATCATTTAGCATAGAAAACGAAAGTTCTTTTCATCGCTCTGTGTTAAATATAAATATGTATACCAAGCTTGATTAGTTTCCTTTATATTTATGACAAAAACCTTAGTTTCAACAGAAGACACACTATTATTCAAAGATGAAAACATCCGTCTCTATTTAGACCAAAAGTTTGTACCAATAAATGACTTTCTATTATAGATCAATGATTATGTAAATTTTTGTTTCGAATCAGTTTATGAAATCATTTTTATATGAAAGTAGACTCAAATACCTTACAAAAGATAGGTAGTACGACTTCTGGGGACTTATGGTAAATTAGTTATGAATTTTTGAAATTTTTAACAAAAGTTGTCCTCTTCACAGACGGATCCGCCGGATCCCTTCCAAAAGGGATCCGGCCTTTGATAACAAAGGGATCCGTGGATCTGACACAGTTTTACAAAAATACATATTTTGACCCGATGCAAAGGTTTAACCTTTGTATATTTTTTAGTGGACTTATATTACCCTTTCCAATCATTATTCAAGCTAGAATGACAATATATCGAAAACAAAATTTCAAAGAAAAAAGATCACTAAAACACTTTTCATATTATGCTTATTATAAGAGAGAAGCATATACCACCATTTTATCCACAAGCAATTAGCACGTTTTTGACTAACTAATTGTAACTAAGAGAATATACCTTAGCTATATTCCCTTTGTATAGTGTTAGAAACCATAGACGCGAAAAACTTCATGAGGTTTATAAATACTTAATTATATTTCGGAAAAGCAAGTTGTGGTCACTTTGTATTCTTCTTTGGGTGTTGACTTCATTTTTCTTCGGATAGAACGAAGTCATTGGAAGAATTCTAGCATGAAGATTTCTCAAAAGAAAATGTTAGAATGATCCATCACTATCCAACATTTAAAATGTAAAAATTTCTAAAACATGAATTTTTGTTTTAATAAATATCCTTCTTTGTAGTTTTCAAATACACGGATCGTATCAAGTTTTTAAAGTACAATATACTCTAAGTAACTTGGTAACGAAGCTCTTGTACCAATTGTGGAAAACTAGAATGGGGGTTGAATAGTTTTACCGATTAAAATTTTGCTTTAAACTATTTAGATCGAATTATGTCAATCTATTTAATGTGTGTATTGGATGATGATAGATAAGCATATAAATAAGTAATGCAAAGATAAAGAGTAAAGGAACACAAAACCATGACACGAGTATTTATAGTGTTTCGGCTACAAGGACATCTTCCTTGCCATACTCCACTCCCCGAGTTCCCCACTAGAGAGTTCGTAAGCACCACACAGCACAAGCTCCTTAATGTGGCAAAGAAGCCTTCACAATGTCGCCTACTCTTTATCCGGTACTAGGCTAAACACCGAGTTTGTAGGACCTTAGATATATCAACTCTATCATACTAACACTAATATAAAGCAAGGAATGGTGACTTAAGTGATGTATATGGGACGTTTGGTACTAGAGAGAAAGATGAAAACACGAAGAGTTTTGTCCATATAAAACACACACTTACACACTCAAGCACACACATCAAATGACTAGGTGTGTGCCTTTTATACTTAGTACATAAAAGCCTTATGGGCTTTGGATGGGCTTTGATTGGTTTGTGGATTGGGCTAACATTAATACATGACTAATCATAACATAACTAATAACCGGTTAGCTTGGCCCAATCCACAAGCCCATTGACTATTCTGATACAATATCTAACACACGTTACAAAGTTCCTAAACGTGAATGACCATCACTTTCTAACACATATTCTTAAGGCTAACTATCTCCCCCTAAGGGGTGGTCATTCAAAAGATGCTCCACATGATTAGGTCTTTAGGTTTCTTGAGCTTGAACTTTGTGTGATGATATTGAATTGTCTTGATTCTTTTTTCCTTCATGCTTTGTGATCAGATAATGGTGTTTTCTGCCTTTTGTCAACTTCTTTGGGATAGGTGTCTCCACGTCTTTCTCCACCATGCTCACACTTCCTTTGTCTTTGAATTTGCAATGATGTGAAGTTCTCTAGTCTTTGAACTTTGTAGATTCTTTGACATTGACGACGAATCATCTTTAACTTTATGTTGCCTTTTATATTGATGAGAACTTTGATGCGTTTTGATGTTGCTATGAGCATGGAGAGATGGTGCGGTCTTTCCTCCAATGAACAATCATCAGTACTTGCATGAATATGTTAGTTGAAAAACACCAATCAATCACAGTGGACTTTTCTTATAGAATTGACCACTATGATTGTTTTACTGGTGAATGTCTTGACTCCATTCACCTTGGTCGAGCACATCAGCCGTCTGAATCCCGTTGCGGGACAGTTATCATTACTATGAATAGATTCAAGTAATGACCCACGTCTTCAGGATTCAATTCGTGAAAGGAATCTCCTTAGAGGGATTTCCAGCACTTACAAGTTCGAATGTCGAGGGTGTTAACAGCATAGTATGAAAACACATCTCTAATCCTTACAAAGGTTGTTCCTGAAATTGGAGGCCCTCAAGAAGGCTAACACGACATACCGAAGTACATCTACAATTCAGGTGAGTCGCTGAAGTGCACCGAAGCACCACTCCACGACTGTAGACCGTTTGAGACACACTAAGCGTAATCCATAAAGAATTACCAGAGTGACCTGCTATCAGGGCTGTTTGATGTTAACCCTGGCAAGAGTTTCCATTCAATCACTGAGGATCACAGTTGTGAATCCCCTTATAAATGTTCTCGGCAGATTGCTAAGATCTGCGTAGGACTCTAGAATATATCGCTTGTGTCCTTATTGATGAACAACAAATGATGAAATGTTTAGTGTTCCTAAGAGATCTTTTGATGAATCTCGTGGCTCTAGACTCGATTAGTGCATTTTGGTTTTCCTGAGCGGAGACTAGGGAGAGGGTCTCCTTATTTAATACCAACGATCTCTAAGAGAAAGTCGATAGATTATGTAGGGTTCCCACTGAGAATGAAACAAATCCTTTTAAGAGGAATTGAGTGGCTAGAAGGTTAGGTGTAGTGCGTCACTGGGTCCATGACGTCTTTGTCTTCAATACCAGTTTCATCTAAGTGACAACCAGTAGCAGACGAATTGAACCTGGTTTCTTCCCTAAGGTTGATTATGGAGGGCTATTTCTTTTCACCCTTTCTTTTACTTTTCTTTTTAATTCTTCAACCCCTTATTTCTCCTTTCTTACATTTCTCCTTTTTTTTCAATCATACCTAAGGACTTCTAATACTAACTATGGGTATTGTCCTTGGGTAGATCCCTCCTACTCTGGCGGATCATAGGACGGATTTCCTATCCTTAGTCACCTTATAACTCCATGACTGTCCTATTGTTGCCAGAAAACCTTTTTCTTGAAAATCTCTCAAAGTGTTTATGATTATCAAATACATTTTTTTAACACCTTGAGAGTTTTGTATTTTCAAAAATACTCCCCCTTCACATGTGCTTATATTATTTTAACTTAAATCTGCACAGTGAGGGTAGAGTTCGCACTTTTTGAATTGATCGACTTTAAATGAACTAGACCGATTCGAGACACGTTTACATCACTAGAGAACTAGCTTGAAATTATTACCCATCCTGGTCAAGTCCATAGAAAGTTTCTCGAGATGGTACATTTTCTGACTTTGATTTCTCGTTAATTCATTGGTTCCGTCTGAGTCGAGCTCTTTTGAGATTCAAACACCGATCATTAAACATTTTTTTATTACATTTAATCACGTCTTCTCCCCCTAAAAAATAGCATATTCATGATATTTTTTATATCAACGGATTAAAAAACATTTTTAGAATCTTTTGGGGAGACAAACGGATTTGATTTTAGTATGAAATTGGAATATTTTGGTTTTATACTCCCCCTTTAATAAAGTATAATCAATAAAGGGTTTTGGAGAGAGTTATCTTGAGCACAAAATATTTTGAAAGATTTTGAAAAATCTTTTTGAACAATCTTGAAAAGGTGCTCCAGATGGTGATGATTACTCACCAGTTTTAAATGTAGTGCACTGAAGCGTACACTAGCGATTTTGAAATATGAGTTTTGATTTGAAATAATCAAAATTCATCATTTTGAGTCCGGGTTTCGTACTGAATTATACGAAAGCCATCTTTGAAGAAATTTTGAGAAACGACATGTTTTAGAACACATTTAAAAAACTCTCGCTCAAGCATCTGTACATGTCCGTATCAATGTTGAATGACATTTCTAGAAACGTACAGAATATCGATTATACGAGAGACATGTCGTGAGAAGAATATTTTTGGATTTTTGATTTTATATTATTTTTGTATTTTTTTTGAAAGTTTTATATTTTTATATTTTTCTTTTGATGGTTTTTCAAATTTTGTATTTCGATTTTCAAAGGTATTTACTGCGAAGCTTTTTGGAAAATCATTTTCAAGAAGATTCGAGAAGACGTTCTAACTCCTCAGGGGTTAGGCATCGCATTCCAATTCGTCGAACTAAATCATTAAACCGTTCTTTTGGAAGGGCTTTAGTAAATAGATCGGCTAGTTGGTAATCTGTCTTCACGAAAAATAATTCAACAGTACCTTTTTCCTACGTGCTCTTTGATGAAGTGGTAGCGGACACGAATGTGCTTAGTCTTTGAGTGATGGACAGGATTGCACGATATGGCTATGGCACTTTTCGAGTCATAATACATAGGTAATTTATCGAAAGTAAAGCCATAATATGTGAGTTGTGTTCTCATCCATAGAACTTGAGCACAACACGCAGATAGAAACACATATTCGGCTTCAGCAATTGATAGTGCAGTGCAATCTTGTTTCTTTGAAGACCAGCTTACTAACTTTTCACCCAAAAATTATGCTCCTCCTGATGTGCTTTTTGCTGTAACTTGATCACCTGCGTGGTCCGCATCTAAAAAGGCTATTAGATCAAATCCGGATTCCTTCGGATACCAAAGTCCCATGTGAATAGATGTCTTTAGGTACCGAAAGATCCGTTTAACCTCTTTGAGGTGAAGTTCGGTAGGCTTTGCCTGAAACCGTGCTAATAAGCAAACAGCAAATTGAATATCGGGTCGACTAGCAGTGAGGTACATGAGAGAACCAATCATGCTCTGATATTTCTTTGGATCGATAAGTTTCCCAAATAAATCGGCTCCAATTTTCGGTGAAGTTACCATTGGTGTGCCAACCGAATCACAATTATCAATACCATGTTTTTTCAAAATCTCAATTGTATATTTAGATTGATTAATGAAAATTCCACGCGGGGATTGATGTATTTGTAAACCAAGAAAAAAAATTAGTTCCCCCATCATGGACATTTCAAATTTGCTTTTCATGAGATTTTCAAAATGTTTTGAAAGATTCGGATTAGTGGACCCAAAAATGATGTCGTCCACGTAAACTGAACAATCAAAATGTCATTGCTGTATTTTCGTGTAAACAAGGTAGGATCAACCGTTCCTTTGGTGAAATTGTTTCTGATCAGGAAAGAAGTCAGTTCGTCATACCACGCTCTCGGAGCTTGTTTCAAACCATAGATTGCCTTTTTGAGTTTGTAGACGTAGTCTGGATGTTCCATATCTACGAAGCCTTCAGGTTGACTCACATACACTTCTTCTTTTAGAGATCCATTCAAGAACGCAGCCTTAATGTCCATCTGATAAACCGTGATGTTTTTGTGAGTTGCATAGGCTAATAAAATCCTGACTGCTTCAAGTCTAGCTACTGGCGCGAATGACTCTTCAAAATCAATCCTGTCTGTATCCTTTGGCCACAAGACGAGCTTTGTTGCGAATGACAATCATTTCTTCATCCTTTTTGTTCTTCCATAACCATTTGAGATCAATGACCCGAATATCAATTGGTCTTGGAACTAGATCCCATGAGTCATGTAGACGGTATTGGAGAAGTTCCTTCTGCATCGCTTCTATCCATGCGGGTTCTGCCATTGCCTCTCAAATGTTCTTCGGCTCTATATTGCTAATTGAGCAAAGGTAATGCACAAGTCGCAGTCTGTCGCAAGTTGGCGTCTCGTCTAAATTGGCCTTGAAGGTTCACCAATAACTTGTTCAATTGGATGGTCTTTTGTCCACTTCAGTGTAGAAGGATACCGTGGGTTAAACGTATGCGAGTTAGATGGTTCTCGTAAGCTTGAAGATGATTCAACTGATTTCGTAGCAAACGGGTTTTTGAATATGTCTTCATCTAACGTTGCATCGTTTTGGTTTTGAGTAGGTTCTTCTTGAAATGATGTGTTTTGGTTTTGCTCATCAACTGTTGGCAGTATGGTTTCAAGAATTGGAGTTGTTGGAGTAGATGTAGATGATGTCGATGGAGTTGGTGCATTTGTTTTGACTGTTGTAGATGCATCTTCTGTTGGTGGTGGTAGATGATTTTGAGCGGGTGCAGCGGAATGATGGTTTGATGCATTTGTCGAAGTTCCACCATAGTATTCATCGAACATTAACTCGAAGAAATTCTCCCATTCTTGTTCTGAAGGTGTGTCAAACGAAGTTGATGGATCTCTTTGAGGTACGAGTCCTGAACTGATGTGTCCAGAAGTCTGCTGGTTTGGTGCGGGTCCTAATCTGTGTTGATTAGTAGCCATCGGATTAACGCGCTGGTTCTAGAGCGAGTCTCTCAGAAGCCATTTGTGAAAGTTCGTCAAAATTCACATTCATCGTCTCCATTATATTCCTAGTTCTTCTGTTATACACCCTGAATGCCCTTGAGTTATCTGAGTATCCAATGAAGATTCCAATATCACCTTTAGCTTTCAGTTTTCCTAGATCTTCTCTATCATTCGTTGGATAGCACAGAGCGCCAAACACGTGAAGGTAAGAGATATCAGGTTTTCTGCTGTTCACTAGTTCATAGGGGGGTTTTATTGAATCTTGGATGGATTAGGGATCAATTCTGAGTGAAACAAGCAGTGACAACAGCATCAGCCCATAAAAATAACGGTGCACTAGAATAAATTAGCATTGTGCGAGCAGCTTCCACAAGAGTATGATTTCTTCTTTCAACTACCCCATTTTGTTGTGGAGTTCTAACAACTGATTTCTGATGAGTGATTCCAACATCTTCAAAATAAGTTCTTAACTCCTGATTTGTAAATTTTGTGCCGTTGTCTGTTCTTACAATCCTTACTGGAGCTTGAAGAAGTACTTGAATACGCTTCAAAAAGGTGATGATGATGCCTAGTGCTTCGTCTTTGACCTCAGAAACTTAACCCATGTATATCTTGAATAGTCATCGACGATAACAAGAATATACTTTTTCCCATTATTGCTTTCAACTCTCATTGGGCCACATAAGTCCATGTGTAACATATGTAACTTTGCTTCTGAACTGGGTATGAGTTTGGGTTTATATGATGCTCTTTTGCTTTTTCCTTGTTCGCATGATGGACATAAGTGATCCTTGGTGTATTTGAACTTTGGAAGTCCGTTGACGATGTTGTCTTTGGCAAGTTTGTTGATAGTGTCAAAATTGAGATGGGATAGCCTTCTATGCCACAACCAGGACTTTGTTCCTGATGCTCGTGTCATAAGACATATTGGTGATGAAGAGGCCATTTGGTTAATGTCGATAGCATACAAGTTTATGTCACGATTCCCAGTTAAGAGATCAATGACATCCAAGTTTCTAACAAAGCAAGAATTTCTCCTATATGCAACCTCTAAATCTGCATCACAGAACTGCCCAACTGAAAACAAATTGTGTCCCAACCCTTCGACATAGTAAACCCGAGTGATCAAATAATTTCCAATTGGAAGATCTCCATAACCCATGATAGCTGCTATATGATCATTTCCAAAGCGTACGGTTCCCATGAATTTCCAAATGAAATTGATCAGCAGCTTCAGATTCCCGGTCATGTGCTTGGAGCAACCCGAGTCGACGATCCAAAGACATATTTCGATAACCTGCCAAATACAGAAGAAGATGTTTTTGGAAACCGTTTTGATTTTGGTTCCTTTGGGTTAGAGGTAAAATCCTGATCACACTCATAGAAGTTTTCTACTGGGTATACTGGTTTAGCACTCATTCTACCATTCTGGAGTGTGAAAATTCTACCCGTTGGTTTCCAAATATCATCCCTAAAGTAAACATTATGCTTCTTATCAGTAGTGTAAGACCTAAATCTTGCAACTAGACTTCCTATAGGTTTAGCATAAGTTCTTTTTGGAACGTTCTTCTGAACAGGCTTATCATTCACATTCTTAGTAACACAGTCATCTTGAACATTAATTAAAGATTTCTTGCATGTTACACAAAGAGATTCAACACATGCATTAAACATAACAAGTTTCATAGGTTCATTACATTCAGATGAAATGTCTTTCGTATTACAAAGTGGTAAATTCCTAAGGTGTTCTTCTACTTTCTTCACATTATTCAAGCTACTACTCTTAGAGGCAGGCGAGACTCTATTGTTCCTTGTATTTCTCTTAGGCTTTAGTCTGCTGCTCCTATAGGTGCTTTCTAATCTTGTAGAAGGTAAGGCACACGCATTAGGATTCACATTTTTATCAAGAGAAGTGGTTTTGGCTTTCCTAGTCTCTTTAGAGTGCTTGTTTAAACTTATGTCGTTTGTTCTATATGGTTTAGATGTGGAGGCAGACGCATTAGTGGTACTTATTTTAAAAATGCCAGGAGCTAAAACTTTTGGTTTCTCGATGACCGCGTTTTCTGTTTCAACAAACTTTTCTTTTTGCTTTTGCAAGGCATGTGGAATGACTGGTTTTGACAAATTATTTTGCTCATTGACTTTTGGAGGAGGCTGAGAAATAGACATTTTTGGTTTCGAAACTGGTTTAGAAACATTTGTTTTCTCCTCAGTCAATGGTTTTGCAAACTTAGTATCCAAAGCCTTTCTTTTTTGACATTCCAGCTAAGCTCTCAAAAGGTCATTTTGCTCTTTCATGTCCTTGTAGGCACGCTCATACGACAATTTGTCATACTTGCATTCCTCATTTTTTCGATCAAGTTGTTTAAAATATGAGACATTTTCTTTTTCATGTTTTTCAAGAGCGTTTTCATATTTTGAAACAATTGCGGAGGTTTCAGACTAGAGTCGTTCATGGTCTTCAACAGAATATGTTTGTAAAACAATGAACATGATATCAGTGGTTATAACATCTTCGAAGAGAGAATCATTTAAATTTTCCAAAACTTTGATGTGTTCAAAACATTCATTAGCTTTCTTTACCAGGAATTTATGGTCCTTGACAAAGTCACCTGTTTCTTTCAAAAATGCTTGTTCAAAATGAATTACCCTCGCACTGATGTTATTTAGCAGAGTGGCAATTTGAGTTTCAAAAACCTTATTTATTTCATCATGATAACTTGAAAACCAGTTGTTAGAACTAATATTGGTTTTAGATTTAACAATCTCTTGAAGTTGTCCAATTCTAGTTTTAACGTCATCTAAAATGCTTCTAGCATCACTTATGTTAAAAGGATTGTTGGAAGACATTTGTTCCATGTTCGAAAATGATTTTGAGACAACTACTGGTTTTGAGACTGATTTTAAAATTGGTTTTGAAACTGGTTTTGACTCTTTGTTTGAAACACTGGGCGTTATGGAAAACTTTGACTTTTCTTTTTTAGGAACAAAATTAATTCCAAAAATTTTGTTAAGTTTGTTGTAATCGATAGGTTTCATTTCTGGGTTTTTTTGTTTCATTTTTGATCTACTTTCATCGATTAGTTCTAACGTTTCATAAGAATCACGAACATTTATGGGTTCAAGTTTATCAAACAAAGCATTTCCATTATTCAAAATATTATGTTCTTTCTTAGCTTTCTTGAGTGCACAAGGAGGTTTGTTACCAAGAGCTATTTTTTGTGTTGTATGATAATACGGATTTTTTTTATTAATTAGCATATTGGTTGTTTTAGCTGAATGACCCGTTGTAACTAGCAAATTTTCCAATTTGGTGATCTTTTCATTTTTATCAAGAATTTCATCAAGAAGAGATTCTTCTCATTTTGAAAAATCATCTATCAACTGTTTCTTCTCTTTTTCAAGATCAGAATAAGTTGCTTTTTGTTTAGAAAGTTGGTTTTTAAGATCAGAAATTTCCTCGTTTAAAGATTTTATTTTTAAGTTCAAATTAACGTCAAGTGTGTCATACTTGATTTGCAATTGTTTTTCTCTTAAAACGGAATTTCGATAACCAATTTTTAATTTTGACTCTTTGTTTTTGTGAAATTCAAAAGCTTTTGCATGTTCCTTGTACCTCTCAAGCTCAATGGTCAATTTATCATTCGCGGCCTTAACTTCGCGATTGAACGTTTTGACTTTCTCAATTTCAATGCCACAGTTATTAATCAATGATTCAAATAAGGCACGTGTTTCCTCATCAGTCTCAGTATTTTGTGCCACAAAGCTTCCACTAGGATTCACATCTGGAGTTTCAGAGTTAATATTGCTACTACTCGGATTGTCCAGGTATGTATCATAAGTAGGTGCTAGTGTCACAGAATGTTGTTCATCATGAGTAAACACATCAAATATGACATTGTTATAGCATGGATCAATGATTGGTACATCAGAGACTGCATTGGCGTCATAAACAGGAGGTGTGTCAGAATCAGTGTCGTACTTAGCCTCTTGAAGATTTTCCATGAAGATGCAGTTTGCATTGATATCTTCTCGGTCTTCTAATTCATCCATAATTGCTACAAAGTTATGTTCCTCAGCACTCAACTGCATCCCTGCTTCAGCCTTTTATACCAACAACAATGCTTTCTGAAGATACGCTTAATCCTTCTTTTTCGGCTTAGTAGGGCAATTCCTTTCAATGTGACCCACTCCTTGACAGTTGTAACACGTAACCCGATTAGCCTGATTCATATTTCCATAATTCCCAACAACTGGAGCTGCAAAATTCCCATTCGGATTACCCACTGTTCTATTCACAACATTCTGACCCATCTGATTTCCAACATGCTGACCCATCTGATTACCCTGATACTGAACCTCCTGATTTCCTGCATATTGACCCGTATTCTGCATATTCTGATTACCCATGTGAAATCCAGTAGCATATCCCTGCTGATTCCCAATAGCTCCAACCATTTGGCCTCCTTGACCCATATTCACACCCGGCTGAGCAATTTGTCTGTTGCGAGTGTTTGAGAAATCCTTTGGTTGTTGCTAGTTGGAGTGGAATAGCGTCCTTTGAATACTTTAGTCAAATAAGCGAATGCATTAGACAACGTCTCTGTTTGTTCAGCTTCAAAGTCAGTGATTCCTGGATCCTGGTATTGTGGATATTGTTGTTGTTGAATGACTTGTTGTTCGGGTGGGTAGAATTGTTATTGAGGGATGACAGGTTGTTGTTGTGGAATGTATTGCTGCATGTTGTTGTTGTTGGTGGAAGATGATGAAGAAGGTTGTTGTTGAGTGTTCACTAGAGTCTGTGTCTTTGCAATTAGTGCCAAGGGATCATGATTCTTTGCCAATCTCTCTTTCCTTACTTCATTGGCTTCAGCTTGGTTTTGTTTCAGAAAATCGTAGAGTTGATCAAAGTTCACTTGATGTAAGTCCTTTGTTTGATTGACAATAGTGACATAGCGTCCCCATTCTTCTTGAAGATTGTTGATGAATTTGATGTTACTCACGATATTTCTGGGTGTCAACTTGTTTCTTATAAACTCATTCATTAAAGTGCAAAACCTTCCGTAGTAGGATTCAATGGATTCTCCTGGAGTTGAAGTAAACTTCTCCCATTCAGTTAGTAGCTTGTTCTCCATGTCTTGTTGACCAATTTATGTTACATAACATAGCCGTCTAACACGTTCCCACATATCGTGAGCAGTTTCACAGCTGTCTACAGCAGCAAAGATATCTCTTGGTAATCATAGTTGGATGATGTGTATTGCCATGTCATCTGCTTCGATCTGCTTCTTATCCTCTTCAGTGTATTCTGATTCATTTTGTTCACGAAAAGATGGTGGGACGGGAGGTGTTGCATCAGGAATTCCAGGTTCTTGGATTTGTCGTGGCTTGAAGGGTCCATTCGTAATGGATTGAATCATGAGTTTTCCATTAGGTTTGGTTTTGGTGTAGCGAAGCATACGACTTGTCCATTGAAGATATCCACCTTTTTCCAGCATAGGAGGACGGTTTTTAGCACCGGCTGCATGAATGTCTTGTTGAGTAGCCATTGATGAAGGTATTAGTGATAAAGTTGATGTAGGATCGATTCAATGATAAAGGAGTTGTGATTGATGACGATTAAGTACAGTTATTGTGGTGAAAACTTGGTGAAAATTTATTCCGACAACTTAAAAACCTCAATAACTTCTGTTCGGAGAGGATTTAGGCCTCGAAGGTTGACCTAGTTCATTTGGCGTGCCATTCTCCTCATTCTCATGGTCGTTTTGATGGGTAGAACGCTGAAAACGGAGTTACGGTTCAAAAGTTATGGCCGTTTGAAGTTTTGTCGGGAAAAGTCAACAAAACGCACTGATGAAATGGTCAAACCGCACTTTTGTCAAACCGCAGAGTTCTCAAAACACATACGAAAAATCGCACACTTCAAAACATAGAGTATCAAACCACAGAGTATTAAACCGCTTATGTGTCAAAACGCATAAGTGTTAAAACGCATAGGTGTCAAACCGCATAAGCCAAATCGCATAGGTGTCAAATCGCATAAGCGTCAAAACGCATATGTGTCAAACCGCATAAGCTCAAATCGCATAGGTGTCAAACCGCATAAGCCAAATAGCATAGGTGTCAAATCGCATAAGCGTCAAAACGCATATGTGTCAAACCACATAAGCTCAAATCGCATAGGTGTCAAACCGCATAAGCCAAATCGCATAGGTGTCAAATCGCATAAGCGTCAAAACGCATACGTGTCAAACCGCATAAGCTCAAATCGCATAGGTGTCAAACCGCATAAGCCAAATCGCATAGGTGTCAAATCGCATAAGCTTCAAAACGCATATGTGTCAAATCGCATATGTGTCAAACCGCACAAGTACAAGTCGCTTTCACAGTTTTGTCTTTTTATGCTTTTTTTTACTCAAAACGCATGGTACTTTTCAGCTCAAATCGCATAAGAAAAAAAACACAAACCGCTTAGATGAAATTGACAAATCGCTTAGAAGAAACTAGTGCAAATATCACCCAAATGATCCACTAAATGTACGATGTAACCTATCTAAACTCTAAACTAATTGAATATAACTACTTTAAGCTAAGAAAAGCAAAAAAAATCGAATGGTTTGATGCTTATCACCTAAAAAACGAATCAAAAACAACCCTAGATCATTGTTTGGCGATTGATACCACTTGTAGGACCTTAGATATATCAACTCTATCACACTAACACTAATATAAAGCAAGAAATGGTGACTTAAGTGATGTATATGGGACGTTTGGTACTAGAGAGAAAGATGAAAACATGAAGAGGTTTGTCCATATAAAACACACACTTACACACTCAAGCACACACACCAAATGACTAGGTGTGTGCCTTTTATACTTAGTACATAAAAGCCTTATGGGCTTTGGATGGGCTTTGATTGGTTTGTGGATTGGGCTAACATTAATACATGACTAATCATAACATAACTAATAACCGGTTAGCTTGGCCCAATCCACGAGCCCATTGACTATTCTGATACAATATCTAACACACGTTACAAAGTTCCTAAACGTGAATGACCATCACTTTCTAACACATATTTTTAAGGCTAAAAGAGTTCTTCCACGAGGTAGAACCACACCTATCACAATGTCGCCTACACTTTATCTGGTACAAGGCTAGATACCGAGTTCCATTACAAAGGAGGAACTACTAGCTAACACTATATCCCTACAAGACTACCCCAAAGGAGACATACTCCTTATTACAACATCATAAGGATATCAGTATCCTTTAACCCAAACCAACTATCTTGTACATCGATACACCATATCGAATGTACACCCTTGGCACCTTTTACTAATGCCTTTGACACGACCCTTCGACACCTTTCACTAATGCCTTTGACACGACCCTTCGGCACCTTTCACTAATGCCTTCGACACGACCCTTCAGCACCTTTCACTAATGCCTTCAACACAACACTTCTATGGAGGAAAAAAAGAACTATCAACAAGAGACACTTCAGTGGTCTTGATGATGACGAAGCTTAGCAACTCATGACCTTGAGCTTGCACGTCTTCAAGAGGTGGCGATCTCGCCTTTAAGAGGAACCTAGAGAATCACACAAACACAAAACTACATAGAATGATCCTTTGGATCTGAGGTTAGAGATGTTACAATACTAAGAGAGAGTATGTGTAAAAAGGGGTGAGTAGCAAGAGAGAAATGGCTAACTATTTATAGACAAAATTGTCTACTGCTCTACGGTTCCCAAGGATCCCTCCCCAGAGGGATTCGGTTGCTGGGTCAGCTTAAGTCCGAATTTTGGGTTGCAAACCGGGTTATGGGTTATGGGTTATGAACCATGGGTTATGGGTAATGTTTTATGGATACCCAACAAGATGCAATGTATCTAGACATTGGGTCATAGGTCTTGGGTTATGGATCATGGATAATACCCAACATGACTTCATGCATGATGTCATGCAATGGGTCATGGGTTATGGATCAAGCTCCATGGGTATTGGTCATGGACTTTGGGTTTTACCCAACAACATTCATTGTACCTAGTCAATGGGTCATGGACTTAGATTTTTATCCATTACATTACCTATTACAATATATACCAAGTATATATTTACATTTCCATATTATGTAAACACTAGTTGTTGTACATATGCATTTCTATAAGATGTAAACAATAATACTTGTTTAGTGTTTTATATGAAAATATAAGTGTGTTAGTAAACTATTGGCTCAAACCATTTACGTATTTTATTTGTTTCGTTATTATGATTTTACGTTTTTTATCGACAAAACATTAGAAGATCGTAAAATATAAATAAACGTTTTTATGGTTTATTTGTATTAACAAAATTCTCGGCTCATGCTGGCTGTCGAGTGATGGGAACTCAAAGATTCCGTTTCTAAATAGATCTTGATGCACCGTGCTTACATAAAGAAAAGTTGGAAACAGAAGAGTGTGTAACTAAGGTGCGTATACCTTCTTTTTTTATCCTTTTCACGTTTAGATAATGAAAAAGAACAAAATTCATAGTAAAATGTATTTGTATAAAGAAATATAATAAATGTGAAACGATGTACTGGCTGATATTTGGTGCAAAATCTGTTATGATGAATTTTTATATTTCTTTTGTTTTAGTTGGGTCATTTTATCACTGATCCTAGATATTTGATCATCTAAATGTGTTCACTTTATTATAATTCTTTAAGTTGATGTTGATTTTACAACCGAAGATGCAATATCTGATATCATTATCTTATTTTGTCGGCTATCAAATTTTCTGATAAAGTATTAACCTTTTTTGTGTCTTTACATAAAGGTATCGAATGAGTTACTGTTGGAAATTACAGATTTGATGATTACAAAACCCACGAGCAAGAATGAAGAAAGAAGAAACAATGAGGGCCTAATATGTAATAGTTTGCTTTATTAGTAAGCTAGGGTTTGTAACCTCCCTCTATTATATAAAGAGGGTAGGCGTCTAGGTTACAATCATCCATTTCATAGAAGATTTCTCCAATGAGAGTCTAGTAAAACGCATAGAGCGTGTAGTAGTCGTATTAGTAGTTAGTAGTTTTTATATTTTATGAATAAAGAAAACCTTATTAGTGATGTTGATTGTGTTATTATTATTCCGATGTGCATTCAATCAATCGATATCATTGATACCCTAGTTGAGTCCGGATCTTAGATTCTACAATTGGTATCAGAGCCTCGTGGCTCTCGATCTAGGGTTTATAAGTTTTTGTTGTCGTGGTTATGCAGAAAAAGTTATTGTCGAGAAGAAGAGCAGATGAGCAGATTCGTATTAAATTGCTGCTGTACGTATCATCCTTTACAAAACATAAAGGTAATTCATGATTATCAATAAATAGATCGATTATTTATTAGTGTCTCGTGGATCTGGTCTGTCATTGGTGATATAATTTTTTCATCTTTTGCTGAGGATCTCATATCAATTCACATGGGACGTTGCTATTTAATTCATATTGATTGAATGATTGATCGAGGATAGTATAAGGAGCACATGGGTAGGTGCATACAATGTGTGGCTCGATTAATTCGTCTAAATCATTCTGTTTGTACTATCATTCTGGTTGGTCGGTGGTGTTTCATGATTGGTTATCCTTTATGTAGCAGCGTTTTGTGTAGAAGCACTATTCACGTGACTTGTTAGTGGTCCCTATTTTAATATTGATCATGCATGTTCGTTGCTATTGATCACGTGGGATTGGAAGATGACTTTGGACCTACGAGTTCTTTTCTGCTGCTAGTACACGCATGGGACTGCAGTTCGTGATATTGATTGGTCAAATAAGTGGGTTACGTGATTGGTTCTAGTGGGACACATGATTGGCTGTGCAGAATATTTATTACTGATAAACTCTAATCACATTCGTGGTTAATACTGATCGGTATGAATTTCTACTGGTTTATCAAAGTTAATTCTTCTGTTAAGTCTGCTCGAAGAGAAGGAGTACTGCTGCTAATTGGCAAGGTTGTAAAAATCGCTAGGCGCTAGTGAGGCGGTTGGGTAGGGCCTAGCGATTAATCGGTTAGGCGGTGATTAATCAGGGATTAATCGGATTGGAATTTTTTATGCACAAAATTATAATTTTAGATATTATATTATATTATATGTATGGGATAAGCATAGTGCATCAAAGTTCAAATATTTGAAGTGCTCAAATATAAATATAATACATAATTCTTCGAAGTTCAAAGTCAAACATAGATATTAATCGTTTTGTTGACCGATTTTTAAGCGATTTTGTTTGATTAATCCGATTAGACCGATTTTGTCCGATTAATCGGTTTGTTGACCGATTTTTAAGTGATCTTTGACCAGACCGATTAAATAGGCCGATTATGATAAATCAAGGCGCTTAGTGAGCGATCAACGATTATGAGAGGATTAATCGGCCGCGTGGACCAATTTTTACAACATAGCTAATTGGTTTGTGTTGCTACTGATACGTTATATTTCTCTGCTGCTCGGGTACTTTGTTTCTACTGTTGTGCTTAAAAAAAATGTATTCCTACTGATCGGTTTTTGCTGGTAGTATTGATTTCTGCTGATTGGTTGCTACTGATTGGTTTCTGCTGGTAGTATTGGTTTCTGCTGATCGGTATAGTATTTTAGGTCCAAAGACGCCCTTGGATTTTGAACAATGATGATGTGTATGGTTTGTTTTGGAGATTCAGTTCATGATATAATTCTTGATTGGAACAGTTACACGCTCTTTACAAATATTTTAAGGGGCATATGATATCATACAGTTCATGATATGATTATTAAAATCGAATAATCATAAGCATTGAGTGGTTTCTGGTTGATCCGCTGAGCTCACTGAGAATATCGGCCATTGCATGTGATCGCCATGCATATATTGACTACAAGAATTATTCAAAGACATTTTGTGATGTCTTTTTCGCACTGAAGGAAGAAATGATCTATGCTACTGAGTTCATGATTCAAGCAGATGGTTAGTATATTTTTAAAGGGAAGCATATTGTCAATATACTTATCATCTACATGCATCACTTGAGGGGAAGCGTTTACAAGTTGCACAAGACCCCTATTAGATGATTACAAAAAGGGGAAGAAGATTTATGATGTGCAGCTTATTATTTGTGATGACATGTATTAGCATTGTTTCTTTATGCATGTTGTTTTGTAATATCAAATAGGGGAAGATTGTTGGGAATTACAGATTTGATGATTACAAAACCCACGAGCAAGAATGAAGAAAAAATATACAATGAGGGTCTAATATGTAATAGTTTGCTTTATTAGTAAGCTAGGGTTTGTAACCTCCCTCTATTATATAAAGAGGGTAGGCGTCTAGGTTACAATCATCCATTTCATAGAAGACTTCTCCAACGAGAGTCTAGTAAAACGCATAGAGCGTGTAGTATTCATATTAGTAGTTAGTAGTTTTTATATTTTATGAATAAAGAAAACCTTATTAGTGATGTTGATTGTGTTATTATTATTCCGTTGTGCATTCAATCAATCGATATCATTGATACCCTAGTTGAGTCCGGATCTTGGATTCTACAGTTACCTAACGTCAAACTGCCAAAAAAGTCTAACAGAAAAACTTTGAGTTGCGGACGGAGGGGCCAATTTCTATGTATACATGTTCATCAAACAATTGTTATACTTGGAAGAATATGTGACAAGAAATTCGGTTTATGGTGAGCTTTGTGGAGAACTTGTGTACTCGAATTTGTACCCGTTGAATCACACATAGTAGGGGATAACGAGTTATGCATGTTTTGACTACTAAATGTTTTTTCGTTATTATAGATGATGACTTGGAGGTTACACGCACAACCGAAACAAAGAATATACTTTTCTTCTTCAGCTTCGTATGAAGAAATGGCATGAGATTCTTTGCTTTAAGAGTTTGGCGTAAAAGACTGTAGACTTGAAGGTATCATTGAATTCAATGATGAGAATGTTGTTGGTAATACCTATGACATGATCGTCATTGTCAGCATCTATCTCAATACTATCTGGTTATCTGTATTATTTTTCTTCTTGCCTTGGAAGTGAAGGATGTCAACTGCCATTGACTCAAATTCATGTAAGAAAATAGGGTACTCGAAACTAAACAGATTCGTCATAGTTGTTTTTGTTTGTTTAAATGTGTTAAAGTTATAGTTAATGTATTATGAAGAATATCGGTGTTTGTTGAAAGAAAAAAAATACAATGGTTATTTTGTTGATTGCTTTATCATTCTTTCATGGCTACGGTTAGATTCGTATATATAGGCATTTATGTATAGTTATTTTAATATCAAATGACGCCGTCTTAAGCCAAGTGAATGGAATAAAAGGAAGTGAGAATGACAACATATTTGAGCCTGAGAAATACTACCAATGACAAATATTTACATTAAAACATAATTTTATAATATACTTACGAAGGGCGATATTAGTCTGTATTGCTTTTCTTACAATATATATTTTGCAAATCCGTTGTTTTTATACCTCATTTATGGATTTTTTTTATAATAAAAGTAGTACAAGGCATTGCGCGTAGGACCAAAATTGTATGAAACGGTTATCATACTTAAACTGACTCTGCTGTAACGTGCAACAGCCTAAAATTATTTAATAAATGTAAAGGAATAAGTGAATTGGCTCCGCCGCAAAGCGCGGTGGCCCAATTCCACGTTGGAAACATATATTTAAATTTTAAAATAAGCTTAAAAACTGATATATATTAAGTGTTCTTGTTAAGCTCGACTAGATAGTTCGACTTGTAATAATAAACGAGTTTTCGAACGAGCCGAACCAAATATTATTTTCAAAGCTCGGCTCGTCAAACTAATCTAGCACTAATATTTGTTCGAGATCGACTCGAGCTTGTGAGTATTAAGCTCGAGCTCGAGCAGCTCGTTAAAAGCTCGGCTCATTAACACCCCTAGCACTGATAACTGCAAATTCTTTGGTTATCCGCCTTAGCCACGTTATCCACAGTTACAGAGTGCTAGTAATTACCGGGCTTAATGGTTTTAAAAGGATGCTTCGCAGTGTACGGAGTAGTGGCCCGGGTTTTCCCTCGTACACAAAAAATGACTCTAACGGCACCCAAAATCTTCTTTGAATGAACAACTTGTAGAAAATAATACATTTGTTAAATTACCAGAAATAGTAACATATTTTTTGATTGTTTTACTATGTATCTTTTTATCTCTCATTATTTCTTAAAATACATTATCTTTGTTAGTTAAAAGTGTAGTTGAATTTCATTGTTTTATATCTTGGACAGTACGTAGCTTAGCTGGATTAATTTCGAACTCGTCAACCTATCTAGCAAACTAAATATGATCATAAATCCTCTGAAGTTTTACCTGTTTTACCATCATCACCAGAAAGACAGCTGCTAGAAGCTGTCAAAATTAAAGATTTCTTTAAAAAGAAATATTATATGTTTTCTTTTAAAGCAAAAGGCACAACTAACACAAGTTCCTTGAATATTGAAAGAAGAAGGGGAGGTGGGTTGTTCAGTGAATATCCAATCATATTTACTATTGCTCTGCATTTTCATTCAATACAAAGGTGAAAGCTTGCTTTTTTATGACTGAATATAAATGCATATTCAGATGAATTTAACATGCATACAACTATACATCCAGCCAGACTATATATATGCATATGTCTTGATGTGACAAAGAGTTTATGCATCATGCATGTGACCTTCTTTATATGTATTAGATAATGACATCTTTAAATGATGTTAGTACTCATTTGGATTTTAAATGTAAAATTAAGCCATATGATTAACTTTAATTTTGTGTCCATCAAATACAAGCATACAATCTACACGACATGTATATGATATTCATCTCGATGACTAACAACAGATTCTTAATGTCGTTGATTGTCTCGCATTATCTAGTACGTGTTCTTGGAAAATCTAAGCTGTCGATATACAAAATGTTGTTCGATATTAGGTATCATGCATATATATTAGTTTTGACAGGTAACGTATAATCGATCTATAAATAGTAATTAAGAATAAACTACAAAATCCGTTCATGTTTGTTCATATACACATAATCCATGTCAAAAAGTATTATCATAATATCAACTCTTTATGGGACCAAAAATCCAACGATAATCATCCCTCTATGGGGGGTAATTCATGCAAAAAGTTTCGTGAAACCCGGCCATGTCTCTCAAAGATAGTTGTCGTAGAACTTTATTCTTTCATAGATGATTCATGTTAATATAAAGTTTCTCATAGTAACAGTTTATGTCAAACTCAAAATTGACAAATATGGATGGCTTTTGCAATTCACCTTGGAAGGATATTTATGCAATTCCCTTTAGATTTTATGTCTTAAAAGCTTAAGGGCCCGTTTGGTTTGCATTAATGGGAATGGGACTATGACTTTCAAAGTCATAGTGAGTGTTTGTTTTGTTTTGTTTTGTGGGCCCGGTAATGAAATGGGTATATCATAGTTATAGATTCATTACACACCAATTTGGTGTCTATGAAATCCATTCCCGTGGACCCCTCTTTTTTCCACTACAAAATTAAAATATCTATACACTTTTTCATATCATATTTTATCAACCAAACATAAACAATCGTAATGATACACTTTTTCATACCCATTATCATTCCACCTCATTCCAAATCCGATACTCATTGTCATTCCTGGCAACAAACCAAACGAGCCCTAAAAGAAGGCGTGTCATTCAGGGCTATAACCGAGTTAACGGATGTCTTGTGCAAAAACTCATCTGATAACTAAATACGTCGATTTTAGGCGACACTAAATAAAGAAACTTGAAAATCGACTTAATGAAATCAGACAAAAAGAACCATCACCGCATGCACGTATCTTCGTCAATAATTTCTTATATTCTATGCTTTGTGAGGTTTAATTTCTGCAACGATTCTTTATTATTTAATACGTGGGTTGCTTGATTTTTCTTTGGATGTGAGTGTGAACGTGTTTGAACATTGTGGGCACTAAAACATGGCTAAAACATAAGTCGACAAGACCAAATGACTAGAACATTGTTGTTTGTTTGTCATCTTCGTCTTATTATATGTATGGATTCTTATTGAACATTACTCAGAGTTTACTTTATCTATCTTTACTTTAACTATATGGTCCATTATATGTTCTTAAACCAAATCAAAATACAATAGAAATAACTATAATTGATTGAGGTTTGGTGCTATCTATACGTGGAAGATATTAAAGGGATGGCCAACAAGAGAAGACTCGCGATGTCCTTTCTCTCTGCATCCTTCATCATATCTCTTTTCAAAGAATTTAATGAATACACCTTCTTCTTTTATCTTTCTTGGGACTTCAAAGAAATTTGGTAAAAAGAACTTACATAGGCTTATCTTATCCAAGTTAACATTTAATTCGATATAATGTAATTGTTTAGTTATTTGTTGGAGTTATGGTTTACGAATACTATGTGCCAAAGTAGTCTAAAAGCTATGCTCGCAATAATCGAAATCTCGAACATCAAGCCTCGTTATTTCTTGAACTTTTAGTTTGGCCGTTGTGTATATTGATTGTCGTTAGCTAAAGAGGAAACTAAAGAGAAAAATATCACAAGGTGTGAGTTAAAACCATTACAAGTTAGCCTTCATGTACTACATTGTTGGACAATTACGACAACAAACCTGAAGTTTGCTATACGATACAATAGATCACGATATGTATCGAGCACAAGCAACATTTTATTGAACTCAATAAATTGAAGATACACAAAGAAGTCGACCAAAATAAAATCGCACAAAACAATATACCCCGTAAATGTTTACCTTTATTCATAAAGTTACCAACGTATATAGTACAAAAAATAATACATTTGAAAACCTAAGCCTATAGCCCTATATATAGACCTAAACTTATGTCGATATCCCTAAACCACTCCAAGTCGGGTTTAGATTCTTTTCCTTAGTGCACCGTCATCAATTTCCATAGTTTTCCCTAAAAAATCCTCAAACAATTGACCATATACATAATACCCCTTAAGGTATTGAATAATATTACTAACAATTTTCACCTTATAATTAGTACTACCTTAGCCAATCTTGATATTACAAACATCTTTGAACTATGCTTAAACCTCGGTCTAGGAACCACCTTAGTCAAGGCACTATCCTTCTTCATTGTAAAAGCAGAATTGTCTTCAACATCATGTTGAGCTGCTACTCCAATGTCTCTCCACACCCCCTCCCCCCTTCTCACCTCTCTTATACCGTGATGTAACATTTCCTTCTCATTTACCAAGCAGTTTATGTTTGTTTTTTCTTCAAGATGTTTAACCTCCAACTGTCTTTGAGTCACTGTAAAATCATCATTATTATCCCAAATAACCTCAGCTTCATGCTTTCCCTGAGCTCCATGTAGTTCTACCTCAAACCAAATACGCTTTTGTACATGTACTCCATGGATTGCAATTTTAACACCAGGACCAAGTTGCTTGAACCCAACTTATTTTTAATCCCTATGCTTAGTTACACAATTCCTATTGAGCTTTTCGATGTTAAACCTAGTACCCGTACAATCCATTTTTCTTCAACCTTGCTAAAAACCTGTCAAGTTGTTTCTTAACCAACTTTACCAACAAGTCTCACAAGTCGTGTGTTATAAACCCACTTTCTTGAAATCTTGATCTACTTGCCTTTAGAAAACCCCTAAAGATTCGATCTTTTCACCTTAAATCTACAAAACTTGTACTACAAGCAATCACTTTCCTTGAATCCTTAAAACACGGCTAAACCTTTTTTGTCTTCCAAGATATCACCAAGACTTGATCTTTAAGAAACTGACGAGAACCTTTAAACTCGATTTATCAAGCCCCCCAAAACCATCAAACCCTTAAAGCTTCTTAACCTTCAAGATTGATTATCACTAAGGAGATCTAAATCGTAAACCATTTGAAGCCTTTAAACCCTTTTGTCGAAACTCTTTGTAACCGCATTCTTGATCTCCAAGTAAATCTTTGAAATTGACTTTCTTGCACCTCAAGAAACCCTTGAGAAAACTGAAACTTTCACCTCAAGTTTCCCTTTAATCAACATAAGCTTCAGACACCTTATCTCAACACAACGATAGCAAAAACATATCTGAAAAACAACACGAAAACCAGGTCTGTCCAACCAACTTTGACATGTTGTATCTCCCTACTGGATGCTTCGAAGCAAGAACCCTTCGGTGAGAACCTAGATCTATATGTCTTACACCTACAATTCTAATTTAGTAGAAATCCAACTATCAACGAACCCGCAGTCGATTCTACCATAGTTGTGCAGAAACCGAAGAACCAAACACGGTTTATTCTTTTCTCTTATTTTGGCTCTCCCCTGTTGTGTGATTCCTTCTTTTCAAACAAAACTCTGATACCAATATTTGGATGAATTACGACAACAAACCTGAAATTCGCTCTGCGGAATCGTAGATCAAGATTTGTCTCGGGCACAAGCAGTAATTAATTGAACACAAGAAATACGAGATACACAAAGAAGTCTACCACAGTAAAATAACACACGAAACAACATTTACCTGTATTCACAAAGTTACCGACGTATATAGTAGAAAGAATAATACAATTGAAAAACTAAGCCTATAGCCCTATATATAGACCTAAACTAATGTCGATATCCCTAAGACCAATCCAAGTCGGTTTTGGATTCTTTTCCTTAGTGCATCGTCATTAACTTCCTATTTTTCCCTAAACATTCCTTAAACAATTGACCATATACTACCCCTTAAGGTATTGACTAATGTTATCAATATATACAAACACCATCCATCTTTTAGTGTTCACTAGAGTTGAGATTATTTTAGTAATTTCAAATGCATTTGACCAATAAGAAACTTACACAACAAGGGCAAAAAATAACCCTATTCAAATACTCTGTTCAAATTTTTTATAATTTTCAAAAACACCCCCCAAAACTATGGTTGACAAAGTTACCAACGTATAGTACAAAGAATAATACAATTGAAAAACTAAGCCTATAGCCCTATATATAGACCTAACTAGTCCAAGTCGGTTTTGGATTCTTTTCCATAGTGCATCGTCATTAACTTCATAGTTTTCCCTAAACATTCCTTAAACAATTGATTATATACATAAATACCCCTTAATGTATTGACTAATATTATTTAAGAGTAACTTGCAAAATTCGTCCTTAAAGTTTGACCAAATTGCAAGTTTCGTCCTAAACGTTTAGAAAATGCAAGGATCGTCCTTGTGGGAAACTTTTGGGGCAAAAATCATCCCTGGCCAACAACAAATGACTAAAATGCCCTTTCTAAACATTGAGACGAAACTTGCAATTTAGCCAAACTTTAAGGACAATTTTTGCAATTTACTCTTTTCTATATTATTTTCAGTTTTCTTACATAAATGATCCCTGTGTTGTACAAAATTTTACAATGTTAGTCCTTATTTTTTTTAACCATCGCCACCCACCACGACCCACTACCACCGCCACCCGCCACCACCACCATCTCCACCCCACCACCGTCACCCACTACCACACCCCCATCCACCACCACTCATAGCCACCACTGTCACCCACTACCACAACCCCATCCACCACCACTCACAACCACCACCGCCACTGACCACCACCACCATTGCCACCCCACCACCGCCACCCACCGTGAACCACTACCACCGCCACCCGTCACCATCTCCACCCCATCACCGTCACCCACTACCACCGCCATCTGCCACCACCACCATCCCCACCCCACCACCGCCACCCACTACCACAACCTCCTCCACCACCATACACAACCACCACTGCCACCCACCGTCACTCACCATTGCGTTGGTGGGTGGTGGTGGCTGTGGGTGATTGTGGTAGCTGTGAGTGGTGGTGGATGGGGTTGTGGTATTGGGTGGCGGTGGTGGGGTGGCGATGGTGGTGTGGTGGGTGGCGGTGGTGGCTGTGAGTAGTGGTGGTAGTGGGTGGCGGTGGTAGGGTGGCGATGGTGGTGGTGGTCAGTGGCGGTGGTGGCTGTGAGTGTTGGTAGATGGGGTTGTGGTAGTGGTAGTGGGTGGCGGTGGTGGTTGTGGGTGGTGGTGGATGGGGTTGTGGTACTGGGTGACGGTGGTGGCTATGAGTGGTGGTGGATGGGGGTGGTGGTAGTGGGTGACGGTGGTGGGGTGGAGATGGTGGTGGTGGCGGGTGGCGGTGGTAGTGGGTCGCGCTATGTGGCGATGGTTAAAAAAAATCGGGATTAACATTGTAAAACTTTGTACAACACAGGGATCCTTTATATAAGAAAACTGAAAATAATATAGAAAAAAGTAAATTGCAAAAATCGTCCTTAAAGTTTGGCCAAATTGCAAGTTTCGTCCCAAACATTTAGAAAGGGCATTTTAGTCATTTGTTGTTGGCCAGGGACGATTTTTGCCCCAAAAGTTTCCCACATGGACGATCCTTGCACTTTCTAAACGTTTGGGACGAAACTTGCAATTTGACCAAACTTTAAGGACGATTTTTGCAATTTACTCTTATCAATATATACAAACACCATCCATATTTTAGTTTTCACTAGAGTTGAGAGCATTTTAGTAATTTTAAGTGCATTTGACCAATAAGAAATTTACACAACAAGAGCAAAAAATAACCATGTTCAAATACTTCGTTCAAACTTTTTATAATTTGCAAAAACACCACCCTAAACTATGGCTGAGTAAGTAAATTATTTCCATCTTTTTAAATGACCCCATTTAATATCTATAAATCACAAGAATTTTATTAGTGTTATCTTAATTTGCTTTATTCTCAAGCAAAATATAATTTTTACTTTCTAAAAAAATACCATTATAAAGATATAAAAAAATACAATCAACATAAGCTCAGTGTTAATATTGTTATACTTAATACACAATTTAAAATAAAGCATTTTTACAATATATATTAAAAAGGTGTTTCAAGGTTTTGTTCATACCCTTCAAATACCTATGTTAACGAAACTTTACATTATTAAAAAAAACTTACAAATATCATTCTAATCTGACTAATACTAAACACATTTTCTCTTTCTATAAAAAAAAACTTATGTAAAATTTATTAAAGACGTTTTTTAATTAAATTGTGTTTAATTAAATAGCTTGAGATAAGTTCACATGTTTTCTCTAACTAAAGTGAATTTTTTGTCGTAATACATTTTTGGATAGCTTTTTATATCACTTTTGATCTACGCATTAACAATGGGGATCGTGTCATTGTGCGATAAAACAGAAGTAGATGATATTTTATTCGTTGTTCAGGTTGTGCTACTCAGGTTGATTTCTTTCACTAGGTTTGGTTCTTTTTTGTTTATTTATTAAAATGGTATTGAGATTGCTTATTTGTCGCTTCATCGGGTGACATTCTCTTCATTGATCCTTCTTCAGCTTTACTACAACATATTATCTCTTTTGTACATCATGAGTTTTCTATTACGGATTTGGGTGCACTTATTTTTGTGTGTGTAAGTATTTTGTTATTCGTGATCATACATGGATGGTTCTTTTCTCAGTGGAAGTATTGTTCAAACTTAATTAAATTTCATCCAATAAAATAAATATACATAACAAGAAATGTGTTGAATTTGAAAAAAAAAATTAAAAGAAAGAGGTAATTACAAAAACTTTAGTTTTTAAAATTTAAAATAAATAATAAGAGTTAAATATTTTGATGTTTTTTTTAATAACTTTATAAATTTAATAAGTACCTCTAAGCTTTATACCCCCTATCTATTATGTGACACTAGATAATTCTTTTTCGTTCAATATATACATGTTTCGCTTAAATTATATTTGTTATATATTGATTATAGATATCTCAAACATTCTATTCTCTAATTTAAACCTCAATTAACTCCCGTTTCCCCCTTCTAACGTCTAAGTCATCATGTTTTCCTACTTCCATTAACCTTTTCGCGAAAGGTATTGACATTGTTTCGGTTCGGTGTGGTAACTGTGATGAAGCCGTGGAGTACACCAACCATGTCTTTCAATCTTGTATCTTTGTCAAGCGGATCAAGGTTTTATTGAATAATTGGACTAAGTGTGTGTCACACCCCCAATTTACCTGTTTTGCAGCGGAATGGAATTCCTGGGGACTGACTGTCATAGCATCACAATCACAGTTATATTGAACGACCTAAAGTGTCGTTTGGAAAATACATCGCTTGATTTAATAAAAACATTCAGAGTTACAAAGATAGGTCCCAAATGAAAGTTACTATGCACGGAAAATAAGTTTAGTACAAGTCAAACGATGTTTTTGAAAGAAAGTGCCATAATGTACAATGATATAAGTCGACGCCGCGACTCAAAAGGTTCCTTAACCATGCCATGATGAGTATGCCTTAGTTACCTGAAAATACATTGCTAAAACGGTCAACAATAATGTTGGTGAGAAATCATAGGTTTATGTAAATGTTTTATACGACTACGCAAGTATAGATCTGGTATGACAATCATGTCACATAAAAATGTTACAGGTATGACAATCATGTCACATAAAAATGTTACAGGTATGACAATCATGTCACATAAAAATGTTACAATTGCTTTAAGCCCATGACACCGAAACTAGACTGTTCATAATGTAGGCCCCAAAAGAGTGTTTGCCAGACAACTCAATAATGTTATTAAATGAAATGCATCCGTATTACTAGTTGGGATTCACCAACCCGGATGGAGGCGTCACCCTCGATAGATCTATCCACTCACCCTCGCTTCTAAGATTAACGGTTCATGTTCAGGTAATGGGGACTTTCAATTGGCAAATGCGGTAACTTAAGCAACGTAAATGAATTTAACATACTTGGTATCGTAATAAAAATGTTGTGCAATGTATTCTCCCCCGTAGGTTTGAAAATAATTAAAAGCATGTACGACGGGGCTATGAAAACTCACTTGGTAAACTGGTATGATGACAAGAGTGAGTACACCGAGGTATAATGTGATGCTTTAATCTGGACCTATTACGAATGATATGATATGTAATGAGTTATGATGTAATGATATGCATGCATTTCTTATGTTATTTATACCATTTGCGAGTTTTGAAAATAATACTTATCGTCGAAAAATACTCTTTTGACGTCTTGACCATTCAAAAATTACTTTACAAGTATTTACGTCAAAATGTCATCCTACAATGGTTTCGTAATGTTTTATAGTGAAATTATCACTTTTCGTCGTAAAATAATGTCGTCGGAATTTTCATGAAAGTGACAAAAATGGCTTTGAAAAACTAGTCGTAAAATAGTGTACGTCGAACGTTAGGAAACGAACTCGACGGTTTTGGAAAGCTTGTATCAAAATCTAGAAGTTTCAGTTCAGAAGTTTTCGACATAAAGGTCTCGAACATAAAGATAATAAGGGTTAAAGATGGTGATTTTGTCTAAAATGTGGTTTAAAAATGAGTTTCGGCAAAGTTTAAGCATCCGTAAGTAAGTTATTACAACTCCGCTATACAAACGGTTGGTCGTTTTGGAAAATATGCTTGGTGATCTCGATTTTACTAGAAGACATCTCGTTACAAAAAGTTCCACATCATAGTTAAAAACAGCCTTCAATATGGTCATTTTAGTTACCGTAACATTTGTCTCGTAAAAATAATATAGTTTCTCTAAAAATATAGTTACGGCAATTTTATGAAAACGTGCATATCTTAGTCGTTTCAAATCCGTTTTCTATGTATAATACGTCCTTAGCTTCGTATCAAAGTATACTAATATATTTTTGACAAGTCGAAATAATTTATGAAGCTTAAGGCTCGTTTTTTACTCGTACAAAACAAAAACACTTTGCTGAAATTTCAGAAAAACAAAATAAGGACAGAACACTTTATATACTTGTCGAAAATAGTTTTTATCGTACTAAACCTATTCCAATCCCTTCAAATCAACTCCAAAGCTATTCTAATCCTACCATACACCTTCTTAGGGTGTCATGGGCTCCTAAACATCATCAAGACCAATATATAACAAGGGAATAATTATAGGATGACTTTTATATATTAAACTCTAAAAATCAATGTAAAAATGGTATAAATACACATAAGTCTTGCATGTTAGCTAAGAAAATGATGAAATACATATGAAATAAAAATGAAAGATGTAAAATGAAAGTAATATGCTTACAAGCTACTATGATGAGGTGATTAGAACAAGGATTTAACCTAAACACCCTAGGTTTTTATTTCAAAACCTTAATAAGAGTGTGATTCTAGATTGTTAAAACACTTGAGCTTGAAAGATTTTGTGATCCCTTGATAACACCTTGATGGCCGGTTTTGATGGAGAAGAAACAAAGAGAGAAAAGTTTTCTAACACTTGTGAATTATTGGTGAATGAAATGTTAAGTGAAGTATTAATGTGGAGTATAGATATATACTATCAAGAAGAAATTTTTCACCAAGAATTAATTGCCAACCCCCACTTGGTCGGCCAAGGGGGAGGTATTTGGCTAAAATATCTTTTTTTTTTTTACTAATATATTGTGTAAAATTGTTAAAAGATGTAAGTAAATGTGTAGGTAAAAAGGTAACTTGTAAGATTTAATATACATTAGTGTATTTAAGGAAATTTTAGGTAAAAGAAATTTTTAATAGATCAAAGTAGAATGTAATGAGATCATAAAAATTGTAAAAATACATTCCTTGTAAAATTTGAGTGATAAAATAATTATCGTGTAGTTTTTAAGAAAAACGTCGTAATAATATAAATTTAACGATTTATGTACTAAATAAATTTAAAACACTAGGTAAACTAAAAATATAGTTTTTATAAACTAAATGTAAGTATAAAAATATATCGGGATCATTTTTAGAAGTAACGGATTAAATGTTCAAAATAATAACTCACGCGATAACGTTTATTTAATATAAAATGTACGCGTTTAATGGGAAATGCAATGTCATGAATGAACTAACATGATGCAAATGATGTTAATGAAATGTAGACTAAACTTAGTCCATATGAAATGTTCGTGATGATATGATCATGAATTCGCCGCTAAACCATAAAGGTTACGCGAATTTGGAACACGTAAACCTAGTTTACGATAAATGTTGAAATTGTAAGGCATGAATTGTTTCGAGAAATGACCTGGAAGTACGGGTTGTCACAGTGTGACATCCCGGACGCCTCAATGGATCGAATTCTCTCTTGGTGTGAGTCGCTTAACATCTCGGCGACTCATCGAAACAGATTTCAAGCTATTATTTTTATATGGTGGTGGCATATTTGGAAGGCGCGAAATAATGCTATACACAATGGTATTCATGAATCTAGCTTGGATGTTTTTAACGCCATTGTTTCCACTTCTTATCTTTGGATTCACAATCGAGATAGGAAGGATAAGACTTCGTGGGATAATTGGAGCGAGTGTCCGTTTCGGTAGTTTTGTGGTTTCGTGGCTTGGTTTCTTTGTGGTCTCCTCAGAACTTGTATGGGGTCGTATCAAAAACATCATTGAAGTGAAAACCGGTGGCTCGGCCTTCAATGATGAGGTTTTTTCTTATGTCTCAGGTTTTCCTGTAATTGGCATAAGTTTTTTTCAACCTTTTTACGTCCTTTGCAGTTAAAGTTCTGGGATGGTTCTAGAATTTGTAGATTTTTGTTTTTCTAGAATTGTATTGTTATCTTGGATCCTAGTTCCTTGCTAGTGGTCCTTTTTTATATATTTATATATTCTTTTTGCCGTTCAAAAAAAAAAAAAAAAAAGTCATCATGTTTTCTCTAACTAAAGGTGAGAAAACCTTCAGTTATATTTTTATCAAACTTACCACATTAATTAAAATCTTTATTTCTTTCAAGAGTTAATATAAATATAGTGGGCTTCATCATACATTAAATAGCAAGATGATTTGTGTTTATTACACAAATATTATACATTTCACGTGGTTATGATAACAAAATTTAATACGAATTAATGAGCCGTAAAAAAGTTAAGAAATCTTTTTTATTTAAAAAGTAAATAAATAATTGATGAAAGTTGTATATGTTCTTAGTGAAGCATTATAAAAAATTAAAAAAGTTAACAAATAAATTTTATATTCAAAGTTTTTGAGATTTTGAAACATCATAAAACTCCGTAGCAACGCGTGGCTTTTTACTATCCTCGTTACTAACATACATGTATTACGCCAAAATTTAAAGGTGTAGAAAGTCGTTATCAATTACTATCTCCACTGTCTTACGTTAAATTTGTTACAACAGTACTATTATTTGTCAGATCAAATTTGTTTATTCTTAGATTTCCAATATATGAAGTATTTTGGGTAAAAATCAAGCTTGTCAAAATCGCGATCATGCTCGTAGGAACGTACGATCCTACATATAAAAATCGAGCACGGTTTTAGTAGGATTTTAATTTAATCAGGATCGTAGGATCGCACGTAGGATCGTAAACGATCCGATCCTACTACAAGCCATGTTTTTATCTCAAGTGGAGCAAGATCGTATATGATCCAATTCTACTAAAAGCTCATGTTTCTTAATGTTATACTACTACGGTACTTGAACATATAACTTTTTCTTTATTATCCATTTAGATTCGTTTATAATATAAAATATTATATAGAAATATGTAGAAGTACAAAATTACAACCCTTATACAAAAATATATACATTTTCATAATATCTAACGATCCTGATCCGATCCTACAATTACGATCTTGTGATGCTAAAAACGATCCTAGGTAGGATCTCGATCCTGAAAAACTTGATAAAAACTATATTAAGGTAAGATTTTGTTGTTGTTTTCTATATTTGTACTACATATAATACACAAAACATTTTCTTTTTAAAAATTAAGATATACAACTTCTAAAGCTTTTGGTACAAACCAATTAAACACAAACTTCAAAATCTGAAATGTAGTACATACTACATACAATATTAAATACACTTAAACACACTAGTTAATATTATTTTTAAAATACCTCTAAAATGAAAAATACATGTTATTATACATATTGTACAAACTAATAAAACACACAAAACTTTATATAATTTATATGCTAACAAGTTAATGGTACATATGATTTTGAAATCCGGAATCGCCATCGGTTCAAGTAGCTAATAAAAGCCGTTCAAAAACGAAACGAAGATTACCAGTCAAAACCGGTAAAAACAGGTGAACTAGGTCGCACTGAGATTTTTTGTTCTCCGATTAATTAATTCGTCATTGTTATTTTGTTAGCGACTCAACTTTAATAAAATGATACCCAAACGTGGCAACGCGTGGTACCTTGCTAGTATGATCTATGGTGTATTGACGTCTTGAGTCTCCATAATTCATGTGATTTATTTAAAACGCCACTATCACATTAGATTAGTTAATACTTAATAGCTATTATTGAAACATTAATTGACATATAGTTTTCATGATCGATCAGAAAAGCAAGAAGCCACATGGAAGTAGGCTAGCAATAACATGTTCTAATGTCTTTGGTTAATCCATCAATTTCAAGTAATTCTCCTCACTTTGGACCCCAAATAAAGTTGGATTGATGCTCTCATTCTTCAAATTGTGATATTGAAATGACTTTTGAGTTTGATTAAATTCATGTTTGTGTTGTGTTGTTGTTTGGGATATGTTTTTATATGTTTCTTTAAGGATAAAAGTAGAAAGGTTGATTTAAAGTTTTCTTAAAATACACTTTCAGACCAAAGTATTGGTTATGAGGCCTTTTTGTTTTACCTATGGTATAATAAAACAATCAAATCAATTGTGATCTCTAAAAGATATCTAATCTGTGTTTAGATATACTGGGATGATTTTTATTGTTACACTACAACATATCATTTGTAGACACTTTTTTGTTCACGTTTTATGAGCCGTGAACTTTTTTTTTTTTTTTTAAATATTCATAGTTTTTTGTTCACGCTCAAAAAACCAAACATGTACGCATTTTTATGAAAATAGTAATCTGTAAATCAAAATGAGACATCTATTTTTGGTGCAGTCCAGTTCATTGGATCAGATTTCATACGCACAAAGGACAAATCTGATTTGCAACAGAATGTTTTAAACAATAGTGACCATATAGTGTCTAAATTAAGAGAAAAGCGACAGAAAACTCTCACAAGCAACAATCAGGTTCTCGTTTAAGTTTCTTACAGGTTGAAGGATGTCTATTACATAAGTCAAGTAACTTTGGTCACGAACACACGAAGTTTGTTTTTTTATATGTGTCATGTCGATAAGTGTATTAAGTGATTCTATTGATATTATTAGCGATGTGCTTATATTGATTGCATTAAAGAAAATGGAAGTTATTTTAAGTTTCTATTATTACAATATTTTAAGGTTTTTTTTTTTTTTTTTTTTTTTTTTTTTTTTTTTTTTTATGTCATGTCGAGTTTTGTATGTTGTCACTAATATAATTTGAGACGAAGCTATAGTGACAACTAGTGGCGACCATAACTTATGTCGCTAAACAGCGTTAGTGATGACTTATAGACTGTTAATGACATAAATCTTGTTGTCACTAAAGGCAAAAATTTTTGTTGTGACCTGTTTCAAATTCCTCATACTTTTAAATGTGAAGAATTAAAAGTGTGAAGAATTGTTATAAAATCATCACACTTGAAAGTGTGAAGAATTGTTTTAAAATCATCACACTTGAAAGTGCAAACTTTTTTTAAATTTCACATTTAGAAGTGTGAAATTATTTGCTACACCAATATGGTTCACACACAAGCTTAGTGTAAACTTTTCAACTCTACACACTTTAAAGTGTGAAAATATGCTTTAAAAATTGTGAAAAGTTAGCTATTTCGTTGTAGTGTTATTTTTGTATTTTTAACTGCAACTAGAAGAAAAACTTTACAATAACACGACTAAATTTTGATATTTATTCGAGAGTGATTTTTTTTTCTGTAGGTTTGAGATCAATGCAAACTCGATTCGTATACCTCCAAATACACCGGCCGGTGTTGTTTGAATAACAACGTCAAAACAAGAGTTTACCTCAACTTCACCTCTGAGTTGAGGATAACAATCATTAGATACAAACAAAGGCGGAGATAGGAGGTGGGCAGGGTGGGCACGTGCCCCCCAAGCGAAAAAGTTGCAGCGTATAACTCTACATCGACGACAAATGGATACAACTGAGTTTCATTTCATTGTCTCAACCAATCTCAACCAGATTACATACATATCTTCATTTCATCAAGTACCAAATCCTTAAACAATATTTCATTTAAAGAAATATATTTCAAACAGCATATTCGAATACGAGTATATAATTATCGACCAATTTTCATGTATCGGATCCCAACTCAATATTCTCTAGGAATAGTATATTTAACAAAAGTGAGTTACCAAGTAAGAAAGAGAAGTGGGGTACCCAATAATCCAAAATTCCTTTTTTTAAGCATTATTCAGTGGTTCCCCGCATCGTGTGATGAATCTTTGTCTATAGCCCCGCATGCTTTGTGTTAGCAAGAAAACAAATGCTATTTTACCCTTTCAATCGTTTAAAACTCTTATGAATTGACTTATTTTATAAAATCTTGCTAAACCTAGGGGTATAAGGATGAGACTTTCATGATCAAATTATCAGGACAAGTCATTGGCATCGATGTTCATGGCTTAACCTGAGTATCCTGTTATTGTTTCTGACTATTTTCCTGTACTGTTTCTGACTATTTTCCTAGTACACCATCAAAATGTATGCTTTGATGTTCGAATCTGACAACTATTGTGAGAGTATGAGCAGGGGATGGAACCAGTGTTGAATTATATAACATGACTAATCATAGATATCTGCGGAAGCGTAAAGAACATATAATGAATAATTAATTAACTAAAACATATAGTATGCGTATCTTTTTTATTCTAGCCGAACAAGAATCAATTCCACAAAACTAGCAATTGAGATGAACCCTAATTAGGGTTTATAAGATTATAAGAATTACCCCTTACCGTTTTGTAATTCAATCCAAGATACAATCAATAGTGTGATTGTACCACGTTCTTGTACACACGTACTAATAACGAATTAAAGTAAATGCTAGTTTAATTAACACAAAACAATTTTGTTTTTGGAAAAACAATGGATCGACACCCAAGAGGGTTGTACGATCGGTTATAGTCAAAAACACACAAACAAGTTTTTAGGTTTTAGACAATGAGTACAAGAGATGAAAAACCAAGACCCTAAGCCTTGTATTTATACCCAAAATAACATGGTGAACAAGTTGGCAATGGGTTGGGTTTGGAAACCCTTAGGCCGATCGGTTTTAGGACTCCCCATGGGATTCTAGAACCTTCTCGATCTCTAATTTCACATCTAGTCCTTCCAATTAACATTTAACGATTGTTAGTCCATTACACTTAATTACTTAACGTTCGTTATGTGTTTTGTGTAAATAATAACTAAATACAACATTTTATATTTAATTATTATAAATTTAATTCTCATACGTAAAGTGTGCAATCCCGTGGTCTCAAGTTCGATCCTAAAACACGTCTATTAATATTTTGTCCATTAAACCAACAACTCCCGCTTGGACATATCTTAATAGTGTGATCACATCGGTTAGCGTCTAGCAACACTTCGATGCCGCTAGTACAACTCGAGCAAGGCTCCTGGAAAAACCTTTTAATGATTTCTCATTATTATTATCCTTTTGTTTCTAATACCATGTTAAATAAAGATATGGAATTAAGTCATTCTTTATTCAACCATTATGTTTCTCGTTATAAGTGATTGAGCAAGATTACTAAATCTTCTGAACATATTCAGGGGAGATCTTAGGCATGGCCATGCAAACATCTTGTCAACCCTACAAGGGGCCCAGCAGTATTAAACTCCAAATAAATTTGAAAGAACAAATTATATCTTGACTACGAGACTAACCCACAAACTTTGCAACACTTCAGGAAAAAACCCTAATGACTACCAGTTACGTATAGCGTTAAGTTGTTCCACAGAAGTGCACTACATTCATGACACTTATCTGGTATCTCAAGTCTGAGGATAACTATTCATGATTTACTTAATAACAATATCCATAAAGTAAAATCATGTAGTTGAGATAAGTCCTATATTCAATTTATTGAATATCATCTGAAATTGGTATGCTTTCTCATCAATATACTTTCAAGTATATTCTACCAAATCGCTCAGATTTGTCTTAATTTAACGATACTCCCATATCATTAATCGACAACGGACGATTTAGAATAAATAAATTTATTCACGGATTAAACATGCAAATATATGATACAATATATATTATAAAATCAAACATACCAAGTATTTGATTTATTATAATAATTGTTTGACATCCTTTATTCAAATACTAAATAGATCAATGCATGAAAATTTCAGTTGATAAATTATGCCTCAAATAATGACAATCATACTTGTTGACAAGGCATAAATCAACCAACTTGATCTATCGTAATTTTGAGAATACTTATTTCAAGAATTCAATTAGTGAAGTCTTTGTATGTGTGCATTCACCAATCCACATAATAATTCATAAAGTGTGTGACATCCTCTATCACCAATTTATGACAATTTAAACTTTCAAACATTTTAAAGTTTAAAATATTCTTATTCTTTTAATGTATAATGCAACTGCGCTTTTAGTAGCACAACTAGTTCACATGGCCATTAACAAGGATGAAATCCTACCATGACTAGTATTGAGCGTCATCTCAATTAAACCAGCATCATTGTATACAAACAACAATATGCTCATTAAAACTCCGTAAACCTTAATATCTTATTGTGTAATGTTTGATGTCTTCCAAACTTTCAAGTTTGTTGCTGATGATAATTTGCACAACAATTGACATATTGTTCATCCATAGAATCTAGGAGCAATTCCAGACTGAGGATGTAATTATATTAGAATATTCATTACACAAATTATCTAATAACTTTTAGTTAGATATCAATGTTGTCAAATCACTTCTTATTCAAGAATGATACAACAATTTTAATACACAACATGATTTACATGATGAATCTACAAGTCAAACTTAGATTTCATTTATGTTCTATCTTGTCAAAAGATATTTATCCATTTCTCAAATGATATATCATGTTTTATTAGAATCATTTATTTTACTGCACATGTTTATTAACAATAAACATATATTCCAAGTTTGTATGTTTTAATTCTTAAATCTTACAAGTGAAGTTTCATTACAATCTAAGACTTAACATTTAGCTTACAAGGAATGTTACTTCCTATATGTTATACAACATATAAGGTTTAAAACCTTAACATAATACTCCCACTAGCTTTCAAGAATACTTAAAATTTATCTTATTTCAATTATAAATCAAAACTAGGATTTAATAATTAAGCATAAGAATAATTTCATAGATGCATGCATTTATCCATTCATGAATTATTGCACTTCGTACACTTCCAAAGATTATTTAAATTCAAAAAACCTTTCAATTACTTACCGTTCTCGCTCAAGTAATTTCTCAAGAAAGAGTTTTGATATTCCATTATCATATTTCATATTAATGAAAACAAGTATGACAATTATCATCTTTATATATTTAATGTGTCTAGGAAAGAATATTCAATCACAATTAATTGCTTAAGTATGATTAATACTCTTTTCATAAAACATGCATTAAATATGAGTACAATTTTGTCCATATGATTTGTACACAGAGATTTAAACCACTAGAGTTTCTCATCTCTTTGAAGAAACTCATCTTCATTTTCTAGTCTAACTATTAAGAGAAACAAATTTCCAAAATTGATTATCTTTATAGACAGCATCTTTAACATTCATAGTATGAGTAATTTACCCAATTCAATATTTGGTAATCCATCATAATGATTATCAGGTTTACTATAATCCTGTAACTCATTTTCTTCTCAGCATATAAATTAAATATCTGAGATATCCTTGCAGATCTATGAATAAAAATTCCATCATCTTGAGTTTAACATTTCATATCTAGCCTCATCATGATATTTACTAGTGTATTTAAGAAGATTATGTATCTTGTAATTTTATTTTTCAAGATAAAAAAAACTCTCACTTACCTTTTGTAATATATATAGACTATCTATATATACTTAGCAATTATAGCAAAACTACATTATTCTCTTTTTGGGACATTACAAATACACATTGATAATTCCTGACTTAAGTTTGTTAATAACCTAATCATAAGTAGTTTAACAAATTCAGAATCTTCAATTTTAAAACTTAATGTGATTCATCACATTCCATAATAAAAAGGTGTTTTATTAATCTTATAGGTTGGAGTCATATTGAGTATATTCAATTCATACTTAATTTTCTAACCTTGTTACCTTTTAAGAAAGAAGTTATGGTTATCTTGAATCAAACAAATCAAATAGAGTTTGATTCTCCTAACTGAACATACCATCAACTTGTGGTATTCATTAGAATTAATATTATAAGACAATCTAACAATATATATATAATAAACATATCCTTTTGGCTTACCTACTTACCAACTAAGTCAACTTAATGGTATAATAGACTCTTCAAGCTAATTGCATGCTTTATAACACAAGTACTCTTTAACCAAGTTACTTCACATCCATGTCTCATCAAGAAAACATAAACTGTTATAATCCCATTTATACGTTATAAATCATTGATCAACTCAATGACTTCTTGTATATGTCTTAATTAAAAAAAACATAACAAGTTAACGTCTTACTTTATTATAAGTCTTAAAAGACTTTATGTTTATGTCTTTACAATGAATCATAAACATATTTAACTAAAGTAATTATGAACACAACTCTTGGTTTCAATAGTAATTCCAAGTTAATTTATTTACTTCACAATAATGTAGGACTACATTATTTTTCATTTATGTCATTCCAAAATACATAAATAAACAAATTGAAGTAGTATTAGATTACTTCATTTATTTTATGTCATTCTAATAATACATAAATATATAATTTGAAGTAGTGTTGGGTTCAGTAAATACCCAAACCCCTTAAATCTAGGATTTGAATAGAAAATACCCTAAGTATTTAGACCGTTAAACACTAACATATCACTGAATGCATAGTCTCTCAGTGAGCCATCTTCAGGACACTCAGTAAGAGGCGAAGAAGAAGTCTCTTCACTCAGTAAGGCGGAACTTAAGGGATGAAGACTGAGTCAAGAAAAAGATGGTGGATTCAGTGAATGATGACAATAACTCACTGAATCCCTAAACTTCTCATCAACTACTTACACTAAAGACAAACTGAAGTAGAAGACTGAAGGCAATGAAGACTGAAGAATGAGCGGGACAAGGCGGGATAAGTTTGAATCAGATAAGACGAAGTCCTTATCAACCAAAGTCAACTTTCCCTGAATGGCAAACTATCAGGCTTAGTGTCATCACTGACTTATGGAAAGCAGCCTTGTCTCTTACTTAATATAGTCTTTGTAAATAGAGACAAAATACTTCAGTATTTTTTCTTCTATAAAATGTCAGTTTGTCACTTAGGATAAAGTTAATACTCATACTTGTATAAATAGCATAAGAGATGGAGTGAAAGATTTAAGCTTGTGAATTGTAAAACACAAACACACACAAGCCATCTTTCACTCCTCCAAATACAACTCAGTCTCTGAGATAGCTCAGTGGTTCCATAGTAGTTGTGCTCAGACTTAGCCTGAGCTTAGTGAGGAATACCAACCCTTTGTCATTTCAATCCCAAGTACTATTCCGCAAGTACTTGGGTAATGTATTCTTTTGATTCATTTCTAATGAATAATATTAAGTTGAAAATTTATCAGTGTGTTTTTACTTATGTCATTTCAGTCATTGATTCACTATTAGTTCGTTTTAAGTACTTAACTGTTTTTATACGATAGTGACTAGGGAACAACAAGTGGTATCAGAGCAGGCTGATTATAAAACCTTTTTTAAGCCGCTCAAAACGTTTTTAAATCAGGATCCTAATGGCTGAAATTGATGTGCCCCAACTTGTTGACAAAAAGGGTGGAGCTTATTCAGCTATTGCCCCTCGACTCGAAGTTGGTAAATTTAACAAATGGAAAAAGCAAATGCTTTGCTATTTGACTGGGATGGAACCTTACTACATTAAGTATATTAATGAAGGTCTATTTATCCCAAAGACTGATGAAGGTTTGCCTAAACCTGAAGCTCAGTGGACTCAGGATGAGAAAAGAGTGGTCAACCTGGACCAAAGGCTCAAAAGTATCATCATATCTTGTCTTCCTGATGATACTATAGAGTCTGTTATTGGATGTAGTACAGCTAAAAAAACCTAGGATGACCTGGTCCACAGTCATGAAGGTCCTTCTGATACCAAGGAAAACAGGATCATGGACCTGAAACTTGAGTATTACACCTTCAGGGCTAAAGACTCAGAAACTCTGTCTCAAACTTACACCCGATACAAAACTTTGTTAAATGAACTATTAAATGATGGTGTTAAGTTGTCCAAACATGAAATCAATGTTGGTTTTGTCAATAGTCTCCCTGAGAAGTGGTTGAATTTCTCTCAGGGACTTAGGAATGCTAATCATATCCAGAATCTTGAACTTCCAGAAATTTATGGGAAATTTGTCTATGAGGAAAACCTCATCAACAGACGATAACCTGACTTAAAGTAGTCTTAGGAAGTCAAGAAGTCCCTGACCACCACTTCAACACCTATATCTACTACTTTTTTCTCAAACAGTGTGGTTCAGGATTTTCAAGAAAATTCAGATGATGAGCCTGATGAGAGATCAAGCGAGGAGTACCTAAATGACCTGAACATCAAATTTCAGGAAAGGGCACTCATTGCTAACTCTAGAAGGTTTATAAAAAGAAACAAAGGTTTTTCTAATGCTAAAGCTAATAAGGACACTGAGTGCTTTAAGTGTCATAAAAGAGGCCATTTTGCCAAAGACTGTTTTTCAAAAACAATTTCTGAACCCTCTTATAAACCATCAGGGTCAAATTAGTCCTCAGGCTTTAGCAAATTTCAACCAAAAATTTATCAGTCTCATCAAAATTTTCAAAGCAAGTCTGATCAAAGTAAAACTGTTGATTTTGAAGCTAAGTACAGGAAAGCCAAAGCTAAGCTAGCACTGCTTGAGGCTAGTCCCTCAGAAACAACAAATAATGTTAAATCTGTGCAGGGTAAAAACAAATGCCTAGTTGCTGAAGTCTTCGACTGGGATGAAGAGACAGTCTCCTCAGACGATGAAATAGTGCAAGTCAGTGCACTGATGGCTCTCTCAGAAGAGGATAAGCTAGCTGTTGGGAAAAATCATGCCAGAAATGGAGAATGGGTCAACATCACAATGAAGAAGGTAAATATTTTAGTTTCTATGGATGATGACTCTGATTGGCAGTCTTTTATGAACTATATCAATGTAGACCTTAAGTTTGTAGAAGAGAAACGATTAAATATTTTTTCAAAGTACAACAAGTTAAGTTTTGAATTGAATAAGTGTAGGGATGAACTGCTTCTTTTAAAACAAGCTAAGCTTTAGGCTGTTACACTGTAAATTCAAAACACTTAACTAGTTAAAAGAAATCAGGCTCTTCAAGATGAACTTTAAAAAGAAAAAGATATCATTGAAATTTGGACTGCTAAAAATCCTAGGGTCTTTGATGTTGTGGGTGCCCCCAGTAGCAAAAAGAGAGTCATAGGTGAAGATCATCTCCCTGACTCTCACAACAAAGACCAGAGTCTAAAGACCTTTGTGTCTGGTGGCATGATTACCAATGTGTTGAATACTCTCAATCCCAGTGATTGGATTGAACGGGTTAACCCTGAGAGTAAGCTTCCAAATTTCGATTCTGGAAGAATACTAGAGCCTAAAAGTCAAGCTCTAAAGAGCATGCTTGGACTCCCTGATGTGCCCAGTAGTACTGAACACATCTCTGAGTCTGAAGCAGAATCTCAAGCACCGCTTCCTCCCCTGAAACCTCTTTAGGGTGCTGCACCAAGCTCTGAGGTTACTCCAATGCAATTCAATCCTCATTCACCTAAAGAAAGGTCTGGACTTGGTAGAACCATCCTAAAAGGACCAACAAAACCAATCCAACAAGTGTCTACTCCTACTGAGACTTCCACATCTTCAATCCCCACTAAATCAGACCAAATTCAGCAACTGACCCAACTAGTAAGGAAACTGACTAATAAGATGGAATCCATCGAAAAATCTCCTGATTCAATCAAGGAAACAAAGTCAGTCTCCTCTAGTTCATCAAGGTCTAAATCCACAATCAAGCCCAAGCAGAAGTGTGATCTGTGCCATTATACCAATCATACCACTGACAATTGCTACAGAATCCTTTATTGTATGATCTGCAAAAAGGATGATAACAGGACTTCTGATCACTTACAGTATGTAAGTTCATTCAGTGAAGAAAAATATACCAAAGTTGGTCATCAATATGCTTCAACCTCCAAATCAGCTCACAAGAATAGAGCAAAACCTTTTCCTCCTTGCCCATACTGTGGCTTTAATGATCATCATCCTGATGATTGTCTCATGAACTCATGTTGTGATATTTGCGGGAATCCAGCTCAAGAGACATCCCAACATGACAGTGTCATCCAAGCAAGGAGAAGTTCCAAACAACCCCGAATCACTGAGTCATCCTCAGTCACCAAATGCAAAACCTTTGGTAGCACAATGCACTCAACCACTGACCATGAGTCAATTGCCAAATTCAAGCAGACCTTTAGACCCAAACCCACTAGTATGTGGGTCAGCAAGAGAAACTAATCCAGTTTACTATTTGTGCAGAGACACGCCAGGGAGCCTATTTGGCATCTAGATAGTGGATGCTCAAGAAGCATGACTGGTGTTAAGGAGTATCTGCACAAGTATGTAAAGGAGCCAGGACCCAAAGTAGTATTTGGTGATAACTCATCATGTCCCACTGAAGGTTATGGTTCATGTAGAAAACTAGAAGGGGGGTTGAATAGTTTACCAATTAAAAACTTTGTTTTGAAACTTATTGAAATATCAGTTGATATTGATCTTAGATATGTTAATGAAATATGCAAGAAATATGTAAAGAGTAAATAAGGAAAGAAATGATCAAACCACAAAAAGTTGTTTATAGTGGTTCGGTCTACAAGGACTCTTTTTCCTTGCCCTAATCCACTCCCCGAGTCTCACACTCGAGAGTTTAACTTCACTAGTCAACATGCTCCTTTCACTGGCGGAGAAACCTTTACACTTCGCTTACACTATTTCCGACATTAAGCTAGATGTCGAGTTCTTTCCAAGGGTACAACCACTCCCACACACAATGTATTTTGAGGACTGAAATACTAACCACTCACACTTACAAGATTATGATGGTTTAATACAACAATGAAGTATGAATCAACACAAGATCATACAACACTAAACAAACAAGACTTCCAACTTCTCGTTTGAAGCTTGAATGTGACTTGATCTTCTTTGCTACAAAAGATATCACTAATATGATATGAAACTGAGTTAGAAAGGTTAGAGAAAAGATATGTGTTAGGAATTAGAAAATTATGTCGTTAAAGAGTCGGTCACCTCAAGTATATGTATTGGATAGAAAGCTCGTAGTCATAGTTATGTTATGTTAGTAAGTAATATATTAAGTAACACCGTAGAGGACGGACGGGTCTTAACCCACTGTATGCCTGATCCACAGCCCGTAGGTGGCGTTATTTGTAAGACACTATAAATACCCTCTACCTCCCAAGGTAGAGGGTTGGAGCTTCAATACCATTTTTCTTTGTTTCACATAGTTCCCAACTCTCTTCTCTTTCTCTCTCTAGAACTTTCTCTCTCTAAACATACTTGAACGCCCCATTGTGATTATGGTTTAGTGTGTTTGCGAAATCCTATATTTTACAATATGTAAGAGAGTATGATAGAAAGGAATGAAAAACTACTTGGTTTGGCTTTGCTATTTATAGCCAAAACCATCAGCAGGCACCACGGACGGCGGACCCCTTGAAAGGGTTCCGTCCGTTGTATATTTTGGTGCCGCCAGGTCTGACAGCAAGATATCAAGATCTTGCTAAGGTCAACCATATCTATGTAAGATTGTGTAAGATATGAAGAGTACAAATCTACACAAAATATCTAATGAAATCTTCCAATGATTTTCATGATGCATCACATGATGTCATGTGTTGTTTTTCTATTTTTAGAAATATGAAAATACATAAGTAATGTTTAGTTTTTAAGAAACTAAAACATTCTAAAAACTACTATCATACATTATGCTTAGACTCATATTAAGATATGATTAGTCACAATGTAAATGCTTAAATAATGAAGATATTGTTTGAAAAAACTTATTTTAATATCTATTAAACTTGACAAGCTTTAAGCTTCATACAAATTAAATTTACTTTTGTCGTTAACAAAACTTAGGTAAAGATCAAAAATATAAATAACGTTTAATGACGATATTTGTATTAACAATCTCCCCCTTTTTGTTGAGGACAAAATATAAATTTTATTTTTATAAAAGATACAAAGTTTGTGCAAGAGTTATAAAAATATTAGTTTTAGAACTTGAAAAAGAAATGATAATGCAAGTGTATGATGTTTGACTTTTTTAGAAAGTCAAAGTATTCACTAATTGATGCATGATGTTGACTTTTTCAGAAAGTCAAAGTATGTAGTTGACTTTTTAAGAAAAGTCAAGTATAAACAAGTTCTATATTTTCTCCCCCTTTTTGTCTCAACAAAAAGAAGAGGCGATGCGGAATATAATGAGCCCGAGCCATTTTCTCCCCCTTGATCAAAGCTCCCCCTAAATTGGGTGCTTAATGAGAAGATATATGGATTGTGAAAATAAAGCTACAAAAAAAATGTTAGTAATAATGATCATGCACAAGCATTTCCAAACACTATGTAAAAGCACCAACAATATAGAAAACACCATTCATTAGCTAAAATTTTTCATGAATAAAAATCATGAAGAGAGAACACAATGATGTGTTTTTAGTACAAGAAAATAAATAATCCTAAGAAAAGAAAAACTTAGAAATGCTAATCTATGACCATCCTAATGAGATGGTGGATGAGAAAGAGCGTTGAGGCGCTAAAGGATGTGATTGAGGATGAACCTCATTTCCTCTTGGAAGTCATGGACCATAACCCGGGTCCTATCAACGGTTTGGGCGGTTTGCTCACAAGTTGAGCAACCATGCCTAGGGGGTAGTATGTTTGGTGAGGTGGAGGTGGTGGAATGGTAGATGTGTTGGTGTTGGTGGGGATGTTTGGGGTGGTCATGATGGAGGCTAGCAAAGCATTTTGCATTTGCATAGTCTCACTAAGGTGAGAATCCACCATGCCTTTGAATTGGTGGAGGTGTTGGAGTTCCGCTTGAATCTCCTCTCTTGTGGGATTAGCATCCCACATGCACTCCTCAATGTCCTCTAAGTGAGGGGACATTGATGTGGGGAGTGGTTGGTCCCCATACAAAGGACCATGAATGTCTTTGTGAATGGGGTGGAAGAAAAGAGGTTTTGGCCCTAATGGGGCATTTGGGTCAAAGGATGGCCTAGGTGACTCATGAGCAATCCGCTCAATTGTGCCAAAGGAAGGCAATGGTGGTGGATGATTTGGCCTAGGAGGCAAGTCATCCAAGTCCTCCAAGAAAGGATTTGGAGAAGTGGGTGGTGTGGAAAATAACTCCATAGGAATGAGAGTTGGAGACTTTGGTGGTGAGGGTGGTGAGGGTGTTTTGGATGTTTGGATGGGTGCCGGTGGAGGTGAAGTTGGTGTTTTTGTAGGTGGTGGAGTGGTGATCACAATTGGTGATTGAGTAGGTGTAGCCAAGGTAAGGTTTGTATCATCTTGGATGGGAGATGAGATTGTGAGTGGAGAAGACTCGGATGAGGAGCTCAAGTTTACGAAGCAACAAGGCCTCACGCTAATTCTAGCGGTTTTCTTGCAAGGTTTAGGAGAGGATTTTGTCATTTTGACTTGTGTTTTTCTTTGCTAGATGATGGTAATAATGAAGAAGGTGTGAGGATGATCATGGTAAAACCTCTCAATTTATAGAAGTGAAAAATTATGGAGAAATGTGTTTGATTTGATGTTAAACCATTGAAGAGATGAGGTTCCTAATGATTTGGAAGTGGGTTAAATGCTAGTCATATCACCCAAGTCAAGCCATACAAGAGAGATGGAGTGAAGAAGCAAAGATTTGCAATAAATGTGTTCTAATGAGTGGAATTTCCTAACAATCAGATTACCCACGGATTTCAAGGTACCAAAAATTTGGTTCCTTCCTTTATGCCAAAGGGCTCCTTGGGTGAATTTTTCAAATTTTTGAATTTTAGTGGGAAATGGATTTCTTATATGCCTAAGTGAATTATACTAGTTATAATAAGGGTATAAACTAGTTAAGATTGACATATAAGCAATGGATGGTAATTTGGAATCACGAAAGAATCGAAATTCAAAAAGTTACCTGGAGGATCCACGGCACCAAAAGTTTACACGGATGGACCCCTAAAAAGGGTGCCGTCTGGTCCGCCTGTACAGGTACGGCGATACCATTTCTCATAACAGATGGAACCAAAACGTTGGTGCCGTCTGATTCGTGCAGTGCAGAAAACTTCACATAGTGTATTTTAAGGTGTCGGGGACCTTTCCGAAACCTGAAATTTTTCTCAAAACTTGTGACACTAAACATTTCTAGTTAGGAAAAGTAAATAACACATGTACAAACATAATGAAGCATGGGTTTTGAGCAAGGCTAAGTGATTTTCACATTATAGTGAGAATGGGTAAAATTTGATAGCATACTTGTGCTATCTCCCTGCATAAGATTGTTAGCATACATCATTGTTTCAGGTTATATTATCATCCTACAAGATAAAAACAACCAAATTGTATCAAACATTAGAGATAATGTATTGTTCTAAACTCTCCTTAAAACAATTCTCACTTATCCAACTTCTTGTAGATCTTGGTCATCATTCTACCAAGGCACTTGAACATCCCCTTGGTTTGCTTGAACTCCGCTGATTCATTCTCAATCTCGGGAAGAGATGCATAATACTCATGAGGTAGAAGGCCAGAGTTTGGAAGTCCATCATCAGAGCTATTTGATGATGATGATGATGTAGTTGGAGGTTTTGCTCTCTTTCCTTTTGTCTTAGCGACTCGTGCATCACTCAAAGGTACAAAGATGTGAGGGATGAGCTCATAGTGAAGGTGCATCCCTTTTGGGCTTGGTGGAATTGGTGCAAAGGATCTATAGAGACGGGTGAGAAGCATCCCGTATGGGAGAGCAATCTGTCCTTGTGTTGGAATATCAATCATTCTCCTAGCAATGTAGTAGGCTAAATTGAATGGTTGACGGGTGGACAAGTTGTAGAGCATATGGCAAAGACAAGCATTGATGTGATCCCTATTTCCTATGGTGCTAATGACGTTGGCTCTAAGTAGTTCTTCCCATTTCCTAAATTCGGGCTTAAGTTCATTTAGTTCCATTCCATATGGGTCTCGGTTCACTTCTTTTCCTTTTCGGGTGACTCGGGTTGTATCTCCCCTTGGGATAAATAGGTGCTCACGGATGACATCCTTATTTGCTAGAAGTGTTTGGTAGGGAGAAGTCCGGTCATTGATTGCATCAAGAATGGTGAGTGACCACTTATCCGAGTAGACACAAGTCCCTCGGTTGGGAATTCCTAGCACTTGAGCAAAGTTGGCTAAGGTGATGGTGTAGTCGTTTTGATTGATTTTAAACCTAAGACAAAACTCATCATCATCTTCATCACTAAAGTCGATCACACTAGCATAGAATTCTAACACAAACCTAGGACAAATTGGTTCATCGATGTCAAGAAGACAATCGAATTGGATGGCGGCTAATTCTTCACGGAGATTGGTATTTTCAATGAAAGATGGGTGAATGGTTCTACCCTCATGGAAATACCTTGATTCTAGACTCTTAAAGATTTCTACTTGTTCCTAGGAAAGTCCTTTGGTTTTGTGATGTTTGGGAATATAGCCAAGGGTGTCCTTGTGATCATAGAATCTTGCGGCTACCATGGTTATTCCTAAGAGCAAGAATTAATATGTTAAAAATGAGAATAAACTTTAACGTTTTGGTTCTAGTGTGTGCCTATATGAAAACGATTTGGAGTTGCGGTTATCTCGACTCATTTTATGCACAAAAATGGTTTTAGTGGGGTGTTTGGCAAATACCATGAGATAACCCAAATGCTCCTAATTCAATGTGGCTTCATTTGAATATACCCGGGAATGCATATTAGTTATGCAATACCTTTAGTATTCAAGAGCATGCAAGTGATGAAAGTCTAACGTTTCTATTTGTATTAACAATGAAAAAATTGTTTTCCTACAAGTGAGAAGCTTTTAAATTTTTTTGACATGGGGTGTTTGGTTATTTGAATAAGGCCTTATAGTCATTATCTATTGATTAGTGGGAAGCATGATTTGTTTATGCAATATGATAATGTAGTACCTAATTTTAATGACTAGTTATGCAATTTGCCAATTGAATTCATATTTAGTATAAAAGCATACATAAAACCCTATGTAATGATTTGTAATGGTTTTGTGCATAAATAAGAATCCTAGACTCAGAATTAAGAGATAAAATGTAGTTAGGATACTTACAATGATGTTATCTTCAGTGATTAGTGGGTGGGAAGGTGTCAATAATGAGCTTGGTTTAATGTTTACACGTTTTGGTAAAGTGGGTTTTGAGGAAGAAGATGTTTTGTAGGTAGCAGTTTTGCTTCTGTAGACACCACGGACCAGACGGTACCAAATTTTTGGTTCCGTCCGTGTTGTCGTTTGGTGCCGTGGCTACAGTAGCAGATACAAAACAAAATTGTTTTGTTTTGACTATTCTAATGTTTTGGGCTATGTTTATCCTACATGTTTGGTTCCATTAACCCTAAACCAAGTCTAAGAAGATTAAAAGGTTCTCGTTTAAGAGGCTTAGTTAAGATGTCGGCAATGTTGTCTTCGGAGGATACTTTCTCGATTGAGATGTTTCCTTTTTGAACATTGTCGCGAAGAAAGTGATGACGGATTTCAATATGCTTTGTACGAGCATGTTGAACAGGATTCTTGCTGAGATCGATGGCTCCTTTGTTGTCGCAAAGTATTACAATGTCGTTGAGATGAATTCCGTAATCTACGAGAGCTTGCTTCATCCAAAGAGCTTGTTGACATGCTTTTCCGGCTGAGACATACTCGGCTTCAGTAGTTGAGATGGCTAAAGCCGTTTGCTTCTTTGCAAACAATGAGGTGAGACAATGTCCAACAAAAGTGCAAATACCACTTGTACTTTTTCTATCGACATAATCACCGGCATGATCCGAGTCGTCATACACTATGGTTTCTACACCCGTTCCTTTGGGATACCATAATCCTAAACACGTTGTTCCCTTAATGTATCTAAAAATCCTTTTTAAGGCTTCTAAGTGTGATGCCTTTGGGTTTTCTTGAAAGCGAGCACATAGACAAACACTAAACATAATGTCGGGTCTACTAGTCGTAAGATAGAGTAGGCTACCAATCATTCCTTTATATTTAGTGTTATCTACGGATTCACCTTCTTCGTCCTTGGTGAGTTTAGTGTCCGAGGACATGGGTGTTTTAGTTGGTTTGGAATCTTCAAGACCAAATTTCTTAAGCATGTCTTTTATATATTTAGATTGGTTAAAAAACATGCCATCTTCTAGTTGTTTAATTTGAAGTCCTAGAAAGAAATTTAACTCACCCATCATACTCATTTCAAACTCGTCGTGCATGATTTTAGAGAAATCATCACATAGCTCTTGACAAGTTGATCCAAATATAATGTCATCAACGTATATTTGAACAATGATAATATGTGATTCCTTTTTCTTGGTAAAAAGAGTATTATCTACTAATCCCATAGTGTATTTGTTATCAATAAGAAAAGTCTTAAGTCGGTTGTACCAAGCTTTTGGTTCTTGCTTAAGACTGTATAATGCTTTCTTGAGTTTGAAGACATGATGTGGTTTCTCAAAGTCGGTAAAACCGGGAGGTTGAGCAACATACACTTCTTCGTTAATAAACCCATTAAGAAAAGCACTTTTAACATCCATTTGAAATAATTTAAAGTCATAAGCACAAGCATAAGCAAGTAATATTCGAATAGATTCGAGTCTAGCTACCGGTGCATAAGTTTCATCATAGTCAATCCCCTCTTTTTGATTATAACCTTGTGCAACAAGCATAGCTTTGTTTCTAGATACTACACCATTTTCATCCATTTTATTTCAAAAGACCCATTTCGTTCCAATTATGGTTTGATCATTAGGTTTTGGAACTAGTTTCCAAACATCATTTCTAACGAATTGGTTTAACTCTTCTTGCATGGCAATTAGCCATGATTCATCTTTTATTGCTTCATTTATGTTTTTCGGTTCAATGGTGGATACAAAACAAAAATAGTTACTTTGATTTTGGGCTTGTGGCCTTAAGGTTCTTTGATTAAGTTGTCCTATGACCTTGTCTAAAGGATGACTTTTAGATTCTTTGATGTTTACAATTTCTTTATTTAATGGTCCATCTTCCTTGTTATTATTAATTATTTCTTGACTTTCTATCATTTGAATTTCAACTAAGTCATCATCTACCAAAGGTGATGTCTTAGAGGGAGGTGGACTTTCGTCGAATGTTATGTTCAACGATTCCTCGACTATCATTGTTTCTTTGTTTAGGACAATGTAAGCTTTACTAGTTTGAGAATAACCAAGAAATACACCTTCATAAGACTTTGGGTCAAACTTGGGGAGATAATCTTTAGTATTAAGAATAAAGCATTTACAACCAAAGACTCTAAAATATCATAAAGTTGGCTTTTTACCTTTATAAAGCTCATATGGTGTTTTGTTTAGGAAAGGACGAATTAAGACTCTATTTAAAATATATGTAGAAGTTTCAACCGCGTTACACCAAAACTTTTGAGGAATGTTCTGTTCATTAAGCATTGTTCTACTCATTTCTTGAATTGTTCTATTTTTACATTCTACCACTCCATTTGATTGAGGTGTTCGTGGAGCCGAAAAGTTATATGTTATACCATTTGTATCACAAAAGTTTCCAAATTGAGTTTCATTGTCAAATTCACGACCATGATCCGTTCGGATCGACACAATTTTAACACCTAGTTGATTTTGAATTTTCTTGCTAAGAATTTCAAATTTATCAAAAGCTTCATTTTTAGTTTTCAAAAACAACGTCCAAGTAAATCTTGAGTAATCATCTACTATGACCAAAGTGTATAAGTTGCCTCCGTAGCTTCTTATAGCGGATGGACCAAACAAGTCCGTATGCAATAATTCTAGACACTTAGATGTGGACACCATATTTTTAGATTTATGACTACTATGGGTTTGTTTACCAAATTTTCAAGCGTCGCAAAAGTGTTGGTCATATTTTAGTTTTGGTAAATTCCTAACTAGCTCTTTCGAAGATAGGTTTTGTATAAGACTCATATTAGCGTGACCTAGGCGTCTATGCTAAAGAGATGAGCTATCATCTAACGTTGTTAGGCAAAGTTTGTCATTAGATGTTTTATCTATTTTCATGACGTATATGTTATTTTTCCTAACTCCTTTAGCTATGGTGATACCATCTTTTAGTATTTTACTACCATTTTCATCAAATAGTACTTTATACTTTTTATCACATAATTGGCTAATACTAAGTAGATTAAATCCTAACCTATCTACATGAGCAACATTTTCAATAGTTAGAGAGTTATGAGCGATCGTACCTTTGCCAATGATTTTGCTTTTGAGATTGCTACTAAAAGTGACATTACCTCAGTCATACTCTTGGTATGATGAGAAGAGACTTTTGTTGCCCGTCATGTGTCGTGAGCATCCACTATCTTTTATCCATTCATCAGGTTCTAATCCAACTTTCAAGCATACCTAAGAAGCAAATAACTCAAGCATTTGGTCCCCAATATCTCATGGGTTCGTTTGGGTTAAACATACCATTTATTTGATTTATGTATGGAAATGATGGGTAAGAGTTCCATGACATGTAATCTGGAGTTTGATATGGTCTAGGAAAGTTTTGATTCCAACCGTTGTGTTGGTAGTTGGGATGTATGTTGTGGTTGCTCTTAGGAAAGGGGCGTTTGGCAAAAGGTGTTTTATGTCGTTGTTGAGTAGTTTTTGATCTAAATTCATTTTTAGCAAGTCCTACTCCTGATGTAACAGCTGGTTTTAGTTTAACACTATCCTTGGTTTTCTTTGTTACTTTGACAAATTCACTACGGTCCGTATCATAAACATTATGTCCTGCTGAAGTACCCACGACACCATTTGGTTCAACGGACGGAACCCTTATTTTGGGTCCGTCTGGTCCGTGATGTACTGCAGCAGTTTTGACAGTTTGTTCGTCCTTTTCGGCCGTTTTGTTTTGACTCTTTGGAATTAATACCTCATTAAATCCTAGCCCATTCATATCTCCTGATGTTTTATGTATTTTAACTATTTCATCGGCAAGTGCGATGTTTTTGTTAAACCTTTTAAATTTAGAATTTTGTTCGATTAGAACATCTTGTGTGAGCTTTAGTTTTTCTATTTCAAGATTAAGATCTTGACATGATTTACAACCATCGTCATTTGTTTTTCCTTTTTCAAGTCGTTTTGCTTTTTCTTTTAACTCATAAAGTTCATTTTCCAAAAATTCCTTTTTGGTTTTTAAAAATTTATTTTTAGTTATGATTTTTAGACTTAGCTCACACAATTGATTATATTGTTTTTGCAAAGTGTCATCATCAATAGAAGAATAAGAAGAGTCGGAAAGTACCTCGTTTGACTCATGTGCCATTAGAGCGATCTCTTCCTTGCTTGATTCTTCATCGTCTTCACTATCACTCCAAGAACCACTTACAAAAGCTCGCTGAGTTTTGCTTTTAGGTGGCTTGGGACATTCTCCTATGAGATGACTTGCATCACCACATCTAAAACACTTTCTTTCACCTTTACCCTTTTTATCATCCCCATCTTTTCGTAATGGCTTCTTTTCTTCTCGAGGTTGTCTTACAAACTTTCCTCTTCTTCTAAAGAACTTCTTAAAATCTCTAACGGCCATGGCATACTCCTCATCTTCACTAGCGGAGCAAGATTCGTCATCATCACTTGATTCCGCCTTTGCTTTTAGAGCAACAGATTTGATCTTCTCCCTTCTTCTTTTGATGATCTCCGAATCTTTCTCCATCACCATTTCGTGTACTTTGAGGTTAACGATTAGCTCGTTTAGTGACATTTTTGAGAGATCTTTTGATTCTTTAATAGCGGTCACTTTAGCTCTCCATTTGGGATGGAGTGCTCTAAGAAATTTCCTGACAAAGTTCTTACTACGAAAAGATTCATCAAGTGCTTTAAGTGATGTAATAATAGTATTAAAACGAGCAAAGCCACAATCAATGGTTTCATCTTCAGGGATAACAAATTATTCATATTGTTGAACAAGAAGATCAATTTTGTTATCCTTGACTTGTGAATTACCTTGATGTGTAACAATCAAAGATTCCCAAATATCTTTGGCGGTTTCACACATAAAAATTCTTTCATATTCTTTTCTAGGTAAAGCATTATAAAGCATCATTTTAGCTTCATTATTTTTAGCAACTAATTTCTTTTGTTCATCAACAGAAATATCCTTTGTTGTATAACTAAAATCCCCTTTAATAATAACAAGCCAAAGATCTATATCTTTTGATTTTACATATGTTTCAAAACGGTTTTTCTAATAGATAAATCCATTGGTTTCAAAGAGTGGTGGTCTTTGCATAGATTGCCCTTCTTTAAAGTTTTCAGAATCCCTGGATCGTTTCAAGTTTATAAAATACAAATTATTTTAGAAATTCTTGAGCAACGAGGCTCTGATACCAATTGTAGAAAACTAGAAGGGGGGTTGAATAGTTTACCAATTAAAAACTTTGTTTTGAAACTTATTGAAAGATCAATTGATATTGATCTTAGATATGTTAATGAAATATGCAAGCAATATGTAAAGAGTAAATAAGGAAAGAAATGATCAAACCACAACAAGTTGTTTATAGTGGTTCGGTCTACAAGGACTCTTTTTCCTTGCCCTACTCCACTCCCCGAGTCTCACACTTGAGAGTTTAACTTCACTAGTCAACAAGCTCCTTTCACCGGCGGAGAAACCTTTACACTCCGCTTACACTATTTCCGACACTAAGCTAGATGTCGAGTTCTTTCCAAGGGTACAGCCACTCCCACACACAATGTATTTTGAGGACTGAAATACTAACCACTAACACTCACAAGATTATGATAGTTTAATACAAAAATGAAGTATGAATCAACACAAGATCATACAACACTAAACAAACAAGACTTCCAACTTCTCGTTTGATACTTGAATGTAACTTGATCTTCTTTGCTACAAAAGAGATCACTAATATGATATGAAACTGAGTTAGAAAGGTTAGAGAGAAGATATGTAAGAGAGTATGATAGAAAAAGATGAAAAACTACTTGGTTTGGCTTTGCTATTCATAGCCAAAACCATCAGCAGGCACCACGGACGGCGGACCCCTTGAAAGGGTTCCGTCCGTTGTATATTTTGGTGCCGCCAGGTCTGACAGCAAGATATCAAGATCTTGCCAAGGTCAACCATATCTATGTAAGATTGTGTAAGATATGAAGAGTACAAATCTACACAAAATATCTAATGAAATCTTCCAATGATTTCCATGATGCATCACATGATGTCATGTGTTGTTTTTCTATTTTTAGAAATATGCAAATACATAAGTAATGTTTAGTTTTTAAGAAACTAAAACATTCTAAAAACTACTATCATACATTATGCTTAGACTCATATTAAGATATGATTAGTCACAATGTAAATGCTTAAATGATGAAGATATTGTTTGAAAAAGCTTGTTTTAATATCTATTAAACTTGACAAGCTTTAAGCTTTATACAAATTAAATTTACTTTTGTCGTTAACAAAACTTATGTAAAGATCAAAAATATAAATAAAGTTTAATGACGATATTTGTATTAACAGTTCAGTATACTGTAATGGAATAGTTTTCTCTAGAATAGCTTATGTCAATGGTCTAAAATACAATCTCATCTGTGTTAGTCAACTATGTGATGCTAAGTACATTGTGCAATTCAATGACAAACAAGGCACCATTTTCAATGCCAACAAAGAAGTTGTTTTGATAGCTCCTAGAAGAGATGATGTTTATGTCTTAGACATGTCAACACTCTCTCAAGATGGAACTTGTCTCTTTGCCAAAGCCACTGAGACTATCAACTGGTTGTGGCATAAGAGACTCTCACACTTAAATTTCAAAAACATCAACAACTTGGCAAACCAAAACAAGGTCCTTGGCTTACCATCACTGGTTTTTGCAAAAGATAAACCATGCTCAGCCTGTAAAAAAGGCAAACACAAAAGAGCATCATTCAAAACCAAACAAAATTTCTCCATCAAAAGCTGCCTTCACCTCCTGCATATGGATCTCTTTGGACATGTCAGTCCAAGATCAATCCAACATGAGAAGTATACACTTGTCATTGTTGATGAGTTTTCAAGATACACTTGGGTATATTTTCTTTCCAAAAAGAGTCAGGCAGCTGATACAATAATGTCATTCATCAGGAACATTGAATACCAGAATGACATTACTGTTAAACAAATCAGAACTGACAATGGTACTGAGTTCAAAAATGAAGAGCTTGAGAATTTCTGTGATGAAAAGGGAATCTCCCAAAACTTTTCATCTCCTTACACCGCATAACAAAATGGGGTAGCTGAAAGGAAAAACAGAACTCTCATTGAGACTACTAGAACTATGTTAAATGGCTCAGCACTCTCTAAACATTTCTGGACTGAAGCAGTCAAAACAGTCTGTTACACCCAAAACAGTTCAATCATTGTCAAAAGACATAACAAAACCCCATATGAGATATTCAAAGGTAGACTTCCTGATATCAGTTACTTTCATGTGTTTGGATGTCCTATGTTTATTCATAACCACAAGGATCATCTAGGCAAGTTTGATGCTAAAGCTGATGATGGATACTTTCTAGGTTACTCACTGATCTCCAAAGCCTTCAGGGTATTTAAACAAGGAGACAACAAGTTGAGGAAACCTTTCATGTCACCTTTGATGAGAGTTCAGAAAGCATCAGGTTCACCAACACCTCAGTGGAGGAAATAGGAATTGATAACTCATCAAGATATCCTCCTGATAAGTATAACATTGAAATCAATTCCTCATACCAAGCTCATGCTGACATCTCATATTATGTCTTACCTCACAACCTTCCCCAACCAACTATCAATGAATTCATTGATAATCAATCAATCCCTGCTGGGATAAGTAATACTGAACTAAATGTTCAGGAACCTGTGATTCAAGAACCCCAACATGAACAAGACATCTCAACAGATGATCTAAATGATTATGTGGCTCCTGCACCTGAACTCACTCCTGAGTCTCCAGTGACCTCTTCAAGCTCAGATTCTAGACCATAAAGTAAGTGGAAAAAATCTCAGGACATTGAGCTTGTAAACATCATTGGTGAACCCACTGAAGGCATGCTCACAAGAAGCATGGCTGCTAAGTTAACTGCAGCTTCAGTCAATGAATGTATATATGCTGATTTTCTATCAGAAATAGAACCCAAAAGTGTCACTGAGGCTCTAAAACACCCAAGCTGGGTTCAAGCCATGCAAGAAGAACTTCAACAGTTTGATAAAAACAAGGTCATGACCTTGATCAAATGTCCTCAGGATGCCATTGTCATAGGAATGAAGTGGGTTTTCAGAAACAAAACTGATGAAAACAGCACTGTCATTAAAAACAAAGCTAGACTTGTAGCCAAAGGTTATAGTCAGCAAGAAGGCATTGACTATGATGAGACATTTTCTCCTGTTGCAATAATGGAAGCCATCAGGATCTTCCTTGCATTTGCCACTTACATGAACTTCAAAGTTTATCAAATGGATATGAAAAGTGCATTCCTAAATGGTGAACTCAAGGAAGATGTGTATGTTCAGCAACCTCCTGGCTTTGAGATTAGTGAATTCCCTGACTATGTCTGCAAGCTTGATAAAGCCCTTTATGGACTTAAACAAGCTCCCAGGGCATGGTATGAAACTCTCTCAGCCTTCCTGATTCAAAACAAGTTTGTCAAAGGAAAGATAGACAACACATTGTTTATCTATAGGACAAAACAAGATATGATCCTAGTCCAAGTGTATGTTGATGACATCATCTTTGGCTCAACAAATTATACTCTTTGTAAATATTTTGAAAAACTGATGACAAAGAAGTTTAAAATGAGCATGATGGGAGAACTTACTTACTTTCTTGGACTACAAATCAGGCAAACTGATAAAGGAATCTCCATCAGTCAAGAGAAATACACCAGAATTCTCTTGAAGAAATATGAGATATCTAACTGTGCCTCAGTGAAGACACCAATGGTCCCTCCTAACAACCTTGGACCTGATCTCACTGGCAAATCAGTCAATCAAACTCATTTCAGGGGGATTGTAGGTTCACTGATGTATCTAACTGCTTCCAGACCAGACATACAATTCTCAGTCTGTCTTATACCAAGATATCAGTCCAATCCCAAAGAATCCCATCTCACTGCAGCCAAAAGAATCCTCAGATACCTGAAGGGAACTCCAAGCCTTAGACTGTACTATCCAAAGTGCTCAGGGTTTGACCTTAAAGGATATTCTGACTCTGACTATGCAGGCTACAATATGGACAGGAAAAGTACCTCAGGGTCCTGTCAATTTCTTGGAGGAAAACTGGTTTATTGGAGTGCTAAAAAGCAACAATCAGTGGCTATGTCTTCAGCTGAAGCTGAGTATGTGGCTGCTGCAGGTTGCTGTGCCAATGTATTATGGATGAAAAGTCAACTCAGTGACTATGACATCCATTACAAAATGGTACCCATCTTATGTGATAACACCAGTGCCATTGTGATCTCCAATAATCCTGTCCTCCACCAAAGAACCAAACACATTGATATCAGATATCATTTCATCAGGGACCACATAATGAAAGGAGACATTGAACTTCATTTCATCCCTACTGAATATCAACTTGCTGATATCTTCACCAAACCCTTAGATGAACCTACCTTCAGGAGACTGAAAGCTGAATTGGGAATGCTAGACATTGAAAGTCAGCAACCTAAAAACCAATCCCAATCTCAGTAAGTTCTCTCTGAAATGGTTCATCCTCCCTGAACAAAACCCCAAAACAACCCTCTCACTGAAAGAGTAAGACTCACTCAGGGACCCTGACAGTAAAAATTGAGCATTGAATAAGTAACTAAATGCACCAAGTATCGGTTACTTAAATGTCCTAGTTTGGTATACATATTAATTAAGATAGGAATATATGTCTCTTTATCTTACTGTCATCCATGTCAAGGGTCCCTCTAATCTTACCTTATCCCACTTGGCATTAATTGCCTTCGGATAACATCAAATAGTCTTGAATATTAAGTGTCAATTTACCCCGATAATGCTCGTTATTTATATCATTTATATGGATTTACGCTTGTTTTCCATTATTTTCCACTTTCAGGTAAATTACGAGCATTGGAGCAAAAAGACACGCGGAAATGGAAACATATCTAAAGATTTATCACAGTATGCTATTTTGAAGAAGTCATGGCATAACTCATCTCTCACATTAAGCCGTAACTATTGCGTGACTCAGTATGCCAACTTATCAGAAGGTTACGGCGTAACTCCTCCCAGAGGTTACGACGTAGCTACATTAGGTCAAAAGAGGTTCCACGCCACTGATACTTACGCCATAACTGCTGCATCACTTACGATGTAACCGAGTTTATTGAAGACTACGAATTAACCATTCATTGGGTTACGCCGTAACCAGCAGATCTAGTGCTTTTTACGATAAAATAGAAGGTTACGGTGTAACTCCTATATGGGTTACGCCGTAACTCAGATCTGGCCTATAAATACCCCATGAATTCCAGCATTTCTAATCATCCCATTCCACACACAACACTCTGAGAATGTGGGAAAAAGCTCAAGGCAGGTCTAGAGGAGCATACGGAGTTGTTTCCAAGGGAGAAGTCACTCCATTACGATAAGCATTAGTGTTTTATATTTCTTTTACTTTCAATTCATGTATTTCGTACCTTTGAATATTGAATTGATTTGTATGATTAATATGAGCGGCTAAGCACCTTTTGGTGCTAGCCTAGTTATGATTCCTTAATTGTTTTGTTTACGTTTACCTTTACTTCCGTATAATTTTTTATGAGTGTATGCATGCATAGTTCATTGGTAGTCACCCTTGGTTCGGTAGTTTTGAATGGCGGTAGAGGCCAATTGCCTAGGAGATATGACCAACTGGCCCTAGGTGAGCGGACTGAGACGGGAAGGGTAAGATATGACCAACTGACGACCCTTTCTACTTGTGCGATTTGACCAACTGATCACCTATCGTTTGGATGAACTTAAGAATTGGGGGGTGTAGTGTCTAAGTTCCTAACGGCCGGGCACTCACTATTTTTAATCTAGCATGTAGCGGTACTTAATGACTTGGCTTAGGGGACCAGGAACAACAGGACTTATGACGGTGCGCCTGATTTCTCCTGTGGTGGCATCTTTGCTGATAGGTTAGGGCGAATTGACCAAATGTTGTCCTCTCGAATTTGACCCCACCTGAAGTAATTGGAAGTAAGTAGACGTAGACATAACTAGCTAGGATGATTAACTAGGTTAGCACCACTTCTCTCTATTGATTTCTCTTTACCATTTATCTGCTTTCATTTACTTTATTATGCATTAGTAGTTTAATTAATTAAATCCCTTTCGAAAAATTTATCATTCTGTGACACTAGACTTAGTAATAATCCAACTCACATAGCTCTTGGGACGACCTCGGCTTTACCGTTTACTACACTACACAAGACCGGGTACACTGCCCGTTAGTGCACTAAGGTAGACCATAAGTATTGCGAGACACTATAAATATTAAGACATGGTCAGTAAAACCTGCATCAAGTTTTTGGCGCCGCTGCCGGGGAGCTATTTTAGGATTTCATATTAAGTTTGTTTTTAATTTTCTTTATGATAATGTCAGGATACAAGACTCGCAGCTCGAGGCCTTTTCTGGCCACCCCATTCGATGACCCGAAGAAGCAATTTCGAAGAAGGAAAGTCTATTCTCCAGTTCCTATTCACAACATCTTCTCATTTTACGAATCAGACCAGTCGGATGCAGAACCGGAGGTCATCAATGAAAAAAATATCGATGACCTAACTATGGAGCAGTATTTAGAGCGACCGAATGAGAACTGCCAATGAACCTTCACTCAAGATTCTCACACTGAAAAATACTCTATTCCAGATCATATTATTCGAGAGTTACATGAACTTGAGTTTTCTGGAAACGAAGATGAGGACGCTCAGAATCACGCTGAAGAAGTTCTCCACTTATCCTCTCTTTTCAACGTCAGAGGTACTCCGAGCTATTCAGTCACTGCTAGGATTTTTCCGATGACTCTTTCTGGGACAGCGAAAAGATGGTATAACAAACTCCCTCACGATTGTAAAGGAGCGTGGGATAAACTTAGAAAAGAATTCGTCTTGCAATTTTGCCCTCCTTAAAAAATGGCCAAGCTTCTTGGGAAAATCTATCAATTCGTTCAGGTTGCAGAAGAAATGCTTTACCAAGCATTGGAAAGATTTAATGAGCTTCTCTATCGTTGCCCAACTCATGATTTAAACAAGCATCAGATCGTATACGTCTTCTATCGTGGGATTAATGCGCGAACACGAGAACTTCTCGATTCACCAAGACCTATTCCTAGCATGACTCCTGATCAGGCCCTGGGATGTATTTAGTGGATTTCTAAACATTGCTACAAGTGGCACATGGATACAGGGTACGGACCGAGAGACAATTTCGATCATAAGGTAATGAAGACGATAACAAAGCAAGAATACAATTACGGGGAAATTTTGGAAAAACGAAGGTTAGAAAGAGAAGCTAAAGCATGCAGAGTTGAAAAGGTTAAGAGCGTGTTTGGGACCAAAATCGGGGGCGATCTTGAAAGTAAAATTCTCGACCACATCAGGGAATCAAGAGAACGAGATGATAGGATTGAAAAATTGATGAGGACATTCGTGGATAATACTATCTCTTCTCTCAAAATGCACGATGATAGGATTAAAAGATTGGAGAAGAGTGTTAGTTCATGTTCAGAAGCTATCTCTGATTATTTAGCTGCCAAGGAGGAGGAAGTTGTCCACACTGTAGAAACTATCCTCGAAGAACCTTTGACCTTTTCGGAGAAAGTTAAGCGAAGAATCAGCATGGAGAGACAGTCACTTCTGGACCAAACTTTGCTAGTAAACCCTCCTATCAATAATTCTATTAATACTGATCATAATGATATTGCGCATGAATTGAGTAGTGATGAGACAATTCACCTCAACGAAAGATGCTCAGCGGTTTTGAGGAACGAGCTATCGCAAAAGGAAAAAGATCCAGGATGCTTCACTCTCCCTTGCTTTATCGAGAGTCTAAAAATGTGTAATGCCCTAGCTGATCTTGGAGCAAGTATTAGCATAATGCCTCGTTCGATGTTTTAGCGTATGGGAATTGGTAACTTAAAGCCGGCCAAGATTAAAATCAAAATGGCTGACCGATCTATGTAATCGCCATTGGGTATTGTTGAAAATGTGTTGGTGAAGATTAAGAAATTCCTTTTCCTAGTAGATTTTGTGATTCTTGACATTGTAGAAGACAACAGAATACTAGTCATGCTTGCCACTGCTCATACTAAGGTAGATGTGTTTGCTGGAAAGTTAACTCTTGAAGCTAATGGAGAAATTGCTACTTTCGGACCTAGTGAACATTTATCTACCCCGGAGAAGGTATGTGCAATTGACCCCGTAGGCAATTTTGGTGAAGCTTTAGAAAAATTTCTTAGCGACCCCCCTGATACTGGAGAGGTTGACTCAGGGAGAGATTTTGATGTTTTTATCAATTTTGAGGAAGCAGATAATTTAGGATTAAGTGTTGAAGACCTCTCTAGTGATGTCGAGATGGCCCATTGGCAAGATAACTCTGGAAAGACTTTTTCACAACCAGACCAACCTAAATTTCATGAGGTAGGAACATGCATTCATCATAGAAACCCAAATTATCTTAAGATCTCATGAAAAATCAGGTTCATCGACTTCCACCCATTTATTGACACTACTTCCCCAATCAACATCATGTCAAAAGAATGCTACAACCAAGTTATGAAGAAAGAGTTAGAATATAAGGGGAATAATTTTCTTGGATTTGCAACTAACATCCATGTCTTCGTTGGAACTCATTCATTTTTAGTGGACTTTATGGTTCTAGACGACGTAAGTGAATTTGTGGAGGATGGTCTTACGGGAGTAATTTTAGGGAAGCCCTTTCAGGAACTGTCGGGTTTAGATAAAAATGAAAAAGAAGGGTTAGTATGGTTGAAGATTAACGATGACAAGACTATTTTCAAAATGCCAAGAACGATCAAGAATTTTAAAAATTGGACCAAGAGGCAGTTGAGCCAAGCTCAACCTTTACTCGATATCAGTGAGGAAGACAAAGATAAAGGCATTGATCACCCCTACCAGAAAATAGAAAGTTTCTACTTAGGTTGTTTAGAATTGGGAAATGACTACAAAAGGGATGAGAATTTAGTAAGTTGGATCCAGCGTGGAGATTGCCATGTCCACGAAATGACCAGCAAGCACTGGTAGCCCCGCGGCTCTGAGTCTAACTTAAAGACTCGTAAATAAAGAAAAGTGCTCTTTCGGGAGACAACCCGAATTATCCCTTTCTTTTATTTTATTTCCTTTTCTGTTGGGTTTTGTGTTTTCTAACTGTTTTTGCAAGAAACGAGGAACTAATTGCTGCAGTTGCTGATCTGAACAGAGTTACGGCGTAACTCATCTTGGTGATTACGCCATAACCAAACTTTTAGCAGCAGAATTCTTAACGCATTACCAATTACGGCGTAATACCATCTTAGTGGTTACGCCGTAACTACTCGCTTTGCAGCTCATTCGAGTTACGACGTAACTTTCCTCTGCTTTAATTCTTTCATTTCAAAACACAGTAACCTTGTATTAGTTTTTAAATGAACTTTGTGGGTGTGTTCCCTGTAACCCTCACGAGACTTCACTAGTCCACTTGGGACACCAAGTGGTTCAAAAGGCTTGTTGCATTCGCTAAATGCAACCATGATTCCTACGAAAGTGAGTTAGGTTTGTTTTTCGTTTTTCATTTTTTTCTTTTTAGTTTTATGCTTGTAGGTATTGTGATTTCAGGGATTGAAGTTTGTTCATGACGCTTATACGAAGTCACGTTTCTTTTTCGTGGGCCTTCTTCTTTATGGAGCAAATTTCAGGGAAGTTCTCGCTCTAATTCTACTTTTCTCTTCACCTTTATTTTAATGCCTAGTACAAAAGGGACTTTGTACAATTCAAGTGGAGGGACGAGAGTAGAATTATCTCTTGAACTTTATTTCGCCCTCATTTTTCTAGTTTATTTTGAAAAATTATGCCATTTTTAATTTTGACATGTTTTTCCTTACCTAACTAGATTAGACCTTAGCCAAGCACATACAACCTTTGATATTATATGGTGATATTAGCCTTATCCATTTCCGATATTTTACCCCAAATCCACCAAATTATGAGTGTGCCGGTAGCTTGTAAACTTTAGAACTTGACCTTTGCATCATTTCAAGACCATAGACGAGGTATGTTGAGTTAGCTCGATGTATTTGGACTTTTCAGTTTTAGAAGGCAATATTATAGGATTATCACCCAAACAGCCTACCTTTGTGAGTCTATCGATTAGTCACCTTGACTTTTCGACCACCATGTGAAACCCTTTTTGTTGCACTCATCTTTAGTGCAAGATACCCCTAGATACACCCTTCTGAGCCATTCCTTTCATTTTGTTCACCCAATATATTGTTTCGATACACCTTTACACCTTAGCCTACCCTGTAGTCTTTATTTGTGATTGGGAAGTCATCATTTGCCTAAGTTCAAGGTTCGAGTGGAAAGGTTCGAAAATCACGCTTTCATCGACAACATTTCTGAAGATCATTGAAGACCCCTCGTATTCCCATTGTTCATCTCAAGTGGAGGATATTATGTTAGTGTTGATTGTTATGTTGAAAAGAAAAAAAAAAGTGAAAAAAAGAAAAAAAAAAGTGATTCGAAAAAAAAAAAAAAAAAAAAAAAAAAAAAAAAAAAAAAAAAGTTGTTATGATTATGTTATTGTAAAGTGCGTTGTTATAAGCACTATAGTATGAGCTTTATGGATTTAGTATCGAGGAGGCCAGCTCGGTCACATTCGAAGATTGGAGTTGGTAGTTATGCCAACAATTGGAGAAAAGGTAGTGTGCCCATCACGACGTCCTCTAATGACACATCTACCTTGCATTTCATGATCCGGTTTCTTGACTTCTAAGCTTGAAATTTGGGCCAACGGTAAGTGGTGATGACTTGGTTATAGATTTAGACTACCTGCTTGTTTTTATTTTACACCAATTATATATCCCATGTCTTATCCTACCCTTTTAGTCACGAAGCGTGTCTAGGTGATGCAGCGAGCAATCTTTGGTGTCTTGGCCATGGATTTGGTCATGTATCATTGATTTTGTCAACTTCGCCGTGACATGTTAGTAATGACGAGTCACCCCTTAACCTTTGTCGATTCTACCCATATTTCCTTCGAGAATTGTTTAGCCCTTAACTCTAGTGGTGGAGATTTGTGTAACCGCCAAGCTTATGATAGAATGCATGCTATGACTGTGCGATTGAGTGATCACCCCTAAATTGACACTTAGAATAGTTGAAAGATTTGAGTGTTTGTTCCCCTTTCGTGAGGTGTTCGGCTTTGTTTTATTCTAGCATAAGGGATTTGTAAACTCATATTTTCCAGGTTGGGAGATATCTTTTTAGAAATCTATCTAATAAGGTCTACTTGAGGGCAAGTAGAGTTCAAGTGGGGGGATATTTGATAACATCAAATAATCCTAAATATTAAGTATCAATTTCCCCCAATAATGCTCATTATTTATATCATTTATATGGATTTACGCTTGTTTTCCATTGTTTTCCACTTTCAGGTAAATTACGAGCATTGGAGCTAAAGAGACGCGGAAATGGAAACATATCTAAAGATTTATCAGAGTATGCTATTTTGAAGAAGTTACAGCGTAACTCATCTCTCACATTACGCCGTAACTATTGCGTGACTCAGTATGCCAACTTATCAGAAGGTTACGGCGTAACTCCTCCCAGAGGTTACGACGTAACTACATTAGGTCAAAAGAGGTTCCACGCCGCTGATACTTACGCCGTAACTGTTGCATCACTTACGACGTAACCGATTTTATTGAATGGCGGTAGAGGCCAATTGCCTAGGAGATATGACCAACTGAACCTAGGTGAGCGGACTGAGACGGGAAGGGTAAGATATGACCAACTGACGACCCTTTCTACTTGTGCGATTTGACCAACTGATCACCTATCGTATGGATGAACTTAAGAATTGGGGGGTGTAGTGTCTAAGTTCCTAACGGTCGGGAACTCACTATTTTTAATCTAGCATGTAGCGGTACTTAATGACTTGGCTTAGGGGACCAGGAACAACAGGACTTATGACGGTGCGCTTGATTTCTCCTGTGGTGGCATCTTTGCTGATAGGTTAGGGCGAATTGACCAAATGCTGTCCTCTCGAATTTGACCCCGCCTGAAGTAATTTTAAGTAAGTAGACATAGTCATAACTAGCTAGGATGATTAACTAGGTTAGCACCACTTCTCTCTATTGATTTCTCTTTACCATTTATCTGCTTTCATTTATTTTATTCTGCATTAGTAGTTTAATTAATTAAATCCCTTTCGAAACATTTATTATTCTGTGACACTAGACTTAGTAATAATCCAACACACATAGCTCTTGGGACAACCTCAGCTTTACCATTTACTACACTACACATGACTGGGTACACTGCGCGTTAGTGCACTAAGGTAGACCATAGGTATTGCGAGACACTATAAAGATTAAGACCTGGTCAGTAAAACCTGCATCACCTCCTCTCACATGAAATATCTTGTGGATATTTTATTACTGCAAAACGCACTTTTACTGTGCACTGCAACTGTTCCTTGAAAACCGGGATTTTACTGCAGGTAGGAGATTCAAAACATTTTCAAAAACTGGCTCTACAAATCCTCATTTATACATGATTTACCCCTCTCACCACTCTATAAATACCCCCTTCAAAACCTCAAATAACACACACAAAGATTTATCAAAACTCTGTCAAAATTTCTTCTCAAACCCAGAAATCTTTGTGTTATTAATCTTCAAAACAAGTTTTCAGTAAAATCTTCTCTGTAATCAATTTACAAAAGGTTTTTCACTACAAACTTAAGAGATTCAAACTCTTTGATTGTTCTTGTCAAGATATCTTTTTCAAAACCCTAAAACTTAATGGAAATTGCAAGAACACAACTTCTTCACTTTGCCCCACAGTGGGTAGGGGATCTAAGTAATGTTGAATTTAAAACAAATAATGTTATAGGAAATTTTGAATACCCCCCAAATGTCTCAGCCTATAAGGACATAATGAAGTTTTTATTCAACTGCCCACTGAAAAAGGCCTTTACTCAGTCCCCATCAATTTTGTACCAAAACCTCCTCAGGGAGTTTTGGGCTACAGCAGTGGCCTATGACCCGACACCCTCTACAAATGAGACTGACCTACGACCACTCAAGAAGTATCTCATTAAATTCAGTTTTTTTAATGGGGAAAGATCAGTCACCCTGGATTATAAAAATTTTTGTACTTCAACAGGGTTGGACTATAATTCTGGGAACTATGTAGCCCATCCTGAACCCTCCACAGTTAAGGATGGGTTAAAACAAATTGTTTTAGATCCAAAGTTTTTGGACAAGACCCCTGTCACCAATAACTCATTTCCCGTGGCTTGGAGGATTCTGTTCACATTTGTGATTCAGGTTCTCGGCGGGAACCACTCATCCACTGAACAAGTTAACTCTATTCAGTTGATGGTGGCATATTGCTTGATGAACGGGGTCACTGTCGACATTGGAGAGATCATTTAAAGTGATCTCGTAACCAAGCTACTGAGCAAAACTAGGACGAAATACGTTTCGTATCCTAGATTTGTCTCATGTGCTTTACAAGTGTTACTGGGTTGTAATTACCCTCAGGAATACAAATACACTACTTTACCTGGTATCCTGAGTCAATCAAATTTTCAAAAACACCCATCCCAAGTCACTGAAATTGAATTGACGGCCCATATGGTTGATGTAAACAACCAGAGGGACTCAGTGTCTCCTAACCCTGTTCCTAAAAAGAGAAAGGGGAAGACTCAGACTGGGACTAAGACCAAACCCAAGTCTCAGGGCCCTGAGGCTTTAGGAACACAGCCTAAAAGGCAAAGGAAGCCCAAGACTGATCTGCCACCCACTGGAGACCAAGCAACATCCACCCCGGTGACAACGAAGGACACTGATACATCACAGTTAGTGCCCTTGGTCTCAACTACTACTCCCCAAGATCCAGAAGGAAACATACAACCTGTTGGTAGGGGATCGCCTTCCACAATGCCCAAGGATAACATTCGCAAATCATAGCTTTTGTCTGAGGGCCAACTGAATGATCCCAAAGACTCAGAGGGAACTGAACAACCCGCTGATAGGGATCTCACTGCCACTGCTTCTAGGGATAGCACTGGGAAAAACCCATCAGTGCTTGAAGGAGCAACGGGGGACAAAGACTCAGAGGGATTAAAACCACCCGCTGATATGGAACCTGATGATGTACCCTCCGAGTAGCTCGAAGGACACTCCTCCGAGACGTGTCAAAACCCTTCCATTCGAAGGCCCAAGTCAGGATTCCAGAATATCCATAGGCGTCAAAACATTCGTTATCACGAAGGTTACATCAAGGGAATTCGCCATTCGAAGCCCTAAGCCCTTCGGGGTATGGCTGACGAAGAAGCACTGGATATGGGAACCTCCTGACTTGGTCAAACCCACGATCTCCCTCTCTATCTTGGATTCCCCGTCAAGTCTGAGAACGTGGGTCACTAAACCCTAGCGGTTACCCACAATCATGGGACACCCCCATGATCTCCGACATTCATGCAGAAGTGCTCTCAACCCTATTTCATCTACTATAAATAGGTTGGACGGGCAATGGATTATGGTATGCTCATTTCACACTCATCTCTTTACTTACACACACTTATACAACCATAACTCATACTTACTCTCACGCCGGAGGTGGTTCGCAGGGTTATACCCCTGCGTAATCACTTAACGTAGTGTTTCATATTTCTTATTCTCAGGTGAAAGGCAATTCTTGGCTGGAACATACACCCCTCATACCTTTGATCATCATCGAAGCCTAGTATTGCAATCTATTGTACAATCAGTGGCGCCATCCGTGGGACCACTACTATTAGTCCCGTAATCACCCAGTCTTAAAAACCCTAACCGACTACACTACTTTTCCGGCATGGAACCAGGAAGAGAAGATACACCTCCACCAGGTTTCTCTACCCTAGTCCCTCTCAACACAACTAACACCGATAGCCTCACCCCCATAACGGCCTCAACCTTTACCACACGATCTCATTTGGAAACTACTCCCGTACATCACGCCTCAACATCCGCTATCCCTATTCCCCTGACTTCGTTGAGGCAAACTTTGAAGCCTTAGATTCTTTACTAAGGGCTCATAAGAGACAAGTTCGCAACACTGAAATGCGAAGAGAGTTGGAATACTCCAGTGAGGAGTATGAAGAAGAGATTGAAATAGAGGAGAGGCCTCGACCTGTTAGCAGGGGGCGCTCAGCCTTACAAAATGGTTCTCCTTCCATTAGAAGGCCAAATGGAAGGACTGTGGGTTTTGAAGAAGGACCCGGAGGAGATCCGGGAAGAAGGGAAAGAATGCAAGGTGAAAGAAGGAGCGAGAACTCCAACGGAGGAAGAAACCCGGTAGGAAACGGAGGGGTAAACCTACCCCCTCTCCTAGCTGCCCATTTAGGAAGAGAAGGGATGGGGGATCCAGTACCCCCCCCCCCCCTCGTATGTTTCGAGTGTCGGAGGCCCTCCTCCATACTCAGGCGTGAATCAGTTACCCACTCCGGGAATGAACCCCTACCTACCTGCTCAAACCTACAACTCTTACCCTCCAAATGGTTTACTCCCCAACCAGAGTTACCAGCAAATGCCCTATCTCCACGATCCTACGCAATCGATGGGTGTAAACCCTTCGTATCAACCTTCTACTGTTTACCTTGCCTACACACAGCCATTTCCTAACCCATATAACCCAACACCTATTTATTCACCTCTATACAACCCGTACTACACCGAAGCCTCTGGAGCTTGCACGCCTTTCGTAAAGTGGATCGAAAACTACCCCCTACCTGACGGTGTAAAGATGCCTACTCACATAGGCACCTACGATGGAAAAGGCAATCCTGATAACTTCCTCCACTTGTTCGAAGGCGCTATCAAGATGCAAAAGTGGGTCATGCCCGTAGCATGCCACATGTTCACTTACACGCTTTGAGATTCCGCGAGAATATGGTGGAATGGACAGAAGTTGGGAAGCATTGTAAGTCTAGACGACCTTAAGGCTAAGTTCCGATCACACTTCAGCCAACAGAAGAAGTACACCAAGACCCATCTAACCGTGCACACCATCAAGTAAAGGGACAACAAAAGCACAAGGGCCTTCGTTACGAGGTACACCGATGAAACTTTGCAAATTCTGGGTTTGCACGAAGATCAGAGGATCTCAGGATTTGTACATGGCCTTAGAACGTGAAGCTTGGTGGAATTCTTGTCCACCGATCTTCCCACTACTTACAAGGCACTAATGGAGAAGACTTACACTTGGATTGAGTCCAAAAAGGTAGCAGCGAACTGGGCTCCGACAGAGCAAAAGGATGCTTCTGACAAATTCTCTCGAGGGTGCTCCTGGGAAGGATCCAAGAATAAGAAGAAGAACAGAGACCGCTTCACTCCATATAATAAAGGTTCGAACCATGGACTCTTGGCGAACTTGGTCAAATCTCCCAGGGAGATTCTGGCTACCGAGAAAGCCGCAAAGTCCTTCGATCCACCACCTCGGATGACAGCACGAAGCAAAGCCATAGACATGTCCAAATACTGCCATTTCCATGAAGACCATGGACACGACACGAACAACTGCAGAGAACTAAAGAAGCAAATCGAAGAGGCGGTACGGTCCGGACAATTAGCACATCTGGTTAAAGGCATCAAAAAGGGAATGGACAAGTTCTCCGACACCCAACTGGGTGAATGGAAGGGGAACAAGAAGGAGGTCACGCCTACAGAGGCTCCGATACTAATGGTGCACAGGCACGATCCAACCTTGAAACGGAAGGAAGCAGACGGGGAGCTGGGAAGCGTAGGAGAAATAACCTTCCCTTACATCTTGGGGCATACACCTTTGACTGATCCCGTGGTCATCAAAGTCCGAATCTCAAACAGGGAGGTAAATCGAGCGTATATGGATTGTGGAAGCTCCTGCGAGATCATTTATGAGCATTGTTTCATAAATCTCAAGTCATCTATACGCTCACGAAGAGTGGACTCGAAGATACCACTCGTAGGATTCTACGGCGAACACTCATGGCCCCTTGGAGAAGTACCGTTGGAAATTACCATAGGCGAAGGCCCCTTATCCCGCACGGAAACACTCACCTTCGTTATAGTCAGGTCAAATTCTCCTTATAATTTGTTAATAGGGAGAACAACTATGCAAAAGATGGGCATTGTTTTTTCCACCATACATGCTGCTATTAAGTTCCAAACCCCCTTTAGAGTAGGAACTGTTCATTCTAATTATAGGGCGGATAAGGGTGTATATGGGGTCAAAAAGATCAGAGAAGAATCGGAGGAGCCTCCGATAACAATTCTAAGCTGCACAGATACTGAGGAGTGAGTTGTAGTTAACCCTAGCTACCCTGAACAGACGGTGGTAATAGGAAAACAACTCCCGGCGAATTACAAGGCGAAGCTCACGGAACTGTTGCGGACAAACCTTGATATTTTTGCTTGGAAATATTCTGACATGACAGGGGTACCACGAACATTGCTGATAAACGGACTGTCCTTCGGAACGGAGCATAAACTCAAAGAGTACAAACACATTGAGCCAATAAAACAGAAAAGGAGGAGCCTAGCCCCGAAAGAAACGCTGCAGCCTACAAAGAGGTTGACGAACTCACACAAGCAGGCATCCTAAGGGAAGTTAAGTACCAAACTTGGGTAGCCAACCCAGTAATGGTCAAAAAGAGCGACGGAGGGTGGCGCATGTGCGTTGACTTCACTGACATCAACAAAGCATGCCCGAAGGATTGCTACCCCCTACCAGAAATTGACTAGAAGGTAGAATCCTTGGCAGGCTTCCAGTTAAAATGCTTCTTAGATGCCTACAAAGGGTATCATCAGATCCAGATGGCGAAGGAGGACGAAGAAAAGACAGCCTTCTACACAAGCAAAGGTGTATACTGTTACAGAAAGATGCCCTTCGGATTAAAGAACGCAGAGGCCACTTACCAACGTCTCGCAGATAAAGCCTTCAACAAACAGATAGGCAGAAATCTCGAAGCATACGTTGACGACATGGTTATCAAAAGCAAGACGGAGGAGGACCTACTCCTTGGCGTACAGGAAACCTTTGACCAACTTCGGGCGATTAACATGAAGCTAAACCATAAGAAATGCTCCTTCGGTGTCGAAGAGGGTCAATTCCTAGGGCATTTGATCACTAAGCAGGGGATAAAGGCTAATCCCTCCAAGGTCAAGGCGATTATAGATCTCCAAGCCCCTAAGTGTCTAAAAGATGTGCAGAGTCTGAATGGGAAGCTGGCAGCTTTAAGCCGGTTTTTGTCGAAGAGGGCTGACAGGTCCCTACCATTCTTCAAAACACTCAAGGGATGCATGGATAAGAAAACTTTTCAGTGGAGTCAGGATGCTGATGCTGCCTTTCAGAAGATGAAGGAGTTCATCGAAATCCTTCCAACACTTACAGCCCCAATCAAAGGCGAAGTGTTGTTCATGTACTTAGCATCCTCAATGGAGAGTATTAGCGCAGTCCTTATGGCAGAACAAGACAAATGACAGATCTCCATTTACTTCGTCAGCAGGGTCCTACAGGGGGCAGAGATCAACTACGCAGCAAGGAGGCTCCGACGCTATTTCCAGGCCCATCCAATCACAGTCTTAACTGACAAGCCACTCAAACAGATCTTGTCGAAACCCGAAAAGTCTGGGAGGGTGGCTAAATGGGCTATTGAACTTGGAGATCACGAATAGAGTTCAAGGGACAAAACTCTATTAAAGGACAAATTCTCGCAGACTTCTTGGCAGAAACACCTTCTGAACCTGACGTAGATAAATAAGAGCCCAAAGCCAACCTCACTCAAGTACAGGCTGACTGGAAGCTTTATACAGACGGAGCATCCAGCCCCGATGGTTCTGGAGCAGGTCTAATGCTGGTCAGCTCTGACGGGAAGGAGCATACATATGCTCTTCGTTTTGAGTTCGAAGCCACAAACAATGAAGCGGAGTATGAAGCATTGCTAGCAGGCCTCCGATTGGCTAAAGATATGGAAGTCAAAGCTCTCGCTATTTTCGTAGACTCCCAGTTGGTAGCAAACCAAGTGACAGGCTCCTATGAGGCTAGGCAGCCCGTCATCAAGCAGTACATGGAAAAAACAAAGGAGATGTTGGAGAGCTTCGACTCCTACACCATCCAACATGTTCGTAGGAATCAGAACAAGAAGGCAGATGCACTAAGCAAGCTAGCTTCTATGGCCTTCGCTCATCTCACCAAAGAAGTACTTGTCGAAGTCTTACCTGAAAGATCCATCGTTCGTAAGGAAGTTGCAGATGTAGTTCAAAAGCACGGAGAGACATGGATGACTCCCATCAGGGAATATCTGATAAGTGGTCTTCTCCCTGAAGATCCCAAGTTGGTGAGGAAGATTCGGGTTAAGTCCCCACAGTACCGGCTAATAGGGGAAACCCTATATAGAAGGTCATTCTTATCACCTTGGTTAAGATGTGTGGGACCCAAGCAGGCTACGAGCATTATCTCTGAAGTCCATGAAGGATCCTGCGGCCTCTATGCAGGACCCCGCTCAGTTGTCTCGAAAATAATGAAGTTGGGCTATTATTGGCCTTCGATGCACAGGGATGCGGCAGAAACCATTCTCAAATGTGAAGCTTGTCAGATACACTCAAACGTTCCAAAGATGCCGAAGCAGGACATGACAAGTGTGACATCCGCATGGCCCTTCTCTCAGTGGGGCATTGATATCGTAGGACCTATGCCTATATCTCTCGGAGAAGTCAAATTCTTGCTGGTGGCAATCGATTACTTTACTAAGTGGGTAGAGGCTAAACCTTTAGCCTCCGTCACGGGGAGATAAATCGAGAAGTTTGTGTGGGAACACATTGTGTGCAGATTCGGAGTACCCCACATAATCATATCTGACAACGGGAAACAGTTCGCCAAAGGAGTCTTCTACGACTTCTATCAAGGACTCAACATAAAGCAGTCTTGGACATCCGTCTACCATCCACAAGGTAACGGACAGGTGGAGGTTACAAACAGATACATCGTCAAAGGGATCGAAAAAAGGCTGGGACGAACTCACCATGGGTGGGTAGATGAGCTCCCTCAAGTACTTTGGGCCCATCGAACACACCCTAAGTCAAGCAATGGAGAAACCCCCTTCAGCCTAACATACGGAATAGAAGCGGTCATCCCTTCGGAGCTAAGCGTACACACGGAGCGTGTGGCAACGTATGATGCCTCCCAAAATGATGAAAGGATTAGGGAAAACCTTGATCTGCTAGAAGAAAGAAGAGAGATAGCCTCCATCCGAGAAGTAATACACAAACATAAGATCGAAGGCTACTACAACAAAAGGGTCAGACCTTCCACTTTCAACCCTGGGGAGTACGTGCTACGCCTCAACAGTGCAAGCAAAGCCGAATACCAGGGAAAGCTGGGACCAACTTGGGAAGGATCTTACATGGTAGCTGAGGCCTACGGCAACGGATCCTACAAACTGGCCACTCTTCTCGGAGAACCCATCGACAGGACATGGAATGGTACGAACCTTCGAAAGTTCTATGTTTAAGAAGTATTTTTACTTTTTCATTCTTGTAATTAGAAGCTTCTCAAGGGAAAGCAAACATTATTGGTAGTTGTCTTAGTTTTCATTTCAAGAATGATGTAATCCTCTCTACCAATTCAATGATAAATAATACATTTCCCACAAATCTCTTGCTTCGTTTCTTAAACAAAAAGATTTGTTCAGCCAAGACGTTAATGAGTTTCAATGTCGAATAAAATGGCTCAAGGTGTAATACACGCCTTATCATTTAAGCCAACTTTAACATTCACATTAACTCTCCTAGTAGTTTTTGGCGCTTGTAAATATAAATACAAAGTCATACTACTTAAAGGATTTGAGATAGAGTGGGTCGCGACCCTCTGTCAATGATCAAATTTGGTCATTATATTCTTGGTGTTATAATTTACACACAATGAGGTTGTTTAACTTTATGTTGTAAAACTTAAGCATCGGAAAAATGGCGTACGAGAAGTTAACAAGACAAACACAAATAATAACTAAGTGTGTAGAGGTATTCCCCCTACACCATACCATTCAAAATGAGGGCTAGTGCCCTTGTACCTGCATGAGGAGCCTAAGCCCCAGTTAAATTGTCTTTGGCCCAAGGCCATACATCACAAGCATTCAAATTGTTTAGAGAACAAGACAAACATTATCAAATAAGATAAATTGTTTTAAAGGGTACATGCCACCCTTGAAACCAAATTACTGGCGACATGGCAGCCTTCATTCATGCTTTTTTGGAGATGGAGTGGGGGATGGTTGAACTAAGACAGGCTTGGTAGATATAGTCTTCTTGGTGGGAGTGGCAGGCTTCAGCTTTCGAGGTTTCTTGGAAAGGAGGTCTTTGAGGGGTGCCATAGGATCCTTGGTAGCCTCAGCAAGGAAGGAGTACTCTGCGGTTGCGAACGCATTTTCTGCCTCATCATACTCAGCCTTCGAAGTGGGACGGTAGCATTCAATCTTGGAAAGGTCCACGGGCTTACCTATTTCGGCAGCCTCCTCCAACGCCAAGCAAAGCCCATGAAAAATGGCTGATTTGATGACCTTCCACATCTGAGCTCCCAATTGATCACTGTGGTAGAGCTCCATGGCTATGTAAGGCACCACCTTCGAAACGACCTCCGCACGATCTTTTTGCAGCATCATATACCTCATCTGCAAGCCATCGACTTCCTCCCTCAACTTCACTTCTACCTCTCCGAGCTTAGCCCTCACACTTTCCAACCCAGCACATTTAGCCTCAAGAACAACATTCTGGCCTGTTAGAGTGATGACCTTGGCTTCTTCCAACTTAAGATTGCCGAGTTCAACTGTCAACTGGGCTACCTTTCCACGAAGGTCTTGGACGATGGGGATCTTCTCAACATTCCCCTCAATCTCGTCACACTTAACCTCCAGCTTGGCCACAGTTCTGAGCAACTCTCTGGTTCTGGCATTTAAGTGATTATCCAATACCGCCTGCCTCGCAACCCCGTTGTCATGCATGTCACAAAACCTTTCAATGGACATATTTTCAAGCATACCTTTCCATTGAGGAGGGGTGACATGATCGACAATCCGGTGACAGGCCAAGGCATTGGGAAGCTCCTTCGTCTCTGGAAGGCCTGCGACCAATACAATGTATAAAGGCTAAGTTAGTTGTGACAATTATGACTTCACATATTTTATAAGGAGAAACTGCTTACCATGCACCTCCACTGATTCATCTGGCAACTAGAAGGCTGACTTCAAAAACTTTTTGCCTTCAGCACTCTTATGCTTCACAACCCTCGATCCAGAAGCAGGGAGGGGATTCTTCCTTTTGTTGGAAGACTTAACAGCCTTGGCTGCTGTTCCCTTTCTACTTTTCAATCTGTCAGCTATCCCTGTTGAGCCTATAACTGGGACATCCTCATCCGCAGGATTGTCCGAGTCAACAACATTCTCAAAAAGTTGGGACGGACCCTCCAACGCAGCTTGAGGGGGTACCGATGCAATGGGCTCCGGATTCGGAGTGTCTACCTCATTTTTGTTCACGGATGTAGAAGGAGAGCCAACACCATAAGACTCTTCGGCCTTCTCAGCAGGCATGAAGCTCAAGTCTTCATCTAAATCCTGGTACATAAAGTTCCTGAATGACATCTCTGCAAAAAGAAACAGGAAGAAATAAATATCAATGCTACATTGGTCCTACTTAAATAGAAGTAGATAAACATACTTTGTCTTTGGTACATGATAACAGGCTTCTAGGGAGACCCCTCCCAGCTCTGGGCAATCCTAGCCATGTATAAGATGGCTTCGGGGAACACTTGCACATCCACAGGATATTTAGCCAAACGCTGATAACATGGATCCCTTCGCACCCCATATCGCAAGGGGTCATTGTACCGTTTTGCATCAAACATATACTCCTTATTCAACAGCTCTGGATAGTTGGGGGGAATAATAGTGTTTTGAACATAGAAAAAGCTACCTTTCCAACCTGTTATGTTGGTATACACCCTCCCAAACAGGTTTGGCACATCCGATTCAGGTCTTTTCGCTAAAGTTAACCAATTGCCCCCAGGATACAAGTTCAAAAATCCTCTTAAAACCTTTAATGTTGGTTCATAGCCGTATGCTTTACACATCACTATGAATGTGGTCAGTTTGGCTAAACCAAAGGGGTTGAACCTAGAGATATGAACCTTGTATTATTGCATAAACTCTAATATCAGTGGGTGTAGTGGAATCCTAAGGTTAGAATGGCTAAATGCATGTGTGTATAGCCCTACGAAACCTTGAGGAGCATCAAAAATACCCTGATTAGACTTGGGTAACATAACTTTGTGCTCTGGTGGGATTGGGTAATCAGATAAGTGGTCATGTAACTCTTTTGCAGATAATGTACATTTTTGCTGTTTTATGATAAACTTGGAATCCATTTTTTAACAAACAAACAAGCTACAAGTTAGAGGGAAGGTTTACCTTTTGATTTCGGAGTAGAGGCGATCACAATTTTACTGCATGTAGAAAGTGGCGAAGAGAGTAAAATGTTTTAGGGTTTCAACAACCCCTCCTTAAATATTGTTTTTACCGCTTTCCTAGCCGCACACGTGTACCTGCTATTTACTTTTATCCGATCTCAATAGTTTTTGAATTTTAAATAAGTCTTTTGGTCTCAGGGTAACATGGGAAATTGTAATTCCTGTAGCGGGCAGCCGAAAGGTTTAATTGGCATTAAATGCGCTTAGTTAGTTGCATAGTTATCTTTCAATTAATAAGATTAGCAGCAGGATGGTATTTTTTTGAAGCATGAAGTCGAAAGTAATGCCTCTTCGCTCATATACATCACTTTCGACTGGGGGGCTTGATGATGTACCCTCCGAGTAGCTCGAAGGACACTCCTCCGAGACGTGTCGAAGCCCTTCCATTCGAAGGCCCAAGTTAGGATTCCAGAATATACATAGGCGTCAAACCATTCGTTATCACGAAGGTTACCTCAGGGGAATTCGCCATTCGAAGCCCTAAGCCCTTCGGGGTATGGCTGACGAAGAAGCACTGGATAGGGGAACCTCCTGACTTGGTCAAACCCACGATCTCCCTCTCTCTCTCTTGGCTTCCCCTTCAGTCTGAGAACGTGGGTCACTACACCCTAGCGGTTACCCACAATCATGGGACGCCCCCATGATCTCCGACATTCATGCAGAAGTGCTCTCAACCCTATTTCATCCACTATAAATAGGTTGGACGGGCAATAGATTATGGTATGCTCATTTCACACTCATCTCTTTACTTACACACACTTATACAACCATAACTCATACTTACTCTCACGCCGGAGGTGGTTCGCAGGGTCATACCCCTGCGTAATCACTTAACGTAGTGTTTCGTATTTCTTATTCTCAGGTGAAAGGCAAGTCTTGGCTGGAACATACACCCCTCATATCTTTGATCATCATCGAAGCCTGGTAGTGCAATCTATTGTACAATCAGAACCCATCACCACCACTGGTTTACTGACAGTTGCTGAGGTTAACGAAATTTTATTCTATGATGAAGAACAAGCTGAAAGTGAAAACGAAATTCTATCAGCAGGAGAAGAAGTGGACGTTGATGTTCGAACTGAACAAGAGCATCAGCCTGATCCACAAGAGCCTAAAGAATCACCTTTCCAGCCTGAAGATAATGAATCTGACTCTTCTGCATCTTCCTGTCCTTAAGAATTCAGAAAGTTTGATAATACTCTTCCACTGACAGAGAGGCAACTTGTTATGTGGATCACTAAAGCTTCAAGGAAGCTATACTCTAGGGTTACTGAAACTTTATGGGATCAACACACTAAAGCTGCTGCCAGCTATGCAGATCTGAAAGCTGAGGTACAAGCCTTTGATGCAAACACTGATGAACACAGGGATCTCATGTACCAACACCTTCATAGACTGGATGAAAACCTGGTTAAATTTCTAAAGCACCTTCAGGGTTGTGGGACAAAGATTGATGAAATCAAGGACTCGGTCAAAGAAGACCCAGCACTCAACTCCAAAGTGCTGGAAGCTACTGAGGCTTACTTGAAAAATTCCTCAGGCCTCACTGAACTTATCACCATGCTCAAAACTGCAAATGTTCAGGGTCTTCAGTCTTCAGTTTAGTCTCTTCAGACTACACTGGGTTCTTTGGATGCTCAGGTGACTACTTTGGCTAAGGCATCATCTTCAATGGCTTGGAATCTTGGGCCTAGAATGACTGCTTTGGAACTCTCTCAGGCTAATCTGGCAGAAAAAGTCACTGGTCTTCAGAAGGATACAACTGACATTAAGGCTATGGTCACGGAGATCTACCAAGCCTTCAAAGGTCAAGCAACACCAACTCCCCCAGTGTCCGAGGCAACTCTTGCTCTCACTGATGTTGCCGCAACATTTAAGGGGGAGAAGACCACTGAAGAGACTCCCTCTCACACTAAGGGGGAGCCAGCTCAACCAGTCTCTGCAACACCTATTTCATCACTCCCACCAGTTTCAGCAACACCCTTATCATCAGTCCCACCAACAACAACAATCATGACAACAACACCACCATTGGTAGCATCATCTTATTCAGGCCAGGACAAAGGAAAGGCAATAATGCAAACACCTGAGCCTGAGAAGATCCCCTATATGATCGGCAACACTGAGTACCTGCTCACTCCACAACAGCTAAGTACCTATCTTGCTAAGGAAGAAAGGAGGAGGAAACTAGCTGAGGAAGAAAGAAAGAGCAAAGAAGCACTGGTACAGTTGTTGCTGAGGAAGCTGAAAACATTGGAATTGATCCTAAGAAGCTTGAAAAGGGTCAGGCATGACAGAAGTTCAAGGATGCTCAGGCAGCTCAAATGGCTGAAATGAGAAAGAGGTTAGATGAACAGAACAAAAGAGCTGCAGCCATCAGGCAAGAAAGAATTGACCACACAACTGGTCAATGACAAGCAGAAGGCTGCCTGAGAAAATCATTGATGTCAAAATCATCCCTAAGTCCAAACCACTCGCAATGAATGTCTACAAGGGGGATGATAAAAGACACTTCGAGGTTCATGATCCCCTAAAATTCACTAACTTTGGGATCACTAAACTCGATGAGCTTGGTCCTATCATTGAGAAGAAGCAGAATGTCGTGGTTAAGGAGCTGATGAAAATGCTTAGCAAAAGGTATGAAAGACTGAGGGAAGCACCAGAACTACTGGGGATTCAGCCTGCCTTAACTGCACCTCAAGGATCTCAACCTCAATCATCACAGGGAAAACGAAAGAGGGTTGAGTTCGAGCCTGAGATCAAAGTGCCTGGACTGGAATGCAATAGGGAGCTACCTGAAGGTGTGAACTTTGTTAACTGTCTTGTGATTGAAAAGCCTGAAAGAGGACTATTCTTCATTGATGTCTATGGAAACCCATCATTCCAAAGGTGGAGTGACATTGATCAGGAAGGTGTGGCTACAATGCTGAGCTACATACCAGTGGCCTCTCAAATTCAGACTCCTGCAAACGTCAGGTTCTGTGCTGACTTAAACGCCAAGATAAGAGAGCATCCTGACAAAGAAATACTCATCACAAAGAAAGTCAAGCTTGAAGCACTGGGGATCCATCTTGATTGACATCATTATCATTTATCTTTTGTACTAGCGATAGGAACTATGTAATTGATCAATAAACGATGTATGTTTTGTTAAAATAGTCAGTGTTCCTTATTATGTTCATTAGTACATTCAGTGTAAGAAGAAGCCAATTGCTCACTCACACTGATCAAACACTTAGGCTATTTGTATATCCAAATATGGGGAGACTGTTGGGTTCAGTAAATACCCAAACCCCCTAAATCTAGGATTTGAATAGAAAATACCCTAAGTATTTAGATCGTTAAACACTAACAGGTCACTGAATGCATAGTCTCTCAGTGAGCCATCTTCAGGATACTCAGTAAGAGGCGAAGAAGAAGTCTCTCCACTCAGTAAGGCGGAACTTAAGGGATGAAGACTGAGTCAAGAAGAAGATGGTGGATTCAGCGAATGATGACAATAACTCACTGAATCCCTAAACTCCTCATCAACTACTTACACTAAAGATAAACTGAAGTAGAAGACTGAAGGCAATGAAGACTGAAGAATGAGCGGGACAAGGCGGGATAAGTTTGAATCAGATAAGACGAAGTCCTTATCAACCAAAGTCAACTTTCCCTGAATGGCAAACTATCAGGCTTAGTGTCATCACTGACTTATGGAAAGCAGCCTTGTCTCTTACTTAATACAGTCTTTGTAAACAGAGACAAAATACTTCAATATTTTGTCTTCTGTAAAATATCAGTTTGTCACTTAGGATAAAGTTAATACTCATACTTGTATAAATAGCATAAGAGATGGAGTGAAAGATTTAAGCTTGTGAATTGTAAAACACACACACACACAAGCCATCTTTCACTCCTCCAAATACAACTCAGTCCCTGAGATAGCTCAGTGGTTCCATAGTAGTTGTGCTCATACTTAGCCTGAGCTTAGTGAGGAATACCAACCCTTTGTCATTTCAATCCCAAGTACTATTCCGCAAGTACTTGGGTAATGTATTCTTTTGATTGATTTCTAATAAAGAATATTAAGTTAAAAATTTATCAGTGTGTTTTTACTTATGTCATTTCAGTCATTGATTCACTATTAGTTCGTTTTAAGTACTTAACTGTTTTTATACGATAGTGAATAGGGAACAACAAGTAGTCTTATATATCATTTTGACACATTTTCTAAATACTTGTCTAATTTAGAAACTGCAAATATGTCCATGCAAGGTCTGACTTCACATGGAGATTTACTTTGTTGTTGCAATCTCGCCAAGTTCTCACATGACGTAAATTGCAACACCAAGTGTTTCTTGAATTAGATATGTACAAGTCATATTAGAACGTTAGTCTCTTATCTTGCAGTCAAGAGAATCCGTTAAATCATATACCAATATGTTGTATCCTGCACACAATATAGATTTCTCCCACTTGTGCATGGAACAACATCATGTAGCAAATAAATAACACGACATATGTTTGTTTATGTGACCTATATGATTGTGTCATTGATATTAGCATAACTAGTAGATGTAGAACCACTTCATTGTCTAATAAGGAAACATACATGACTATCTTTGAAAACATAAGTGTCTACAAGTGGAAAAATAATTATCTTAAGATATTCTAGAGATAATTTGGGTTACTACCAAGATGACAAAGCTTGTAACTCCCACTGAATTAGAGATCATTACATTAATTCTTTATTCAGTAATAAGAACACAATACTCTCACTGGATTTGACAACATTGTAAGTGTTTCATTAACCAGTGAAAGAAAAGAGTGTTCTATTTACTTCCCTACACTTTTGAGAAAGTTCATACATAACAATTACTTATGTACTAAAAGAGTGTATTCTACTATTTAGATGATGAATTATCCATCAATGCTATTAACTTGAAAAATTGGGCATGCAATTTTTTTCTTAATAGTTCTACTATTCCAACATTTGTAAGTAGTACTTTTAAATGGTCAAAGCACAACAACTAGATAAAATATGCTAGTTTGTTTTTTTATCAATTTTGCAGTAAATTAGTCTAGCTTCTAATTTGATAACTTAGAAAATATGCAATTTTCTTAACTATTAAAATTTGCTTACGAGTTATAAATTTAGAATTTAGACAATTCTAATTTGTCATATCATACCTTTCTCTTTCATGAAAAGGAATGGGATTGAATCTCACTCTTTCTTATGAAAAGAGGATTAGGTTTATTCTTTTAGCAAAGTTGACTCTACCAAAAACCCTTACAGGTGTAGATCAATTTACCAATACAGGAATAACCTACGTTTACAGTTTAATGTTGCATAAATACATTTAAAGAATTATCAAAATTCAATTTTAGTATTTTCGATAATTAAAATTTCAAGAAAATAAAATACCAATGTAATATTCATATAACCATAGAATTTTCTCTAAAACTAGGATCCAAATTATCATAGTTCCATTACATCAGTTGATCTGCTAGTAACGAAAGCACATAATAAGGTAATCTGTCGAACAATAATTGGAAAACATTTTCCAATTCCTAGATCATTATGGGATTTACATTTTCCAACGCTATTGCAAATGTAAATATGTTTTATCCCATCTTGTGCCTTGAGTCCAGGTCTCACTTACTACTCAATTTAAGTCGTCTAACTTAAAGAACTGCAAATATGTTCATATAAGGTCTGACTTTACATAAAGATTTACCTTTCCATCACAATCTCGCCAAGTTCTGACATGACGTAAATTGCAACTTCAAGTGTTCCTATAACTAGATGGCACAAACTTAATTTATAAAGGGTACTAGTTTTGATTTTATGGTGTCAAATCAAATATGTACAAAGATGTCATGCATTCATCTTGTAGCATAAAATTTAATAAAAACTTTTTATTAACCAATTCATAAAGATCAAATTATCAAAGTTTTGATTGAGGTATTGGTTTCGCCAATCAAGGAATTTACCTTTAATTATCGTCCATTATACCGTACTTTTGCGTAAGTCTAAAGACTTAGTGTTTAGGATAATTACCACAAAAGTGGCGCATGGAATTAAAGCTAATTCGCCCTTAAGATGATTTTGTACGCATAGCCTACTTGGTAACTCCAATTTGACTCGCAAGGAAGCGGAGAATTCGGTCAGCGCTGAAGCAATAACCTCCTTCTTTAGGGTCACAATTTAATGCGCTCCCCTCCTTATACCCCCCACACAATCCGTCAAATTGGGTGAGCCGTTCTCACTATTTGTACCAAAATCATCAATCAATTAAACTTTTGAAAATTTAACTCTTCAAAAACAAATCAAATTTCACTATTGTTTAGTCCAATTTCTTTTTCTATTCAAAATTACCCTTTGCTTAAAACTTGTCACACATAATAAACAAATAAGTAAACAATAAAAAATAAATAACTTAAAACAATGCCCACATAACTAACAATTAATACGTATAAACAAGCAGCCACATGAAACTTATTTGATAAAGCCTATTAATAATCAATATCTAGGTTAATTAACGTATATATTAACTAGGGCTTTCACTCGCACAATTAAAAGTGAGCCACATACATCGACGAATCGATTGCGTAAGCCATAATTAAAATACACCAAATTGCACATAATTGATTCATTAATATATTGTTGGAGTCTTCCCCAATTCAAGATTTATCAAAACATACATGTGATAAAATAACTTAACAATTAAAAATTCAAGCAACCATCCATGACGAACATGCATGTATCATCATGGATATAACATAACAATTATTCAGGTAAGTCACAAGATCGCATACAAATCCATGTCACATAACAATTTACTCATGAATATATCACGTAACAAATATATTAATTCTAGGTTTCGATATAGATAACATAACAATTAATATAAACTCTAAAAAAAATTAAAGAAATCGACTAAAAAAAATTTAGGGTTTCGACCCATAAAAAAATTTCGATCCATAAAATTTTTAAAACCAAATTAGGATTTACATAATCACAACCAAAACCGTAGAATAATCATATCAAACAATATACAATATTTGTTTTTTTACGTGTTTAGTAATTAATTACTCACTAAACAAAGCTCGTGATGCCACTGTTAGAATTATATAACATGACTAATCATAGATATAAACAATAAACATCAAGTACACATGCGAAAGCGTAAAGAACATATAATGAATAATTAATTAACTAAAACATATAGTATGCATACCTTTTTTATTCTAGCCGAACAAGAATCAATTCCACAAAACTAGCAATTGAGATGAACCCTAATTAGGGTTTATAGGATTATAAGAATTACCCCTTACCGTTTTGTAATTCAATCCAAGATACAATCAATAGTGTGATTGTACCACGTTCTTGTACACACGTACTAATAACGAATTAAAGTAAATGCTAGTTTAATTAACACAAAACAATTTTGTTTTTGGAAAAACAATGGATCGACACCCAAGAGGGTTGTACGATCGGTTATAGTCAAAAACACACAAACAAGTTTTTAGGTTTTAGACAATGAGTACAAGAGATGAAAAACCAAGACCCTAAGCCTTGTATTTATACCCAAAATAACATGGTGAACAAGTTGGCAATGGGTTGGGTTTGGAAACCCTTAGGCCGATCGGTTTTAGGACTCCCCATGGGATTCTAGAACCTTCTCGATCTCTAATTTCACATCTAGTCCTTCCAATTAACATTTAACGATTGTTAGTCCATTACACTTAATTACTTAACGTTCGTTATGTGTTTTGTGTAAATAATAACTAAATACAACATTTTATATTTAATTATTATAACTTTAATTCTCATACGTAAAGTGTGCAATCCTGTGGTCTCGAGTTCGATCCTAACACACATCTATTAATATTTTGTCCACTAAACCAACAACCAGAGGGTCCTGCGGGGTCTCGATACGACTATGGATTTTATTTTTTTGATATAGTGTTAATTTTTTTAAAAAAAATCGAAGAGTTTGGAGATATATTCAACATTGTTATGGATATGCAAATTCAAGAGTTTGGAGATCGTTTTAGTGAGGGAAGCAACTATTTACTAGACTGTATGGCGCCGTTGAGTCCACATGATTTATTTTCAGAATTTAGCGTATCAAAGTTAACGAAATTTAGTGAGACGTATCCACATGATTTTACTTATAAGGAAATGTTAAGTCTTTACTTGGAGTCTATTATCATATTTATGCGTAGTGAATTAATGACAATGATTTTACTAATTTAGATACCATTGCCAAACTTGCTGAGAAGATGGTAGATAAGAAAAAACACAAATCTCATCCTTTGGTTTATCGTTTGTTGAAGTTGGCTTTAGTCTTGCATGTTGCTATGCTACGGTTGAAAGACGTTTTTTCTAAAATCAAGCTCATTAAAACTTATTTGCGTAATCAGATGGGTGATGCCTATTTTAACGGTGCTTTAACTTGTGCTATTGAGAAAGAAGAACTTATTAATGTTAAAAATGAAGGTGTGCGTAAGCGTCTTTTTGCTATGAAAGGATTATAGGATCCCTGATTAGAAGGTAATATGTTCATTTATTTATCGTTTTAATAAAATCTTCGTTTTAATTCACTTTTTTAACTCTATTATATTACGTTTCAAAAAAAATTGTGCACCCGATCATATTTAGTCTTGGTTCCTTATGTTTGTACCAGATTTAATAAATGTAATCATGATAAATTTACTCACTGAAGATTGTATCTTGAATTAGTCCATGTACAATAAACTATGTATGTTTTTTACTTTTTAATTATAGCACTTATGGTTTAACAAAACTCTATTTTATATATGTTTCAAGTAGACGAACCAAATCACAAAAAATAAAAATGATCAACAATATCTTTATCTTTACTACATAAAATAGAAAAATGGTCAAAGGTGAAAGTGAAAATTGAAAGTTGAAAGTTGAAAGTCAAAGGTGAGAGAAATGTATAATGTAATTAATACTCTTATTAAAACACCCCATTACTTAAAAGTACATTAATTTATTCATGTTGTACAACCAACTAAAAGCATATCCACCAAATTAAATACAAACAATTAAAACACCCATACTAAAAAGTAAAATAAAATTTTCACAATATACAATTCAAACAAGCTTCAACAAAATTCAGAATATAAAATAATTACACACACTAATTACTGTTATTTTTAAAAGGGAAAATGATAAAAAAAAATGCATCGAACTTGACACTTGCTGTCATTGTGTGTAGTCAACTATTTTTTTTTCATTGTAACACAAACCTTTTGAATTTTTATAATTGTATGTAGCCAGTTAGGTGAATTTGTGTTATTGTATGTACCCAGTCAGGCTTAGCGTTACATCGTTAGTCCTTATTTACTAACGGTCGTTAGTAAATAACTTAAAATTTCGTTCTCTTACGTTTTTATTCGTTTTCATCCGTTATTATACGTTTTCGTCCGTTTTTATACTTTTTCGTCCGTTTTATACATTTTGGTCCAATGCTTTCATCCGTTTTTTACATTTTCGTTTGTTTACTTACGTTTTCGTACGCTTTCTTACGTTTTAGTCCGTTATTATACGTTTTCGTCCGTTTTTATACTTTTTCGTCCGTTTTATACATTTTGGTCCAATGCTTTCATCCGTTTTTTACATTTTCGTTTGTTTACTTACGTTTTCTTACGTTTTAGTCCGTTATTATACGTTTTCGTCCGTTTTTATAAGTTTTCGTCTGTTTTCTTAGGTTTTCATCCGTTTTTTTACGTTTTCATTCGTATTTATACATTTTTCATCCGCTTTCTTACGTTTTCAACTGTTTTTATACATTTTCGTCAGTTTTTTTAAAGTTTTCGTCTGTTTTCTAACATTTTCATCTTTTTTTATACGCTTTCGTTGGTTTTCTTACTTTTTCGTTCATTTTCTTACTTTTTCGGACGAAAATGTATAAAACTTAAGAATACGGACAAAAACGTATAAAAATGGATGAAGGTGTAAGAAAAAACAGATGAAAACTTAAAAAAAAGACGAAAACGTATAAAACAGATAAAAACAAGACGAAAACGTTAGAAAATCGATGAAGGCATTTAAAAACTGACGAAAACGTATAAAAACGGACGAAAAAATATAAAACGGATGAAAAACGATTGAAAACGTATAAAAACAGATGAAAACGGACGAAAACGGATGAAAACTTATAAAAACGGACTAAAACGTATAAAAGCGAATGAAAACGTATAAAAGCGGACGAAAACGTAAGAAAACGGACGAGAATGTAAGAAAACAGACGAAAACGTAAAAAACGGGAAAAAGCAACGGACGAAAAAGTATAAAAAACGGACAAAAACGTATAATAACGGATAAAAACGAATAAAAACGTAAGAGAACGAAATTTTAAGTTATTTACTAACGACCGTTAATATAAAAGGACTAACGATGTAACGCTAAGCCTGACTTGGTACATACAATAACACAAATTCACCTAACTGGCTACATACAATGACAAAAATTCAAAAGGTTTGTGTTACAATGAAAAAAAAAATAGTTGGCTACACACAATGACAACAAGTGTCAAGTTCGATGCATTTTTTTGTCATTTTCCCTTTTTAAAACACCCTAAAATGAAAACTACGTGTTATTATACACATTATACAAAGTAATAAAACACACAAAGTTTCATATAAGCTAACAAGTTGATGGTACATATAGTTTTGAAAATTGGACCGGACCGGACCAATGGGTTCAACCGAGAACCGGTTTCGCCACTGGTTCGAATAAAAAATAAATATCATCCAAAAATGAATCAGAGATGACCCGTTGAAACCGATACAAACTGGTAAATCAGGCCTCATCGAGATCTATTTCTCCAGTTAATCGTCACAGGGTACCCGCGTATACTATATATAAAGGAAAACACAAAAAGTGAAATGTTGAAACTAAAAATAGAAATGTTGAAAACATATATTTCAAAAGAAAACTATTAATACACATCGAAAACCAGGTTGACACGGGACGCTTCAAACCCGACGGGTTGACCCGGTTTGATTTCACCCGTGTTCAACCCAACCCGTCGGGTTGACCCGGTTTAAATCGATCAAAACAGTTCAACCAGTTGAACCACCCGGTCGACCCGGGTTTCAAAACATTATGTTTAATACCCAAATCTTCAAACTTTTATTGTTTTTCGTTTATAACCATAAACATTTTTTATCACTAAACGATATGTCGTTATAAAATCCTGTTGCTATGCACAGGTACTCGTCTTTGACTATATGTATATATAACTATCATTAAAAATTCAAACTAATATTAAATGAAAACTGATTTGGCATATTCAATGTTGGAAAGTCAATACAATTTTTATTTTTTTATTGTTATACATGCAAAGCATGTATCCATGTTTTTTAAACTTAAAAAGTGAGCAATGTTAAATTTCTAAAATTCCTTTAAAACTAAAATTTCTACATAAAAATTCAAAGGATTTGTCCTTAATGAAATAGCTACCATAACAATTCACACCTAAAATTTCAAAGAAATGTATGACAAATTTTAATAACTTTTACTAATGTAATGTTCCAAAAAAATATATATATTTTTTTTAATTTATTTAATCTTAACGCTAATAATTTCTAAAATTTTATCAATATATTTTATTTTATAAGGCACCATATTACAACTTATTTTTTATTATTGTTATGTTACTTTATATTGTATGATGCGATCTCAGTTATTAAATATTGAAATGTGTGCAGAGATATTGTTGTGAATAACTTGAATGTTTACAATCACAAAACATTGTATCGATTTTTAAAAATGTTGTTTTGACATTTATATATAGTTGAAATTGTAGAGATATTGTTGTGAATAACTTGAATGTTTACAATCACAAAACATTGTATCGATTTATTATATAGTCACGGGGTTCATTTTTTTTGTTCTTGTTCTTGCGCATTCAATACGTTAAATACAAATCTGTTTCCAAATATTGCTATAATGATGGTGATTGATTTGTGCTTTAATCGTTGATTATTCCGGCGCATTAATTTCAAAGATATACAAAGTTTTCAGAAATAATTTGGTCAAAAAACATTATACAATCGGTGTATATATTTTTGTTAAGTTTCTTAGGTTTGAAGTTTTTTTATTGAGTCAAATACCATGCCTTGATGGATGATAACTACAAAGTGAAGCCAATCAAAGAGTTTGGTCAAAGAGGATTCAACACCTCATATGCCGTGTACTAAGAAATTTTACACGACGAGTAACGTGCATTGTTAGTTATCTCATAATTGAATTAATGTTTTATTCTCAGTTTCAATAAATATTTTTATATGTTCTATGATACATGTTAACAATTTTTGCTTCAGTTGAATTTTCGCATGTTACGAAACACTTACCACAATATCGCATATTGTTAATTATCTGCCGCTATGAACCGCTGCCGCTAGGCGCGTGTACTCGTCTAGTAAATATCAATGACAGCAAAATTTTGATCATTGAAGCCAAATTTTATGAAAATCCTTTAAAGATAGACCTATTTAGTGAGACAAAGTGATGTCAGTGTAAGTATATTTTGTTTGTTCATTTAGAAGTATGTGATAAAAAAAAGTGTTCCAAAATTCCCTTTTTAGGGGAATTTTGACAATGTGAAGGGGACAAACAAACCTTTGCAAGCTGTAAAGATCTCTAACCTCATTTCCTTTTTCTTTTTAATAAAATAATTCAACCTAATTCATCTTCTTGACTTTGATCATACAGTATTTTAAATGTGATCGACAACTTATGTTACCACCACTATTAGAGTCATTTTGTGAAATCTCACCGACACTAATTACATTTTTTGTTCTGAAGATGGATATTAATTTGACTATGACTTAAATTTTATTTTCCGAAAAAAGTAGGAGAACCTAATCGCACCTATTAGCATTCCGCGCGCACTATCTCTTTTATATTTATCGTACCACTGAGGACTCCAAGTAGTCAGTTTTCTCCCTCAAATTTACTAGAGTAAATTTACGAGTTGGCCACATGCATGGATAGATCAAGTGGTCCAAATAAAAGACGAACCCTGTAATTTTTGGTATTGGTCAAAGGTTGTATTGAGTTGATCTTTATAATTGGTTAACAAGTAAAAAATGATTAACTATTTGACTTGTTTCTTACTGTATTAGTTACGGGTACTTTTGTTTTCACTGTTTGACATATTAAATACTCATATATGGATACAAATCAGTTAACTAGATAAAACCTATTACTCCCTCCGTCCCAAAATTATTGTCCCCTTTTAACTTTTTCGGTCTTTACTTTTCAACTTTGACCTTAAGTACTTTTGTTTACATTACATAATACTTGATACAAAATATATGAACGGATTGAGTTTTAAATGTATTTTCATTTGGTATAATTTTTATCAAAAATTGTATAGCACAAATAAAAATATTTATAGTCAAAGTTAAGAAAGAAAGACCGAAAAAGTCAATAGGGGACAATAAATTTGGGACGGAGGTAGTAACATTTTTTTTGCTCTCTCATACGCATTATCTCTTTTATATTTATCGTACCACGGAGGGCTGCAAGTAAGTTTTCTCCCTCAAATTTACTAGAGTAAATTTACGAGTTGGCCACATGCATGGATTGATCAAGTGGTTCAAATAAAAGACGAACCCTGTAATTTTTGGAATTGGTCAAAGGTAGTATAATTGAGTTGATCTTTATAAATGATTAACAAGTAAAACATGATTAAATACTCGTATATGGATACAAATCAGTTACTTAGATAAAACCCATGCACCATTGAAGTTGAAGTTTCTAAATTTATTTCTATGATTTTTTGGACATGAAGATGGATGCGTTTTCTCAGTTTTTGAATCACATGTAGGTGTACTAACCGGGATATCTCCATAACCGTCTCAGACCCTTTCTCTAGCAACCTTAAATTTTTATATAAGTAATGTTTGAACCTTAGACTTTTTATAAAAAGATCAGAGGTCTAACTAGTAGATCACTTTCTCAAACCTTTTCTCTTTCTCTGCCAACCTCAATTTTGTATCTAGTGAGGTTTGAACTATAAAACTTTTATAAGGAGACCAAATGTATAACCACTAGATCACTTTGGTAGCGGTGGTTAGTCGTGGGCAAAAAAACCGGTTTTCACCAAAACCAGTTCGGTCTCTGAAAAAACCGGCGGTTTGTAACCGGTTTCACATTTTGACTGTTAGAACCGGTTCGGTTCCGGTTTCTCTCCAAACTGGTCAAAAACCAGTTTTTACTGTTGCACAACAGCTAGTAAGCCGGTTTTTTACCTTTTTTTTTTTGAAAAAACCGGTTTGAAACCGACCCAAACCGGTTACCACCGGTTTGGGTTTTTTACCCTCAAAAATGAAACCGAACCGAAACCGGTTTTTGGCAAAACCGGTTTTTGACCATTGACCAAAAACTAGTTCGGTTTTCAAAACCGATTTCGGTTAGGTCAAAACCGGTCAACGTACACCTTTAGCGGTGGTTTCTAGTGCCGATGGTTTTTGGTGGCGTTGGTTTCTGATTTGATTTTCTAATTCTTTTAAAAAGTTCATGTAACAATGTTAAAATAAAGTAACAAAATCTCAAGTTCTTTTTGTACTTTTTAGATTGCCAAAGTAGTAGACACTCCACTTGGTAATGATTAAAATTGAAATAGTAGACATATAGATTTTTAGAAAGTGTGCACTTGATAAACGTGGTAGAAACTTGTGACACTTGCTGACCCATAGTGTCACCTTGTTGGGTACTACTATTATAAGATCGTATTTATACACAAGTAAAAAAAAAGTAAAAAAAAAAAAAAAAAAAAAAAAAAAAAAGGCTTTCCGAGAAGGTGAAAACAACATCTAATTTACATGGAGATATTTAAACATCACTTATCAAAGCATCTTAATAAGTGTACGATGCAAGAAAAGATAGGATGTGACATAGAATTAAGGTCATAGTCATAAAACAAATACATGAAGAATGAAAATAACATACACAACTGGACTTGATTATATATATCTCTTATAATGCTTGTCTATATCACAACAATAATTATAATAGATACAAACGTTATTATTGGATGACAATTGGGGTTTGTGGTGACATGCATGAAAAGTTTGATAGATTTTTATTAAAGAGCGTTGATTGTCATAACTAATTGATATGTTAAAATGTATGTCTAATCCTGTATGTCAGCATCATGTTGATGACAGCCAAAAAAACACACTTCTAGCTTCAGAAACCAATAAACAACTTCCACATTCATTTAATCATAAAATTAATCACACATAGACCTCTTAATCATTTTCCTTTACTAAAACCATGACACTCACAAAATGCATTACCCTAGTGTAGTAGTGTATCACTCTCACATTGCAAATTTCCAATGATCAATCATGGATAGCTTTGACAAAACAAGTTATTCATTCAATTTCAACGGCTGGCTAAAAGTTACTGTAACATGTATTCATCGCCCGAGTTAGGTTCTTTGAAAATGGACAGTCGGCACCCAAAAGAAGTGCACGGGTCAGGTATTTCCAAACGTTCTAAACTTCTAAACTTTTTGAGCACTAAAATGCAATGTATGGGCTATGGTTGTAGCACACTTGATTTGGCTAATGGATCAGTTGTTGAGTAGTATTGAATCATGGGCCTTGACTACACATATACTGTAGACTACCAAGTAGAGAACATTAAAAACCTCATGTAGTTTGTATCGAGCACTTTGTCTTGATGACTAGGCAAGTCTTAATGTATAGACAAAAGGTGACTCACGAAAAGAATGAAAGGTGAAAACAAAAGTGTAATGTTGTTGGTGTTTCGGCAAAAACAAGAAAGTAGAAACATTGTGGTTAAAAAAGAAAATGAAGTAGAAATCCATAACATTTGGTAAATGTGGCTCACAAGTCACAACCAACATTGATGTTAAATCTGATTCTTTAAAGGTAAATTATGTTGCTGTTTCAATGATATATGCATGTATATTTTGATGGCTATGATAAATGATAGCTACATTGATATTATTGTGGAGTTTATTGTAAATATATATACACTTGTGTTCATAAGATCAACAAGCATGTTGTGCATTTTTATAAGTTAGGGCGTGTTCGTTTCATTAAGATATTTTTTGGCTGAATCTGACTACCACATTTTACTGGTAACATGTCTGAATTGTAATAGATAGGTAATGAACAAATTGTCTGCCAAAATACAACACCCATAAAGATTAAAGACTGCATGGTACATAGCATAAGATAATTCAGCATTGTTTTGTTAATCAAACGATAACAATCCCTGGATCATAAGACCATAGGATGAGATGAAATTTAGGACTATTAACCAAATTATTCAAATCTACTACACAAATTTCCGAAGTGTCAAAGACCACAGCGACACTCGTTTGATTTAGCTAAACGCCATTGTTGCCATTTTGAAGTGGCATATGCGTCAGTCCGTTAGTAAGATGTTGAGCTTGTGGACCAGCAGGCTGCTGCTGTGTTATACAATGAATGTTACCTCCTCCAAGAACTATTTCCCTCGCCCCTTCGATCTTTACCACCTAAGTCAAACAACATACACAAAAAGCGATTCAGTTTTACATAACACCAAAGTTATTAATACAAAAACGCAGCAATAACATTGCCAAAAAGTGATGCTTACTTCACGATCAGGGAAGGCTTTAGACAGGACCCGCACCGCTTCCTCATCCCATTTTGGGTCTCCAAACTGAGGTGCGATAATCCCTCCATTAACAATGTAAAAATTAACATAAGAAGCTGCAAGCCTTGTACCAGGAAGCCTTGGTTTAGCCTCACCGACCTGTGGTCAAATATATTGTCAAAACTAACTCGGGTCAAATACTGCATCAAACAGTGTGAATCTATGCTTACCTGAACAAATCCAGCAGCCTCTTCTTCTGTCATATAGAGAGGCCCTGGTACATGGAGTTTAATAACTTCAAATGTTCTACCATTAGCATCGGTAGAGTTTGAGAGAACAGTTAAAGCTTCTACAGCTCGTTCATACTGAGGGTCTGATTCATCATCGGTCCATGACAATAAGACCACACCAGGCTTCACAAAACAGCACATATTGTCAATATGCCCATTAGTATCATCATCACCTGTATGCACAGATTATGGAAATATGATAAGTATATATATAGCTAAACTTATATTAGCTAAGAACACAGGATAGTTACCATATAGTCCACGTGGCAACCAAACAATCTTCTTGACTCCGAGATATGATTTTAGCTCTTCTTCTATTTGTTCTTTTGTGAGATGTGGATTCCGGTTTTTGTTCAACAAGCACTCTTCAGTGGTAAGACAAGTCCCTGAGAGATAAAATAGAGTTAATAAGATATAGATTTCAAAAATTACTTAGTTCATAGAACCTAAAGGATCATAGTTAGGGGGTTAATAATACACAAGATGTTACCTTCACCGTCTACATGAATGCTTCCACCTTCGAGAATTATAGATTGTGGAAAACGAGGAACGCGCTCCATTGAAAGAATCTAACAGTAAATCAACATGAAAGAAGTTGTAAGCAGCAGAGTTGGTAATACAGAGTGTGTATGAATGATCTTTGTGAGTGCTAACCTTTCGTGCAACAAGAAGATCATCACTCCAGTCTATGTAGCAACCATCATCAATGCCTACAATACACAATCTAACATATATAAAAATGCATACAAAATATAAGAAAATGCGAGTTTATAAAGCTTCTAAGTAAATAACTAAAATATAACAGCGTTATCTGCAAAGCTTACCGCCCCAACTGTTGAAGTTCCAATCAATACCAGCGACGTTATGCTCCCCTTTCCCTGAATCTGATTTTCCATCACGTACGACAAACTGTAAAGGGGGGAAATATAATTATTAAATAAGAACAGATGTACTAAATTTGTGATTAAAGACGGCTGAATTGGAAGAGGATCTTAACGGTTGGGCCACTGTCACGAAACCAAGAATCATTCATACTCATCTCAGCAACCCTCACATTGTGAGGCAGTAGTTTGCGTGCATTAGTCCACTGCAAAAGTAGAACGACACAAACATAAATAAATGTAGAGTTAGCATGTTCTACTCCAAACTGAAATGACATGATGGGAATCAAGCATTAGAAAATTTTGATGATAAAGATGAGTGAAAAAAAGAAGAAGATTGCCTAAGCTTTGTATTCCTATTCAGAACTATTACTTGTTCATCACTAACATTTTGACATCAAGATTCCTTACTAATTATACAGTTCAAATATTATCAAACATCTAATTTTCCTTGGCCATGATCCATCTTGGATCTTGTGACAAACAAATGTTCTAGTGGGTAATTCAAAACTGCAGTCACGTACCATTTACTTGCTATGCAAATGCTCAGTGCTCAAAAAGAGTCTGAAATTACCAATAATTGGTTAACTTTATTTTGCAGCATGTAAATCCTTTCCAGGAAAGTAACTCCCAATACCATCTTCCACGGGTTATGGGTCCCAATACCGTCTTCCACGGTGTATGGGAGAGGTTGAGATGTAGACAGGCTTACCCCTACCTAGGGTAGAGAGGCTGCTTCCGGTTCTACCAAAGGTAGAAAAGGACCTCTGGCCTTGCAAGGGGTGAGGATCAAACCCTTGACCTTTGTTCTCCAGAGGCAAGGGTGTTAACCACTTGATCCAAGCCTTGCTCTTTAAATCCTTGCAAGGACATCAACTTTATTCGAAGATTTGCAACTTTCTAAGGGGTTGAACTAGTTGCTACTCGTTAGCTTTCATTACTTGACATGTGCATTAACTTAGACTCGTGGAAACCTTTATATGAAGGTGAATTATCTCTTCTCTTCTATGTCCTTAACATTCATCTAATGGGTCATTGTGGATGGAAGTAGCTGTTTGCCTAAAGTTTGATACGGAATCTTGACTGAATTAATAAAGTTCCGAGTTAAAATAAAGTTTCTACTCTTTACATTCAACGCAAACAAAGGGCAGATACAAATTATCTATGATCCTAACTATTTGATCCCAATCTAAAAAGGTTTTCTATAGCACACAAACTTCATTAGAACAAAAGAAAAAAGTAACCTGAGAAGCAGTGGCACAAACAGTAACAGGCTCAAACTGCGAAATAGCTTCAGCAACTTTAGCAAAAATAGCTTGTCCATGGACCCCGTTATCTCTCCAGTTATCAGGACGTTCCTGCAAATCAATATCCAAAATCTTTAAAATCCACTTTTTATAACATGAAAAGATTTTTATATTAAAAAAAAAAACTGACCGGCCAACCAAGCCATGTTTGAGAGTGGGTTTCCCATTCAGCAGGCATGCGATACCCATGGCTAACAGGTGTTCCTTCTGTTATATCCATATATATTCCGGTGACCTACTTTTCAGTGGCTGCTTGATCTTATATATTTGCTCACTGGATTCCTCAGCACTTATTAAAGGCGAGGTTAAAGTTGTCATTTTGTATTTTTTTTATTTAGAGTAGACCAATCACACAAAAGATGCCCCTTTTTGTTTGGATTATTATTAAATATCTATCTTACTGCAATATACAATACTAATGACATGAATTGGATATGTATTTTGGAATAAATGCCCCGATTGTCCAACTAATTTACCCTAAATGCTTTATTTTTTTTTTCACTTCTCATAATGCCTCATGGGCAACTCTCCCAACCATATATTTGGGCAACTATCCTAAATAAATGTCATGTGTCCCATTTTGTGGGGTCACCTTGTACTTACCTAGTACAAGTGTACTAGATCTTTAGTTGGGCAACCTTGACTTTCAATGTTGGTCAACTGACAATTTTTGTCTTTTAGTAAAAAATTAAAAAATAAATATTTTGCTTTTTCACTAAAAGACAAAAAATGTCAGTTGCCCAATATAGTAGGTCAAAGTTGTCCAACAGACAATTCTTAGATTTGTACTTTGTAAGTACAAAGTGGGCCCAAATATATGATAGAGTTGCCCATAGGGCATTAAGGGAAGTGAAAAAAAAATGGGGCATTTAGGGTAATATTCTTGGGCAACTGAGGCATTTATAGAATTTTCTCTTTGGAAATAGAGTTAAAAATTATTTATCTTACACGTTAAGTTATTATACTCCAAAAATACGTGTCCAAATTAATATGTCGGAATATACTTATTGTCTATGCTCTAATTTGCTTGAGATTTTATAAAGAATGTGTTGGTGAATGAGTGAACGGATGAGGTTATCATGTTCGGATTATTTGAGAAGGGTAGGAGGGCGATTTTTTAACTTAGATGTACGCGATTCAACTATTGTTTTTAAGCCTCTTCAATAAAAAGTTAAATATCTTAAGAAATTCAAGTACTTTTTCTATCAAAGAAAAAGTCAACTGTAGGTAGGATTTAATGTTTAGGTAAGAGGGATCCTAACTTGATTGTAAAATTGTGATGTTAAATATTGTTTCAAAAATTATAACAATGTCCCATATGAAATGAGATCTTCTCAAGTTGAGAGGTACAACTTTACTCAAGTTGGATGATTGTGAGTCATTAGATTTAATTCAATGGTTCAAATCAAAAGAAATTAATTTGATTTGAGTCATTAGATCAAATTTAATGGATTATAAGAGCACTCTCATTCATAACACCATAACACCAATAACACCGTCCACGTCAGCGCCACATCAGCTTTAACATTTAACATTAACATCCCCAAAAAACACTCTCATCCATAACATCCCAATAACACCATAACACCAATAATATTTCATATTTTCAATTTCAACCCCTAAACTAAAACAAACACTTCATTTATTAAACTAAAACAAACATTTCATTAAAACTAAAAACATATTACAATAAGAGATTAAAAAAAATACAACGAAAAAAAAAAAAAAAAAAAAAAAATTGCAATTAAAAATACTGACGAAAATAAAACTACTAAAACTTAAAAAAAACGAGTCGTCTGAGTCCCAACCATCAGAACTGGTTGGCGGAGAATAAAACTCCCCATTAAAGTATCGACTCTCCATTATGTCGAAGAAGTTGTCTTGCAGGTAGTGAGCTTCACGTGCTTCTTGCTCACGGCGAGCAGCCTCTTCACGTGCCTGCTCTTCCATAATCTCCCTTACGTTTTCTTCATCTTGTTCCAGTTGCCGGAGGGAAGCCTCACTTAACCCGTTGGGGTGGTTTTGAAAATCCACCTGTGGACTGTTCACAGGTGAACTTGGAACAATTGGGAGGTACGGGATGTTTTCAAAACCCACCGGAAAGACATTTTCTGGTGGTGTAGAGTAAACATCAGGTTCCAATAGAGCTGGAAAGCTGGTTTCCGGCAACTTTTCTGGGCTGGGGAATTGCTGAGAAAAATCTTTGCGAGACATTTTTTGTGTGTGAGTTGTGTGTGTAACTGTGTGTGTTGTGTTCTAAACAACTCTGGTAGAGTTGTATATATAGGCAGAGTTGATTTTGAAATTGAATAAATCCCGCTCGTATTTGATTTTTAAATTTCAAATTTGAATTTGAATTTATACCGCCCAGAATTGACCAGTACAATTTAAATTTGAATTTGAATAGGTTGAGGGGGTGTAAGTGAAAATTTATTTGAAATGGTTTAGGGGGTAAAATGAATTTTTTTTTTTTTTTTTTTTTTTATTAAGTAACGCGCGTTAGTCCCTTAACGCCCAGGGACTAACGGCGTGAAGCTGCTGCACTTCCAACGGGTATAACGCAATAACGCACGTTATTTGGCTTGATTTTGGGGTTTAACGCCGTTGCAGCGTGTAGAATGGGAATGCTCTAATGCCCCAACTTGAGTCAAGTTGTACTTCTCAACTTGAGAGAATCCCATCCCGTCCCATATAGACTAACAAAAACTAAAGGCATGCTTGGTGGAGGGTATTAGAGAGTGGAGAATAGGCCCAGGGACTAACGGCGTGAAGCTGCTGCACTTCCAACGGGTATAACGCAATAACGCACGTTATTTGGCTTGATTTTGGGGTTTAACGCCGTTGCAGCGTGTAGAATGGGAATGCTCTAATGCCCCAACTTGAGTCAAGTTGTACTTCTCAACTTGAGAGAATCCCATCCCGTCCCATATAGACTAACAAAAACTAAAGGCATGCTTGGTGGAGGGTATTAGAGAGTAGAGAATAGGAAAAACAATCATTAATTATGCTTGGTGGAAGGTAAAGGAATGAAGCATTACCCTAAACTAAGTAATGACTCATTGCACTACAAATTGAAGGTTAAGGTATTCATTACCCTTTGCATTTTTTAATATACCTTTTGCATTTTCTTTTTCCATTCCTTTAATTGAACCAAGCGAACCCTAAGATTATAAGAGCAGGGCTATAGTAACACCAAAGTGGTGCCATTCTTACGTGGACACCAAATGGCTTGAGCCATTTTGTTGCCACCATCCCGCCCCTCAGTGCCACTCCCAAGTGAAATGACTTAGTGTTTTAATTTGGTATGATGTGTCTCATAAATGATGAAATTACTGAGTTATTAGTGAAAGGGTATTTTAGTATGTCAATGTAAAAAATAAAATGTTGACAACGTTGATGTGACGAAAGGCTTCAAGCTATCATACCCCTTGCTATGACCCAAATTTCTTATATGAAATTTAAGCGATGATAAGAATTTTATATAATAAAACTAGCCCAAAATATCATACGAGATACATTGAAGATTAAATAAAGAGTTAATTGCATTTTTGGTCCCTGTGGTATGGTCAAATTGCAGATTTGGTCCATAAAACTTTGAAAGTGCACCGGAGGTCTCCATTTTTAAGTTTTCGTTGCATGTTTAGTCTTTGATCAACATCAAATGACTAAAATACCCTTGTATTCTTCTTTCCTATTTTCTTTTCAGTCAATCTTTTTAGTTTCTTACATATATGGTCCTTGTGTCTTGCCATATTTTATAGATTTAGTCTAATTTTTTGTTTATTATTTATTTAACTATTAATATTAGTATTATATTTTTTATAAGTTTTCGCCTATTTTTATACGTCCGTTTTTCTTACATTTTTGTCCGTTTTCATCCTTATTTATACGTTTTCGGCCGTTTATATACGTTTTTGTCCGTTTTTATACGTTTTCTGCCGTTTTTATACGTTTTTCTTACGTTTTCATACGTGTTTATCCGTTTTTATACGTTTTCATTTGTTTTTATCCGTTTTTATACATTTTTCGTTTGTTTATATACGTTTTCGTCAATTTTTATACGTTTTTCTTACGTTATCATATGTTTTTATTCGTTTTAATACTTTTTAGTTCGTTCTTATCTGTTTTCATCCATTTTTATACGTTTTCAACTGTTTATATACGTTTTCGTCCATTTTTATACGTTTTCGTAAGTATTTATAAGTTTTTGTCCATTTTTACACGTTTTCATCCTTTTATTACGTTTTCATCCGTTTTCGTCTGTTTTTTTTACGTTTTCGTCCGTTTTTATATGTTTTCATCATTTTTTTACGTTTTCATCCGTTTTCGTTTGTTTTTTTACGTTTTCGTCTGTTTTTTACGTTTTTGTCCGTTTTTATATGTTTTTGTCTGTTTTTTTACGTTTTCATCCGTTTCGTCCGATTTTAAATGTCTTTGTCTGTTTTTTTACGTTTTCATCCGTTTCGTCCGATTTTAAATGTCTTTGTCCATTTTTGTTTTTTTTTTCATTTTCGTCATTTTTTACGTTTTCATCCGTTTTTTACGTTTTCATTCGTTTTCGTCCATTTTTATACGTTTTCGTCTGTTTTTTTACGTTTTCATCTGTTTTTACCTTTTCGTCCGTTTTTTTACGTTTTCATCCGTTTTTTTACGTTTTCGTCCATTTTTAAACGTTTTCGTCCTTTTTTACATTTTCGTCTGCTTTTTTTTTACGTTTTATGCGTTTTCGTTCGTTTTTTTATGTTTTGGTCTGTTTTTATACATTTTCGTCCGTTTTTTAGTTTTCATCCTTTTTTATATGTTTTCGTCTGTTTTTTTACATTATCGTCTGATTTTATACATTTTCGTCCGTTTTTTTACACTTTTGTCCGTTTTTATACATTTTCGTCCATTTTTATACGTTTTCGTATAAGAACAGATAAAAATGTAAAAAAGAGACGAAAACGTATAAAAACGGATGAAAATGTAAAAAACAGACGAAAACATATAGAAAATGATGAAAACATATAGAAAAGGATGAAAACTAAAAAACGGACGAAAACATATAAAAACGGACAAAAACGTAAAAAAACAGACGAAAACGTAAAAAAAACAAACGAAAACGGATGAAAACGTAAAAAAAAATGATGAAAACATATAAAAACGGACGAAAACGTAAAAAAACAGACGAAAACGGATGAAAACTTAAAAAACGGATGAAAACTTAAAAAACGTATGAAAACGTAAGAAAAACGTATAAAAACGGAAGAAAACGTATAAAAACGGACAAAAACGTATATAAACAGCCGAAAACGTATAAAAACGGACGAAAACGTATAAAAATGGACGAAAACGTATAAATAAGGATGAAAACGGACAAAAATGTAAGAAAAACGGACGTATAAAAATAGGCGAAAACTTATAAAAAATATAATACTAATATTAATAGTTAAATAAATAATAAACAAAAAATTAGACTAAATCTATAAAATATGGCAAGACACAAGGACCATATATGTAAGAAACTGAAAAGATGGACTGAAAAGAAAATAGGAAAGAAGAAGACAAGGATATTTTAGTCATTCGATGTTGATCAGGGACTAAACATGCAACGAAAACTTGAAAATGGAGACCTCCGGTGCACTTTCAAAGTTTTAGGGACCAAATCTGCAATTTGGCCATACCACAGGGACCAAAAATGCAATTAACTCTTAAATAAACAAACTATATAGATTATTATAGATGAACATCTAATACCTCTAGTAACGATTCAGAAAGACGAAAGAAATTGTCACCGCTATAACTTAAACATGACTTTGCTAATAGTCAGCCTATATAAATGTAACAAACTACCCATGTATCTTGAATGGGATGTAGAATATTACGGAGAACATGTTTTAGAACAGGCAAAACATTTTTACAAATCGGTGTTAAAACTACAAAGCACCAACATCAAGTGTCTGTTCAACTAAACCCAAGTAGATGTTAACAAAGAAACAACTTCTGTCATATTTTGGGACTCACTTTTCAGGAAATTTTTCAAGAGGATTACCTTCAATTTACTACTAATATAAATAGCATTTAAGTACCACACAGATTTAAACCACTAATAAGTAGTTCATACTTCATACAGTCAAAATCAAATGTGCCATTTGGACTAAAGAAAGCCTACAAACATTGTAATGACCAAGTGCCTAAAACAAAGATGCAGCAAGTGCAGATACTTCTGTAGAAACTTGATCGTATTCAGCTTTAAGCTTTTTCTGTTCATCTTCTGCAAGCTCGCCTTTTGTTGGTTTGCTTAAGACCAAAACACAACATGTTGGTCTCTTGGTTGCACCCGCATTTGCAAGATCCTGCAACCAACATTTCATATTTTCATCACATACTCTATGTTTTCTTTTACTCAAAACATGTTACTCAAAATTTTAGTAATGAAATGAGCAAAAGCTTAGAAAATAAAGTCAGTAAAACAATATCAGGACATTAGACAATGGTATAATGAAACTTACTTCTTTTGATGAAACATAAACATATGGGATCTCAGCCTCCTCACACAATATCGGAACATGTGTTATCACATCAATTGGAGTAATGTTTCCAGCAATTACACACACTCTGCATTTGCCAAGACAATTCAATAGTAAGAAAAAAGGCATCATACAAATACTTCCATATAAACATCACAAAATCAATCTCTCTTAATGATCCACAACAGCACTGAAGTACTGAACAACCATAAAAAGTTACATTACATATCAAGCATCAATTAACGTATACAAACATGGATCAGGCACCCTGCTTCCAAACACAAGTATATCTACCTAGAAAAGGCCTCATACCAACACTATAAACCATTTGTTTACTTATTTTTTTGTTTTAATAGACGTCTTCTCACACACCTAGACCATATACTATCTCACATAATAATATAATATGAGACACATGTCACAAGGGAGATTTGGAGTTTTGAACCCACAACTTCTTTGCAGATGGGTCACTCACATACAGCTAAGCCACCCGTAATATCACATACCATACACCATTAAAAAGCATATATCAAATCCGCACACTTTGCAAGTGATTATTTAAATCACTTTCGAGCATTCAAGTATATTGAAACCAGCTCTGATTATTTACAATGTGTTTGTTTAAGCTTATTTGTGGGCTTATGAGCTAAATTCTTTTCGGCTTATATTTCGTAAACCCAGATTTTGCGGCTTATACGAGTTTATTATGATATAATAAGCTTATATAAGCCCATAAGTCTCAAAATAAACCGGCTTGACTTATGAAATATAAGCTGAAATCAAATAAGCTCATAAGTCCACAACTAAGCTTAAAACTAATCAGTTTTGAATAATCATTTTGTAACTACCTAAGATTACACCAATCATTAACAATCATAAATCATAAAAAACAACCAATCATCAAAACAGTAAAAAAAAAAGTGAAAGTTAATTACCCTTTGTTACCACGTCTAATACTCTTGACAACCTCCTTAACTCCACGTTTCAAACACTTATGTTCAGCAGCTACATAACAAAACACAACACATCAAACACCCAACAACCAAAAACCCATAAAACTAACATAACCCACAAAACAAAACCAAACAAAACAAACCTTTGCGAACAAGTTTGAGTGTTTTCTTAGACAGCTTTTTTCCAGCGAGTGGTTTGGCTATTGGCGACAAGGCTTGAAGCTTCTTCTTTTCTTTTTCCTTGTGTGCTGATCTGTCTCCTTCACTGTCACTTCCTCCCATTTTTATGTTTTTTACAGCGGCAGAGACAGACTAGGTTTTTTCTTATGTTTGGTTTTTTAGGGTTTAACCGTTTAAGGAAAGTGGGAGGAACAGGGGGTGTGCTTCTCACGTGGTAGAGTTATGTGATGTGAATTGGGCCAGCTCATAAAATTTATATATAGCCCATTAAGGATAACACTCTTTAGATAAAGATAGGGGCAGGCGAAAAAACCTATAAACCGAAAACTGAAACGGAACCGAATCGAAAATAACCGAACCGAACTAATAACCGAACCGAATTTGCTAAAACCAAACCGAACCGAACTACTAATTCGGTTCTCGGGTTGGTTATGGGTTTGACAGTTTGAACCGAAAACCGAATTCATATAAATACATATATTTTTTGTATATTTATATATTTTTATGTATATTTATATATAAATAAATACTATTAAAAGGTTATCATAATATAATAAAACATTTTTTATGCTTGAAATATATTTTTTTACTAAATATTTATGTAATTATTAATTTTTTTAAAAAAAAATTTAAAAGTAGGCATAATTCCTATAATGATTGACATGTCAGCAATATTACTTTCTCTTTTTTGTCAAATCATTCAAATTTCTAATTTATGAAATGTGTTCTCATAGTTGATTTTTTCTTTTTTTTTTATATAATAAAGGAAAACTTTAAGTGAGAATTATGTATTTAGAAAAAAAGAATGTTTTTTTATTAGAAAATAAATAAATTATTATTATTAAATGTTTTTAAAGATGTTTAATGAGAAGAGTTAGACAAAGAATTGAATATGAACTAGATGAAAAACTGAAGAGGAACTAGACATCGTAAAATAACATAATTATTACAAAGATGAACTAAAGGAAGAACTATTACAAAGATGAACTATTAGTTCTTTCAGTGTAACTTGTCGTGGCAAATTGCATGGCAGGGCCGTATAATTTTAAAAAGCGCGTCTCGGCTCAAGGCTCAAGTTATATGAATTTTTTCAGATCTAGGCTCCACACATGTATAATGCTCACATAAGGCGAGGCGCCTTGGGCTTTAGAGCCTTGCGCCTAGACGCGCCTAGAAGAGGTGACGAGTTTTGAACTTTTTTTTTCTTTTTCAAATTAAACATTCATCGACCTCTTATGTTAGTGAAACCTAACATAGAAACTAACTAAATCATACAATTGAGAGTTTTATCCTTCAATTCAAGCGTCTATACATACAAACCTCTCCTTCAGTTTCGATAATGAGATGATGAAATGTCTTGATGCTATCATCTTGATACATTGGTTTATATTTTGGATTTAAATCTAAGATTTGTTTTGATATATTAAGTATTTTAATGTTATTTAAATCATCATTAATGCATAAATTGTCGCGCAAAACTTTTAAAATTTTACTCAATTCACTGCGCCTCATATTGTTGAAGCCCACACATTGATATGCGCCTCACCTCAAGGCTCTATAAGCCCTTTGCGCCTTAGTGCGCCTTGAGCCTTTCAAAACATGGGCTGAGGTTCTAGTACAAATTATTTCACTTAGGGAAGAGCATCGGGACACTGTTGTCTCGTGCAAGAAGAGTCCCTTTTACACATGGAATCTAAGAGCCGACGCGGTCTCGATAGTGCTTCCTAACCATCATTAGGGAGAGTTTCCCGAAAAATAGTTACCCTACACCATGCCTCTATCTAAATAAACTCAAATGTTGCCTTTTCATGAAATGATTACTCTAGCGCACACGTCATGAAGTGATCAAGACTCGTGGAGTAACAAGATGAAGTTTGTATTATTCGACGTTTAGTGATGAAGACTTATGTTTAAAATCTGTTCAATAGTCTGACTTTGTAGCCCAGAAACTTATTACATGCAGACAACATATTAGTAATTTGAGATGTGATGTCTTCATTGGATACGTTGAATTAGTAAAAGAAAAGGTTTACAATGCCAAAACATTGAAACATATAGTAATTAGAAGGGGTGTATGAGGATGAGTAGTAAATTACACTATTTACAGGGAAAGAGAATGCAAAATCAGATGACAAAAACTAGCAATCGAGTCGTGTTCGTGTTAACCTATTCGGGTTCGCGTGTTGGCGGGTTAGTATAGCCTTTAACCAAACACGACCCATTTATTAATCGTGTCAAGAAACTAAACCCTAACCCAGACCTACATAACACGTGTAACCTATTTGTGACTCATTTAACCCATTTAAGTAAATATGTCAAGCAGTGAATAAAGTTGGTAGTTTATCGATTTAACTAGTTTAAATGCAAAAATTGATACAAGGATCTAAAATATGATAAGAATAACATACAAATAACTATTCGACAATTTTCTAAATTATAAGCGTCAATTTTCATGATATCTAAAGTATAAAATTATAATTCACTCATACTAAGTAAATAACAAAATACAATTAATACACATCCAACATAAAATCAGGTTATATATTTTATTTTTAAGATTTTATATACTTAAACTGGTTTACGGGTTGACATGTTTAATACTTACTTAACCCAAACACGACCCGTTTATTAAACGGGTTAGACCCGTTCTTGACCCAAACATGTATATCCTCAACCCAAACCTGTTTAACTTCGTGTCGGATTCTTGTCGTTTATCGTGTCGTGTCGAAAATTTCCACCCTAACAAAAACGTGCTAATTTCATATCGTAGCTACTCGTTTCCTACTGTTGTTCTACATCTAAATTTTGAATATTCATCGCCAACATCGCATTTTATCGTATATGTGACGAGATTGACGTGATAGATTACTCAAACACCATAGTAAGCGGATGGAGAACACTGACAGATATTATCATATCGCTGCTATCGCGGAGAGTCGCCAAGGTATCGTAGAAGTTCGTTATCAACTTCATTTTACATTTTCGAAATGCAACGATCGAAACCATGTCGACATCGATCATTCTGGATTGAACGGTATGGTTTTTAGAACGTAAAATATAACAAAATTAGGGATGTCGAGACTTTAATCGGCTATATGGTGTGAAAAGTAAGAAATAAAGTGTAAAAAGTACCAAAAAAAGGCTTTTTCGGAAGGTTTTAAAATAGCATGAAAACCCGAAGAATGCACATTTAAGGTACTTGAATGAGCGAGTCTGTATAATGGATCAACATTTAAGGCAATTTCATTTCCAATAATGTTGTGAATTGGTCAAAAATAAACCCACACGATGATCTTCACAACAACTTGCATGATACTCTTCCATAGCTCCCTTAACATGTTCAAACGTACATGTACGCTCCACCAATGCTTGAATCATATTGGTTGTTATCTGTGTTGTATTTCTTTGTGCTGTTTGCACGGATCCTGAAAATTAAATGCGGATGACCAATGGCTCTTAGTTTTCACCCAACTGAGCTGATGCATTCCTTAGACATGTCACCTCAATTTCTGCTCTGCCGTTGACATTACGTTGTATTCATTCGCAGACGAAAGGCAATGTGGACTGCATCAATCCTGGGACCGTTACGTAAGAGGCCTGCAGCGAATCGAGCATGTAAACACCTTTTAAGGACAGGGAACCTCTTCCCGTGCAGAGTCTATTTATCGATTTGTTCGTGTTTTACCAAAATGAATTTAAGAAGATTCACTATTGCTGTTCGGGTTTCTTTGATGCGGTAACGGGTCAACATTACGATCACGTGATCAGGTATGTAGTTGGTTGGAGTCGACATTGCTATTCTAACATCAGGTATCGACATTGCTATTCTGACACAAGTTGGTGCAGTTATTTGTAACAGTAGGATACTTATTATTATCCAACAGTTTCATATCTATTTTTGGGATGCTAGCTTGACTTTTGACACTACTATACGTAACCACTTTAACACCATATATGTACGTTGTGAATTAATGAATGTACGTTATGAATTAATGTAAAATGAAGGAGTAAAACATTAGGTAACACTTTAACACTATGCAGGTTATGAATTAATTTTTCTTTTTGTAACATTATTATTTTTTTATGCAGAGAATTATCACAAATACAACACAACCAGGATTTAATTAAGTCTGATTCGACGTGGAAGTTCTTGCGTTAGAACCCAATTAGTAGACAAAGTATCAGTTTTGCTTAGTGGTCTAGTGGGCGTGGATGATCCCCCGGCGTAGGGATGGTACATGTGTTCTTGTGCCCGAGCTTTCCTGTAGGCGAATGTCAAAAGATGATGGCCGCCTGATCAGTAGGGACGGTACAGTATATTTGTGTATCACTAATATGTATACACAAATATACTGTAAGCTCTTAGATTACTGTTGAAAGAGTACTAATGAATGTAATTTGTACAAAAACTATGAACAGATTATCCTTTTCTTATTTAAGAAAGGATTTATTTCGCCATAGAGTGCTTAAATGGGCAAAAACATTACGCGGCCGTTGTGACTCTCATAGTCATCTGCAGAGCAAGATAAATTGATTATTATGTTACATACGTCTTGCATCAACCACTGATATTGCCTGTAAGTTCTGTAGCACAATTGTCCCTCTCTGGGTTTAATGAATATTAGGTTTAACAAAATCGATCACTGATTTCGAATATATCTTCGCACACGAGGTCACACTCAACTTATTACCCCATAAACAGTTTTATTAACACAACTTGAGCGGCAACGAACTATGTATAACTTGAAATTACAGATTGGATGATAACGCTAAAACAATAAGTATAACTTTATATGAACAGTTGAAGCATACGCTAAATTCATAAAATACAATTCCAAAAAATGAATGAAATGATTGCTAAAATCATACGAAAGCTATTAATGATGGGTTTACTTCCTAAGATTACTTAAAAGTTAAGCAACTCGCTCCTTAATGAAATGCAAGTCACCAAAATGGATACATGCCGATAAATAGAAGCATGGTGCAAAACTCTTCCACAGCTCCCTACACCTATCTAAACATGGCGACTCCAAATTTGCTAACAATGTTGCTTTCTATTTTTGTCGCTTGTCTTTATGTTTTTGACACCGTTGTTTTTGGCCAATTTGACAAATTTACTAAGTATGACTTGCCTACAGGGGTCACATGCCCTGAATCAGCAGCATTTGGTGTACTTCCATCCGATGGTCCATTTACAACAGTCACTAATGGCAGGATTCTGAAATGGCAAGGCTCTAGCATTGGTTTTGTGGATTTCGCATATACTACCCCCACAAGGTTAGTTTCATTTTCACATGTATAAATTATTAAAATTATGGACATAATAATCAAAATTTTGTCTTCCACAATGAACTTGCTTTAATCATCCAGAAGATCTTACTTCAACCTACTTAAATAGTTTGAGCTGTTTCGAACTATTCAACCATTCATTTCATTTGTTCCATTTCAATTAGACTAATTGAATATATATAGCACAAATGAACTAATATATAGATAGTCTTCATAGTATCTTACATATACAACTTTTCTTACTGTTCTTGTCTTGCGTTTCAGGTCAAAACAGTTTTATGATGGTACGAAAGATCCTGATAAAGGACCAATATGCGGAAGACCGTTAGCATTGAGCTTTCAACGCTCAAGTGGGCTTCTTTACATAGCCGATGCCTATTTTGGTCTTTTAGTTGTTGGTCCTAGTGGCGGCCTGGCTACTCAACTTGTCGGCGGTTTTAAGTTTCTTGCAGGTGTTGACGTGAACGTGATAACAGGTGATGTTTACTTCATCGATGCTAGTTTGACTTACGAAATAAGGTAACTCACTAACTCGTTGAACATGCTTTGTTTTATAATACAATGTACGTTTCATGCAAAATGCCTCTTCGTATATTTGTGTGTCTTTAATTATGTGCAGAAATACTACACAACCAGGATTTCAGCCAGATTCAACGGGAAGGTTCTTGCGTTACAACATAATTACCAAACAAGTGTCGGTCTTGCTAAGTGTGTTGGCCTCAACGATTTATGGATCAAGGATCTTACTAAGTCAATAATCAAAATATACCAAAACAGGAATGAAACAGAGATTCTATAAATGCTTTGTATTAAATCAATAATATGTCATCATCTATTCTGTTACAAAAAATGCTATCTATATATACAAGATGAAAGGGTATGTTGAAAGGGTGTGTCGGTTAGGAGATAACTGCCATATGGCAGTTATGATGTAACTGCTATTTAGCAGTTACTTTGTGTAACTGTCATGTTGACTTTCTGTATTTGACCCATTGGGTTGACCGGGTCATATGGGGTAAAGGGGTAGATTGGGATTAACCCAATATTCTCCCCCTTAATCACAATCGCTTTGTTGTAGATCTTTGACTCCGATTAGTTGTCTCATTGTTAGGAATCTGATCTTCAGTAGTGCTTTTGTGAGCATGTCAGCCTTCTGAAATTCTCCGCTTATAAACTCGACTTGTAAATCTTCTCTTTCAACGCATTCTCGTATAAAGTGATATTTTATGTCAATGTGCTTACTCCTTCCATGAAATACGGGATTCTTCATTAGTTCGATGGCAGACTTGTTGTCGACCATTATCGTAACCTTTTCTTCTTGGGTATGTGTAAGCTTGCTGAGTAATCTCTTTAACCATAATGCTTGTGTTGCTGCTGCTGTTGCTGCAATGAATTCGGATTCACATGATGATAGAGCTACTGTGGCTTGTTTTTGTGTACTCCAGCTGATTGGTGATTCACTGTAGTAGAATATAATTCCAGTAGTGCCTTTGCCTTCTTGAGTGTTGACTCCGTAGCTACTGTCACTATAACCTTGTATCTGGTTTCCTCCATTGTATTTGTAGGTGATTCCATAGTCTTTTGTTCCTTTTACATAGCGTAGTACTTGCCTGATAGCTTTCATATGTTGTTCCTTTGGTTCTTGCATAAAACGACTAAGTAATCCAATGGAATAACTTAAGTAGGGTCTTGTATGTAGCAGATATCGTAAGCATCCTAAGTAGTAGGATAGCAATCCTAGGTCACTCATCTCAAATTTTTCTTCCATTTGAGCTTTGAATTTGTCTATCTCTTCTTTAGGTGTGCCAGTGATGATTAAATCATCTACGTAGACTTCAACTAGAAGTATTGAATCTTTTGATTTCTTTGTGTAGACAGCTTGTTCCAAGGCGCATTTCTTGAAATCTAAGGACTTCAAGGTGTTGTCTAATTTTATGTTCCAAGCATGTGGTGCTTGTCTTAAACCCTATAGAGCTTTTGTGAGTCTGTAGACTTTTCCAGTATCTTCTTTCTTTATAAATCCTTCGGGTTGTGTAACATACACTTCTTCTTTCAAGTCTCCATGCAGAAATGCAGATTTGACGTCAAGGTGATGTACTTCCCATTTATTATTAGCAGCTATGGCTAATAGTAATCGGATTGTTTCCATTCTTGCTACAGGTGCAAAGACTTCTTCGAAATCTATGCCATGCTCTTGTATGTAGCCTTTTGCTACTAGTCTTGCTTTATGCTTGACTATATTTCATTAGCATCTTTCTTGGTCTTGAATACCCACTTTAATCCAATGGCTTTATGTCCTTTTGGTATAGTGGTTAGTTCCCATGTATTGTTTTTGTTGATGGAATCTAATTCGACCTTCATTGCTTCAATCCTCTTTAGATCGGTTGATGCTTCCTTGTAATTCTTAGGTTCATCTTCAGCTAGTAATAATTGCTCGGGTAATACTTCCTCGGTGTTTTCGTATATATCATTTAACGTTCTAAAACCTTGTAATGGTGTATGATCAAAGTCTGGATGTAAATTCCTGGTTGTATTTGAGTTACTTTGATTGGTTGAACGTGCTGAGGTAGTTGGTGTAGTTTGAGCGTTTACTCGCGATGAAATTGTAGATGGTGTGTGAAATGCTTATGAAGGTGAGTTTGTTGTTGATGTTGTATTTTCATCATCATCTGTAGGGATATCGTTGTCTTCTTCATTTGGTTGGATTTCTTGTTCCTGGTGATCATTTGTGGCTTTAAGGTTTTTTCCTTCGTAGTCAAACCATTCAGGTTGATTGTTGGTGTGTTCATTCAAGTAATCCTTCCAGTCCCATGCTTCATCCTCTTTAAACTTCACATCTCTACTAACACAAATTCTTTGTGTTGTTGGATCAAATAGTCGGTAGGCTTTTGATCCTTGTTCATTTCCTAAGTATACCATTTTGTTGCTTCTGTCATCTAACTTTGTCAGATGTTGTGATGGTACCTTTGCATATGCTATGCAGCCGAAAACTTTTAGATTTTCTAAGTTTGACTTTCTTTGTTTAATCGCTTCATATGGAGTGATGTCTTCTAAGGCTTTTGTAGGAACGATGTTTAAAATGTATATTGAATGTCTAACAGCTTCAACCCAAAAATTTTGAGGCATGTTGGTTGCTTTCATCATGCATCTTGTTGTAGACATAATTGTCCTATTTCTTCGTTCAACTACTCCATTTTGTTGCGGTGAGTAAGGTGCGGTAAGTTGTCGTGCTATGCCATTTTCTTTGCAGTATTGAGTGAATTCGTTAGAAGTGAATTCTCCTCCACGATCAGTTCTGAACATTTTTAATGTTGTCCTTAGCTCCTTCTCTATTGTATTCTTGTATTCCTTGAAAGTATCAAAAGCTTGATCTTTCGTGTTTAGGAAATACGCCCACATATATCTTGAATAGTCATCGACTAGTAAGAATATGTATCTTTTTCCAGATGGTGTTGGTGGTGTAATTGGTCCACATAAATCTCCGTATACTAAATCTAAAGGTGAGGTTGATCTAGTTTTTGCTTTCTTGGGAAATGGTGCTCTACTTTGTTTACCAACTAAACAAACATCACAGATTTGTGTTGTATGTTTAATGGCAGGTATTCCTTGAACTAACTCTCTTTGAGTCATTGATTTTAGTGATTCAAAGTTGAGATGTCCTAGTCTTGCGTGCCGTAACCAAGTGTTGTCCTTCAAGTTTGCTAGTAGGCAAACTGGTGTGCCTATCTTCAGACTTGCTTTGTATAGACGGTTTCTTTGTCTTGTGACTTTCATGAAGATTTTGTTTTCCATGTAATAAAGTCGTAATTCATCGTCTTCCATTACTACTTTACAACCAATTTCGGTGAATTGTCCAAGGCTCAATAAGTTGCTCTTTAGGCTGGGAATGTAATATACGTGTGATATGATTCTTTGTTTTTGTCATCACATTCTATTAGAATTGAACCTTTTCCTTTGATATCTATGTGAGACCCATCTCCGAATCTTACTTTTCCACTAACGTTCTCATCTAGGTCTTTGAAGTGTTCTCTCATTCCAGTCATATGATTGCTGGCTCCATTGTCTAAGTACCATAGACTATCTACATTTGTCTCTTTATATCCTACATCTTGTTTGTGTAGCGAGGCAGTTTGATCTTTAAGTTTTGTTACAGGTGGGTCTTCTAATATTGCCATTAGTAAGGTAGGCTCTAATTCCTCCTCGATAAAATTAGATTGCATACTAGTGTTTGGTTTTGAATGACACTTAGTTGCATAATGACCCATTTTATTGCATTTGTAACATTTTACTTTGCTAAGATCAATATGTGATTTGCTGAAGTTGTTGTGAGAGTTTTCTCCGTCTTTCTTTTCTTCCTTAAATTTTTCGTGGTTTTTACCGTGTGAAAATTTATACTTCCCACGTCCACGTCCTCTAAAGTGTTTTCCTCTATTGTCATGCCGTGTGAGCATTAATTTTTCTTGGTTGTCCACATGTCTTCCGTTTTTGAACTTAATCCTTTCTTCGTAGGTTTTAAGTCTTCCAATTGCTTCTTCCATAGTCATTTCTCTTAGGTCGGAATATTGTTCTATAGATGCGACTATTTGCAGATACCTATCGGGTACAACATTTAGTAGTTTCCGTACTAAGGTTTCATCTTCTATGGTGTGTCCTAGACTAGTGGCTTTGTTTACAAGAGTTGTAAGTTTTGTAGTGAAGGTGTCGATTGTCTCGTCTTCCTTCATGTATAACATCTCAAAGTCGGATTTGACTGTTTGAAGTCTTGCTTGTTGGACTCCTTTTTTGCCAACGTTTAAAGCATTCCAAATGTCTTTGGCGGTTTTGTGCTTTGTTATTTGAAGTAATTGTTCTTCGGGTAAAGCTTGGTAAAGAAATGCAATAGCGGTTTTATCTTTTTTCTTATTGGGTTGAGTCGATTCAGTCGGCTCTATTGTTTCCCATAAGCTATTTGCTTCGAGAATAATTTGCATGCGAATTGCCCATAATGAGTAATTCGCGGGCTTTAGGATTGGGCATTGAAATTGGGGTGTACTATTTGAAGTATTAGTACTAGGTTTCTTATTACCACTTTCTTTCGTCATATCTTAAAGATATTGACAATAAATCTCCAAGAAAATTTTAACACGATGTGTGTTGAAATTTCTTATTTTTTAATGAGCTTTAATGTTTTATTTTCCCTTAAAGGTGTATAAAACTTTTATAGGACTAGTTTTGAAAGACTATCCTAGGGAGATTAAAAAATTCTTAAATGAAATATCCTAAGGTTAATTACTCCTTAAAACTTATTTCTAATATAATAAGCAGTGTAATCACTAGGTTATTATATCTAAAAATTTGATGAAGTACTAAATTTGTAATTTAAAGTAACTTATCAAACAAAAATAATATATATCGAAAATGAAAAATATATACTATATAAAAAAATGAAAGAGTGGTGTTGTAAATTTTTGGAACCTGAATGGGTTGATGGTCTAACCCGATGCCTTAATAATAAAAAAAAAATCCTTGTAATAGCCCACTTAAAAAATGCGCCTCTTAATATTGTTTATCTCTTTTTTGTGAGATAAAAAGTTGTACGCTCCTTTTATTTCTTATATCTTTTATAATTGAGATAATAAACTAAACGTCTCCTTGTTGTGAGACTGAAAATAATCTTTCGTCTCTCTCTCTCCCTTTTTCTGGGAATGGATCTGTTCTTCTTCTCCAAATCTTTCTGATACCAATTGTTGGCCTCAACGATTTATGGGTCAATGATCTTACTAAGTCAATAATCAAAATATACCAAAACAGGAATGAAACAGAGATTCTGTAAATGCTTTGTATTAAATCAATAATATGTCATCATCTATTCTGTTACAAAAAATGCTATCTATATATACAAGATGAAAGGGTATGTTGAAAGGGTGTGTCGGTTAGGAGATAACTGTCATATGGCAATTATGATGTAACTGCTATTTAGCAGTTAGTTTGTGTAACTGTCATGTTGACTTTCTGTATTTGACCCATTGGGTTGACGGGGTCATATGGGGTAAACGGGTAGATTGGGATTAACCCAATAAAGTGGTCTCTTCGGAAGGGCTGGTCCTGCCGTCAGCAGTGATGGTAGATTTGTTCTTGTACCTGAGTTCAATGGTATGCGGATTTTAAAATACTGGTTGGCAGGCCCTAAAGCAAATACGGCAGAACTTTTGCTAAATACTGTTGGGAATCCAAATAAAATAACACGAGCAGAGAGACTTCGGGAGTTCTGGGTGGCAGTTTCTGATGGATTCTATCCACGAGAATCTCTCATTGTACCTCAAGGAATTTCGATCAATTCAGATGGGATTGTGCCGCAAACAGTTTCATTTGCTACACAATACTTCAATAAAACTGTCAGTTTGGTTCAAGAGCAGAGTGGAAAACTTTACGTAGGTTCTCGTCTCACCAGTTTCATTGGTATCTACTCTAATTAGACAAGCATCTCGACTGTACTACTAAATGCGGGTGGAATGATGAATATTATCTAATACAAGGGTTGATTTGTCATTTTTTTGAAATAAAACGACGAATTAATTTAGGGAATAACTATTGAGTATGGATGACACTAAAAAAAAGATATGCATCGGTCACAAATTGGTTATCAATATTGTTAAGAGAACTTACGTGTGTTTGTCTAACCGATTTACACATGGTTAGTTGTTCGTGAACTTTTCATTAATTATAATCCATACACAATTGTATCTTTAGAGAACTGTTTGGGTGACGAATGACTAAACTTTGTGCAAAACTAATTTAACCACAGTTCCTATTTTTCTAAATTTGTTATGTGCAAATAGTTGCATTCATGAACACAGTAATTTTTTTTCTAGAATGCAGAAAACTATATGTAAGTTGAAATTGAAAATACAGAGATTACACTTTTACACCAAAAGATAAAATAAACTTTCATATAGACAGTTGAAACTATCTTATTTGCCCGCCTTTGATTTGTGATTAGACTACTAAAAGCACATAGACAAACACTGTAGTTTCAAGGTATATTGGATCTCCAAAAAATGAAAAGACTATGGAGTAACAACTACTTTCTAGGTTTCAAGTTCACTCCTAGCCTTGACGTTGCCGATTTAACAATAATGATTTTCATGTTCAGGTTACCAATGGGAGGGTGCAGTCGTTGACGTAGATATGTATGCGGCCTAACCTGTATATCCCATGACCGTTTTCAAACCATTCCCCTTACCACTCCAAAGATGTACTCATATATGGTGACGTCTGAACCTAAGACTTCTTATGAGGAGCTTGGGATGCTTGACCACAAGCCACTAGGACATCTCGGAGGTGGTTTTTGCCTAGCTGACAAATGAAATTAGCCAATCAGGTAATCAATTTAACTCCGATCCGATCCTTGCATGCATTTCTATAAATATTATCAATCATAAGTTGACAAAGTTAATGTTGGAATTATATACTATGACAATCATATATAAAAATACATAAACATCAAAGCAAGTGCGGAAGCGTATAGGAATGTACAATGAATAATTAACTAACATAAACATAAAGTATGCGTACATTTTTTATTCTAGCCGAACAAGAATCAATTCAACAAAACTAGCAATTGAGATGAACCCTAATTAGGGTTTATAAGGATTATGTGAATTACCCCTTACCGTTTTGTAATTCAATCCAAGATACAATGTGATTGTACCACGTTCTTGTACACACGTACTAAATTAAATTAAAGTAATGCTAGTTTTAAAAACACGAAACAATTTGTTTTGGAAAAACAAGATGATCGACACCCAAGAAGGGTTGTACGATCGATTATAATCAAAAACACACAAACAATGTTTTAGGTTTTAGATTATGACTACAAGAGATGAAAAACTAAGACCCTAAGCCTTGTATTTATACCCAATATAACTTGGTGACCAAGTTAGATATGGATAGGGTTTGGAAAACCATAACCGATCGGTTTGAACTCCCCATGGGATTCTAGAACCTTCTCGATCTCTATTTTTCAATCTAATCATTCCAATTAATATTTAACGATCGTTAGTCCATTACACTTAATTAACTTAACGTCCGTTATATATTATTTCGTGTAATTGATAAATAAATATAACATTTATATTTAATTATTAACTTTAATTCTCATACGTAAAGTGTGTAATCCCGTGGTCTCGAGTTCGATCCTAACACACATCTATTAGAGAGGAGGGAGTGGGCACGGGTAAGGGATTCGGGTACCCTTACCCTAGCGGTAACACCGCCGCCACCTCATTGGGTATCAAAATCGGGTACCATTTTCGGTTTACCAAGCCGAGAGTTTAAAGTGAGGGAGGATTGGATAGTTTTGAGGTGTAAGGTTTATTGGATGGAAAAAAATCGGGTACCTTAGGTGACCACTCCCTCCACTTAGGGTATTGTTAGGGTAAAATTGGGTACTTTTGATGTGTAAGGTTTTTATTGGATGGAGGTGAGGTGGCACCTAGGGTATTAGGTGACCACTCCCCCCTCTCTTAATATTTTGTCTATTAAACCAACGGTTAACACTTCAAGCATCCAATATACAGATTACCACAACCAGGATATGATCTAATCCCAATACAGTGGGAAGGTTCTTGTGCTACAACCCACTTACCAACAAAATGTCTTTTTTATAAAGTACCTTTGTCATTCTTAGTAAGAATTGGTTCACACTTACTTTGAAAAAGCTTTCGTGTACAAAATGTATGTTACAACTTTGCTAAATTTATAAAAGCTAAACGATTAGTTTCTTTCCTAAACTTAGTAAGTGACTTCATCCCAAATGGAACGACTATATGTGTATTTTCCTATAAATACAAATAGTTACATGTAAACTCGTCCATAGCTCCCTTCACATATCCAAATATGGCGACTCCACAAATGTTGCTAACATCTTTGCTTTATGTTTTCATTGCATTACCTTGTGTTTTTAGCACAGTTGTTTCTGGCCAATTTAATATCTTTAGCAAGTACGACTTGCCTACAGGGGTCAGTGGCCCTACATCAGCCGCATTTGGTGCATTTTCGGAAGGTCCCTTTACAACAGTCAATGATGGTAGGATTTTGAAATGGCTAGGCCCTCGCTTCGGTTTTGTGGATTTTGCATATACAACATCCACAAGGTCAGGGTCAATTTATTATGTTTAAATTATTAAATTTGTGCATGTACTTATGTTGGAGTAGTTTCTTATATCAAACTGAACTTGCTCAAATGATCTTAAAAACAGTTCCTTATCCGAGGTTTCTCATGTAAGGAAAGACAACTACCATTTTTTTACGTATTAATACACATGTGAAGAGATAACGGTGATCTTAGCATCAACTACAAATGGTAACATGAACGGCTTGAAAATGGTTTAATTTACGTAATAGAGTACAGAATGGAACATATTGACATGCCAAAACTTCTTTGTAGTGAGTTTGTACACAATTCTATCAGCATGTGCACTTTTTAAATAACTTCGTGGAATAATTTTGTAGGTCAAAAACACTTTGTGATGGTACAACAGATCCTGATTTGGGACCAGTATGCGGAAGACCATTAGCTCTTAGCTATCAATGGTCAACCGGTCTTCTTTACATAGTCGATGCGTATTTTGGTCTACTAGTTGTCGGCCCCATCGGTGGGTTGGCAACTCAACTTGTCGGTGGTTTTAAGTTTCCTACTGGAGTTGACGTCAACTTGGAAAACGGAGATGTTTATTTCATCGATGCAAGCTTAACTTATGAACTTAGGTAACTAATTATGTAACTCTTCTTGAACACTTGGTATGCACGTTCTATTAAAACTATGTTTCATACAGAGTGTCCCTTCACATTCTGTTTGTTATCTCTTTATTGTGTGCAGAAATATTACACAACCAGGATTTACGGGAGATTCAACCGGTAGGTTGTTGCGCTACAACCCGGTTAACAAACAAGTATCGGTTTTACTCAGTGGTCTAAACGGTGGGGGTGGCCCAGCTGTTAGCAGTGATGGTAGATTTGTTATGGTACCTGAAATCACTGGTATGCGAATATCAAAATACTGGTTAGCAGGTCCTAAAGCAAATACAGCGGAACTTTTGCTAAATACGTCTGGGAATCCAAATAAAATCAAGCGAGCGAGGAAAGGTGGAGAGTTTTGGGTGGCCGTTTCAATTGGAAACTATCCACGAGGACCTCTCATTGTACCTCAAGGTGTGCGGATCAATTCAGATGGGGTTGTTTTGCAAACAGTGTCGTTTGCAACACAATTCTTCAACAGATCAGTTACTTTGGTTCAAGAGCAGGACGGAAAACTTTATGTGGGTTCTCCTCGCACCAGTTATATTGGCATTTACTCTAATTAGGCATATGTCTATTGTAAACTACTAGTACTAGATAAGGGGCCAACGATAACAGCAAAAATAAGGGCCAAGTACAAAGGTTTTTTACTACAAATATAAATTAAAAAGATGTTCTTAATACCCAAATAGTTCAATACGATACAACAAAATCTCTAAGTTGATATTCCATTATCGAAATTAGTCTCAGAATACACATTTGAGATAACTAGAATTTTATTTTGCTATACATGGATTGGCTTTTAATAATATTAATTCTAATATCGCCTCAATGTTCTGGATCTATTTTTATTCTACAACAACTACATCATTCACTTATTCTTTTCTCTAAATATATAATAATATATGTTGTGCGATACTCTCCTTGCTGGTCACTTACAATCCGGCGGGGTTAACTGGTTTAACCGTTTTTTATGACCCGGTTTAATATGACTTTTTTTTTTTGCAGGTGTTGGGATTTTAGAACAAGTTAACCAATTAACCTCTACGAGGATCTAGTAATCGCAATTAGGTTAAATACGTAATTAATAAACAATTAATTAATACAATAATTAATTAATAAAAGGGATAAAGGAAACCCTAACCTTGCTAACGGAACAAGAAACCAAACGAAACCTTAAGTATCTAAAATAGATACCTCGAATAGTATCATACACAAACCCGATTAACGTATACGTTCGATTAATGCTAGTCGAGAACGTAATCAATAAAACCAACAACTCTTGTTACTTGAATAATACCATGAAAACAGAAACTGACCTGGTCTTATTCTGTCCGAGATCCCCAAGGAAAACAACCAATATTTGTTTTCCAATTCCACCCGATATCGGACAAAGAAGGTCCGATATCCACTTGACTTCTGTCCGAGATATTGCACCACGACAAGAACTAAAACCAACTTTGTTGCTGCTGTTTTGTGTCGACCAGGAGACCATGAAACAAAGTCCAATCAATATATCAAACACCTAAATTCTCTTGAATCGATACAAGCTTAGGATTTAATCAAAACTTGAAACACTTAATCGATTTAATAAGTAAACAACCAAGAACTAAAAGCTGGAATATATGAATCAGTTTTAGGGATAGGTGAAGGAATTATATGTATAAAATTCTGTCGTGAGTTTTAGAACAGGTGTGTTTGTTTATATACTAAACCAAACCAACCTAGCTTGGGTTTATTGCTTGGTCGACAAGCTTCTAGCCCAAGCTCTCCTCACTGCCCGATCAGTTGGTATACCAAGCCCAAAGCTGCTCCAACTTCGACCCAATTCAGAACTCATAACAAGCCCATGGGTCGTCTAATTGATCGGGTCAAATACATTCATAACGGGTATGTATAATTCAAGTATAATAAACGTTCTACACGTATACTCGTGTTTATCGTGTGTGCCCCCATCGGCTCACACACTTCTAATCGTTTTGTCATGTTTATAACTGCCACAAACCAACAGCAGAACCAGTTGACCCGGACAGGTCGAACCGTATTTCAAAACATTGATTTTTTGTCATCATTGTGTCTTGTCAATTTGCCCTTTTTCGCCTACAGGAGTCCCTGCTCCTAAATCATCACAAGGACAAGTTAAACGCTTTTTTATGTGCAAATAATTCGGATTTTGAAATGGCAAGGCCTTAGAATAATATTGTAGATTTCACTTACATTAAATTTGTTGTGATTTTTTTATTGGTAAACACACAACAACCTACACTACACTGCACCTTTGTATGTGAAGTGACTTGAAACCTCAACAACTTGGTTGAGAAACCCCGGACACCTCAAGTACATGTGGAAACCGTTAGGCCAAAGTCCCCTTGGTGCATTCAATTTATTATTATGTATAAAACAATGAGGTGAGATCAACAAAGATCATTTTTTTCTAAAGATCAAAATGAGTGAATTTTAGCCATACATTTTTTCATCAAACAAAAAAAACTCATTTTTCATATTTTTTTTTAAAACAACATATCTTGCAAACGTTAAATCGACAACCTACGAATAATACACCATCGCGACGAGAATATTTTTATCTTTCAGTAGATGCGCATTTTGATATACTTTCGACCATTTTTTTGTATTGAAATTTCTGCCAAGAAAAATCAGACGTGATTTGTTATTTTAAAAAATCATGTTTGATTTCATAAATCACATGTGATTTCACTATTCATTTGTGATTTTTAAAGTAATAAATCACATGTGATTTTTTTATGCGAAAATTTTGAAAAAAAAATGTCGAAAGTATATAGAAGTGTCTATTTATAGATAGATAATTTAATTTTTGTCCTAATGGTATAATTAATTGCGTAACGATTAATGGTTTGCGAGATATTTAAATTTAAAAAAAAGAAGATGAAAGTGGATTTTTTTAGCTAATTAATTAATTTAAGTTCTCATCTCAAGATTTGTTAACAAAATGCTTCATAAGATTTTAACAAATTCAGAACTTAAATCAAGACATAATGGAATTTCTTCCAACAACTCAAATTAGGGTTTGTAGAAAAACTCTAATTTATTATCACTCTTTAACCAAAAATTCTAACAACAGTTTTGTGTTTCGTCAAGCTAGGAAGAACATCAAAATTACAATCTTCAAGCTAGGAAGTGTAGAAAAATCAAAAATCCAAAAGGGTTTATGATTCAATTGGTTTGAGTGGTAAAATCTCAAATCCCTAATGAATTAGGGTTTTCAGTTATAGGTTGTCTTGGATACCTTCTAGGTTTAAAATCTATTGAGTGTATCCATGACACACGCAATTTCTAACCTTGATATGTTTTGGAGGTAGAGAAATTAAAGCTATCATGAACCAAATAATATGAATAAAGTTTGATCCAACACATTAGACATACCATAATGAAGTGGTATCCTATGAGTTATTAGAATTGTGAAACTATATCAGAATTCTATAGATTACTTAATTCTCTTTGGACCAAATACTTGTCAATTGGGTCAAGCCAAATTGCATATAAAGTATTTATGAACCAAGTGCATGCAATAATGTATATTCATTGAACAATACAAGAACCTTATGTTCACGTGTTCACAAGAAGACAGAACTGTTCAAGGATTATATGTTCATGTGTTAACAAGAAAACTATACATTTCAATAATACATTATTCAAAGCCTTATGTTTATGTGTTAACTAGAAGACATAACACTTTTACTATATATACTTTATGTTATAAGTCATTGACTAATTCAAGGACTTTATAATTATGTCTTAACATGTAAGCATAATTATACTAACAAAAGTAATCATGAACGCAAACTCTTGAGTTCTATAGTAATTTCAAGTTAATTTTATACTTCAGAATTATGATCATTATCATATAACCATAATTATGTTAACTAAAACATGTAGTCACATGTTGAAGTATCTTTACTTTATATTATGACATTTGAATGTAGTAGGGCAGCAAACATCTAGTGTGTTCAAGTCATAGTAGAATCATTATTAGAATGTAGTAGGGCAATAAACATCTCATGTGTTTAAGTCCTAGTAGAATTCTTAATTACATGTAGTAGGGCATTAAACATCTAACGTGTTTAAGTCCTAGTAGAATTATTAGTTTCCTTTACCTTGTGGTCAAGAGATACCAATAATATTGTTGTTCCTTGCCCACACTTTGAGATTTCTCCCACTTGTGTAAGGTACAACATCATATTATGAAAACAAACAACACGTGATTGATTATTCAAACAATATGATAATGTCATAGAGATCATAAGTAGTTGTATAACCACAACCTTTAATAAAGAATTGTGGATTATTATTCTATAGATAACACTTCAGGAAGCGACAGCAGGAAGGCAACGTGTTATCTTATAAAATAAAATGCAATTTTCCTTTAAGCAATGGTTGTTCATATTTGGAAAGTAATGAATTATTTCAAAGCTAGTTTGAAAAGATATGGGTGACTAACAGGAAATAAATCCCGTAGCTCCCACTGAAATTGACAACATTACATGAATGATATTTCAGTTATAAAATGCAATTGCTCCCACTGGATTTGTCAACATTGTAAGTGTTACATTTCCAGTAGAAAGCATATAGCAGTTTTATATACTTTCCTATTCTCTTCAAATGCCTACGAGTAGCATGTACTTAGGTATTTAACAGAGTATATGAAGTTCTACTTATGCAGACAATGGATTAGCCATTCTTTTATTCAATTAACTTGAATCTTTAGCATGCAATTCCTCATTTATCATCTACATAGCCCCAAGGGTAATTAGCTCTTTAGGAATAATAAGAGTCCAAGAAGATTACCTAGCACATATGCTAGTAATTCCTTTACTCTTTGCGGTTTAAACTCATACATCATGACAAGTGCAGGATGTTATTTATTTTGGTAGCTCTAAACACAATATTTCCAGTTACACAAAATATTCTATCTTTCAATTAATTCTAGTCCACAAAAGGGTAATGAAAGATCATATAAATGAGTTTATCAATTTGTAATCCTATCTTAGTTTGTCAACTAAGGAGAAAAGATAGGTATAAGTCTCACTCTTCTTACTAGGAAAAGAGACTAAGTTTGTCTTTCGAAGAAAAACAACTTTGTTTACGAATTATGTTGCAATAACACAATTAATCAGAACATAAAAAGTTCAATTCTAGTATTTTCGACAATTACATTCTTAAAAGAATTAACTACCCAATTAATTACTAATTAAGACTAAGATCCATCTTGCAACCCCACTTAATTACCATAGGTCTGACCAGTGTATAAAAAATAGGACAAGTGGTAAGCGACGAGCGTTAATTGCATAATGCAACTCTTAGATTTATGAGACTGTTTAAGGCATTAGTATCAAGTAATAATGTCAAAAGCATGTTTAGTTCTCATCTTATGCCTCGGGTTCAAGGTCTGACCAAGCTAACTCGAAATAAGTCGACCAAGTATGAACGTGTAAAAATAACCAGAGGTCTGACCAGTGAGAAATAATTACCATGGGTTGGAGAGGCCCTTAGGTCTGACCAGAGAAGTCAATCCAAGTGCACGTGTTCATAGTTGGATGGCATAGACTTAAAATTAACAAATAGGTATGCACATATAAATGTGGTAAAAGTCATGTACAAAGAAGCATGCAAAACAACTTTGTAACACTAATTTTAAAAACTTTGGTAATGACACTATAGTGATCATCATGGTTCACGGTAGCTCCAATCGAACGCATAGGGAGGCAGAGGACCAGGTAAGCGCTGAAGCATAACCTTAGACATCATTTCGGTGCGACTGTGCGCACCTCTTTGAACCCCCTTTTGAGTCTGTTCTAGTGGGTGAGCCATACATCCCAAGTATCCATAACGTCTAGTTTTTAAATTCTTGAAAACGTGTTTCATATATTAGGTCATTTTATTTAACAAAAAAGATTTTCCACGAATCAAATAGCATGTCACAATGAGCATGTTATTTAGGCGTGTAAATAAAGACCAATATTAACGTTATGGTTACGATATGTATTATTCCATATTGCATACAATTAGGTGTCAAAGCAAGTAATAATGCACATATAGGAATCACAAACATATTAAACATAAACATCAATATATAACCACCTATTGTTCCGAGTTCTCTTGCGAGTCTTCCCCAAACGGAGAACCATAAGACCGTCACTAGGATGTAATACCAAGATCGCCCCATACATCACTTAGAAAAGCAATTGAGTGGGTCTTGTGGCCGGAAAAACACATAAAACATGGCAATCTCAATTAACAAGTAATTACGCAATATTGTGTATTTAATAACCAATATGTAATTCTAATTATCATAATAATTCTAATTAACAATTAATGAATACAAATTAACTTTTAATTCTAATTAGCAAATAACTTTAATTTAACATGTAATTCTTAATTAACAATTTAATTTTAATTAACAAGGTAATTATAATTGACATGTAAATAAAATTCTAATTAACAAGTAATTCCAATTAACAAATTAATTCTAATTATCAATATAATTTTAATTTGTGTGTGACTAGTTATTTTTTATTAAAAATTTGACAAGTATTGCATATAGTTGTCAAAACCAAATAAAACGAATAACTAAATTAGGTTTCATACAGCCTTTTAAACATGTTTATTAATAAGAAATGTGTAACCCATAATCGCAAAAACGAGTTGACTCGTGATGCCATTGTTGGGATTTTAGAACAAGTTAACCAATTAACCTCTACGAGTACGCAGCGGATAAGGATCTAGTAATCGCAATTAGGTTAAACATGTAATTAATAAACAATTAATTAATACAATAATTAATTAATAAAAGGGATAAAAGAAACCCTAACCTTGCTTGGCAATTGATCTTTAGTAACGGGAACAAGAAACCAAACGAAACCTTAAGTATCTAAAATAGATACCTCGAAGAGTATCACACACAAATCCGATTAACGTATACGTTCGATTAATGCTAGTCGAGAACGTAATCAATAAAACCAACAACTCTTGTTACTTGAATAATACCATGAAAACAGAAACTCCAAGACCTGGTCTTATTCTGTCCGAGATCCCCAAGGAAAACAACCAATATTTGTTTTCCAATTCCACCCGATATCGGACAAAGAAGGTCCGATATCCACTTGACTTCTGTCCGAGATATTGCACCATGACCAGAACTAAAACCAACTTTGTTGCTGCTGTTTTGTGTCGACCAGGAGACCATGAAACAAAGTCCAATCAATATATCAAACACCTAAATCTTCTTGAATCGATACAAGCTTAGGATTTAATCAAAACTTGAAACACTTAATCGATTTAATAAGTAAACGACCAAGAGCTAAAAGCTGGAATATATGAATCAGTTTTAGGGATAGGTGAAGGAATTATATGTATAAAATTCTGTCGTGAGTTTTAGAACAGGTGTGTTTGTTTATATACTAAACCAAACCAACCTAGCTTGGGTTTATTGCTTGGTCGACAAGCTTCTAGCCCAAGCTCTCCTCACTGCCCGATCAGTTGGTATACCAAGCCCAAAGCTGCTCCAACTTCGACCCAATTCAGAACTCATAACAAGCCCATGGGTCGTCTAATTGATCGGGTCAAATACATTCATAACGGGTATGTATAATTCAAGTATAATAAACGTTCTACACGTATACTCGTGTTTATCGTGTGTGCCCCCATCGGCTCACACACTTCTAATCGTTTTGTCATGTTTATAACTGCCACAAACCAACAGCAGAACCAGTTGACCCGGACAGGTCGAACCGTATTTCAAAACATTGATTTTTTTGTCATCATTGTGTCTTGTCAATTTGCCCTTTTTCGCCTACAGGAGTCCAGATGAGTGTGCAAATACTCATCATTTTTGTACAAATTAGACTGCAAAAACATCTGAAAACACTCAGAAACGCATCAAAATGATAAAAATATTACAAATAAGTGTTTTATGTGTTTTAAATGCAAAAATATCAAAATCTGGTGAAAAACGTATCAAGTTTGCATAATTGGCAGTTTTAGTCCCCCAACTTTCAAAAGTTGTCAAAAACAGTCCCTGGTAAATCCAAATAAAGAAAAATATCATTTTGAGTCCCTAGGGATTCCTAAGTTGTCAAAATTAGTCCTTGAAACTTAAAATTACAAATTTACAACTTAGGTCCCTGAACTTTGAAATTTGGCAAGTTTAGTCCTTGGAAAATCAAAAATGTCAAATTTAGTCCTTGTACTATTGAGGGTTGTCAGTTTTGGTCCCTTTTAACAAGTTTGGAAAATTGCAGGATTGGTCCTTCAAGAAATCAGATTTACAATAAAGGTCCTTGTCATATTAAGCTAATACAAAGCCTTGTCAAAATGCATTTGACCCTGCCACTTTACACCATTTTGGACCCCCTGCCTTAGCCCTTGACCCCTTTCTGTTTTGGACCCCCAGGTCAAACCCAAAGTCAAACCAGAAACACGCGCCACTTCACCCATCTTCCACCTCCTGCTTACCTTCTTCCCCGACCAAGCCCTGCAACACTCCACCTCTTTCCATCACCTTTCTCTCCACTTATCATCACCCCTACAAACCCACCCCCCCTACTTACCTGTTTTCAGAGCCCACAGGTTGAAATAGCTACTTCCCGCCAAAAATGGGAAAACAGGAAATACACTCATATCTCTCCCATTGGTTCTCAAATGAGGTGGGATTGCATCAGAAGGCCACGTGGAACATTTCTGAAGCATAAAAGAAGAGGAAGTGCAGAGAGATAGAAGTAATTAGTTTTCAACTTTTCTTGTATGTCGATTTAATTAGTAATGTCTTAATCTAAGTTCAAAATTGTAATTCTCTGTTTTTATGCACTTAATTCAAGTTAATTTATCATTACAAATCATTTTCAAGCAGTAATTCAAGTTATAATTCACATCACAAAATTTATGCTTACTGTTAAAAATTTCAACTTCAAGTTCTTATGTACAATGTCTTATAAGCTTATCTATAAGCTAAAACAAGTTTACATAAGCTAATTATAGCTTTTTGTAAGCCTGCACTTAATTTTTAAGCACATTTGGTGTATGGTCAAAGAAAGTCAAACTGTGAAGCAATTTGGTTCAAGCAGTTTGGAAATGGTGACAGGGAGTTGCAGAGATGGATGTGGGATGGATTTGATATAGACTAGTGTTATTGTGGGTTCTGGTTTGATTGTTGGTACAAGCCACTGTGGCTAAAGGACCCATTTGTAAGTAAGTTTCAAGGTTTCATTGCATATGGTGTGTTTGTAGTTGTAAACTGTCAAAGCCTGTTCTACTAGTAGTATTTAAGTCATTTTAGTTTAGTTTGATCCATGATTTCTGCTTATTCAGTCTTTAGATCAATTTTTGTTTGCAAATTAGTTAAAAAGGTATGTTTGGATGTACTGTGATAACTGCCCCTAAGGCTTGTTCAGTAGTTGCTTATTGTTGGTTTATGCTTGTTTGACTATAACTAACTCATTTGAGTCAAGATATTGTGTCTGCAACACCACCAAGTCAAACTTGTACTTAAATCATTTTAACTGCTCAACTGTTGTGATTAAGGATTTGTGAATCCTTGATTTGTGTTTAGAATTCAATAACATAGCCTGCATTAGTCTTATCACATCTTATAACATCATCATCAGTGATAAAATTTGATCCAAAGTTCAAGAAAGTCAAAGTATCTAAATCTGTTAAAAGTCAAAATATTTGATCAAACCAGTTTTTGGCCAAACTAGCAAGATTTATCACAGATTCATCTTTGGGCCAAATTAATTCAAACTTTGGGTTTTATAAGTTCCCTTGCTCTAGTTTCTTATCAGTATTTTTGCTTATTTTTGTTAATTTTTTAAAGCACTCAAACAGGCTCATCAAGCAGGGCTTATCTGCCCTGCTCACAAGCTCAGTCAAAGCTGAGACTTTCTTAGCTTATTGCTAAGCCTGCCCAGAGCTCTACATAGCTTCTCTAGGGGTGAATTTTGGCTTAAGGGTTCTTAGCCAGGTATAGAACAAGTTCCAACCTGTGGTTTTCATTTACAGCTTATTAATAAGCTTGTGCTTAAACTTAAAAGCAGTACCCTCACCACTGTTTCTAGTACTAATCTCAAAAAAAGCCAAATCTGTTGAATTAGCTTATCAGAGGTTAAAGGTTGTTGAAATAAGTTGCATTTAGCTACTTTTAACATATTTGAGCTTCTGTTTCAGTTTGGAGCTTGTTTGTGTTCATTAGCTTATTTGAAGTGCTTATTACATAAGCACTTACTATAGCAGTTTCAATTTCTTCCAAACAACAACATGTTTTTCTATTTTTCTTAGATTCTAGATATTAAATTAGATTTTTCCTGAAATTTTCATAATTTTTTATAACAGTTTGCTATTTTTCTTTATTAAAAACAGTTTTTAGGATTATTTAAATAGCTTTTAATACAAATAATTCAGAAAAAGTCCAAAAAAATAATTTTTCATTTTTATTAAGTTTAGATAAATATAAAAAGTGAAAAAAGTAATTTTCTAGATTTTTCATAGTTTATTTAGTAATTTTTAGTAATTTAATTAGTTTTTAATAGTTTAAAATCCATAAAAAATAGAAAAATAATCAGAAAAATACAAAAATAGTTTTTAAAATTCTAGTTTGTTATTTTAGACTTTTCCATTTCATAATTTTATTTTTCTAGCTTAATTTCCTAATTTTTTGTATTTTAGGTAATTATTAAATAGTTAAAATTAGTTTTTAATTAATAGTAATTAATTAATTAGTTATAAAAATAGTTTTCTTTTTCTAAAAAGTTTCTTTTATCATTAGGATTGTAAAAATATAATTTTCATATTTTTAGGGTTAATATTGTGTAGGTTTCACTTTTTAATTTGTACGTCACGTAGTTTTTAATTTCAGTTTTATAAAAACATAAAAACAAAAACATCAGTTTAAAATAGTGATAGCGTTTATTTAATAGATTTTAACTTTTTAATTTCCTTTAATCTCCTGTAGTTTATAAACAACTCAAAAACCTTACTGATCACTATCCTTAGTGGTTATTCGACATCTGATTGTGTTTAACACCAGTCATCCTCCGTGGGACATAACGACCCGGGAATCCACTGTATTCCTCTGATCTTAAATTGTATTGGTGTGTGAGCTGTTTTAAGTTCCTCACGGCTGGTCATTCACAAGTGGCTAGCTTGCGTGAGATAACTTGACGGTTTTGCACCGATCAAATTTTGGCGCCGCTGCCGGGGAGGCTGTAAGCGTGTTCTAAGCATTTTTCAGACCCGTACTTGCACATATACCACAGTTTGTAAAAAGTTTTCTGTAAAGATAATATAAATCAAAAAGTTCATTAACACTTTTCCTAAAGTGTTAAAAACACCAAACAAAATATAAAACAACAAAACAATCGTAACGTTTTCTAGCTTGTGTTTCTTTTAAGGTGATTCTTAAAGAAATAAGATTTGGTTAAACGAGACGATACCAAAAATATTGTCCAAAAGTTTTTAAACCCATCAGCACATATCTATACCTACGTCTTTTCAGTGGTACTTAATATACATAAAAATCAACCACCGCAAATCAAGGCAGTGCACTACCTAACTGGGGGTGCGACCATAATAAGTTCCCGAACATCAGATTTAAAACTTGCCTTTGTGTCCCTGTGATTTGGTGTACCTTTTTCAAAGAAGCCATTTCACTTGTGATTATTGGTTAAGTTCACTTGTCGTTTTGCCTCGCATTTGTTTTGAAAACTGATTTTTATACTTAGTGCATGCGCACTCGTTCTTCCAGTTCTACAAGTCCATTGTCAGAACTTGGAAAGATTCCTCGAAGACGTAGAGGACGTTCTGCTCCTTCAGCTGTGACTGAGGAACGTCTACCACCACCACCACCTGCCGTAATGGCAGAAGACAAGCCGATGAATGAGCTTCTCCAAGCACCCATCGAGGGTTACGGAGATGCTATTGTTGTCCCAGCCATCGTGGCTGATACTTTTGAGCTCAAAACCGGGTTACTTAATCTGGTAACCCAAAGCCAATTCTATGGTTTTGAGCGGGACGATCCTCATGCACACATTCGATGGTTTAACAAGATTGCATCTACCATCAAGTATAAGAATGTCCCACATGAAGCTATCAAGCTTCTTCTGTTCCCATTTTCTCTAGAGGGACAAGCCCGAAATTGGCTTGAGAAACAACCCCCTCGTTCCATTGAGACATGGGAAGATCTAGTTACCAAGTTTGTGAACGAATTCTATCCTCCATCCCGAACCACAAGTCTTAAGAATGAGATAATGAAATTCTCTCAAAGATTTAATGAATCATTCGGGGAGGCATGGGATCGTTACAAAGACTTGCTCCGCAAGTGTCCGCATCATGGTTTTACCGAGTTAATGCAAATGGATACTTTCTACAATGGTCTGAACCAGGCCAATCAAGACTCTCTAAATGCCTCCGCGGGAGGTAATTTCTTGAGCAAGACCACAAAAGAAGCCTTACAAATCATTGAAAACAAGTCTCAGGTCCGTCCTTTCCGCACAAAGACATATCATACTGAGTCTAATGCTGGACGTTCTACTTCATCTCCCGTGAGTACATCTAGCACCGATGCTAAGATTGACAAACTCACGGACATTGTTCAGGCTTTGGTTCTTGCTAACCAAAAGAAAGTCACTTTCACACAAGCACCATCATATGGTGAAGTGAAGAAAGTTGAAGTTTGTGTTACTTGTGGTGGTCCTCATGCATACTACAACTGTACTGCCACCGATGGTAGTCCGTTTGAAGCTAATGCTATAGCCGGTACTTCAAATCAAAGAGGTAATCAATACCGTCCTCAGAATGAACCAAACTACCATGCTAACACTTATCAGGCACCACCCGGTTTCAACCAGAATCCTAACCGGAATCAGAACCAACCAAGAATGAACCAAGGTTATCAAAACCAAGGTAATTTCTATTCCGGACCCAACCAAGGTTTCCAACAACAAGGAAATCTTAATCAAAACACTTACAATCGAGGGAATCAATTTCAGGGGAATATGAACCCTAATCAAGGGAATTCTGGCTATAACCAGAACATACGGCCTCAAATTGTTCCTCCTCCACCTCCTCCTGTGTCAACATCTGATGAGCTTTTAAGGCAATTCATGAAGACTCAAGAGGAGACAAACAGGTTGTTGGTCAGTCAGATCGCTGAACTAAAGAAGTCTTTAAATGATCGACCCTCGGGCTCAGGTACTTTACCTAGCAACACGATCGCTAATCCGAGGGGCGATGCAAAGGCGATCACAACCAGAAGTGGTGTTTCGTATGATGGACCTGCTATTCCTACTACCTCTTCTTCTTCTCTCCCGAAGGTAGTGGAAAGTGAACCTGAGGCGACAACGGACAAGGAACTTCCTACTAATAACGGAAGTACTAACAATGTCCATCCTCAGGTTGTCCAGAAACCAAAATCCAATCCAGGAGTTGTTTTTGAACCTCCTGTAGCTCCCATTGAAAAATCCAAATCTTCTATTCCTTACCCATCACGTTTACATGAGCAAAAGCTCCGCGAGAAAGCTGGTCATCAAATGGAAAAATTCTTTCAAATTTTCCAAGAACTTCATTTTGACATAAGCTTCGCGGATGCTATCATGTTGATGCCCAAGTTTGCATCAACTCTCAAACACATGTTAAGCAACAAGGAAAAGCTGTTTGAAATGGCTAAAACTCCACTGAACGAGAACTGCTCTGCAGTTATCTTGAAGAAGCTTCCCGAGAAGCTTGGAGATCCTGGAAAATTTCTCCTACCTTGTGTATTTCCAGGAATGGTTGAATGCTTTGCCTTAGCTGATCTTGGTGCAAGCATAAACCTTATGCCTCATTCAGTATGGAAGAAACTTTCTCTTCCGGATCTTACTCCTACATGCATGACTCTCGAGCTTGCAGATCGTACAATATCCCGTCCTCTTGGAATTGCCGAGGACGTATTTGTGAAAGTAGGAAAGTTCCATTTTCCAGCTGACTTTGTAGTTGTTGATTTCGATGCTGATCCACGGGTTCCTCTCATTGTTGGAAGAGGATTCCTGAGAACGGGCCGTGCTCTTATTGATGTATTTGAGCAAGAAATCACATTACGTGTTGGTAATGAAGCTGTCACCTTTAACCTTGATCAAACTTCGAGGTACTCCGCAAACTATGATTCTGAGTCGGTTAACCGAATCGATATCATTGATGTTGCTTCTGAAGAGTACTCTCAAGAAGTTCTTGGTTATTCTCATAATTCTGTGAGTGGGAATCCCACCACATCTTCTCAACCTATCATAGCCAATTCTACTCCTTCTCTCACTCCGTTTGAGGGAAGCGACTTCATCTTGGAAGAGATTGAAGCATACTTGGCTAGTGATTCTGTTCCATGGGAAATTGATCACGCTCCAATTGACATCGAGGGGGACATACTTCTCATTGAGAAAATGCTTAAAGATGATCATTCATCAACCCCTCACATTAGTGATGCAATTCCAGAAGAGATTAATCACCATGAGATTAATCAGGAGGGAGATATTCTTATTCTTGAGAAGTTGTTAAATCAGGACACTTCTCCTCCTCTCCCTCCCGTCAACCTTCATAACAAGGAAGTCAAGTCAGTCGAGAAAACTGAAGAATTTCCTGAAGTCGAACTTAAGGACTTACCACCTCATCTTGAGTATGCATTTCTTGAAGGCGAGGATAAATTGCCTGTCATTATTGCTCGAGATTTGAGTAAAGATGAAAAGACTGCTCTCATAAAGGTCTTGAAGTCACACAAGCAAGCAATTGCTTGGAAACTCTCCGACATTAAGGGTATTAACCCTGAGTTCTGTACTCACAAGATCTTGATGGAGGATGACTTCAAGCCAGCAGTTCAACATCAGAGAAGGGTGAATCCAAAAATCCATGATGTTATCAAACAAGAGGTTATCAAACTTCTTGATGCAGGATTGATTTACCCTATCTCAGATAGTCCTTGGGTTAGCCCGATTCACTGTGTTCCTAAAAAGGGTGGCATAACTGTTGTCACGAATGAAGAAAACGAGTTAATTCCAACTCGATTGGTTACGGGATGGCGTGTGTGTATTGACTATCGTAAGTTGAATGACGCCACCCGTAAAGACCATTTTCCTCTACCCTTCATGGATCAGATGCTTGAGAGATTAGCAGGGAACGAATACTATTGTTTCCTTGATGGTTTCTCAGGTTACTTTCAGATCCCCATTGATCCACAGAATCAAGAGAAGACCACATTCACCTGCCCGTACGGAACTTTTGCCTACAAACGTATGCCCTTTGGCTTATGTAACGCTCCAGGCACGTTCCAACGCTGTATGATGGCCATATTCCACGACATGATCGGGGAAACAATGGAGGTGTTTATGGATGACTTCTCAGTCATCGGGGATTCATTTCAGACTTGTCTTTCCCACTTAGACAAAATGCTTAAAAGGTGTGAAGACACCAATCTATGTCTAAACTGGGAGAAGAGCCACTTTATGGTCAAAGAAGGCATAGTCCTTGGCCATAAGATTTCCAAAAATGGGATGGAGGTAGATAGAGCAAAAGTTGATGTTATTGCTAAACTACCTCATCCTACTACCGTCAAAGGTATTAGGAGTTTTCTTGGTCATGCCGGGTTTTATCGTAGATTCATACAAGATTTTTCCAAAATCGCTCGGCCTATGACCCATCTTCTTGAAAAAGAAGCTCCTTTTATCTTCTCTCCTGAGTGCGTCGAAGCTTTTGAAACACTAAAGAAAAGGCTTACGGAAGCACCCATTCTAGTTGCCCCCGACTGGGATTTACCCTTCGAGCTCATGTGCGATGCAAGTGATTTTGCTATCGGTGCAGTCTTGGGGCAACGCAAAACAAAGCATTTTCAGCCTATACACTACGCGAGTAAGACTATGACTGAAGCTCAAACCCACTACACCACTACAGAAAAAGAACTATTAGCTGTGGTGTATGCGTTTGAGAAATTTCGGCCATACCTCATCTTGACCAAATGCGTGGTGTACACGGACCACTCGGCTCTTAAATATCTCTTTGCAAAACAAGATGCAAAGCCGAGATTGCTCCGTTGGGTTCTCCTCCTCCAGGAATTTGATATCATTATACGTGATAAAAAAGGAGCTGAGAACCTTGCTACTGATCATCTGTCCCGATTAGAGAACCCTCACCAAGATGTGTTCGAGAAAAAGGAAATAAATGAAACATTTCCTCTCGAGACACTCAATGCGGTTTCTTTTCGTGGAGATTCTACTACCCCATGGTTTGCTGACCTCGCAAATTACCATGCGGGTAACTTCATAGTGAAAGGGATGTCGTCCCAACAGAAGAACAAATTCTTCAAGGATGTTAAACATTACTTCTGGGACGACCCCTACTTGTTTAAAATTTGCGCGGATCAAGTCATCAGGCGATGTGTATATGGTCAGGAAGCTATTGACATTCTCAAAGCTTGCCATGCTGGACCTACTGGGGGACATCATAGCCCCAACTACACCGCCAAAAAGGTGTTTGATTCCGGATTCTATTGGCCCACGATCTATAAGGATGCCCATGAATTCGTCAAAGCCTGTGACGCTTGTCAACGTCACGGGAATATCTCACAAAGGAATGAAATGCCACAAAACGCCATTCAAGTGTGTGAGATCTTTGACATCTGGGGCATTGATTTTATGGGGCCATTTCCTTCTTCTCGCGGTAATAAGTACATACTCGTGGCCGTTGACTATCTGTCAAAATGGGTTGAAGCCAAGGCTTTGCATACCAATGATGCCCGAGTTGTTGTGAAATTCTTGAAATCTCTCTTTGCTAGGTTTGGAACTCCACGAGCTATAATCAGTGATCGTGGTACGCATTTCTGCAATGACCAGTTTGAAAGAGTCATGCAGAAGTATGGTGTAACTCACCGTCTCTCTACTGCGTACCACCCCCAAACAAGTGGGCAAGTGGAAGTTTCAAATCAGGGGATTAAGAGAATTCTGGAGAGGACGGTTGGCGAAAACCGTGCCTCTTGGTCGGATAAGCTAGATGACGCACTCTGGGCCTTCCGTACAGCTTACAAAACACCCATCGGGTGCACTCCATACAAGCTGGTGTACGGAAAGGCGTGTCATCTACCGGTTGAGCTAGAGCACAAGGCATGCTGGGCCTTGAAACATGCCAACTTTGATATTCAGACTGCTGGTGATCACCGGAAAGTTCAAATGAATGAATTAAATGAACTCCGTGATCAAGCTTACGAGAATTCTTTGATCTATAAAGAAAAGACAAAGAAGATTCATGACTCAAAGATCAAAAACCGCGTTTTCAACGTTGGTGATCGAGTCCTTCTTTTTAATTCAAGATTGAAGATTTTCTCGGGAAAGCTTAAGTCCCGCTGGTCTGGACCATTCACCATCACTAAGGTTTATCCTTATGGCACCATTGAGTTATCTCAACCCGATGGTCCTGACTTTAAAGTAAATGGTCATCGGTTGAAGCATTACTTTGGAGAGGACATTCCCCCTGTGGTTGTCCCAGATCTTCAAACTTTCCCCATGAACCAATGAATGCGGGGATCGAGTCAAGCTAGCGACTCGGGTATCAAAAACAGTAGCATGTTACATGGGTTTTCACCCGTGTGTACCACCCTAGTGTGGGGGGGGGGGGTTGCCCCACATGTTGTGTATATAAGAATGTTCCAAAAAAAAAATATATATATATATATATATATATATATAAAAAAATCCTTGCTAAATAATGGCCTTAGTATTTCCCTTTTACGTTCTATGTTTCGGCATAACCGCCGGTACTTTGAATATTGAGGGCAATATTCATTTCTAAGTGTGGGGGGGAATTCTCACGAATTTTATCATGTAATTATACCGCCTAATTCCCCCATTTTTGGCCAAAATTTTTTTTTTGGAGTAAGTGTTTTGCACTTACTCATTTGGTTATCAGTCCGCCTTGTCTAATAAACAAAAGGATTGGCTAATCCAGGAGCAAACGGCTCTTGGTAAAGATATCTCAAATCCGTTGACGGCTTGCAATTTGCCCAAAATTGTATGGTATTCAGCTCACCATATCCTTAAAAGTGAAGAGTTGGCTAGCCCGCAAGTTTATGGCTTGTGGTAAAGGCAGTTGGAAAACCATAATTGGTAATCAGCTCACCAAAGATATTTTATCTAAGAGTTGGCTAGTCCAGAAGCAAACGGCTTCTGGTAAAGACAAATCAAATCCGTTGGAAGCTGGTGGTTTGCTCAAAATCACATGGTTATCGGTGTACCATGGTTCTTACTTGAACTGAAACATTTGGCTACTTCAGAAGTAATGGCTTTTGGTAAAGAGATTCAAATCCATTAATTTTTTTCAAAACATTGCTAGGGACTAGCAATATCTTAGTGTGGGGGATTGATGAGTGTGCAAATACTCATCATTTTTGTACAAATTAGACTGCAAAAACATCTGAAAACACTCAGAAACGCATCAAAATGATAAAAATATTACAAATAAGTGTTTTATGTGTTTTAAATGCAAAAATATCAAAATCTGGTGAAAAACGTATCAAGTTTGCATAATTAGCAGTTTTAGTCCCCCAACTTTCAAAAGTTGTCAAAAACAGTCCCTGGTAAATCCAAATAAAGAAAAATATCATTTTGAGTCCCTAGGGATTCCTAAGTTGTCAAAATTAGTCCTTGAAACTTAAAATTACAAATTTACAACTTAGGTCCCTGAACTTTGAAATTTGGCAAGTTTAGTCCTTGGAAAATCAAAAATGTCAAATTTAGTCCTTGTACTATTGAGGGTTGTCAGTTTTGGTCCCTTTTAACAAGTTTGGAAAATTGCAGGATTGGTCCTTCAAGAAATCAGATTTACAATAAAGGTCCTTGTCATATTAAGCTAATACAAAGCCTTGTCAAAATGCATTTGACCCTGCCACTTTACACCATTTTGGACCCCCTGCCTTAGCCCTTGACCCCTTTCTGTTTTGGACCCCCAGGTCAAACCCAAAGTCAAACCAGAAACACGCGCCACTTCACCCATCTTCCACCTCCTGCTTACCTTCTTCCCCGACCAAGCCCTGCAACACTCCACCTCTTTCCATCACCTTTCTCTCCACTCATCATCACCCCTACAAACCCCCCCCCCCCCCTACTTACCTGTTTTCAGAGCCCACAGGTTGAAATAGCTACTTCCCGCCAAAAATGGGAAAACAGGAAATACACTCATATCTCTCCCATTGGTTCTCAAATGAGGTGGGATTGCATCAGAAGGCCACGTGGAACATTTCTGAAGCATAAAAGAAGAGGAAGTGCAGAGAGATAGAAGTAATTAGTTTTCAACTTTTCTTGTATGTCGATTTAATTAGTAATGTCTTAATCTAAGTTCAAAATTGTAATTCTCTGTTTTTATGCACTTAATTCAAGTTAATTTATCATTACAAATCATTTTCAAGCAGTAATTCAAGTTATAATTCACATCACAAAATTTATGCTTACTGTTAAAAATTTCAACTTCAAGTTCTTATGTACAATGTCTTATAAGCTTATCTATAAGCTAAAACAAGTTTACATAAGCTAATTATAGCTTTTTGTAAGCCTGCACTTAATTTTTAAGCACATTTGGTGTATGGTCAAAGAAAGTCAAACTGTGAAGCAATTTGGTTCAAGCAGTTTGGAAATGGTGACAGGGAGTTGCAGAGATGGATGTGGGATGGATTTGATATAGACTAGTGTTATTGTGGGTTCTGGTTTGATTGTTGGTACAAGCCACTGTGGCTAAAGGACCCATTTGTAAGTAAGTTTCAAGGTTTCATTGCATATGGTGTGTTTGTAGTTGTAAACTGTCAAAGCCTGTTCTACTAGTAGTATTTAAGTCATTTTAGTTTAGTTTGATCCATGATTTCTGCTTATTCAGTCTTTAGATCAATTTTTGTTTGCAAATTAGTTAAAAAGGTATGTTTGGATGTACTGTGATAACTGCCCCTAAGGCTTGTTCAGTAGTTGCTTATTGTTGGTTTATGCTTGTTTGACTATAACTAACTCATTTGAGTCAAGATATTGTGTCTGCAACACCACCAAGTCAAACTTGTACTTAAATCATTTTAACTGCTCAACTGTTGTGATTAAGGATTTGTGAATCCTTGATTTGTGTTTAGAATTCAATAACATAGCCTGCATTAGTCTTATCACATCTTATAACATCATCATCAGTGATAAAATTTGATCCAAAGTTCAAGAAAGTCAAAGTATCTAAATCTGTTAAAAGTCAAAATATTTGATCAAACCAGTTTTTGGCCAAACTAGCAAGATTTATCACAGATTCATCTTTGGGCCAAATTAATTCAAACTTTGGGTTTTATAAGTTCCCTTGCTCTAGTTTCTTATCAGTATTTTTGCTTATTTTTGTTAATTTTTTAAAGCACTCAAACAGGCTCATCAAGCAGGGCTTATCTGCCCTGCTCACAAGCTCAGTCAAAGCTGAGACTTTCTTAGCTTATTGCTAAGCCTGCCCAGAGCTCTACATAGCTTCTCTAGGGGTGAATTTTGGCTTAAGGGTTCTTAGCCAGGTATAGAACAAGTTCCAACCTGTGGTTTTCATTTACAGCTTATTAATAAGCTTGTGCTTAAACTTAAAAGCAGTACCCTCACCACTGTTTCTAGTACTAATCTCAAAAAAAGCCAAATCTGTTGAATTAGCTTATCAGAGGTTAAAGGTTGTTGAAATAAGTTGCATTTAGCTACTTTTAACATATTTGAGCTTCTGTTTCAGTTTGGAGCTTGTTTGTGTTCATTAGCTTATTTGAAGTGCTTATTACATAAGCACTTACTATAGCAGTTTCAATTTCTTCCAAACAACAACATGTTTTTCTATTTTTCTTAGATTCTAGATATTAAATTAGATTTTTCCTGAAATTTTCATAATTTTTTATAACAGTTTGCTATTTTTCTTTATTAAAAACAGTTTTTAGGATTATTTAAATAGCTTTTAATACAAATAATTCAGAAAAAGTCCAAAAAAATAATTTTTCATTTTTATTAAGTTTAGATAAATATAAAAAGTGAAAAAAGTAATTTTCTAGATTTTTCATAGTTTATTTAGTAATTTTTAGTAATTTAATTAGTTTTTAATAGTTTAAAATCCATAAAAAATAGAAAAATAATCAGAAAAATACAAAAATAGTTTTGAAAATTCTAGTTTGTTATTTTAGACTTTTCCATTTCATAATTTTATTTTTCTAGCTTAATTTCCTAATTTTTTGTATTTTAGGTAATTATTAAATAGTTAAAATTAGTTTTTAATTAATAGTAATTAATTAATTAGTTATAAAAATAGTTTTCTTTTTCTAAAAAGTTTCTTTTATCATTAGGATTGTAAAAATATAATTTTCATATTTTTAGGGTTAATATTGTGTAGGTTTCACTTTTTAATTTGTACGTCACGTAGTTTTTAATTTCAGTTTTATAAAAACATAAAAACAAAAACATCAGTTTAAAATAGTGATAGCGTTTATTTAATAGATTTTAACTTTTTAATTTCCTTTAATCTCCTGTAGTTTATAAACAACTCAAAAACCTTACTGATCACTATCCTTAGTGGTTATTCGACATCTGATTGTGTTTAACACCAGTCATCCTCCGTGGGACATAACGACCCGGGAATCCACTGTATTCCTCTGATCTTAAATTGTATTGGTGTGTGAGCTGTTTTAAGTTCCTCACGGCTGGTCATTCACAAGTGGCTAGCTTGCGTGAGATAACTTGACGGTTTTGCACCGATCAAGTCCCTGCTCCTAAATCATCACAAGGACAAGTTAAACGCTTTTTTATGTGCAAATAATTCGGATTTTGAAATGGCAAGGCCTTAGAATAATATTGTAGATTTCACTTACATTAAATTTGTTGTGATTTTTTTATTGGTAAACACACAACAACCTACACTACACTGCACCTTTGTATGTGAAGTGACTTGAAACCTCAACAACTTGGTTGAGAAACCCCGGACACCTCAAGTACATGTGGAAACCGTTAGGCCAAAGTCCCCTTGGTGCATTCAATTTATTATTATGTATAAAACAATGAGGTGAGATCAACAAAGATCATTTTTTTCTAAAGATCAAAATGAGTGAATTTTAGCCATACATTTTTTCATCAAACAAAAAAAACTCATTTTTCATATTTTTTTTTAAAACAACATATCTTGCAAACGTTAAATCGACAACCTACGAATAATACACCATCGCGACGAGAATATTTTTATCTTTCAGTAGATGCGCATTTTGATATACTTTCGACCATTTTTTTGTATTGAAATTTCTGCCAAGAAAAATCAGACGTGATTTGTTATTTTAAAAAATCATGTTTGATTTCATAAATCACATGTGATTTCACTATTCATTTGTGATTTTTAAAGTAATAAATCACATGTGATTTTTTTATGCGAAAATTTTGAAAAAAAAATGTCGAAAGTATATAGAAGTGTCTATTTATAGATAGATAATTTAATTTTTGTCCTAATGGTATAATTAATTGCGTAACGATTAATGGTTTGCGAGATATTTAAATTTAAAAAAAAGAAGATGAAAGTGGATTTTTTTAGCTAATTAATTAATTTAAGTTCTCATCTCAAGATTTGTTAACAAAATGCTTCATAAGATTTTAACAAATTCAGAACTTAAATCAAGACATAATGGAATTTCTTCCAACAACTCAAATTAGGGTTTGTAGAAAAACTCTAATTTATTATCACTCTTTAACCAAAAATTCTAACAACAGTTTTGTGTTTCGTCAAGCTAGGAAGAACATCAAAATTACAATCTTCAAGCTAGGAAGTGTAGAAAAATCAAAAATCCAAAAGGGTTTATGATTCAATTGGTTTGAGTGGTAAAATCTCAAATCCCTAATGAATTAGGGTTTTCAGTTATAGGTTGTCTTGAATACCTTCTAGGTTTAAAATCTATTGAGTGTATCCATGACACACGCAATTTCTAACCTTGATATGTTTTGGAGGTAGAGAAATTAAAGCTATCATGAACCAAATAATATGAATAAAGTTTGATCCAACACATTAGACATACCATAATGAAGTGGTTTCCTATGAGTTATTAGAATTGTGAAACTATATCAGAATTCTATAGATTACTTAATTCTCTTTGGACCAAATACTTGTCAATTGGGTCAAGCCAAATTGCATATAAAGTATTTATGAACCAAGTGCATGCAATAATGTATATTCATTGAACAATACAAGAACCTTATGTTCACGTGTTCACAAGAAGACAGAACTGTTCAAGGATTATATGTTCATGTGTTAACAAGAAAACTATACATTTCAATAATACATTATTCAAAGCCTTATGTTTATGTGTTAACTAGAAGACATAACACTTTTACTATATATACTTTATGTTATAAGTCATTGACTAATTCAATGACTTTATAATTATGTCTTAACATGTAAGCATAATTATACTAACAAAAGTAATCATGAACGCAAACTCTTGAGTTCTATAGTAATTTCAAGTTAATTTTATACTTCAGAATTATGATCATTATCATATAACCATAATTATGTTAACTAAAACATGTAGTCACATGTTGAAGTATCTTTACATTATATTATGACATTTGAATGTAGTAGGGCAGCAAACATCTAGTGTGTTCAAGTCCTAGTAGAATCATTATTAGAATGTAGTAGGGCAATAAACATCTCATGTGTTTAAGTCCTAGTAGAATTCTTAATTACATGTAGTAGGGCATTAAACATCTAACGTGTTTAAGTCCTAGTAGAATTATTAGTTTCCTTTACCTTGTGGTCAAGAGATACCAATAATATTGTTGTTCCTTGCCCACACTTTGAGATTTCTCCCACTTGTGTAAGGTACAACATCATATTATGAAAACAAACAACACGTGATTGATTATTCAAACAATATGATAATGTCATAGAGATCATAAGTAGTTGTATAACCACAGCCTTTAATAAAGAATTGTGGATTATTATTCTATAGATAACACTTCAGGAAGCGACAGCAGGAAGGCAACGTGTTATCTTATAAAATAAAATGCAATTTTCCTTTAAGCAATGGTTGTTCATATTTGGAAAGTAATGAATTATTTCAAAGCTAGTTTGAAAAGATATGGGTGACTAACAGGAAATAAATCCCGTAGCTCCCACTGAAATTGACAACATTACATGAATGATATTTCAGTTATAAAATGCAATTGCTCCCACTGGATTTGTCAACATTGTAAGTGTTACATTTCCAGTAGAAAGCATATAGCAGTTTTATATACTTTCCTATTCTCTTCAAATGCCTACGAGTAGCATGTACTTAGGTATTTAACAGAGTATATGAAGTTCTACTTATGCAGACAATGGACTAGCCATTCTTTTATTCAATTAACTTGAATCTTTAGCATGCAATTCCTCCTTTATCATCTACATAGCCCCAAGGGTAATTAGCTCTTTAGGAATAATAAGAGTCCAAGAATATTACCTAGCACATATGCTAGTAATTCCTTTACTCTTTGCGGTTTAAACTCATACATCATGACAAGTGCAGGATGTTATTTATTTTGGTAGCTCTAAACACAATATTTCCAGTTACACAAAATATTCTATCTTTCAATTAATTCTAGTCCACAAAAGGGTAATGAAAGATCATATAAATGAGTTTATCAATTTGTAATCCTATCTTAGTTTGTCAACTAAGGAGAAAAGATAGGTATAAGTCTCACTCTTCTTACTAGGAAAAGAGACTAAGTTTGTCTTTCGAAGAAAAACAACTTTGTTTACGAATTATGTTGCAATAACACAATTAATCAGAACATAAAAAGTTCAATTCTAGTATTTTCGACAATTACATTCTTAAAAGAATTAACTACCTAATTAATTACTAATTAAGACTAAGATCCATCTTGCAACCCCACTTAATTACCATAGGTCTGACCAGTGTATAAAAAATAGGACAAGAGGTAAGCGACGAGCGTTAATTGCATAATGCAACTCTTAGATTTATGAGACTGTTTAAGGCATTAGTAACAAGTAATAATGTCAAAAGCATGTTTAGTTCTCATCTTATGCCTCGGGTTCAAGGTCTGACCAAGCTAACTCGAAATAAGTCGACCAAGTATGAACGTGTAAAAATAACCAGAGGTCTGACCAGTGAGAAATAATTACCATGGGTTGGAGAGGCCCTTAGGTCTGACCAGAGAAGTCAATCCAAGTGCACGTGTTCATAGTTGGATGGCATAGACTTAAAATTAACAAATAGGTATGCACATATAAATGTGGTAAAAGTCATGTACAAAGAAGCATGCAAAACAACTTTGTAACACTAATTTTAAAAACTTTGGTAATGACACTATAGTGATCATCATGGTTCACGGTAGCTCCAATCGAACGCATAGGGAGGCAGAGGACCAGGTAAGCGCTGAAGCATAACCTTAGACATCCTTTCGGTGCGACTGTGCGCACCTCTTTGAACCCCCTTTTGAGTCTGTTCTAGTGGGTGAGCCATACATCCCAAGTATCCATAACGTCTAGTTTTTAAATTCTTGAAAACGTGTTTCATATATTAGGTCATTTTATTTAACAAAAAAGATTTTCCACGAATCAAATAGCAGGTCACAATGAGCATGTTATTTAGGCGTGTAAATAAAGACCAATATTAACGTTATGGTTACGATATGTATTATTCCATATTGCATACAATTAGGTGTCAAAGCAAGTAATAATGCACATATAGGAATCACAAACATATTAAACATAAACATCAATATATAACCACCTATTGTTCCGAGTTCTCTTGCGAGTCTTCCCCAAACGGAGAACCATAAGACCGTCACTAGGATGTAATACCAAGATCGCCCCATACATCACTTAGAAAAGCAATTGAGTGGGTCTTGTGGCCGGAAAAACACATAAAACATGGCAATCTCAATTAACAAGTAATTACGCAATATTGTGTATTTAATAACCAATATGTAATTCTAATTATCATAATAATTCTAATTAACAATTAATGAATACAAATTAACTTTTAATTCTAATTAGCAAATAACTTTAATTTAACATGTAATTCTTAATTAACAATTTAATTTTAATTAACAAGGTAATTATAATTGACATGTAAATAAAATTCTAATTAACAAGTAATTCCAATTAACAAATTAATTCTAATTATCAATATAATTTTAATTTGTGTGTGACTAGTTATTTTTTATTAAAAATTTGACAAGTATTGCATATAGTTGTCAAAACCAAATAAAACGAATAACTAAATTAGGTTTCATACAGCCTTTTAAACATGTTTATTAATAAGAAATGTGTAACCCATAATCGCAAAAACGAGTTGACTCGTGATGCCATTGTTGGGATTTTAGAACAAGTTAACCAATTAACCTCTACGAGTACGCAGCGGATAAGGATCTAGTAATCGCAATTAGGTTAAACATGTAATTAATAAACAATTAATTAATACAATAATTAATTAATAAAAGGGATAAAAGAAACCCTAACTTTGCTTGGCAATTGATCTTTAGTAACGGAACAAGAAACCAAACGAAACCTTAAGTATCTAAAATAGATACCTCGAAGAGTATCACACACAAATCCGATTAACGTATACGTTCGATTAATGCTAGTCGAGAACGTAATCAATAAAACCAACAACTCTTGTTACTTGAATAATACCATGAAAACAGAAATCCAAGACCTGGTCTTATTCTGTCCGAGATCCCCAAGGAAAACAACCAATATTTGTTTTCCAATTCCACCCGATATCAGACAAAGAAGGTCCGATATCCACTTGACTTCTGTCCGAGATATTGCACCATGACCAGAACTAAAACCAACTTTGTTGCTGCTGTTTTGTGTCGACCAGGAGACCATGAAACAAAGTCCAATCAATATATCAAACACCTAAATCTTCTTGAATCGATACAAGCTTAGGATTTAATCAAAACTTGAAACACTTAATCGATTTAATAAGTAAACGACCAAGAGCTAAAAGCTGGAATATATGAATCAGTTTTAGGGATAGGTGAAGGAATTATATGTATAAAATTCTGTCGTGAGTTTTAGAACAGGTGTGTTTGTTTATATACTAAACCAAACCAACCTAGCTTGGGTTTATTGCTTGGTCGACAAGCTTCTAGCCCAAGCTCTCCTCACTGCCCGATCAGTTGGTATACCAAGCCCAAAGCTGCTCCAACTTCGACCCAATTCAGAACTCATAACAAGCCCATGGGTCGTCTAATTGATCGGGTCAAATACATTCATAACGGGTATGTATAATTCAAGTATAATAAACGTTCTACACGTATACTCGTGTTTATCGTGTGTGCCCCCATCGGCTCACACACTTCTAATCGTTTTGTCATGTTTATAACTGCCACAAACCAACAGCAGAACCAGTTGACCCGGACAGGTCGAACCGTATTTCAAAACATTGATTTTTTGTCATCATTGTGTCTTGTCAATTTGCCCTTTTTAGCAACTACGTGCGCCTACAGGAGTCCCTGCTCCTAAATCATCACAAGGACAAGTTAAACGCTTTTTTATGTGCAAATAATTCGGATTTTGAAATGGCAAGGCCTTAGAATAATATTGTAGATTTCACTTACATTAAATTTGTTGTGATTTTTTTATTGGTAAACACACAACAACCTACACTACACTGCACCTTTGTATGTGAAGTGACTTGAAACCTCAACAACTTGGTTGAGAAACCCCGGACACCTCAAGTACATGTGGAAACCGTTAGGCCAAAGTCCCCTTGGTGCATTCAATTTATTATTATGTATAAAACAATGAGGTGAGATCAATAAAGATCATTTTTTTCTAAAGATCAAAATGAGTGAATTTTAGCCATACATTTTTTCATCAAACAAAAAAAACTCATTTTTCATCTTTTTTTTTTAAAACAACATATCTTGCAAACGTTAAATCGACAACCTACGAAGAATACACCATCGCGACGAGAATATTTTTATCTTTCAGTAGATGCGCATTTTGATATACTTTCGACCATTTTTTTGTATTGAAATTTCTGCCAAGAAAAATCAGACGTGATTTGTTATTTTAAAAAATCATGTTCGATTTCATAAATCACATGTGATTTCACTATTCATTTGTGATTTTTAAAGTAATAAATCACATGTGATTTTTTTATCCGAAAATTTTAAAAAAAAAATGTCGAAAGTATATAGAAGTGTCTATTTATAGACAGATAATTTAATTTTTGTCCTAATGGTATAATTAATTGCGTAACGATTAATGGTTTGCGAGATATTTAAATTTAAAAAAAAGAAGATGAAAGTGGATTTTTTTAGCTAATTAATTAATTTAAACTAATGATTAATCTAAACCATTAGATGTAAAAATGATGGATGGTGAAGATTATAATATACTATTACGACAATCATTTAATTAGCTTTCTAAAGATAGGCACTTTGGTATACTTTCGGAAAAAAAAATCGTGTTTTTCACGTTTTTTTTTAAAGTTTTTTTCGTTGTTTTACGTTACTGAAATTTGCATGAAAAAATCTTATATGATTTAACACTAATTTGAATACCACATGTGATATTAGTGTTAAATCATATATAATATGTATATCATATGTGATTTATCATATATGATTTAACACTAGTATCACATATGATATTACATATCATATATGATTTAACACTAATATCACACGTGATCTTCAAATTAGTATTAAATCATATATGATATTTCATGCAAATTACAGTTTCGAAGAAAAACAAAAAAAGGTCAAAAAAATGATTTTTTTTTTCTTTTTTCGAAAGTATATCAAAGTGCCCGTCTATAGAAAGATAATTAAATCCTCGTCGCGATAGTGTAATTATTTTTGCTTAACGATTAACGGTTTAAGAGATACTTAAATTATAAAAAATATGTGAAATAATAAAATGCTTTTAATCTCAGCAATTGATTTTATTTTTAAATGGATGGTGGAGATGAGTCACTTGGTATGTAAGAAAAGTTTTGTATGTAAAATAACTCTCCTCCCATATTATAAGTATAACTTGCTTATATATGATGATAACTACCCATAAATTCAAATAAAGTTATCAAATATACGTCAACGGGTGGAAGTCATATTTATCTGAAATCTTGAACACATAATTCATTTAGGGGTTCGATTAAAAGTGGACTTATAATCTGGAACGAAAAAAATAATACTGTAACATAAGTAAGAAATTACTGTCTTGACTCCATATTATGGCTAAATTTTTTGATGATTCATTTATTTTTAAAAGAAAATTTGATAAAAAGTGCTCCCCTATATGCACTCTTTCACCCAAGTTCTTTAAAAGTGCACGCTTTTAATTTTCATGCTTGAAAATCATAAATAACAAGACTATCATGTTTCTCTCTATTTGCTCACCTTTTTACATAGTAATCTACAATTCCAAACAAGCGATAGAAATCGATAAGTAAGATTCAAACAATATAACCAACGATAGAAATCGATACATGCAAACGTTTACACATTCTGATGACTGATTGACGTGACACTTTGTGTCATGCAAACAACAGTCGCGATGCATTTGTGATATACGACGATGCAAATAATTAGAGTTATACTTTCCCGATAAATATTTTCTAATTTTCTTTTCACTTATATACGTTAAAGTCACATTGACCTGTATATACACCATGTCTTATTTCATACCCCTAAAAAACGTTCCTTATTTTTCCAATTCAAAATGCAATAAAAAAAGCCTTGATCACCTCACGCCACTAACCTATTTTATCGTTGCTTAGCCCAACTCCTAAATAAGGGCTTTCGTGTCACCAACTTTATTGGTGTTTACTCTAACTAATTAAACTACCATCTATCATTCTATTGTATCATCCATAAGTTGGTTACTGAAATTTATATGAGAACTTGGGTGATCATAACCTTTAATTTTCTTACAACGCAATTATTTTGTGAAATATTGCTTTCTAATGGGTGTTACACATAAATTGTGTTCATCCTTTCACTAAATTGTAGAAAGACTAATGAATGTAATTTGCATAAAAACAATCAATACATTATCCTTTTCTAATTTAAGAAAGGATTTTAGTTGCCATAGAGTGCTTAAATTGGCATAAACATTACGAAGTGGCCGTTATGACTCTCATAGTCATCTACAGATAGAAACGTTACGTTGTGCATCAACCACTGATATTCTCTATAACAAAATTGTCCCTCTATGGGTTTAACGAATATTAGGTTTAACAAAGTCGACCATTGATTTCGAATATATTTTCGCTCGAGTGGCAATTATTACTCCATAAACAGTTTTATAAACACAGCTGGAGTGGCAACGAACTTTGTATAATTTGAAATTACAGATTGGATGAGCACACTAAACAATAAGTTTAACTTCATATGAACAATTGAAGCATATGCTAAATTTAAATAAATACAATTCGAAAAAGTGAATGAAATGATTGCTAAAATCATACGAAAGCTATTAATTATGGGTTTGCTTCCTAAGATTACTTACAAATATAAATTAAGCCAACTCGCTCCTTAATGAACTGCAAGTCACCAAAATAGATACATGCCGATAAATAGAAGCATTGTTCAAAACTCTTCCACAACTCCCTACACCTATATAAACATGGCGACTCCAAAATGTTAACAATGTTGTTTTCTATTTTGGTTGGATGTCTTAGTGTTTTTGACACCGTTGTTTTTGGTCAATTTGACAAATTCAGTAAGTATGACATTCCTTAGGGGGTCACATTCCCTTAGTTTGGTATACTTTTATCTGATGGTCCATTTACAACAGTCACTGATGGCGGGATTCTGAAATGACAAGGCTCTAGCATTGGTTTTGTTGTTTTCGCATATACTACCCTCACGAGGTTAGTTTCATTTTCACATGTATAAATTGTTGGAATATTAAAACTATTAACACATTAATACTTAATCATATAAGCACGAGTATGCAACGGAATACCTAAAGATCAAGTATAGCATAATGTAATTAACATAGTTCAAGTATGTGTACCTTTTAGCAAGCTAATGATCACAATCTTGAATATACGATTGTGTATAAAACTAAACACGCAAAACCATGCAAAGATCAACGTAGATCTTCTCCACGTAAACACACACTATACGTTCTTAGCAAATGGTAAAGTATGCTAGTACTAGTAAGTGAAAAGCTAGTAAACTACTCGAACAAACAAATCTAGGATCCCTTCTTTGTTGTTGTATGTTGATCGATCCAAAAAAACTAAACCGAAAACCCTAGTGGTTTTCTAATCGATCAAACCAAGACCAAAAAGCAAAAAAGCAAACCCTTTGAAGGTTTTATGCTCGATCGACCAAGATAGAACCCAAATCGAAACCCTTTTGGGTTTGTGAGATCGGTCGACTAAGGCAAGAAGAGAAGGAAGAAGTTTTAGGTTTTTAGGTTTTGATAATGAATGTGTAATCAAACAAATGAATTAGGTTTCATTATATAGGGGTTGGGATGGCTTAGCTTGCAAGCCAAGCAATCCCAAATCCACCTTAACTCCAAACACCGATCGGCGCTCAAGGAATGAGGGGATCCGGAATCTTCTTTTCGCTAGTTTTCACTTAGGTCCTTTAACTTGTCGTCTAATGACCGTTAAGTTTAAATTTAATATTAAGTAACTATTAATTAATATTAAACGTATAGCTTTTCACTAGTTAACAGTTTTCCGTATAAACGTGTGTTCCCATAGGCTCACGTGTTTTCTAGACATACAGTGTTTGAATATTGTTCATATCCCAACATAAATAATTAAAATTATGGACACAATGATCAAAATTTTGTCATCCAGAATGAACCTGCTTAAATTATCCAGAAGATCTTACTTCAATTTACTTCAATATATCTTCACAGCCGAACACCAATCGTTCCTTAGTTTAACTTGTTTCAAACTATTCAAGCATCCATTTCATTTGTTCCATTTCAATTAGACTAATTGAATATAAATAGCATAAATGGACTAATATAGTAACTTTTCTAACTGTTCTTGTGTTACGTTTCAGGTCAAAACAATTATGTGATTGTACGACAGATCCTGATAAAGGACCAATATGCGGAAGACCATTAACATTGAGCTTTCAACGCTCAACTGGGCTTCTTTACATAGCCCAGCTTGCCGGCGGCCTGGCTACTTAACTTTTTCGCGGTTTTAAGTTTCTTGCAGATTTTGACGTGAACCTGATAACAGGTGATGTTTACCTCATCGATGCTAGTTTGACTTAAATAAGGTAACTGGCTAACTCGTTAAAGATGCTTTGTTTTATAATACAATGTTTTATGCAAAATGTCTCTTCACATATTTGTGCGTCTTTAATTGTGTAACACTACACAGCCAGGATTTCAGCTAGATTCAATGGGACGGTTCTTTCGTTACAACATAGTTACCAAACAAGTGTCAGTCTTGCTTAGCAGTGATGGTAGATTTGTTCTTGTACATGAGTTCAATGGTATGCGGATTTCAAAATAGTGGTTGTCAGGCCCCAAAGCAAATATAGCAGAACTTTTGCTAAATACTGCTGGGAATCCAAATAAAATAAGACGAGCAGAGAGACTTCAGGAGTTTTGGGTGGCAGTTTCTGTTGGATTCTATCTACGAGCACCTCTCATTGTACCTCAAGGAATTTGGATCAATTCAGATGGGATCGTGCTGCAAACAGATTCATTTGCTACACGATACTTCAATAAAACTGTCAGTTTGGTTCAAGAGCAGGGAGGAAAACTTTGCGTAGGCTCTCGTCTCGCTGGTTTCACTGGTATCTACTCGAATTAGATGAGCATCTTGATTGTACTAATAAACATGGATGAAATAATGAAGATTATCTAAAACAAGGGTTGAATTATCTTCTTTTTGGAATAATACGACTAGTCAAATTATTTCGTGGAAGAACTAATATGTATTGGTTGTTAGTTTGTGGGAGTTATAAACACACGTAAACGACTAGAAGTGTGTGAGCCGATGGGGTCACACGTGATAAACACGAGTATACGTGTTGAACGTAAACTATACTTGAATATATAATCTAGGGGCAATTACATCTATATCCTTGCAAAAGTTATAAATTACATTAATATCCTTACAAAATTTTAAATTACATCAATATCCTTATAAAAATCTAAAATGCTCATTGATATCCAAATAAATAATTAATCTTAATTAAATGATTTCATATTTAAAACTTTTATCTTAAATCCCAAAAATAAGATTTATTACCTTTTTACCCTTTAGCTCATCAGTCACCATTAATGTTTCTTCTTCCTCATGGGATTACTATTTCGCACCAGTGACCATTCAATGATTGAATAAGCTTCCAAGATACTGAGCATCATTTTGCTTTTGATGCATTTGATATTGTGTTATTAGCTATTAAGATTATTAATAACAAATCTTACTTCAACATAAATTTTCGTATCTCAATTACAATCTTTTATTAGTAGGAAATTTTATAGCGTAATGGTATACAGAAGACAAGATTTGTTGTTTGTTTAATCTGTAAATTTCATTAATATATATCACCATTTTGCATATCTAAAAATCAAAGTTTCAATCACTGTTAAACTAACCAAAATCAAACTCAAATAAAAGATACTCAGTCAACTAGGATGATAATTGTTTCCATGAAAATGTCAAAACGTGGAGCAGATAAAACTGTAAAAGTAATCTTTGAAGATACATGAATCACAGTAATTATATTTTTGAGAGCTAAAGATTCAAGGGTAAAAAAGTAATATAACTCAATAAATAATAGTTTATGATTAAAAACTATCTATTTTTATATTAAAATGATTATTTGGATATATATGAGTATTTTTCAGTTTTTGAAGGATATTGACGTAATTGTAAAATTTACAAGGATATTGATGTAATTTGGATGTTTTGTAAGGATATCAATGAAATTATCCCTATAATCTATACCCGTTTATGGAACTTGACCCGTTTTCATTAAACGAACCATGTACATATTCTTGGACTTGGGTCGGTTTAATTTAGCATGCCTTGGGCCTTGATGCTTGGAAAACAAATGGGATTAAGGGTGCATGGGTTGCTTGGGCTTGAGCTTGTCGAGCAAGTAATTGACTCCTTGTGGGAGTCGGTTTGTTTACTATATAAACAAACACATCCAAGCTAAAACTCACGCTTCATAATCTATCCCTAATATCCCTAAAACACCGAACCACTTTTCTTCCCAGCTCTCTCTTGATCAACTTGAACTCAAGGTCGATTAAGGGTGTTTGGTTTGGATAATTCTAAGCTTGATTGATTCAAGTGCTTGAGTATTTAAAGGTGTTTGTTCCTGGTCTCCTTGTCGACACAAAACAGCAACAACTAGAAGGTGAACTGCTCCTGTATGTGGCTTTGTATCTCGGACAGAAAGCAGAAACATATCGGACAAGGTGTGTCCGATATCGGGTGATATATACGAGCTGTTTTATGAGCTTCTGTGTGATCTCAGGCTGAAGTGACTTTGTTCCTTGATAGTCTTCTGATCGTGGGTTTTGTATTCAAGTTACAAGGGTTGTTGGTTTTAATTGTTTACGTTCTCGACTAGCGTTAATCGAACGTATACGTTAATCGGGTTTGTGTGTGATACTCTTCGAGGTATCTATTTTAGATACTTAACGTTTCATTTTGGTTTCTTGTACCGTTACTAGAGATCAATTGCCAAGCAAGGTTAACTTTTATATATCCTTTTAATTAATTAATATTGTATTAATTATTTGTTTATTAAATACGTGCTTAACATAATTGCATTAACTAGATCCAATATCCGCTGCGTACTAGTAGAGGTTAATGGTTAACTGATTCTAAAATCCCAACAGTGGCATCACGAGTCAACTCGTTTTTGTGATTATTGGTTACACGTTTCTTAATTAATAAACATGTTTTTTAAAAGGCTGCATGAAACCTAATTTAGTTATTTGTTTTATTTTATTTTGACAATTACATGCTATACTTGTCAATTTTTAATAAATAATAACTAGTCACACACAAATTAAAATATATTGATAATTAGAATTAATTTGTTAATTGTAATTAATTGTTAATTAGAATTTAATTTACATGTTAATTAAAATTACTTGCTAGTTAGAATTAAAAGTTAATTTGTATTTATTAATTGTTAATTAGAATTATTGTGATAATTAGAATTACATATTGTTTATTAAATACATAAAATTGCGTAATTACTTGTTAATTGAGATTGTCATGCGTTTTTATGTGTTTTTCGGGCCACAAGACCCACTCAATTGATTTTGCGATGTATGGGGCGATCTAGGTATTGTATTCTAGTGACGGTCTTATGGTTCTCCGTTTGGGGAAGACTCTCAAGAGAACTCGAAACAATATGTGGTTATATATTGATGTTTATGTTTATATGTTTGTGATTCTATTATGTGCATTATTGTTACTTGCTTTGACACCTAATTGTATGCAATATGGTATAATACATATCGAAACCATAACATCAATATTGGTCTTTATTTACACGCCTAAATACCATGCTCATTGTGACCTGCTATTTGATTCGTAGAACATTGTTTTTGTAAAATAAAGTGACCTAATATATGAAACACGTTTTCAAGAATTTAAAAACTAGACGCTATGGACACTTGGGATGTACGGCTCACCCACTAGAACAAACTCAAAAGGGGGTTCAAAGAGGTGCGCACAGTCGCACCGAAAGGATGTCTAAGGTTATGCTTCAGCGCTTACCTGGTCCTCTGCCTCCTTGTGCGTTCGATTGGAGCTACCGTGAACCATGATCATCACTACAGTGTCATTACCAAAGTTTTTAAAATTAATGTTACAAAGTTGTTTTGCATGCTTCTTTGTACACGACTTTTACCACATTTATATGTGCATACCTATTTGTTAATTTTAAGTCTATGCCATCCAACTATGAACACGTGCACTTGGATTGACTTCTCTGGTCAGACCTAAGGGCCTTTCCAACCCATGGTAATTATTTCTCACTGGTCAGACCTCTGGTTATTTTTACACGTTCATACTTGGTCAACTTATTTCGAGTTAGCTTGGTCAGATCTTGAACCCGAGGCATAAGATGAGAACTAAACATGCTTTTGACATTATTACTTGATACTAATGCCTTAAACAGTCTCATAAATTTAAGAGTTGCATTATGCAATTAACGTTCGTCGCTTACCTCTTGTCCTATTTTTTTATACACTGGTCAGACCTATGGTAATTAAATGGGGTTGCAAGATGGATCTTAGTCTTATTAGTAATTAATTGGGTAGTTAATTATTTTAAGAATGTAATTATCGAAAATACTAGAATTGAACTTTTTATGTTCTGATTAATTGTGTTATTGCAACATAATTCGTAAACAAAGTTGTTTTTCTTTGAAAAACAAACTTAGTCTCTTTTCCTAGTAAGAAGAGTGAGACTTATACCTATCTTTTCTCCTTAGTTGACAAACTAAGATAGGATTACAAATTGATAAACTCATTTATGATCTTTCATTACCTTTTTGTGGTCTAGAGATAATTGAAAGATAGAATATTTTGTGTAACTGGAAACATTGTGTTTAGAGCTACCAAAATAAATAACATCCTGCACTTGTCACGATGTATGAGTTTAAACCGCAAAGAGTAAAGGAATTATTAGCATAATTGCTAGGTAATTTTCTTGGACTCTTGTGTATTCCTAAAGTGCTAAATACCCTTGGGGCTTTGTAGACGATAAAGGAGGAATTGCATGTTAAAGATTGAAGTTAATTGAATTAATGGCTAGTCCATTGTCTACATAAGTAAAACTTCATATACTCTACTCAATACCTAAGTACATGTTACTAGTAGGCAATTGAAGAGAATAGGAAAGTATATAAAACTGCTATATGCTTTCTACTGGAAATGTAACACTTGTAATGTTGACAAATCCAGTGAGAGCAATTGCATTTTATTACTGAAATGTCATTCATGTAATGTTGTCAATTTCAGTGGGAGCCACGGGATTTATTTCCTGTTAGTCACCAATGTCATTTCAAACTAGCTTTGAAATAATCCATTACTTTCCGAATATGAACAACCATTACTTAAAGGAAAATTGCATTTTATTTTATAAGATAACACGTTGCCTTCCTGTTGTCGCTTCCTGAAACGTTATCTATAAAATAAGAATCCACAATTCCTTATTACAGGTTATGGTTCTAAAACTACTTATGGTATCTATGACATTATCATATTGGTTGAACAATCAATCACGTGTTGTTTGTTTTCATAATATGAAGTTGTACCTTACACAAGTGGGAGAAATCTCAAAGTGTGTGCAAGGAACAACAATATTATTGGTATCTCTTGACCTCAAGGTAAAGGAAACTAATAATTCTACTAGGACTTAAACTCGTTAGACGTTTAATGCCCTACTACATGTAAATAAGAATTCTACTATGACTTAAACACATGAGATGTTTATCGCCCTACTACATTCTAATATTGATTCTACTAGGACGTGAACACTCTAGATGTTTGTTGCCCTACTACATTCAAATGTCATAATATAGTGTAAAGATACGTCAACATTTGACTACATGTTTTTAGTCAACATAATTATGGTTATATGATAATGATCATAATTCTGAAGTATAAAATTAACTTAAAATTACTATAGAACTCAAGAGTTTGCGTTCATGATTACTTTTGTTAGTATAATTATGCTTACATGTTAAGACATAATTATAAAGTCCTTGAATTATTCAATGACTTATAACATAAAGTATATATAGTAAAAGTGTTATGTCTTCTAGTTAACACATAAACATAAGGCCTTTGAATTATTCAAAGACTTATAATGTATGCTTGAAATGTTATGTTTTCTTGTTAACACATGAACATATAATCCTTGAACAGTTCTGTCTTCTTGTAAACACGTGAACATAAGGTTCTTGTATTGTTCAATGAATATACATTATTGCATGCACTTGGTTTATAAATACTTTATATGCAATTTGGCTCGACCCAATTGACAAGTATTTGGTCCAAAGAGAATTAAGTTATCTATAGAATTCTGATATAGTTTCACAATTCTAATAACTCATAGGATACCACTTCATTATGGTATGTCTAATGTGTCGGATCAAACCTTATTCATATTGTTTGGTTCCTGATAGCTTTAATTGCTCTACCTCCAAAACATATCAAGGTTATAAAATTGTGTGTGTCATGGATACACTCAATAGAGTTCGAACCTAGAAGGTATTCAAGACAACCTAAAACTGAAAACCCTAATTCATTAGGGATTTGAGGTTTTACCACTCAAACCAGTTGAATCATAAACCCTTTTGGATTTTTGATTTTTCTACACTTCCAAGCTTGAAGATTGTAGTTTTGGTGTTCTTCCTAGCTTGACGAAACATAAAACTGTTGCTAGAGCTTTTGGTTAAAGAGTGATACTAAATTAGAGTTTTTCTATAAACCCTAATTTGAGTTGTTGGAAGGAATTCCATTATGTCATGATTTAAGTTCTGAATTTGTTAAAATCTTATGAAGCATTTTATTAACAAATCTTGAGATGAGAACTTAAAACGTATTTTGTGATTCTCCATAAAGAACAATTTATTGTTGCTTAAATACTTAGTATTTAGATAATTGTCTCTACTTACAAAAGTAAGTGGGAGTATATACATATCTCAAAATTTTTGAGAACAAAATACTTAACCTTCTAAAATGCACTTATTAATGTCATACTAAGGTTAAACATGAAAATGTTGACTGAAGTATAATGATTACTCTCATTCATAAATCCGCAAGGATGCCTCATCACTTGAAGTGATATTTTTATTATCAATGCTGAGGGATATAAGTTAGGAGATTATTGTAAATCAGCTAACTACTAAAATACATTATCACGTCTTGAATCTGATAAATGTTTTAGAACTATGAATGATAAGATGCAGTCCTTAAAAGGCAAATTGAGTTTTGAGCTTGATTGTTATTTCGCCTAACACTTAACCTATGAGGTTGGAATGAGTTTCTTTTGAAGAAAGACTCACAAGGACAAAATTGTATACATATTAATGCATGGCATTTTATAAGAAGTTTTTAATCATACTTAAGCAATTGACTGTGATTATATTTTTTTATATAATACATACATTAATTATATAAAGATATTTAATTGTCATACATGTGATTTGTATGTTGAATATGACAATTAGATTTTATAACTCTTTCTTTATGATTACCTTTTGCGAGGACGGTGTGTAATCAAAATGGTTATGAATTTATATTATCTTTATGTAGTATACAAAATCAAGCAATCCATGTTTTGGATTATGTTGTGCATCTAAGAGCTGAGATCATCTTGAATTTAATTACAATATGATTCTGATTGAATTAAGATATCTCTTGAGTACATCTGACATTGAGTGGGAGCATTGTGTTTTTCTTTAAATTTACATGTTGAAGATATCATTCCATTTAAGCTAGATATTGATCCTTAAGCTTGGAATGAAACTTCACTTGGAATTTAGGGAATAAAACAAACAACCTTGGAATATATGTTTATATGGAATAAACAAATGCGGAAAATTAAGTCTGACACAAATGCAATATATCATTTAAGCAAGTCTTAAAATGGTATATTTCACTTGGAATAATTTACATGGATGAAAACCTTGTGTTTTTAAACTAAGGGTTTATCATGCATATATTATATTGTGTATAAGACTAGTTTTTGCTTTTGTATAAGAACAAAATGAGCTAACAACAACAATATCTAATTGACAGAGTTTAGATTATTGTTTTTTTTAAATGTTTACGAATTATAAAGCATAGTGTTGTATAAGTACAAATGATGCTGGAGGATTATTAATACTAGTTGTAGTAGGATTTCATCTTTTATGATAAATCTGCTAACTAGCTATACTCAACATAGAGCATTGTTGCATTACACATTAATGAATGAGAATACTTTACACTTTTAGAAACTGTAAAGATGACTGTCAGTATGTCGTTGATTTCTAATACCTCATGCAAGGTAAGACGACATCTCCATACTATAACTTTTGCAAAAGTATGAGCATATGAGATAAGACACTCATCTTATATTTCAATTCCCTCACTATAAGTGAAATTTGAAATAAGTATTCGGAAAGTTTACTCAGATGACTATTTAGTTTTCTTGTAAAAGAAAGGTTGAGAATGTTGGAAACATTAGACTTCAACTTACTAAATGAGTTTCATGCATATTTGTTTTAGTATTTGGATAATTGGGATTGATAGACAATTTTTACTTTATGATGAATAAAGATACTTGGTATTTGTTATTCATTTATACAATAATTGTTATCCTATATTTGCATGTTTAATCCTTGAATAATTTTATTATTCTAAATATGTCCATTGTCGGTTAACAATATGGGAATATTGTTATGTAAGGCAAATGTGAGTGTTGGTTATATTCTAACGAGAATGTGGATTGTTCCCGCCAAACTCATATGTATTCACTAGAGATGCATATTGGATTCCTCAACTTTCAAACATTTACTTTTGGATCCTTGTCATAAGTAAAATATTGAAAGTGGCTTGTAATCTTCATCCTTAGACTTGAGATGCAAGCAAGTTCTGTTATGTGTGGATATCATTTTTTGTAAGTATACGCAAAACGCTATCTGAACAAGGTAGTTATAAAAGCTATATTTCAAAGTGATGTGAAGCAGCATCCACAACACTTGTAGTCAATAAAGGATTTGTTACTCCACTTGATATGTGCACAAAGATACCATGGCGCCTCTCCAGAATTAATAAGATAATTGTTCGGCCGAACCCAAAGGGTAATGCAAGATGATACTTGATTACATTTGGTAAATCTAATTAAATTTTATAACGAGATTCTAAATGGTTAAACTATATGGAATGATTTGAGATCCATAATCCATGGTTTAACGGTATCTATAAAAAAGGATGATTAGAGCAAGACATTGAATGACCATGCTACTGAGAAACTTTTACGAAACTATTCTCTCAGACACTTTTAGTTAAAAAGCGAGTGAGAGCGTTTGCTAGGCGTTTCCATCGTTAGTTTTGTGTGCCATTCGACACACCAACTCCCAAGTGGGAGCTGCTGGTTTGTGGGAGTTATAAACACACGTAAACGACTAGAAGTGTGTGAGCCGATGGGGGCACACGCGATAAACACGAGTATAAGTGTTGAACGTAAACTATACTTGAATATATAATCTATACCCGTTTATGAAACTTGACCCGTTTTCATTAAACGAACCATGTACGTATTCCTGGACTTGGGTCGGTTTAATTAAGCATGCCTTGGGCCTTGATGCTTGGAAAACGAATGGGATTAAGGGTGCATGGGTTGCTTGGGCTTGAGCTTGTAGAGCAAGTAATTGACTCCTTGTGGGAGTCCGTTTGTTTACTATATAAAAAAACACATCCAAGCTAAAACTCACGCTTCATAATCTATCCCTAATATCCCTAAAACACGAACCACTTTTCTTCCCAGCTCTCTCTTGATCAACTTGAACTCAAGGTCGATTAAGGGTGTTTGGTTTGGATAATTCTAAGCTTGATTGATTCAAGTGCTTGAGTATTTAAAGGTGTTTGTTCCTGGTCTCCTTGTCGACACAAAACAGCAACAACTAGAAGGTGAATTGCTCCTGTACGTGGCTTTGTATCTCGGACAGAAAGCAGAAACATATCGGACAAGGTGTGTCCGATATCGGGTGATATATACGAGCTGTTTTATGAGCTTCTTTGTGATCTCAGGCTGAAGTGACTTTGTTCCTTGATAGTCCTCTGATCGTGGGTTTTGTATTCAAGTTACAAGGGTTGTTGGTTTTAATTGTTTGCGTTCTCGACTAGCGTTAATCGAACGTATACGTTAATCGGGTTTGTGTGTGATACTCTTCGAGGTATCTATTTTAGATACTTAAGGTTTCATTTTGGTTTCTTGTTCCGTTACTAGAGATCAATTGCCAAGCAAGGTTAGCTTTTCTATATCCCCAAGTTTGATGGTGCTACTCATGTAGGAGCATTAAACTTACTTAATCTGCGAAAAACACTGAATGCAAATATTAAAAGTATATGCCGCGAATCGCAGCATATAAAACCTAATAAAATTAAGCAATATATATAGCACATAGCATAAAAAATATATAGCACATAGCATATAAGAAAAATGGCAGTGCGCACCCGTCGTGGGATGCGTACCGACGAAATAATTAATTGTGTGTTTTTGTTTTTTTTAATATATAAAATAAAAAAACTCGGATGGATGTACCGTGACCGCGGCTAATAGACGCAGATGGATTTATCTTAACCGCATAGACTCGAACGTTTCTGGATGATCGCAGATGTTTATACCACGGCCTTTGTCCAGTGCGCATCATGGCGATTGACTAGCATCGTGGTGTTCGCGCGTACGCGTTCTCTGCGAAGATGTCTGAATGCACGGCCTAACGCGGGTAGATTTATCGCGACTGCGATGTTCGAGCGCGAACAAGCATACCAACCGTAAAACAGTATCTGCGCGAATTTATCGCGGCTAAAAAATAAAACAGCTCCGATCGTGCGGGCTTATTCTTAGGTCCAATCGTGCGGACTAAAATATAAAATATGTCCGATCATGCGGATTTGTCCTTTTATATGTAAAAGTAATATTACTGTACCCATTCGTATATCTTTTGTAAAGATTTAATAATGCATGTACGGAGATTATAATAATATAATGCATAATATAATACATGTGCGAATATTTTATATAATGAACACATGCGTCTGAGGTACTAATTGCCAATAATACTTTAAAGGCAATCGATTATAATATCTGCGAATGATATTTTAAATCAATCGATCATGGTAAAGCAAGTTTTAGAGTTACCGACTTTAGAGATTGTTTTCTGCTTCTCGGTAATATGAGAACACGAAACATAGTTTATTCGGGGTCCCACGGATGGCGCCAACTTGTTGATGCATAATCTGGCGTGGACTGGATTCAACGACTCTCCTTGGCCGTTAGTCGTCTTCTCGAGCCCTAGTAGACCTGTCAACAAGGAGAATCCGTTAGGAGTGGACCCGAGGCCGTAGCCCCGGGGTCCACCTCCGACGGTCAAGTTAGTATCGGCGTAGATGTAGCCAATATATCTTAGGGTTAGAGATAACCTGTCATGTATATATAGGCATGGATTAGGGTTTAGGTGTAGAGTGGGCCGCTGATGCCGGGCCTGACCCATTCCTGGCCCAGTCCGGACCATACGTCCACAATTGTATTAATTATTTGTTTATTAAATACGTGCTTAACATAATTGCATTAACTAGATCCAATATCCGTTGCGTACTCGTAGAGGTTAATAGTTAACTGGTTCTAAAATCCCAACATTGGTGAGACTCAAAAAAGATATGTATCGGTCATAAACTGGTTATCGATATTGATAAGAGAACTTACGAGTTTTTGTGAGCCCGATTTACACATAGATGTTCGTGAAGTTTTCATTGATTATAGTCTATACACTATCGTATGTTTTTAGAGGACGGTTTGGATGACGAATGACTAATTGTACAAAACTAATCATAGTTTTCTTTTCTAAATTTAGAAATGACTTAATGCGACATATAGTGATAAGTCGGAAAATATCTCACGTGATGGCCGTTATGACTTTCATCCCCTAACTAGATAGATCGGATAATTATGTATATTTCTATATATAGAAACACGTTAAAGTTAGGGAATACTCATCCATTGCTCCCTTCACATATATCCATATAGGTGTATCACCAATGACAAATCCAAAATTTATACATCTAATATCTAGGTAGAGATTCATATGAAATATGTTCATGCACCTAACTGATATGGATTTTGATATGACAAAGGCCATAGGGCATGAGTTTTATGCATTTCACATATACTCTCACACATGAGGTTGGGTTAAGTATGTTATCTGCAAATAGTTACATTCATGAACACAATAATAATATTTTTTTTTGAGAATGCAGAAAACTATATGTAAGTTAAAATTACTAATACAGAGATTACAGTTTTACACAAAAAAATAATAATTAAACTTCCACATACAATTGAAAGTTTCTTAGTAACCCAACTTTGATTTTATTAAACTACTAAAAGCACGTCGAAAAACACCGTAGTTTCAAGGTATCTTGGATCTCCAAAAAATGAAAAGACTATGAAGTAACAACTTCTTTCTAGGTTTCAAGTTCACTCCTAGCCTTGAGATTGCCTAGTTAAAAAAAACGGATGCGGTTCCCTATTCAGGTTACCCAAGGAGGGTGGGTCTTTTAGTCAGATATATGTGGCCTAACTTGGATATATATCCCATGACCGTTTCCGGACCCTTTCCCCGACCACCTCAAAGATGTTACCTAGTGAGGTTTGAACCTGATACATCTTGTGAGGAGCTCATGACGCTTGACCCAAAGACCACTGGTGAGGAGCTCAGGACGTGTGACCACTAGGACACCATGGTGGTGGTTGCTTTCTAGTTAACAAGCAAGCAATCTTTATTTTAGTATTGCTGGATGCGATGGTTGTCTAATGAAAATAGACAATCAGGTAATCAATTTAACTCCAATCCTAGCCTATTTCTGCAGATATTATCAATCATAAGTAGACAAAGTTAACACTTCAAGCATACAATATACACATTGCCACAACCAGGATACGATGGGAAGGTTCTTGTGCTACAACCCACTTACCAACAAAATGTCTTTTATAAAGTACCTTTGTCATTCTTAGAAAGAATTGGTTAACATGTACTTCTAAAAAGCTTTCATGTACAAAAATGTATGTTACAACTTTGCTAAATTTATAAAAGCTGCTAAAACATTAGTTTCTTTCCTAAACTTAGTAAGTGACTTCATCCCAAATGGAACGACTATATGTGTATTTTCCTATAAATACAAATAGCTACATGTAAACTCGTCCATAGCTCCCTTCACATATCCAAATATCTCGATTCCACAAATGTTGCCCACATCTTTGCTTTATGTTTTCATTGCATTACTTTGCGTTTTTAGCACAGCTGTTTCTGGCCAATTTAATATCTTTAGCAAGTACGACTTGCCTACAGGGGTCAGTGGCCCTGAATCAGCCGCGTTTGGTAAACTTTCTGAAGGTCCCTTTACAACAGTCAACGATGGTAGGATTTTGAAATGGCAAGGCTCTCGCATCGGTTTTGTGGATTTTGCATATACAACATCCACGAGGTCAGGGTCGATTTATTATGTTTAAACTTTTAGATTTGTGCATGTACACTATATATAGGATTAGTTTCTTATTCCAAACTGAACTTGCTCAAATGATCTTAAAACATTTCCTTATTCGAGGTTTCTTATGTATAGAAACGACAACTACCATTTTATATGTATTAATAATACACATGTGAAGAGATAACAATGACCTTAGTATCAACTACAGATCGTTAAATGGACGTGATTAAAATGGTTAAATTTAATAGAATACAGAATGGATCAAATCGACATGCCAAAACTTCTTTGTACAAAATATTATCAGCATATGCACTTTCTAAAAAACTTCGTGGACTATTTTTGTAGGTCAAAAAAACTTTGTGATGGTACAACAGATCCTGAATTGGGACCAGTATGCGGAAGACCATTAGCTCTTAGCTATCAGCCCTTAACCAATCTTCTTTACATAGCCGATGCGTATTTTGGTCTTCTAGTTGTCGGCCCCACCGGTGGGCTGGCAACTCAGCTAGTCGGTGGTTTTAAGTTTCTTCTTGGAGTGGACGTCAACTTGGTAAACGGGGATGTTTATTTCATCGATGCAAGTTTAACTTATGATCTTAGGTAACTAATTATGTATCTCTACTTGAATACTTGGTATGCATGCGCTTTTAAAACTATGTTTCATACAAAGTATCCCTCCACATTATGTGTCTTATCTCTTTACTGTGGGCAGAAATACTACCCAACCAGGATTTACGCCAGATGCAACCGGTAGGTTGTTGCGCTATAACCCAGTTTACAAACAAGTATCGGTTTTACTCAGTGGTCTAAACGGTGGGGGTGGCCCAGCTGTTAGCAGTGATGGTAGATTTGTTATGGTACCTGAATTCAGTGGTATGCGAATTTCAAAATACTGGTTAGCAGGTCCTAAAGCAAATACAGCGGAACTTTTGCTAAATACGTCTGGGAATCCAAATAAAATCAAGCGAGCGAGGAGAGGTGGAGAGTTTTGGGTGGCCATTTCAGTTGGATTCCTTCCCCGAGGACCTCTCATTGTACCTCAAGGTGTGCGGTTCAATTCAGATGGGGTTGTTTTGCAAACAGTGTCATTTGCAAAACAATTCTTCAACAGATCTATTAGTTTGGTTCAAGAGCAGGGCGGAAAACTTTATGTGGGTTCTCGTGGCACCACTTATATTGGCATTTACTCTAATTAGGCATACGTCTATTGTAAACTACTAGTACTAGATAAGGGAAAACGATAACCACAAAAATAAAGGCCAAGTAATACCAAAGGTTTTTTACTACAGATATAAATTAAAAAGATCTTCTTAATACCCAAATCGTGCAATACAATACAATAAAATCTCTAAGTTGATATTCCATTATCGAAATTAGTCTCAGAATACACATTTGAGATAACTAGAATTTTATTTTGCTATACATGAATTGGCTTTTAATAATACTAGACGAGTACCCGCGCCTAGCGGCACCGGTGTATAGTCTTCAACAAATTCCGATTAGATCAATATTTTTGCGTATTCTTTTATCCTTGTTTCGAGGCTTTGAGATAACGGTTTTGTGTAGCAAATTTTAGATAGATCGATATTTTTGCATGTTCTTTTCATTGTAAGGCTCAAATAAAAATTGTGGTAAAGTAAAGCTCGCGCCTAGTAGCAATGGCATATATACTCTATTACACGCGATATAACTGGTGGTAATTTGTATCCGGTGAACAAATTTTGTGAGCGAACAATTTTGTTGATGTGTTTTTACTGTGGCGTTTTCTTGAAATAACGTAAGACCTTTATTGTGCACACGTACTAATTTGTGTCAGATCACGTGAATCATAGGCTAATCTACTCATATGAGGATGCTCTTCATTTGTGAATTTTGATAATAATATGAAAAATAAGACTAATTTATTTTCTTTCTAATGACGTGAGGTTAAAACTCATTTTTGTTATTGCCTTAATTTGTGAAAGATGAAATTATGAAAGGCAATGGAAACAAAAGAACCGGATATAATGTGTCGTTATATCTTTTGAATTAGTATATGATGGTTTAGTAGTAGGTGTTAGAGTAAATTGCAAAAATCGTCCTTGTGGTTTGGCTATTTCGGCATACGGTGGCAGTTATAGTGGCGGCTATAGGTGTTAGGTTAAGAGAGAAAGGGGTTCGGTTTAAAGATAAAGAACAGAGATAAATCAAATTACAACAACTATGTTATATGTTATAGACTAAAATACACCGTTGGTCCCTAAACTTGTATCGGAGGATCGCGATGGGAGGAAACTGGCCATAATCATCGCCATAGGTCCAAACAGTAGCCATTAAATGCCAGATTAGTCCTTTGACCAAGTCAAAGTCTGATTTTGTTTTGTAGTCGATGGTATTTTAGTCCATACACATTTATACTTTTATAACACATTTATATTTTACCCCTTCATTTTTTATCCTCTTCATCATCTACCCAAATCATTCATCTCCCCAACATCATCATCTCCCCAACAATCATCCTGGAAAAAATCTGTATAAAGAGTGTTAGCTGATGGAATTTGTGGGACTATTTTGTTGCTATGTGGAATTTTGAGGATAACGAGATTATTCAGTTGTTGAACTCAAATAACCCAACCAAAAAAGGAAAAAAGAAACAGAAATCTGATACATGTTGGTTATAATATTACTTATAGATGATGTTTGACATGGTGTCAAACCATAGGTTGACATTTTTTACTTTCTGTAGTTTAACAACATTTGTTATTCAACCGACCCTTTTTAGCTGTTAAGACGGTCCATTAAAGTTATGTCTTATGGTCTAATGATTTCTCAACTTCTTGAAGGTCACCGGAGAACCTTTGATTCAACGTAAAGATGACACTGCAGCTGTTCTGCAGTCGAGACTGGAAGCATTCCATAAGCAAACTGAGCCGGTAAGTTCTCTAAACTTTTGGAATCTTCAATATATAATATCAATCCTATGATAGTGGGTATACTTTTGGCTTTTAAGTGCAGTACAAGTTATATAGCTTCGAAATTGACTTGGGTTAAAAAAATTTGATCCATGTAAACTTCATAGCAAGAAATTATATATAGAAAATTGTTGGTTATAGAGTTTGTAACTGAACTTAAGCATTCTCAAGTTACTAGGTTTTATACCAAAATACAAAGAATCTGTTTTCTTCGAATATAAGTACCGTAGCACATTATAAAACTTGCAAGATGGTTGTTGACATGGTTTACACATATGATATAGCCGTAGACTCATGACTGCATAGTTGTAGATGGTTATTTTCATGTGCAATATGAGATTTTTTGAGGTGGCAAATTCGACCTAGATTACTTATATACGTGGACAAATGAAATAATCTATTTGAGTTCTAAACCTTTCCTAAAAGAGGGAATGGGCCAAAGGCAGAAAGTATTTCAAATTGATTTAGTATAAAGTTCTACTGTATCAATAGTTATGATATTAAAGTGTTTAAGGCAGAAAGTAACTTCCCATAAATAGTTATGATATTTCAGTTATAATATCTTTTTGAATTGAAAGATTTTGTTAAACTACACCAATGCAAATTTTAACCCATTTGACCCGTTACAAATAAAACAGAGGCCATATCGATCACTTCAAATGTAAATGGGTCAAAATTGCCACCTCCATAATGTGTATGTTGCTCACTTTATCGTTTATTATCTCAGGTACTTGGATTATGCATTGTCACTTGGACGTTCACATCGGGTGGGGTTTGACCATGGTATTTGTCGTAGAGGATGGACCTGGGCCAGGCCAGAAATTGGAGCAACCACCACCAGATTTGCCAGTGTGCTGATAGTATTTGACATCAGATTGAATATCACAATGCATAGCATTTAGTTATCTAAATCTATTATTGTTTTTGGTTTTCCTTACTATCTTTTGTTACCCTTCTTTTCTGGATTTTATTGTTTATAGTAGAATGCACCAAAAAAAGATGGTGATGGGCTTAGCAGATAAACACATTGTATTTTGTAATCAGAAATCCAACAGAACATTTTGTATTAGTATAGTATTCGGTTTTATATGTCACCAGTTATTCATTGTTGCACACGGCGTTGTTGTTTTTCAAACGGTATTGTACTGAATGTGTATGAATTGTGAAGCTACATAGTGTGTCGAACATGCATGAAAAATGCGGTGGCAGACCCAAAATCAAAAGTAATGAGGTTCATTTTATGAATAGTAAGTTGGGGTTATTTGCTGTTATGAACACTCTAATTTTTTTTATAACTTATGCTTCGGATCAGAACTTGTTTGAAATGATGAACTTGTTGTTCGAGATCGAGTGAATAATATTGAATATTTACATGATATCCATCAAACTTTATCGTTCATTTCCACCTCTTAAGGTTCTAATGGGAGAGCTTTTTTAGTTATTATTTCCAGTATCTTGTGTTTGATGAACCGTTATAAATGCATCTAAGATAAGCTAAAGCTCTAGTGTACTTGTTTTGTGGTAAAAAAATCGGGCATGTTGTGTTGTCAAACTTGTGTGCTATACACTGAATTTGTCTATCTAAAACTCAAGCTGAAATTCGATATATTATGAAATGTAATCTTTAAAAGCTTATATTATTATGTTCATCAACATATTTTATCCAGGATGATTGTTGGGGAGATGAATGATTTGGGTAGATGATGAAGAGGATGAAAGATGAAGGGGTAAAATATAAATGTGTTATAAAAGTATAAATGTGTATGGACTAAAATACCCTCGACTACAAAACAAAAATCATACTTTGACTTGGTCAAAGGACTAATCTGGCATTTAATGACTACTGTTTGGACCTATGGCGATGATTATGGCCAGTTTCGTCCCATCGCGATCCTCCGATACAAGTTTAGGGACCAACGGTGTATTTTAGTCTGTGTTATATTTACATAAGTATGTATTCAGTTAAAAAAAAAAAAAAAAAAAAAAAAAAAAAAAAAAAAAAAAATCTCATACCCTATTCATTATTTTCTTTTTTTTAATGACTATTAATTTTGTAGAACAAACTTTAATATTTTCACTTTCAAATAATTTATCACTATAATGGTCATTAAGTTTCATCATTTAATTTTTAACATTTCCTTAATTATTTTATTTTTCAACATTCTCTTTCTCTCACATTTGACCATTGTTGAAAAATTCAACATTCAACTTTGACATTTTTTCTATTTTATGTAGTTAAGATTAGTTCTAATATTGGCCTCAATGTTCTGAATCTATTTTTATTCTACAACTACTACCTCATTCACTTATTCTTTTCTCTAAATAATAATATATGTTGTGCGATACTCTCCTTGTTAGTCACCTAAAACCAGGCAGGTTTAACGTTCAACCGTTTTTTATGACCCGATTTAATATGACCTTATTTTTTTTTGCCAGAACCAGTTCAACCGGTTGACCCGGTCGGGTCGAACTGAGTTTCAAAACATTGATTTTTTGTCATCATTGTGTCTTGTCAATTTGCCATTTTTAGCAACTACATGCACCTAGAGGAGTCCCTGCTCCTAAATCTTCACAAGGACAAGTTGAACGTTTTTTTATGTGCAAATAATTCGGATTTTGAAATGGCAAAGTCCTAGAATGATATTGTGGATTTCACTCGCATTAAATTTGTTGTAATTTTTTTTATTAGTAAACGCACAACAACCTACACTGCACCTTTGTATGTGAAGTGACTTGAAACCTCAATAACTTGGTTGAGAGACCCCGGACACCTCAAGTACATGTGGAAACCGTTAGGCCAAAGTTCCCTTGGTGCATTCAATTTATTATTATGTATAAAATAATGAGGTAAGATCAACAAAGATCATTTTTTTCTAAAGATCAAATGGGTGAATTTTGGCCATTCATTTTTCATCAAAAAAAAAACTCATTTTTCATCTTTTTTAAAAAAAAAATAACATATCTTGCAAACGGTAAATCGTCAACCTACGAAAAATACACCATCACGACGAGAATATTTTTATCTTTCAGTAAACAGGCATTTTGATATATTTTCGACCATTTTTTAGTGTTGAAATTTCTGCTAAGAAAAATCACACGTGATTTGTAAAATCACTTGTGATTTGTTATTTAAAAAAAAATCATGTTTGATTTCATAAATCACATGTGATTTGACTATTCATTTGTGATTTTTAAAGTAGTAAATCACATGTGATTTTTCTGTGCGAAAATTTTGAAAAACAAAATTGTCGAAAGTATATAAAAGTGTCTATTTATAGATAGATAATTTGTCCTGATGTTATAATTAATTGTGTAACGATTAATGGTTTGCGAGACATTTAAATTTAAAAAAATATATATGAAAGTGGATTTTTTTTAGCTAATTAATTAATTTAAACTAATGATTAATCTAAACCATTAGATGTAAAAATGATGGATGGTGAAGATTAAAAGATTTAATATTTAGAGAAAAAATAATCCGTAAGGAACTTTTTTCATAAAACAATTACATTTAAGTACACAATAATTGGAATTAGAGTAGTGCTATTTATACCTATAAAACATGTTTAAATACATGTCTAATGTATAAATTACTTGTATAATTGTATTATATAATTTCCTTCTCTAAATTACCACCAATTATTTTTTTAAATCAATCAATCAAATCATTAAATATATTTGTAGACATGATTAGTAGGCACAACAATATATGCCATATTATAATTATAACTTGCTTATATATGATGATAACTACCGATAAATTCAAATAAAGTTATCAAATATACGTCAACGGGGTAGAAGTCATATTTATCTGAAATCTTGAACACATAATTCATGTAGGGGTTCGATTAAAAGTGGACTTATAATTTGGAACGAAAAAAATAATACTGTAACATAAGTAAGAAATTACTGTCTTGACTCCATATTATGGCTAATTTTTTTTGATGATTCATTTATTTTTAAAAAGGAAATTTGATAAAAAGTGCTCCCCTATATGGACTCTTTCACCCAAGTGATTTAAAAGTGCACGCTTTTAATTTTCATGCTTGAAAATCATAAATAACAAGACTATCATGTTTCTCTCTATTTGCTCACCTTTTTAGATTGTAATCTACAATTCCAAACAAGCAATAGAAATCGATAAATACAATTCAAACAATATAACCAACAATAGATCGATACATGCGAACGTTTACACATTCTGATGACTGATTGACGTGACACTTTGTGTCATGAAAACAACAGTCGCGATGCATTTGTGATATGCGATGATGCAAATAATTAGATGTTATACTTTCCCGATAAATCTTTTCTAATTTTCTTTTCACTTATATCGTTAAAGTCACGTTGACCTGTATATGCACCATGTCTTATTTCATTCCCCTCAAAAGCGTTCCTTATTTTTCCAATCCAAAGTGCAAAAAAAAAAGCCTTGATCACCTCACGCCATTAACCTATTTTATCGTTGCTTCGCCCAACTCCTAAATAAGGGCTTTCGTGTCACCAACTTTATTGGTGTTTACTCTAACTAATTAAAGTACCATCTATCATTCTATTGTATCGGCCATAAGTTGGTTACTGAAATTGATATGAGAACTTGGGTGATCAAACACTTTAATTTTCTTATAACGCAATTATTTTGTGAAATATTGCTTTATAATGGGTGTTACACATAAATTGTGTTCATCCTTTCACTAAATTGTAGAAAGACTAATGCATGTAATTTGCACAAAAACAGTGAATACATTATCCTTTTCTAATTTAAGAAAGGATTTTAATTGCCATAGAGTGCTTAAATCGGCATAAACATTACGAAGTGGCCGTTATGACTCTCATAGTCATCTACAGATAGAAACGTTACGTTGTGCATCAACCACTGATATTGCCGGTAACAAAATTGTCCCTCTATGGGTTTAACGAATATTAGGTTTAATGAAGTCGACCACTGATTTCGAATATATTTTCGCACACGACATGACAATCAACTTATTACTCCATAAACAGTTTTATAAACACAGCTGGAGCGGCAACGAACTTTGTATAATTTGAAATTACAGATTGGATGAGCACACTAAACAATAAGTTTAACTTCATATGAACAATTGAAGCATATGCTAAATTTAAATAAATACAATTCAAAAAAGTGAATGAAATGATTGCTAAAATCATACGAAAGCTATTAGTTATGGGTTTACTTCCTAAGATTACTTACAATTACAAATTAAGCCAACTCGCTCCTTAATGAACTGCAAGTCACCAAAATAGATACATGCCGATAAATAGAAGCATTGTTTAAAACTCTTCCACAGCTCCCTACACCTATATAAACATGGCGACTCCAAAATGTTAACAATGTTGTTTTCTATTTTGGTTGGACGTCTTAGTGTTTTTTACATCGTTGTTTTTGGTCAATTTGACAAATTTAGTAAGTATGACATTCCTATGGGGGTCACATGCCCTTAGTTTGGTATACTTTTATCTGATGGTCCATTTACAACAGTCACTGATGGCGAGATTATGAAATGGCAAGGCTCTAGCATTGGTTTTGTTGATTTCGCATATACTACCCCCACGAGGTTAGTTTCATTTTCACATGTATAAATTGTTGGAATATTAAAACTATTAACACATTAATATTTAATCATATAAGCACGAGTATGCAATGGAAGACATAAAGATCAAGTATAACATAATGTAAACATAGTTCAAGTATGTGTACCTTTTAGCAAGCTAATGATCACAATCTTGAATAAACGCGTGTGTATAAAACTAAACACATCAAAACCACGCAAAGATCAACGTAGATCTTCTCCACGTAAACACACACTATACGTTCTTAGCAAACGGTAAAGTATGCTAGTACTAGTAAGTGAAAAGCTAGTAAACTACTCGAACAAACAAATCTAGGATCCCTTCTTCGTTGTTGTATGTTGATCGATCCAAAACAAACCCTAGTGATTTTCTAATCGATCAAACCAAGACCAAAAAGCAAACCCTTTGAAGGTTTTATGCTCGATCGACCAAGATAGAACACAAATCGAAACCCTTTTGGGTTTGTGAGATCGGTCGACTAAGGCAAGAAGAGAAGGAAGAAGTTTTAGGTTTTTAGGTTTTGATAATGAATGTGTAATCAAACAAATGACTTAGGTTTCATTATATAGGGGTTGGGATGGTTTAGCTTGCAAGCCAAGCAATCCCAAACCCACCTTAACTCCAAAACCCATATGCTCTCAAGGAATGAGGGGATCCGGAATCTTCTTTTCGCTAGTTTTCACTTAGGTCCTTTAACTTGTCGTCTAATGACCGTTAAGTTTAAATTTAATATTAAGTAACTATTAATTAATATTAAACGTAAAGCTTTTCACTAGTTAACAATTTTCCGTATAAACGTGTGTGTTCTCATAGGCTCATGTGTTTTCTAGACATACAGTGTTTGAATATTGTTCATATCCCAACATAAATAATTACAATTATGGACACAGTGATCAAAATTTTGTCTTCCAGAATGAACCTACTTAAACTTCAACTTACTTAAATATATCTTCACAGTCGAACACCAATCGTTCCTTAGTTTGACCTGTTTCAAACTATTCAAGCATCCCTTTCATTTGTTCCATTTCAATTAGACTAATTGAACATATATAGCATAAATGGACTAATATAGTAACTTTTCTAACTGTTCTTGTGTTACGTTTCAGGTCAAAACAATTACGTGATTGTACGACAGATCCTGATAAAGGACCAATATGCGGAAGACCATTAGCATTGAGCTTTCAACGCTCAACTGGGCTTCTTTACATAGCCCAACTTGTCGGCGGCCTGGCTACTTAACTTTTTCGCGGTTTTAAGTTTCTTGCATATTTTGACGTGAACTTGATAGCGTGAACCTGATAACAGGTGATGTTTACCTCATCGATGCTAGTTTGACTTATGAAATAAGGTAACTGACTAACTCGTTAAACATGCTTTGTTTTATAATACAATGTTTTATGCAAAATGTCTCTTCACATATTTGTGCGTCTTTAATTGTGTGCAGAAACACTACACAGCCAGGATTTCAGCGAGATTCAACGGGACGGTTCTTGCGTTACAACATAGTTACCAAACAAGTGCCAGTCTTGCTTAGTGATCTCTTCGGAGGGGGTTGTCCTGCCATCAGCAGTGATGGTAGATTTGTTCTTGTACCTGAGTTCAATGGTATGCGGATTTCAAAATAGTGGTTGGCATGCCCCAAAGCAAATACAGCATAACTTTTGCTAAATACTGCTGGGAATCCAAATAAAATAACACGAGTAGAGAGACTTCGGGAGTTTTGGGTGGCAGTTTCTGTTGGATTCTATCCACGAGCACCTCTCATTGTACCTCAAGGAATTCGGATCAATTCAGATGGGATCGTGCTGCAAACAGTTTCATTTGCTACACGATACTTCAATAAAATTGTCAGTTTGGTTCAAGAGCAGGGAGGAAAACTTTGCGTAGGCTCTCGTCTCGCTAGTTTCGCTGGTATCTACTCGAATTAGACAAGCATCTCGATTGTACTAATAAACATGGATGAAATAATGAAGATTATCTAAAACAAGGGTTGAATTATATTCTTTTTGGAATAATACGACGAGTCAAATTATTTCATGGAAAAACTAATATGTATTGGTGAGACTCAAAATAGATATGTATCGGTCATAAACTGGTTATCGATATTGATAAGAGAACTTACGAGTTTTTGTCAGCCTGATTTATACATAGATGTTCGTGAACTTTTCATTGATTATAGTCTATGCACTATCGTATGTTTTTAGAGGACGGTTTGGATGACGAATGACTAATTGTACAAAACTAATCATAGTTTTCTTTTCTAAATTTAGAAATGACTTAATGCGACATATAGTGATAAGTCGGAAAATATCTCACGTGATGGCCGTTATGACTTTCATCGCCTAACTAGATAGATCGGATAGTTATGTATATTTCTATAGATAGAAACGTTAAAGTTGGGGAATACTCATCCATTGCTCCCTTCACATATATATCCATATAGGTGTATCACCAATGACAAATCCAAAATTTATACATCTAATATCCAGGTAGAGATTCATATGAAATCTGTTCATGCACCTAACTGATATGGATTTTGATATGACAAAGGCCATAGGGCATGAGTTTTATGCATTTCACATATACTCTCACACATGAGGTCGGGTTAAGTATGTTATCTGCAAATAGTTACATTCATGAACACAATAATAATATTTTTTTCGAGAATGCATAAAACTATATGTAAGTTAAAATTACTAATACAGAGATTACAGTTTTACACCAAAAAAATAATAATTAAACTTCCACATACAATTGAAAGTTTCTTAGTGACCCAACTTTGATTTTATTAAACTACTAAAATCACGTCGACAAACACCGTAGTTTCAAGGTATCTTGGATCTCCAAAAAATGAAAAGACTATGAAGTAACAACTACTTTCTAGGTTTCAAGTTCACTCCTAGCCTTGAGATTGCCTAGTTAAAAAAACCCGGATGCAGTTCCCTATTCAGGTTACCCAAGGAGGGTGGGTCTTTTACTCAGATCTATGTGACCTAACTTGGATATATATCCCATGACCGTTTGCGGACCCTTTCCCCGACCACCTCAAAGATGTTACCTAGTGAGGTTTGAAGCTGATACATCTTGTGAGGAGCTCATGACGCTTGACCCAAAGACCACTGGTGAGTAGCTCAGGACGTGTGACCACTAGGACACCATGGTGGTGGTTGATTTCTAGTTAACAAGCAAGCAATCTTTATTTTAGTATTGCTAGATGGTTGACTAATGAAATTAGCCAATCAGGTAATCAATTTAACTCTAATCCTAGCCCATTTCTATAGATATTATCAATCATAAGTAGACAAAGTTAACACTTCAAGCATACAATATACACATTACCACAACCAGGCTATTATCTAATCCCGATACGATGGGAATTGAAGGATCTTGTGCTACAACCCACTTACCAACAAAATGTCTTTTATAAAGTACCTTTGTCATTCTTAGTAAGAATTGGTTCCCACGCACTTCTAAAAAGCTTTCATGTACAAAATGTATGTTACAACTTTGCTAAATTTATAAAAGCTTTCCTAGACTTAGTAAGTGACTTCATCCCAAATGGAACGACTATATGTGTATTTTCCTATAAATACAAATAGCTACATGTAAACTCGTCCATAGCTCCCTTCACATATCCAAATATGGTGACTCCACATATGTTGCTAACACCTTTGCTTTATGTTTTCATTGCATTACCTTGTGTTTTTAGCACAGTTGTTTCTGGCCAATTTAATATCTTTAGCAAGTACGACTTGCCTACAGGGGTCAGTGGCCCTGAATCAGCCGCGTTTGGTAAACTTTCTGAAGGTCCCTTTACAACAGTCAATGATGGTAGGATTTTGAAATGGCAAGGCTCTCGCATCGGTTTTGTGGATTTTGCATATACAACATCCACGAGAAAGTGTAGTATTATTTAACTATATGCGTATAACCATAACGTATCATCAATAAGAATGAGACATTTCTTTAGTTAATACCAGATACTGGTAAATTTAAATGATCAAAGACTAGAGAGAGGTTGCCACTAAAGTAACTTAACCATTAATCCATATTTTTAAAATAGAACTTTGAGGCGCCAAGACAGTGGAGCTTATTTGACAGTCATGAATATATTCTCTTATTTGTTAATACTTCATTTTCAGGTAACTTATGAGCATAGGAACGAAGAGACACAGAATTGGAAGATTATTAATGAAAATATACAAGAGTATGCTGGCCAGACAAGAGTTACGGCGTAATTCCATACTCTACTTATGCCGTAACTAGGATTTACACTAGAAGACCAAAGTTAACGCAAGATCAAGGCTACGACGTAACTCAATTTATTATGTTTAAATTTATAAATGTGTGCATGTACTATACTGGAGTAGTTTCTTATATCCAAACTGAACTTGCTCAAATGATCTTAAAACATTTCCTTAATCAAGATTTCTTATGTATAGAAACGAAGACGACCATTTTATGTATATTAATAATACAAATGTGAAGAGATATCGATGGCCATAGTATCAACAACAGATGCTAAAATGGAGGGGTTTAAAATGGTTACATTTAATAGAATACAGAATGGATCCCGTAGACATGCCAAAACTTCTTTGTACAAGATATTATCAGCATATGCACTTTTTAAAAACTTCATGGACTAATTTTGTAGGTCAAAAACACTTTGTGATGGTACAACAGATCCTGATTTGGGACCAGTATGCGGAAGACCATTAGCTCTTAGCTATCAACGCTCAACCAGACTTCTTCACATAGCCGATGCGTATTTTGGTCTTCTAGTTGTCGGCCCCACCGGTGGGCTGGCAACTCAGCTAGTCGGTGGTTTTAAGTTTCTTGCGGGAGTGGACGTCAACTTGCTAAACGGGGATGTTTATTTCATCGATGCAAGTTTAACTTATGATCTTAGGTAAGTAATTATGTATCTCTACTTGAATACATGGTATGCGCGCGCTTTTAAAACTAGGTTTCATACAAAGTGTCCCTCCAAATTCTGTGTGTTCTCTTCATTGTGTGCAGAAATACTACACAACCAGGATTTACGCCAGATGCAACCGGTAGGTTGTTGCGCTACAACCCGGTTAACAAACAAGTATCGGTTTTACTCAGTGGTCTAAACGGTGGGGGTGGCCCAGCTGTTAGCAGTGATGGTAGATTTCTTATGGTACCTGAAATCACTGGTATGCGAATATCAAAATACTGGTTAGCAGGTCTTAAAGCAAATACAGCGGAACTTTTGCTAAATACGTCTGGGAATCCAAATAAAATCAAGCCAGCGAGGAAAGGTGGAGAGTTTTGGGTGGCGGTTTCAGTTGGATTCTTTCCACCAAGACCTCTCACTGTACCTCAAGGTGTGCGGATCAATTCAGATGGGGTTGTTTTGCAAACAGTGTCGTTTGCAGCACAATTCTTTAACAGATCTATTGCTTTGGTTCAAGAGCAGCGCGTAAAACTTTATGTGGGTTCTCGTAGCACCACTTATACTGGCATTTACTCTAATTAGGCATATGTCTACTGTAAACTACTATATAAGAGGCAAAATATAAGGGCAAAAATAAAGGCCAAGTAATAACAAAGGTTTTTTTACTACAAATATAAATTAAAAAGATGTTCTTAATACCCAAATCATGCAATATGATAAATAACATTTCTAAGTTGATATTCCATTATCGAAATTACTCTCAGAATACACATTTGAGATAATATATAGATATATATATGTTCCTTTCTCTAAATAATAATGTTGTGCGATACTATCCTGTTAGTCCCTTTGCATATCTAAATTCGGAAAATGCTCGCATCCTACCTTCCTAACCTGATTACATTTTTCGTCATCATTGTGTCTTGTCAATTTGCCATTTTTAGCAACTACATGCGCCTATAGGAGTCCCTGCTCCTAAATCATCACAAGGAGAAGTTAAATTTTTTATGTGCAAATAATTCGGTTTTAAAATGGCAAGTCCCTAGAATGATATTGTGGATTTCACACATACTTCAACACAAGGTTACATTAAAATCTTTGTGATTGTTTTTATTGGTAAACGCACAGCAACCTACACTACACCTTTGTATGCGAAGTGACTTGAACCCTCAACGAATAGATTGAGAAACCCCGGACCCCTCAAGTACATGTGGAAACCGTTAGGCCAAAGTCCCCTTGGTGCATTCAATTTATTATGTATAAAACAATTACATTTAGGTACACAATAATTGGAATTATACGTGCCATATTATAATTATAACTTGCTTATATATGATGATAACTACACACAAATTTAAATCAAGTTACCAAATATATGTCAACGTGTAGAAGTCATATATCTGAAATCTTGAACACAGAAATCATTTAAGGCTTCAATAACACTCTGTCCTTCACTTTTCAAATTGTTAACAGTGTTAATCTTGATGTTGCTATTCTGACTAATGAAACTAACTAACCAGCATGACTCCGATGGTTGTCTATGTTCCTAAAAATTTAGTCACACCATGAGTCCAACAAAAAAGTGTACCAAGCATCCAATATGCACATTTTAACAATAGTTTTTTAATATTGTAATATTGTGTAGTTCTATAAGTAGAACTTAAGGGTCGTTTATTATGTGCACAACTACTACACAACAGCATTAAACCTGATACAACCGGGTATTTGCTAAAGTTTACTTAGTGAGGATAATCTGTCACAAATGTATGATAATTTATGTATGGTAGGTCCTAAAACATATACAGCAGAAACTTTTCTAAATAATAATGGGGATCCAAATAAAATAAAGCAGAAATTTCTGACGGCAGGCAATGAATATTGCATTTCTTTAGTTCTAAACAAATATGATACAAGAAGCACAAAACAGAGGATTCTTACTTGGCTACATTGGGATAAAGGAACTTCACAGACAATCCTACAAAACAATAACTGGAGTTCACATAGGCTTCAAACCCGCGTGAAAATCTTCAATTTCTTCTGGCTTTGCATTAGAGTAACCTGCATTATATTTTGGCAGCATGTCACAATATGCATAATAACTATGTTCACATCAAAAGACTGTTAATAAAAAGCAGAGATTGCTAACTTATCATAGATATTATACCATTTCCACCAATCATCCTTAAAGGATCTCCATTACATAAACGCATTCTTTCCAACCTAAGACGTTGAATGTCACCCGCCCTTCCTGTGTTTACCTTCTTTATTTGTGTACGTAATTCTGTAGCAAATCTTTGCACCTCTGCATAAAGTAGTATCATACACAAATAAATTATCCGTATGAATCTACATTTTATGATTGTTAAGCATTATCATAAAAGAATTTCGAAAATTTTGAAGCAAAACAAAACTTAAGTACATGTTTTTGTCCACCAATAAAGTCATATTTTCATCAGATAAATATCCTTTAACGATAATGATAAGGACCTAGCAATACCTTTAAATGCATCATCAGCAGAAATTTGGTCAGATAATTTTGTTAATTCATTCATTGAAGCAGCTAGATGGCTGCTAAGAACAGATTGTCTTTCCAACGTTTGGATCTCTTTCTTCAATCCAGCAGACTCCTGCTCAGCCTGTGTACGTGAGCGAAAAACTTGTTTATCAACAATCGGAAGGAGCAACATAAAGCAACAATAGCTAACTGCATACTACCACAATTTATTACCAAAGCTAATTTTGTTCTTAAGGAATCCAACTGTGCATCAAGATCAGAGTTACCAACAGCATCAACATCCATTAAATCACCAGCAGATGCTTCATCCTGAAGAAAGATTAAACATTGAGTTTGGTAAGAACAAATACAATAAACGCAGGGGATTCAGATAATTGATATTACACTTGAACCAAGCGCCATAAGGTATTCAATGCAGCATAGTAATTATCTAGAATAACAAGTAAACGTACATGTTTAGGCAGAGAAAATCCTTCCGGAACAGCAAATATATGATAAAAACAATAATACTTCTCCCACACAGACAACCGCTTATCCAGAGATGACTGAATCATGAATCGAATAGAATCCAAACCCTGCATGTAACAGTTCGAATTCATAGAGAAAAAACACGTCAAAACCAAATAATACAGAGCATATAACAGCTATAAATCAAAACCTGAGAACAGTTAAAGTGAACTGATCCTCGACCCTTTTGCAATTTCGATTAACAACATAAGCTTATTAAGCAACTATTTGGCTTCTTAACGAAAACCTAAGCAGCTGTGTAAGTGATGTGAGACAACAGTTAGTATACCTTGGTTAAATCTTCAGCCCTCTCTGAACCCTCAATCTTAAGTTGAGCCGACACTTCACTGTAAGAAAACCAATCAGTTCATGTGTAATGAATAGACATTGTTACAAGAATGAGGATGAAAATTGACCTGTGAAGATGCTCAAAGGCACTATCAATCAGCTGGTCAACGATGTTCAAGGTAGCGTTAATGAACAACTGAGGGTTCAAATTCAAGGAATCAAAAATAGCTTCGCTCTCACTGCCCTCCATTTCCAATCTCGTTCCTCCTTCTCTGGATCAATAAGAAACTTATTAATGTTATGAAATTTCCCGCCTGATATAATCCCCATTTTTGGGTGATATTTAAGGCTTTGTTAAAACATAAGTTATAAGCTAACTATCTGATTGGTACCAAGTTGCAAAGACGGATTATCTATAACAACTTAATAAGACTTTCCGTCTAACTGCAAATGTCATTTACTCACCAGAAAAACTAAATTTAGCCCCTGAGCTCCAAATTTTAGTACCCTTTGGTATCTTAAGGGGGACGTTTAGGATGGCTTATTTGAACGCCTTGTCCGCTTTCGAAATAAGATGTTATGTATAAACAGTTTCAAACAGCTTATTTCATTCAAAATTGCATAAGCAATTCCAAACACTCTCAAAACTATATGTATGTTCAATGTTGTATCATAAGGCACCAAACATTTTTTATAATCAATCCCGAACACACCCTCGATTTGATTATACCAACAAAAATAAATTAATTAAACCAATATCTTAGATGGGTGGAATAATTGAAAAATGAAATAGATCTGAAATAATGATACCTTGTAAAGGAAATGAATTATGCTTATCCACTGCGAGAAACAAAGCTTTTGATATTGTGTTAGTGTGTGTTTGTTTCAAGGTTTCCCGCCGGATCTAATCCAAAATTTTGGGATTTATGGGCTGTTTGGGTAACCTGCTTGTTTTGCATATGACATTTCTTTTTCTTTTCTTTTTTTTCATTTGAAGCTTAAACATTTTTCTATGAATTTAATAAAGGGGATATCTATTTAAAAAAAAATTATCATTTTATATGTGAATTTGTCTTTTAGATTTGTTTTATAAACTTATCAGCTTATAATTTTTTTTAGGTCATACAAATTCAGAAGTTTTAAACTGCACCTAAAAGAATAAGTTATTAAAACATAAGTTTCATAATAAGCTTATAAAATTCAGCAATTAAAACATCAACCAAAATTACACAAACTTATAAGCTCAAAAATAAGCTTTAATAAACACCTCGTAAGGCCATCTCAAACAAAAGGTAAAACAAATACTTTTTATTAATCTTTGTAACATTAATGATGAAACCCACTTTAAAAAGCTTTTCTACATGCTGCAAATTTATACTTGTAGAGTAAAATACACAGTTCTTCCTTAAATTTGTCCAAAAAGAACATTATGGGTCATACCTTTGCTTTGTAGTCATCGTGAGTCCCTATTCCATATTTTTTATTAGGTTGAGTTCATTTGACTGTTATTTTTTTTGTCAACTCAAAATAAGTGAAGCATAATCGCCTTTTTACTGTTACGTACTAGTTAAAGTCTTTGTACAGTGTTTCCATTTCCTTATGTTACTCTTTACCATAATTTCAACCTCACTTATCATCCCTAAACTTTCCTCAAAACCTTTCTTCTCCAAAACCTTAAACGTGTCAAAATGGTATGTTGCTGGTGTGGTAAGCAAGCAATAGTTCGCACATCGTGTACAGCGATCAACCTAGGGCGTCTATTATATGGTTGTCCTGATCAAGTAAGTGCAGGTTAAGATTTTGGTATTTTCGTTATTAGCAAAGTACATAGTAATAATGGTGGATGTTTAATGACTTGTCATTTTCATGATTATTAGGGGTCTTCCTATCGGTTTATAGGATGGTATGATTCGGAAATGTGTGCTCGTTCAAGAATGATCATATCAGGCCTTTTGAGGGGGATAAATGAGCTTGAGGCAAGATTACAAACTGCTCAAGGGATGTGTGGAAGTGAAAGATTTACCTGGGTCTTAGTTGCATATTGTTCTTGATTGTTTATGCACTTGGTTAACTCTTTAGCTTTTATGTATGATGGTGGTGGTATTTTGAAGTGTTTTGTGGAAATATAAGTACTTGTTAGGTCACCATCTTAGTATAACAACCTTGATCAAACAATGATGTAGTATGTACTAACTTTAGATTCTCTTTAATGGAAAGTTTCATGTTTTTGTATATTGAAAATGGCATTAATTGAGTCTCTTATTTGGTTATGAATTTTGTTCTTATAACAACTGAGTTTACCTTATGTTTATGCAGTTGGTTATGAATTTAGTTAGGATTGAATTTTAGTTGTCAACATTGTTATAAATTTTATTAGTGTTGGCTTTATGCACATGGTTATTAAATAAGACACAACTTCTTCTACATCATCTTAGTCAAAGTTTCCAGTTGAAGGTGATGCAGTCAAACACAATAAAAGAAGACACAGTCCACACAAGATGCAAATTATGCACAGAAGAAGCTTGGTCACTTGTAACTTAATGTAGCTATCAGTTTACAGTTATAAGTTGAACATGTTTAGGCATTTGCTACCTTTGTACAAGTACAACAACACAACAAATGTATAAAACCAATTAACAAGAAATATGTCTGAAAATACACAAACATAACATGGTTCCCAAGATAATGCAAATGGATATAATTTCAAATACATAAAAATTCGTACTCTTCAACATAATATTTAGAGTTAGACATACACATTTGTTTTTAGAGTACATAACTTGTCCATTGCAAACTAGATGAATCATTTTCTAGTTCAAATGAATAACATAATTCACCTATGGCGAGGCCATCATTCTTTCCAATAAAGTATGTTGCCTAGTCCTTCTTGGTGCAATATGTTGGGATGAATCAGAAATTGCTTGCACATAACTTGAATGGACCTGAGATTGAGACTGGGATTGATCATCAGTAGTTTGAACTTGAGTTTCAGATTGAACACAACTTCCTTGAACTGCAACATCTTGACTTTTAACAAAACATGGACCTTCAGCTTGTTTCTTTGCTGCAACTTTATTACCTTTAGGTTGTGTCTTCTTTCCTGTAACATTCTTTGTTGCAACTTTTTTAGGCGCTTTATTACCTTTTCCCTTAGCAATTGAACTTTTTTGTTTAGGCTCACTTTGACTACTTTGAGTTCCATATACACCACCCTGCCCAAGACATGTTTTCCTGTTTTGTCCAGTAATGCCACAAATACCACACTTTACACTCTTCAAAGCCTTAGACAACTTACCATTCTTAACAATATCTTCAGTTTCAGAAGTTGTCCTTCTTCTTTTTCTATTTTTTGAGCTACCTACAGTTGTTCGATGTTTTGGTGAAATAATGGTTGTGGCCACATATGATATTTCCCAATGCTCATTGCTATTTATGGGTTGGATAGTGTGTTTATAGGTTTCTTGTCAAGTGTTAAGATAGTAACAAGGATGAGCCCATGTTTCCACAGCTCCTACTTGTTGTGCATTTAAAGCCATATTCTTATTGGTAGCAACAGCATGTTTACATGGTAAACCTGATGTCTCCCATCTTCTGTAAGTACAAGTCTTACTTACAACATTAACTACACATTGGTCTCCCCATGGTCCACTAACCTGAAACTTCTCTCCCCCATTCCATAAAACATTATACTTAACAACCTCTTTCTTAATCGCATCAAACATGTGTTGTGCAGTTGGTGTTAGTGGCCCATTACTCTTCCCAATCACATTCAAAACATCCACTATTCTCTTCATACAGTATTCCATGATGTATTATAAAGCTGTAATGATTGGTTTGTCCATACCTCAAACTATTTTCCCATGAAACACTTGCCACATGTTATTAAGTAACACATCAAAATGGGTTATCCACAAACAATAAATCAAGTTGTATTACTTATACAGTTGATAGCGCATTACCATATACCACTTATGTTATAAAGATAGATAATTTATCTGAAAAATGTGACCTTGACCAATGGATTTCTGGTATCTTACTTAACCAAGCATGGGCAGGTTCACTAAATCTTTTGAACTAAAGTATAGCTTTCTCAAACTGTATAACAGTTGAGGCTGATGCACATATCCACATATAGTGTTTGAAGGCCCTACCTTTCTATTGAAGTTTAATATTGTCATGAATGCTTCTAAGACAGAATATGTGCTCTGCATTTGGAAAAATTCTGCTAAAGTTGGGATGATACCTTTCATAAAATCACATATATTCAGTGGGTGTTTAAAAAAAAAAGAGGAACATGAATTCAGTACCAATTTAAGGGAGTACCTCTTGTAAGTCACTAATAAAAGTGAAGTTTGAGTTTGGTTGTAGTTCAAGATTGTTAGTGCAAATATTACGATATTTAATCTATACAGTCTCGTTTGTTTTGATTGATGACAAACATGTAACTTGTAATACATAACGTAAAATGTACAAGTTACTTGTAATTACATTTGTCTCAACATACATTCAACACCTCTCGATGTCTCAAGTCCTCGTATGTTACAACACAGGTTCGTACATGTTTGTTATGTGGCATTATGATCAAACCCATTAACAAATCATTTAGAATGTTTAAAATACGTTTAGAGTCACTAAGTATTTTAATAGGTTAACCATTCTATTTCGAACCTCATTTTACATTTTGCATTCACAAGTATTTCAAAAGGTAACTAGACATTTTATCAACTAGTTACATAATACATTTTACAAGTTTACTTTGATAAACCTTTAATCTAAAAATGGAAATACATGTTACATCATGTCATGCATCATCTTTGAAATCCTTGGAAGATCACTTGAATATTTTGGTTAGATTGACACTCAATATATCAAATGTGATCTTAGTAAGATTTGGTAATATCTTGGAAAGATTTGAAGAAAGATTTTTTAGATTTTATGTCAGGTACCCACGGCACCAAATTGTATAAAGGACGGAACCCTTTTAAGGGGTCCGTGGTCCGTGGACGCTCCTGTCCACTTTTGGCTATAAATAGAAGCCCATTGTTTTCCCATTTCTTCACCACTTGAAAACACATCTTCTCCACCTTCTTGCATACATTTAGATCTATCATTAACAATGTAGTAACATACATTAAACACCCTAATGATCATGATCATAATGCTTCTAACATTCATCTTTGTTGTAAGCATACTCTACATTGATCAACCAAGGAAAGCTTGGAGATCTAGCCATCCACACTCACCACAAGCTGAAGATCTATCACAACAAGTTTAGGGAACTTGTGATCTTCATCATGAAGGCTTCCTATCAATGGAAGATCATTTAGAAGTAGTTATTCATATCCATTAGACATTTGTGTCATGGATCATTAGTGTAGAACATCATTGCATCCTCACAACATTTTCACCAAACTAGATTAGATGGTTTATGTGTTTATACCATAAAACACAAGGTTTGTTATGTTGGGCCATAAAACATAGTGGGAGTGGTTGTACCCTTGAAAAGAACTCGACATCTAGCTTAGTGTCGGAAATATTGTATAGGCGACGTTAGGTTGGTTCTACCTCGAACTAGAACCCGGTATTTAGCTTTGTACCGGAAAAAGTGTAAGCGACGATTGTAAGGTTTTCTCCGCCGAGAAGGGAGCTTGTTGATTTAGTGAAGTAACTCTCGAGTTGGGTACTCGGGGAGTGGAGTAGGGCGGAAAGGAGATCCGTGACCGAACCACTATAAATCATCGTGTTCGGTTTGCACTTTCCTTTCTTTATCTCTTTACTTTCATAGTTGCACTATACTATTGCTTGTGATGTGGTTTGATGTTAATGCTTGTGTGACAACATGGTTTACTATGCTTTACATTGGTCACAAACAATAATTGGAACTTTCATATTATAACAAGCTTCATAAGCGATTTGATACTAAAGATCTAAAGTTTTTAAACGGTAACGTATTCACCCCCCCCCCCTCTACGTTTCCACAATTGGTATCAGAGCCACGTAGCTCGTATTTTCAAAACAAATGGTTTTTAAAATAGAGTACGATCCATGTATCAAATTACCATTGAAGCGAAAAATAATAGGAAAAATGCTTTGCTTGTTATACTTAGAAATTTTGTTGTTAAATGTAACTTTGTATACAAGCTTGAAGGTTTTCTTGAAAAATAAAATAAAAGTTTGTTGAAAGAACTAGTAAGTATTGTATTGTGTGCTTGTAGAAAATTTACGAAGAAATATGATTTTAAAGGAGTGTTTGGGATAACTATAAATCTAGTTGAAAAATCACCTCCGTAAATGTTTAAGATAAGTTACATAAGTAGATATGTTGTTAAATATGTGTATTATATGTTTACTATGAAATCTAGTAAGTCACACACGTTTTCTCTATGTCAAATACTAGTTTTGGTGAATCTGTCTCAGAGGACCACGGCACCAAATCTTATAAAGGGCGGATCCCTTTATTTGGTTCCGTGGGATCCGTCTGTACAGTATGCAGTTTTTTGAGCAACTTCAAAAAATCATAACTAATTAACCGTAAGTCCGTACAAGTCGAGCCACCTATCATTTTATAGGGAATTAAGTCTACTTTCATTTAAAAATACTCTCATGGCCTGAGTCTAATTTTAAATAAGTGAAATAGACCAAATACTACAGTATGTCTAAAATATTAAGTTTCGCTTTAACATAAAAACTCAAATTTTTGAATCAAACAATATAAGTTGGTATTCTTAGAACTTTGATACAACTTCTTTTGAAACTAATTAATTTGGTAATATGTTTAAAGGAAACTAATCAAGCTTGGTATACATCGTCATATTTAAACGCTAGATGACGAAAAGTGTTTTTCATTTTATGCTATGCTAAATAACTACCTGTTTATGTTGTTTGCATATATGGTGCTTGCTTATTTTCAAATTGCTGTTTACACTTGTTTGGTTGCATAATATAAGTGTCAATCTTGCCATGTTTTTTATTCACTTGTTTGGCAACTTCTTGTTTATGCACAATAGGTCTTTGCTAGATTTTGTGCAATAAGTTAGAAAATGATTTTACCATCACTTGTAGAATTAGATAACTTTCTTTGCATAGGTTATACTAAAATCTCGCATAACTTATGAAATGTCATAACTCAATTATCAATGAGTACTAACTAAAATTAGTCAAGTACTTTGAATAATGGAGTTTTTAAGAGAGTGTTTGGTACAAGGACAAAAGCAATGTTGTATGATGTCATTTATGTGTTCTTGCTTCGTAGGATGATAAACTAACTAAAAACATTGATGTATGCTAACCGGTTCATGCAGGGGGATAAGCACACGGGTGTTATCAAATTTTACCCATTTTCACTTATATGTGAAAATCGTTAGCTCTTGTTCAAAATCAATGCTCCACTATGTTTGTGTATGCGTTATTGACTGTTCCTAACTAGAAATAGTTAATGCCATATGTTTTGAGAAAAATTTCAGGTTTCGGAAATGTCCCCGATAGTTAAAATATGGGTCTGTGAAGATTTTTGGTCACCACGGACCAGACGGCACCAATTATTTGGTTTCGCCCATTATAGCTTTTGGTACCGCCATACCTGTACAAGCGGACCAGACGGCACCATTATTTTGGTTCCGCCTGTGTGAAAAATTGGTATCGTGGAACCTACAGGTAAGTTGTTGAATTTTACTAAATCCTGCAATCTAATTTACCAAATTTCATTTCTAGGATAGTTGTTAATACTTATCTTTCATATCTTATTCATCACACCCTCAGTAGATTAACTTAGGATGTTTGACATGATTTTAGACACTTCCATCTCATTAAACTACCATCTTTGTATGGATGAACATCAAATCCGTAAATCCTTTGTTCCATAAATCGACACATTCAGGATGGTCACTTTCACACCTTCACTGTTACTTTTCCTCAAGCTTACCATTTCTTAAAAGCAAAGTCAAAATGACTAAATCCTCAACCTCGAATAAATCACTTAAGAAAACAACTAGGATTAGCATTCGATCTTGTTGCTTCATTAACTTGAACTCCTCATCCACAGACTCGTTACCTCTCAACATCTCATCACCCATTCAAGATGTGAACTTTCTAAACTTGAGTACTCTAACTCCACCACCAAAATCACCCACCATCATCCAAAACACCTTCACTACCAAAGTCTCCAAAACTTGTACTTTGTGCAAACACCACCAATATCTCCTCACCCGTTTTGCGGATGACTTAGATGACTTACCGACACTAACAAATCTGGACTCATTACTTACAAAGATATCATACACAAGTCTATCATATGACTATAGATATCATTTTGTATCTACATGTATTGCCTCACTTGGTTAACATGAAAATAATGCGTCATCCTTCAAGACGATAAGTATTTACATAGATTCATAACTCACACGTATATTAAAGACATACTATCAAGTCTTGTTATCCTTGAGTTCAATCTAAGCTTTATAATCTCAACAAATTAGGATTGACAACTTAAGTATTTCATCCGAAATATTCAAGTATATGCGACTTACGATTGTAGTCATTAAAAATCATATCCGAAAAATCAACACCCAAGTATTTTAACAACGCATGTTGAAACACTTATCCAAAACAAACAACCCACTGTGCCACTTATCCCTCTTTGACACCTACTATCCCTCTTCCATCTTTGGCACCATTAAGCGTATTGCTCATGAACTTCCAAGAGCATCCTTTAAATCAAACGTGCCCTTTCAAGGTGAACCTATACCTCAATCCCTTAGCTTCATAGACATAACCAAAACTTCGAGCACTTCACCCACTAGTTGTAGCAACCAATGAACCATAAGAATTAGTATCCGTACTTTTTGTGTTCAACATCTATGGACAAATAATCAACCTAAGTACTCCCATAGCACAACAAACCCCTACATCACCACATCCTTATTTAGACACACTAGAAGACCTACCACCTAGATCAACCAATCCACCATCCTTACCATCATTTGAATTCGTTGAGTGTATTGCTCAAAAAGCCCTTGTGTCCAACACTTGTGCTGAATCAAATGCACGTTTGAACAAACTCAAACATCCTTTCCCACATATAAGGACTTAGATAATTCATTATGGCTAGAACCTCAACTATCAAATAAGCATGGTGCTCTTGGTAATTGTTGTCAATTTCCACTAGGTATAAGTAGTACTACCTTCACAAATTATCAAAGTATTAGTAATACTTTGTCATTAAACTTCTGCATAAATTTCGTTAAACCTCAAATCAACATTTTAACAACATATGTTAAAATGCAATCTCAAAGCCAACATCATACACACCAAGCAACAATGACTCTTGAAACTCGAGTGAATTCATCTTGTCATCATCTAGTGAATATAATCTTGAGACCAAGTTTATTTTAGATGGGACTATCCGATTCAAACACTTTGGCTTCATATCTTCATTTAGGAAAACATGATGTTTTGAAGAACATTATGACTAAGATTCATGCGTTAAGCTTTCATTTTGTTAAAAGGATATTGTATATCCTATGAATCACTCTTGCGACATAAATAGTTATGTTACAAGAGATTTCATTACACCTCATTGGCTAAATGATCTTGAAACAAACATCTACAAGTTCTATAAACTAGCATATCCAATTCATCTTGTCATACTTGTTTTCATAAGCATGATAACTTTATCCCATGGGATAATCTCATTTGTTGAAAGATACTATTTGTATCTATTTCCTTTCAAGTGTACATCATAACCTAACCTTGCTCAAACCGAGTGCACATCCAAGGTTAAAACTACACATCTTTAGAGCATACACAAGATCTATTGAAGTTGGTAACCTCACTTAGATTCTTGTTAAATAATATTCCAAAGAGCTCTCTTGAGAACCTTCTTAGTTTAACATATTCCATTCTCTAGTCTTAGATGATCAATTCACATTTAAAGTACAAGATGTCATCCATTAGATCATACAATTAGCTGTGTAATTTGAACAACTTTCGATTCTAAACACAAGATTAAAACACATTGTTTATCAAACACACCATTGTTAAAATTCATGTGTATAACATGACATCTTCATCTCCTTAGTTATATTGCATATTAGTTGTGTCACATTAAGCCAAGTATTGGTAAACTATCATCTTTTATACACTTTAATAGGCAAAAGTAGGAGTTCCCATCTTTCTAACATGAGAATGATTACTGGAGAATCTATTGCACTAGAAACTCAATTTGACCTAACGGTTGAATTGCTTCCTGGAGAGAAGTTGGGTATGTGGAATCACCCGTAAAAATGGTCGTGTTTAGCCTTAATTGAGCACCGCTAGTAATAGTCTCATATTCATTCTCCAACTTGAAAAATCTGTTTTCCTATACTTGCCTAAAGTAAGTGTTAAAGCATTGATAGTTTTCCTCGCCTTAGGAATACTAATCAAACAAGTAGTATATATGATTTTTCTTTTAAAACCAATTGCATTGCACTTACATGTGTTGATTACATGTTCTTGTTTTATACGATAAGTTGATTTGACATTATCTTAGTGTTTGATAACTAGTCAAATGTGTAAACCTTAGTAAAACCACTTGCATTGCACTTACATGTGTTGATTACATGTTCTTGTTTAATACGATAAGTTGATTTGACATTATCTTAGTGTTTGATAACAAGTCAAATGTGTAAACCTTAGTACGGTTTTATCTTTATAATGCTTGTATTGTTGTTTCATGCTACTAAACGTTTAAACCTAAACTTTATTTGCATGATACTTACTTTTGAATTATTTTTAGCATGATTAACATGTTACTTATGAACTCATAATATGCTATTTTGATACGTGATAATTTTGATATGATATATTTGTGTTTGAAAGCTATTAGTTGGCATTCATTAGATACATATTGTTATGTCTTGAACATGGCTTGCATGAATCTTTCATCTTGTTTCTTTTGCTTCTTGTTACACTATTTGTTTGCTACGTATGCACATATAATCTGTCAAAGTGCTTTTGGTATGACTAACTTTTAGAAGCCTTTTTATCTTACAAATTAATCACATAGATTATTGTATATCCAAGTATGCTTAAGTGTCTAAGTCTAATGACAAAACAATCTCATAATGAAATGTCTTGAATAAAGTCGTATTCTTGCATATTATGATTGTTTTGATGCTATCTTGTGTGGTGATTTCTTGTCTACTAAGTGCAATGTGTTGTTTTTGCTTATATCATATGTTATCATTTGATTTATATCATGTTAACATATTTTGTCACTAACAAATTTGTTTTGTAGGTTGATAACAAATTATTTGTTATCTCACTTGGTTCTAACTTTTATATGCTCATTTTGCATAATCCCTTTTATTGCTACGTAGATTAGTAATATGCTTTATGGGACCCCTACACTTGCATATAGTTTAAAAGCATATAGAATTAAGTTCTAGAGGGTTGGCTTTGCATTTTTGTCTTTCAACCGACCTCTTTCCAAATCTCATTTTTGCTTCCGCTTTCCAAAAATCATCTCCATCATTATTTAGTTATAACAATACTCTAATCATCTTCACTTCCTATTAGAAATCCACATGCCTCATTATACGATCATCTCGTATTAATCGAGAAGAGGTACGTGACTTTAAGGATGAAGTTCATTGTATGCTAACCATCATCCAGTAAAACATCACTAAGCTCACCTCTTTCGTTAATACCAAATAACCTCCTAAACACTTTGTTGTCATTCCTTATTTGATACATTACACATTATGTTGGATGTCCACCAATTAAGGGGGAGAGAAATTCATTCACATAATTGTCTTCTGTCAAATTTTATGTCTCTTAGACTCTACAATACCAACACATAGGTAAACACCACTTAGCTAAAGCCGGTTCATGAAACCACAACTAGTTCAACCTTTTTCGCACCAATATCTCATCAAGTGAAAAACGCATCATGTGTTTTTACAAAACGTCTTCATCTCCACATATAGGATTTTCCTTAAACTAGCACCTTACAACTTCACTATCTAGAACACCATCATAGGATCTTATCCTTTTCTCGCTTATCATGCATGTCCTTGTCAGTGCAAACGATATATTAATCAAAACAGCCATTTCCAACACGTTGGTCCATCCAACTCTCACTTATATGATGTCATTCTCATCCTCATATAGGTACTCATTATTATTATTAGTATTTTCCATATTGTCTTCACTTCTTTTCAAAGTGATAATCATCCATGTCGGTCAAAACCATGCTAATACTACCTTTCCCATTGTCATCTAGAATAGGTCATTTTTATAATTCGTGTCAATCGATGAACGAATTTATCTTCATGTTATCACTTTTAGATAGAACACATTATTGATTACTCTTGGGTTAAAGCATATGAGAACTTGCTCAAAACAATAGGTTGTTGGCATCAATAAATCATTCAAATCATAACCCTTATGCATCATTGAAATGCAATGTCCATTCATATTTTTTTTCTTTCTTAGCTTTGGTCACTTGACATGACGAAAGGATTGCATGAGTCCATATTTTTTATATTTGCTATACATATGAGTTTCTAACTCCTTAATAGCTTCCTACCTAATCACCACCACCTTCCATCACCACTTTCACTAAATCATCACCATCATGGATTAGTGAAAAACTTACTTTTGTAAATCTCGAGTCATCTACCATCACCACATGATTCCTACAAGTAAACCGACACCAACACTAGCACCACTAGTGGCACACCCGGTGGGAAACTTCATATCTTCTTTCTAGGAACTATTTTGTAGTTTTTTATCACATTATATTCTCACTTTTCTTATGATTGTAATTAGGAGACTACACTTCATGAGATCTTTGATTATATCATTTATCACATATATACATCTTATTTTTCTTTGTGAAAAAGATGAAATATATTGCACTAATGTTTTTCATTGTAGGTTCATCATCATATACACTTGATTGTATATAATTTACTCATCTAAAGATGAAGTTTGGATCAATTATTTTTCTTATTTTAGGTGCTTCTTGACACCATAGAACAAGGAGGAATGTCCTTTAAGCACTCATATTGCATCGTCTATACACTTGGTTGTATATGACATATTTGTCTAAAGACAAAGCTTCTATTATACTAATATTTATTTTGAAGGTTCATCTTGACGCCCTAGAGCAAGGGGAGCTTCCGTCAAGAATTTACTGAGTGCATCTTATATACACTTTGTTGTATATCACTTACTCATCCAATGACGAATATAGTTTTGCACTAATATTTGTTTTGTAGGTTTTTAATTATACCCTGACGCCTCAAACAAGGGGGAGCGACCGTCAAGGGGGAGCATGCACGCATTTAGCATCATTCTCACTTTTCAACAAGCATTTGTGCTTCGATAAAAGTGGAGAAAATAGGCTAATATTGCTATGCATTTTTCTTTTTCATATATTTCTCATAATTTTTGTTGCATAAAACTAACCTTGATGTAGGTTAAGCCTCTTAATTTGATCCATGGATCCGCTACCTAACAAGGAACGGATTGAAGTAGACGATTTAACTTCACTAGGGATGATGCAAGCTCGCCTTTTTGGGGAGAAATGAAGTTAAACTCCAAGGACACGCCCTTTTTGTTTCGACAAAAGGGGGAGAAGAGTGTAAACGGAGAAGGTAATGTAAAGGTAGTAAGGATACAAGTAACCTTTTACATTTTACTTTCTATTACGTTTACATATATTTGTCATCATAAAAAAGGGGGAGATTGTTAGTGCAAATATTATGATATTTAATCTATACAGTCTCGTTTGTTTTGATTGATGACAAACATGTAACTTGTAATACATAACGTAAAATGTACAAGTTACTTGTAATTACATTTGTCTCAACATAAATTCAACACCTCTCGATGTCTCAAGTCCTCGTATGTTACAACACAGGTTCGTACATGTTTGTTATGTGGCATTATGATCAAACCCATTAACAAATCATTTAGAATGTTTAAAATACGTTTAGAGTCACTAAGTATTTTAATAGGTTAACCATTCTATTTCGAACCTCATTTTACATTTTGCATTCATAAGTATTTCAAAAGGTAACTAGACATTTTATCAACTAGTTACATAATACATTTTACAAGTTTACTTTGATAAACCTTTAATCTAAAAATGGAAATACATGTTACATCATGTCATGCATCATCTTTGAAATCCTTGGAAGATCACTTGAATATTTTGGTTAGATTGACACTCAATATATCAAATGTGATCTTAGTAAGATTTGGTAATATCTTGGAAAGATTTGAAGAAAGATTTTTTAGATTTTATGTCAGGTACCCACGGCACCAAATTGTATAAAGGACGGAACCCTTTTAAGGGGTCCGTGGTCCGTAGACGCTCCTGTCCACTTTTGGCTATAAATAGAAGCCCATTGTTTTCCCATTTCTTCACCACTTGAAAACACATCTTCTCCACCTTCTTGCATACATTTAGATCTATCATTAACAATGTAGTAACATACATTAAACACCCTAATGATCATGATCATAATGCTTCTAACATTCATCTTTGTTGTAAGCATACTCTACATTGATCAACCAAGGAAAGCTTGGAGATCTAGCCATCCACACTCACCACAAGCTGAAGATCTATCACAACAAGTTTAGGGAACTTGTGATCTTCATCATGAAGGCTTCCTATCAATGGAAGATCATTTAGAAGTAGTTATTCATATCCATTAGACATTTGTGTCATGGATCATTAGTGTAGAACATCATTGCATCCTCACAACATTTTCACCAAACTAGATTAGATGGTTTATGTGTTTATACCATAAAACACAAGGTTTGTTATGTTGGGCCATAAAACATAGTGGGAGTGGTTGTACCCTTGAAAAGAACTCGACATCTAGCTTAGTGTCGGAAATATTGTATAGGCGACGTTAGGTTGGTTCTACCTCGAACTAGAACCCGGTATTTAGCTTTGTACCGGAAAAAGTGTAAGCGACGATTGTAAGGTTTTCTCCGCCGAGAAGGGAGCTTGTTGATTTAGTGAAGTAACTCTCGAGTTGGGTACTCGGGGAGTAGAGTAGGGCGGAAAGGAGATCCGTGACCGAACCACTATAAATCATCGTGTTCGGTTTGCACTTTCCTTTCTTTATCTCTTTACTTTCATAGTTGCACTATACTATTGCTTGTGATGTGGTTTGATGTTAATGCTTGTGTGACAACATGGTTTACTATGCTTTACATTGGTCACAAACAATAATTGGAACTTTCATATTATAACAAGCTTCATAAGCGATTTGATACTAAAGATCTAAAGTTTTTAAACGGTAACGTATTCACCCCCCTCTACGTTTCCACAAAGATCATCAGATAAACATTGAAGAAACCAAGTCCATGATTATATGTTTTTTTATTTTGCAAAACAATAAGTTAATGGGTATATACCATTATTGCTATCAATTCCCACAGCTGTAAGAAGTTGAGTCCCTCATCACTGAGGGTATTATTGTCATTTCACAGGCGTCTCACTCTCTCCCGCCAAATATACTTCAAGGACAATATTCGCAATGTGTTATACTTCATTTATGTGTCATTTTTAATTTGCTTATATTGGTAGGTTTAGGATAAACATAGTATTATGGTTCTAAATAGGCCATTAGAATAGGAAATGTAGTCAATTCAATAGAGTTGTAGTGACAATGGGAAATGTAGGAGTGTTTGGCATAGCAGTTGTGTTAGTTTTGTTGAGACTGTAGGAGTGTTTGGCATATCAACTGTAGTAGCTCTTTCGTCTTGATGTTCATAGTGTGTTAGTTTAATTGACTCTTAATGTTTGAATTTAAATGGTGGCAGGTTTAATGGGTTATCAGGATGAAGTTGTGTTCAAAATGCACAATAATGGATTATTTGATTTTGCTCCACTGAGATGGGTAGGTTTGTGTGAACTTGTGAGAAGTTAATACTCCTTTACCTACCCTACACAATGAAAGTCAAACGGGTGTATTTCAAAGTAGACTGACACTATATTTGCCTACACAAAAGGTGCCATGAGTAAATTCTCCTTCCAACTTGTCTTCCAACTTACATATGCCACACCCTTCAACTAAAAAATCAAAGAGAAACAATATGACTGGTAATGATACATACGTAGGGGTGTTGGATGACAACAACGAATCAACTAAAATGAGATGCATTGGCTGTTATATGGAAGTTCAAAATATGGCTGGTTTAACTTTTGAAGCAAGGCTACCTAGAGGAGAAAGTATGTTGTATTCCTATTGGATGCATGCTTACAGAGGCAGAGGTGTTGTTGCAGCTGGTGAAGCTGGTGGTGCAGTAGCTGTAAGTGGTGTTGTTATAGGATTAGGTATTAAAAGTGGAAAGATAACTAGAGGGGGTGGTGCAATTGGTACTTGGTAGTGGAGATGGAAGTGGGACAAGAACACCACCTAAAGATCGGGAAGAAGAATGTATTGAAATAGACGTTTATAGATCTCCCCAACCTAAGGAGAGTAGAAGAAAGTGCATGAGCAAGTCAAGCAAAAAAGAAGCCAAGAAACTTCATTAAAAAAAAGAACACCAGTGGATGAGTATGCTCTTTTAGATATGTCTAATGTTAAGAGTTGTATTATTCTAGTTGTATCATGGTCTTGGGCTTGTCCAAGCCACTTACTATTTTTATTGATGTAACTGTTGCTTGATTTATGTAAGTTAAGAACACCAGAAAAACTATATTACCTTTGTATATGAACAAGAAGATACTATGTTTCCTATTTGGGTTGACCACTCGTACTAGATATAGCAACAAAACAGGAAGAGATAGGTAACATTCAGGAGGCCAATTCATGTTATTTGCAGTAATGCATATTTCTAGTGTCCAAATGATGGTTCACTACTATCACTACTCTATTTTTTCATATTTCCATTTTCATGTTTTGGTCCGTGTTTTATGGTTTGATTAATGTGATTTTCATGTTTATGTTTGTGATACTAATCAAAGAGACTAAAACAGTAAAAACATATTTGAACACATTCTACAATGAAAATCTGGATCAAACGACCCATTTCATTCAATAACCATAAGCATATTTTTACAATTTTAAGATAGGGGAAACCACAACCCCTATCTACATCTACAACAGGCTCGGGGAAACTCTTTCTTACAATATCCCCAAGTCCTCAACCCCTACTTAGTACCTACATTCATCATAAACAAAAGAAACCCATCCCAACCTCCATCAACCAACCCCCTCACGTAAACCTTTGCCTCACAGCGAACTCAATATTCTTAAGAATCTTGCCGTGAACTTTCCTGACCATCCTCATCAACGCCCTCACCCGACGCAAATCAATAGTCTGTAGTCTCCGAAGCTTCTTTGTAGTGTCTCTTGCATTTCTCGAATGTGAAAAGTTTCGAAGTTCAACAATCAGCCCCCTATGACCGACCCTATCAGTAATCTTTTGGGACTTGTTCTCCAAATCGTGTGCCTTCTGCATGTCTTGAAGAATCTCTCTCTGGTAATGGCCAAGCATAATTTATGTTAACACAAAGAAGTTACAGAGAAGCGTGAGGCCAATATCATAATGAGACATGTTCATGGTTAAGAATATGGGGAATTTGAGCTTATCTTAAGAGTAGGGATGGCAAAAGCACCCGAAACCGATGGGGAAAACCGAAACCCGAACCGGTTGGGTTCGGGGGCGGGTTCGCGGGTTTGGATACGGGTTCGGGTAGATATTTTATTTTCTTTTCGGGTACGGGTTCTAGTAATACCCGCCCATTTACCCGTACCCGTATCCGTACCCGTACCCGTATACCCGAATTTGTACCTGTTTATTTTGCTAATTTATATAGGGTCCTAATAAGTTTTGAACTCTTAACCTTGTACAATTTTTTTTCTACTCTACTCCTTAATAGCATATATCTTGATAATTACAAACTATTAACTTAACACATACGCTTGACGCTTTGATTCTCACACACATGATACATTAACTCTTTAATCTTCAAACATTACGAATATTGAAGTCGTTTTCTTTAACTTCTAAAAACTTTGAATATATTAAGGTGTTTTGGTTTTTTTTTAGTTGCGTTGTACAAAGATGATTTTAATTGGGGATAACCGATACCCGCGGGGAAAACCGATAACCCGATGGATAATAATAATCGGGTACCCATTGGGTATTGGGGCGGGTTCGGGTTTGGATATTATAAACGGGTACGGGTACGGGTTCACTAAAACTCGCCCCGAACCCGACCCGTTGCCATCCCTACTTAAGAGTGTGTGTTTAGGGGAGTGTGTGTAGTGATAAGCAGGAGGTGTGTTTTGCAAGTTAAGCCATTGAAATAAAATCGTGCATTGGGAACACAAAATAGACAAGTGAATTAAATATGAACAGTGAAATAACAATAATACTTTCAGTGACGAGACACTTAACGAGAAAAAAATAATGAAAGTTAGAAAAAAGTAGCTCTCGATGGTTGTTTTGCAAAAAACGTAAACATTAATATTTTTTTTGCAACAAAAATCATGTTGGTGTGATCTTTGCGTATTCGTATTACTTTAGAGAACAAATTTGCAATTTACCCTAAAATCTAAGTATAAATATAAAACATGATTTCACACATCATATTCCCATTTTACTATCTAAGCTAAAGTGCTCGATGCAGGCATGTAGATCATTTACCCTTTTTAATTGTCATCAATTAATTGGAAGAAATTACGGTAAGAGAAAAAACTAAAACATAGAAGAGCACGGTTTATGCCAACTTTTGAAGGTTTTTGAATTTTGTCTTATAATTATCGTAAAAATTCGTGATGAACCCGCGGAGTTATGTGGCCCAATCGAAACTGTATGAGTTTCCTGTTCCTTTATTTGGTCCGGCGCCGTAGAGTGCGTGGATGTCGCAGATTGAAATTTTCAAGCCAATCTTGTTGCGGGATGTGGTTCCGTGAGTTCCTCACAAGTCTTACGTGAACTAAAAGTCCATCGAAAGCCCCCAGAAATTGATCTAAACCGTGCAAAGCTCCCCAATTTTGGTTTCTTGACATAAATACGTATATCTTAATCGCTTCTAAAACAAGTGAACATAGTGGATTTGCGTGTTACTAATATTATAGAGAAGTATATTTTTGCCTTAATTGGACTATATATGATGAACATAACCAAAACACTACAACATCAAAACGATTTCACATTCAGCATTGTATGAAATAAATAAATAATGGTAATCCTACATTGTAAATTATTTTAAGACCATTTGATTTATGAAATATATGTTTCATCACTTTCATGCATGTTATCATCTGGTAACTTAATGTCACATATAACATGTGAAATAATATTCAAACCAAATACTTTGTTCCAACTATAATTAAAGAAACAACCCCCACGTCCAAATAACACATCACAAACTCTAGCACCCACGTATCCTCAACTTTGACCAACTGTAACGACAGTTTCATAATCTTAAACACAAACATGATGACGTGGAAAAACCTTAACACAAACCGCATGTTTTTAAAAACCGTTTTCCTATATTTTCCCCCCAAAAAAACATCTTAAAAACCAAGTTTTCCTCATTCATTCACTTCACACAATTCTCTCACAAAGAAAAAAAAAAACATCACTTCACTTCCTAGTATTCTGTCTAACAAAATGGCAAAAACAAGCAACCTTTTAACCACAATCTTGAACGTGTTAACCTTATGCATGGGTGTCCTCCTCATCACCGCGGGCATATGGAATTTTGCTCACCCGACGGGCGCAACCTTATGCCAGAAAACATTTGCCAAACCGTACCTGTTCACGGGCATATTCCTTGTGATCCTCGCGGTTCTAGGAATCGTGGGGTCGAGTTTCAAGATAAATGCTATTTTGTATATATATTCTGGTGTGTTGTTTGTGATGATTGTCGGCTTACTTGCTTTTACGATATTTGCTTTGGTGGTTACTAACAAAGGGATTGGGAAGGCAATATCGAATCAAGGGTATAAGGATTATAGGTTTGGTGATTATTCTAAGTGGCTGCAGAAAAATGTTTTGAATGAGAAACATTGGAGCAAGATTAAGAGTTGTTTAAGTGATTCGCATGTTTGTTCCACTATTGCGGCATCGAAAACTTTGGAGGAGTTTTATCGGGCTCATGTCACTCCGTTAGAGGTACAATGTTTAATTAAACCGCAAATAAGAGGGTGTTTCTATTTGCTTATCTGCTAACTTTATAGGCAAAGAAGCAGTTTTTTTATGTTTGGATAAAAGTGCTTATTCGATTATTTTACTTCAAAATAAGCACTTAAAAAATGGTTTATAGATTTATCAAAATGCAATTAATTCTTTAAATATACTAATTCTATGTATTTTGTGGTAGGCTGGTTGCTGTAAGCCACCCCAAGACTGTGGTTACATGTTTGTGAACTCGACTTACTGGATGCCGCCCAAGACAGGACCTGAATCAGAAGACCCTGACTGCAAGACATGGAACAACGACCAGAAGAAGCTGTGCTACAACTGTGGTTCGTGCAAGGTTGGAGTGTTGAAGAACTTGAGGCATTTGTGGAGGAAATTCGCGTTACTCAACTTCAGCATTCTTTTGTTTGTTGTTGTCATCTACTCGATCAGTTGCTGTGCTATCCGTAACAATAATGCCATACCACCAGAACCATGTCACATCTAATCAGTCATATCAGAAGATCGAGCAGTTTGTTTATGTTTTAACTTGCGTACTACTTGAGTTATTTCCTTTGGCTAGGTTGTGTATGTTTGAACTTATGTATTTCTTTCAAGGGGTCCTTTGTGTACCTCATGACTTCGGTATTTCCTAGTATTGTTATCTTGTTGGTGTTATTAATGGTTTGAGACTTGTTTGGAATTTAGTTGCTCGAATATTTGTGATGCTAATCGTCCAAGCTTGAGATGGTTCTAGCTGATTATCTGGCTTTTGTCCTTGTACACGTGTACTTTATTGTAGGGCATGTTTGGGTTGAGTTGATGCATTTGAACCGTAGAACCAGACCAAAACAAACCATTACTAAAATGACATCACTTGGATCTGATTTAAAGGATATACCAACCAGTCAATTTGATTCGGTGTATGGCTTTATGTTTCTAAACAAACAAAACCGATGACTACGTAGGAAGATACTTTCATGTCTTCACAGTTTTTTGGTATGGAGGCTTCCGAAGGTTTTACCTTTTTGGTTTGTATCGAAGATGTTTCTTGTGGAAATTGGTTATTTACGGTTTTGAATGGCAATTAGTACTCAAGTGCTAAGAAAGGTCGTAAGTTAATCAGACCTTTCAACTAAAGAAACGTGTATTGAGCCAATAAGTAGAGACAAGAGTATCATTAAGTACTTATCTACTGACCGCAAATGCACATCAAGACCACTTGTATGGACATATAATTCGATGAAACAGTTAAAAAGAATTAATCAGAAAGCAACTTGGCTGAGCTAGTGGTACTGAAACTTCTAACAGCAGGAATGACTCTAGATGGTGATAAAATACGACCAAATGATACATTGTAGGAATCAGTTCCTAACCGGCTTTGTAACCATCCCTTCCCTCCTGAGAACCCATCAGCCACAATCCAGCAGTTTTGGAACCCAAGCTCGGTTAAATATCTAGCAACTATCTTGGCAGAATCCGTGTACCTAATGAAATCAATACATACACACTTCATTAGAGCCGTTAGAAGAAAGTGTATTTTACAATAACAATGACAAAAATCAGAATACTAACGTGTCTAGGATCACAATCTTGGAGCCTTTGTTGATTTTTTTGAGATAAGATATCTTCAATGCTGCGATTTCGGCTTCTAATTTCTTTGTGTTTCTAACAAGGCCTTTTAATTTGCTTGGTAAGTCTTCCAATCTGAAAATTGTGGATGACAAAATGAGTCGAAGAAATTCAATACTAATATACCGTGTTTTTCTTAGGAGGAGATTTATACTTACGGGATGGCAATCAATTTGTTCTTGGCGCTTGAGGGAAGGCGTGGAATACCAGATTTGTCCTTATCGTTCTCTGATCTGATATCGATCAAAGTGTAGTTCTGTGACGATACAAGATCAAGTACTTGAGCAGGAGTGAGAGCACCTACAATAACAAATTTCCATTATATATTTTCCAACATATTTTTGTTGTGTTCCGAGGTTTGCAATTTTGCATTACTCAATAGATAGCATTTTGGGTTTATTGCACCAAAGTGATACCTTTGTAACCACGAAGGTTGAAAGAAATGGCGGAAAAGACAGGTGGTAGTAGAAAATACGCTAGGACTAAAACTCCACCAGTTACAGCAATTGTGGTCGGGTCTGCTGACGAGATGGTCTGGACCGTTGTTGATGCAATGGGCTTGGCATCCTGGATAACCTTCCCAGTTTGTTCTGCTGCATCTGCTACTGTCTGCAACACAAAAAATCAATTAAAGTCTGGTCATAATCCATTTAGGCTGTCACACAATTCTAACACTGACTAATTATTGAGTACCTTAGCAGCAGAATAAACAGGCTCAGTATCAAACCCAGAGCTTTGAATAGCTTCTTGTGCTTTCTTTGTTGCCTCTGACATCACGGGCATAGCAATCTTCACCGCCTCTCCACCCGCTTGTTGTAGCACTGGCATTGCCACGTCAGCAGCCGGCTTTAGGAACTCCACCAACGTTTTAATGGCACCCTCAGCAAAAACGTAAACATCACCACTCACTTTTTGAACCTGTTCGAATTTCTCTTCCACCTAACAATTTACCACCATGATAAAATCAATATTCATTTAAAGTGGGTTAATACCACCAAAATGTAGTAGTAAATTCGTATATTTTATCGTAGTTAACATTGTAACATCAAGGAGGTATTTAATTTGGATTTTCCAGCTTATGGGCACTGTATTTGAAAAGTGAATGGGCAAAGAGCTAATGACTTAATAAGTTGATAAGATTATAAGCCCCAAAAATTGAGCTTATTGGCTTTTCTGAATTTCAATAAGCCTGTAAGCCAGACGAAGAAGCTAAATCAAAAACACCATAAATGGTAAAATAAGATGTTGGACTAATAAGGATAATTGTACCAGAGGCCATTGGTCTAGAGGTACGTGAGTGACCCATCAACCAAGAGGTTGCGGGTTGGAAACATTTGTGCGATTGTGTCTAAGACACGTGGTATATGTGTGTAAAAACTCGCTTTTCAAAAGAAAAAAAAAGAAGATAAATTTATACAAAAAAACATTATGCTTGTAAGACGTAATATATTAATGGGAAAATTACCAAAACACACCAGTCGCCCTACGACTTATCACTTTCTCGACCTAAAATTTTCAAAAGTCCAAAATAGACCAAGGGCGACTCATTTTTTTTGCAACTCGTGTCTACGTTTGACACTTGTCCTTAAACAATCGAATAAAGATTAATCCACCTACAATATTGGACACTTGTTGGCTTGTGGTTGCGTTGTACAAGTTGACTCTATTTTGGAGTTTTGAAAATTTTAAAGTCATAGGGCGACCGCTCTATTTTGGTAATTTTCCCCGTATTAACCGGTGAGTTTGGATCAAAAGAGAAATAAATTTAAATGAGAAGAATGAGAAGTAACTACAACCACACATTTGAGATGCACCTACAAAACAAGATGCATCTCCCATTAATTTCTCTCTTACTATTTAAAATATGTGGCTAAAAATATTTCTTATTGTTCTTATTTTGTTTTATCTTCTCACAGGATCCTTTCTCATTAAATGGTAATATTGATTGATAATAGTGTTTACATAATGACTAACCTAACATTTGGGCTTAGGCCTAAACCAATACAAATACAAATACTAATACCAATACAATACAAATAAGTCCACTTAACAATGCTAGCAAAAGTGAAACGAGTTTTTTTTTTTTTTTTTTTGCTTATTCTATGTTCTTTGAAAATAACCTGTATTTCTAAGCAGATAAACAAAGTAAATCATGTTACATTTAGGTGCAGTCAAGTAAGAAATATGTACATAAACACTTTATAACATGTTACATTTTGTTGCAAATGATGAAAAAAAAAAAAAAAAAAAAGTACTTGAGTAAGTGAAGAAGCGATGTCATCTTTGGAAATAGCTGCATTAGCTTCAACTGGAGCAGTAAATAATGCTAGCAGTGAAAGACTAGTAGAAGTAGCTAGTGAGACAAACTTGGAGTCATGTCTGGTATGGTTTTTGGTAGTGGGTTTGAAAGGTGCAACAGTTTTGGGTGTTGGAAGTTGGTTGTGATGGTGGTGGTTGAGTTTAGCTGTGGCTGTTGCTCTGAGTGCCATCACCAATTTACCACCAGTGATGATGATGATGATGAAAATTTTGGGTGTGAAAATGAAGACTTTGGAAAGAGGTATAAAAACAGGACAAGTTGTGGAAATGATTGGTGGTTTGGAAGTTAGAGATACACCATTCATTTTCCATCTTTAATGAACCTTGGCCATTCAAATGTGTTGAGGGTGTTTTAGTAAAGTTTATTTGGTTTATTATTGTCGTTTTTATACAGCCAATGTATAACTGTTAACATTATGTATGACGGCTTATTTAACGTTGGGTTGAGTTATTAAGACCCCCTTTTTCGTTATTGAGACCCCCCCTCCCCCCCTTTTTTTTTTTTTTTTTTTTTTTTTTTTTTTTTTTATAATTTTGTTTATATCAAAAAGCTATAAACCTGAAAATGCGGAACTGTAAATATAAAGTTTAATAAGCCAAACGCTTAAAACTGTCAGAAATACGGAACAGAAACTGACAAAAAACTGTATTGTACTGGAAAAAGCGGGGGACAAAAGGAATATTCCCTGGGGGACAAGGTGGCAGCTATGGGGTAGGGAGGGTATTAATAGTAGGACCCTTAACGTTACGTTAACTTGTCTTTTGTTAACAAACATCATCATCAACATAATATAATAACACAACTAACATCACCCCGTTAATGTAAACTATTTATATATTAGTCGACATGTACATAGGCCGATAGGCTTTCTCTTGTATTTAAGCCTAGCCCATATGTATCTAATCTAGAATCATCTCTTGTACACTATATATTTGTAGCATGATTATAGAATAAAACACACCATCAATTATACCAATCAATATGGTATCAGACTAAAAATTAATCGCCTTTACCTTCTATTCTCTCTCAAAAAAGACGCTCCCTTCCAACCTTCTCTCAAAAGAGACGCTCCCCTCCAACCCTAAAACACAGTCTAGGCATAACATGGCAGTCGACTCCACTCCTCCTCTACCTCCTACATCCGCCGATAAGTTAATCCTCTTCAGTATCACCAACAAGGTTCTCGTAAAATTAAATATAGAAAAACACAACTACACATCATGGAGCTCTTTCTTTCTAATCCACCTCGGAAGTCTTGGTCTAAAATCACAAGTTGAAAAAGAAGCCACATCTAGTACTACCGACCCGGAGTGGTCTAAACTTGATGACCTCATCAAGATGTGGATTCTTGGCTCATTATTCGACTCTCTACAAGAACAAGTTGTATCAACATCGGGTAACGCCAAGGCCTTGTGGGTGACCTCAAAGAGTTGTTTCACGATAACAAGCATGCTAGGGCCACTTTGATAATGAGCGTCGGTCCATCAAGATTGGATCCATGTAAATCAATGACTATTGCACCAAAATTAAATCCATGGCCGATAGGCTTCACAACCTTGGTTCCCCGGTTAGTGAAAATAACTTGGTTACCTATGTCGTAAATGGGCTAGATTCATGGTTCACCGCAATTGTGAAAATTATACGTCATCGTGAAACACTTTCAGCCTTTGAAACGGCTCGCAACATGCTTCTTCTTGAGGAATCTACTTTCAACACAAGCACCGGAGATACAAGTTCCTTTGATAGCTCCTTTTTACCTCAACTTTGGAACCATTTTAACAAGGGCTCATGCAAATTTGGTGACCATGTAAGTTCATTCACGACCTTAGGAATAGGTCCGGTTTGGCTGGAAAAACAACAATGCTCGGTTATTAACCATAAACCCGTACACCAACACCCATACTTCCTAGACTTCACCAGGCTGCTATAACACTCGCCAAACCCACAACCCAACTTCCCTTTCCCACAGCCTAACCCAACACCTCGCCTGGGCCAACATCCATTACCCCAGCCCAACCCCAATTCTTTTGCTACGCCCACTTACCGGCCACATGCCCAAGCCCAGACGCATTATCCACCACAGGCCCATTTTGCTCAGCCCGTATATGCAGCCCCACAGCCAAATCTAAACAGTGGGATTCTCGGACCCGCACCCGGGTATTATCCATCACAGGTTACTTCACTACCTAGTGCGTTTAGCACTATGACCTTGCAAAACCCAACGTAGAATATGGATACAGGTGCTTCTTCGCATTTAAATTCTAACGCAAGTAATTTAAGAACAATTTTTAACAAACGTTTATACCCATTTGTACACGTTGGTGATGGAAATTCTATTCCCATTACTAACACCGGACATAGCATTATTCCATCTACTCACTGTCCACTCCATCTCTCCAATGTCCTTGTCACCCACAATATTATTAAAAATCCCATTTATGTTCGTCAATTTACTAGAGATAATAATTGTACTATCGAATTTGACGCTTTTGGTTTTTCTGTGAAGGACTTCTGCACTCGTCATATCCTCCTTCGATGTGATAGTTCGGGTGATCTATATCCCGTTACCAAGCCGTCAATCGTCCCTACCGCTCTTTTCTCAACAAGCTCCTCCACGTGGCACCAACGCCTCGGTCATCCCGGTGAAGTGTTACGATCTCTTGTTTCTCGTTATTTTATTTCATGTAATAAAGAAAATAGGGGTCTCCACATGTATGTCATGCATGCCGGCTTGGCAAACATGTGAAGCTTCCTTTTCATAGTTTTTCCAATTCTACTGTTGAACATTGTTTTGATAATAATCACAAAGCACCCGACTACTTTAACTTACATATATTTGGGTGTCTATGCTACCTTCACCTACACTCCCCTCACAAACTTGCTCCACGAGCAACACCGTGCATCTTCTTGGGATATCCCGCCTATCACCGTGGCTTTCGATGCCTAGACCTTGAAACAAATAAAATTTTACTTTCCTGACACATCACCTTTAACGAAACCCAATTCCCTTACCGCTCAATGACACCCGAATCCCCACCTTCCTACACCTTTTTAGACCCTCCACCGTCCCCACCTTGCTACGATCTCTTGTTTCTCGTCAATTTATTTCGTATAATAAAGAAAATAGGGGTTTTCACATGTATGTCATGCATGCCGGCTTGGCAAACATGTGAAGCTTCCTTTTCATAGTTCCAATTCTACTGTTGAACATTGTTTTGATAATATTCATTCCGATTTATGGACATCTCCAATTCTTAGTAAAAGTGGTTTCAAATGCTACATCTTATTTCTTGATCATTTCTCTCATTATTTATGGATTTATCCTCTTCGTCATAAATATGAGATGCTTGATACATTTTTTCATTTCCGTAATTATGTTAAGAACCAATTTAAATGCAAAATAAAAAATTTTCAATGTGATCATGGTGGTAAGTTCGACAATAACCACTTACATACACTTTTTGCTAACCACGGGATACAATTTAGAATTTCTTGGGCAAAAACCTCGCAACAAAATGGCAAGGCGGAACGCATGATTAGAACCATCAACAATGTCATCCGTACACTTTTGTTTCAAGCTAACTTACCCTCCACCTTTTGGGTCGAGGACCTACATATATCCGCTTATCTCCTCAATCTTTTACCTTCTACCACCATCAACAACGAAATCCCCTACACAAGACTTTTTCACAAAGTACCCGACTACTTTAACTTACATATATTTGGGTGTCTATGCTACCCTCACCTACACTCACCTCACATACTTGCTCTACGAGCAACACCGTGCATCTTCTTGGGATATCCCGCCCACCGTGGCTTTCAATGCCTAGACCTTGAAACAAATAAAATTTTACTTTCCCGACGCATCACCTTTAACGAAACCCAATTCCATTACCACTCAATGACACCCGAATCCCTACCTTCCTACACCTTTTTAGACCCTCCACCGTCCCCTCTACTTCACCAAGTGCTTATTAACCCCCATCACCAAATCCACTACAAGACAGTCCTAATACCCATCATGAGCCAACTACACCCCCTACTCACACAAGTTTACCCAACATCCAACTCCCTGCAACTCAACAGCAACCCAACAGCCCACAAACTGCAACCCAAAATTAATCATCACCCGCCCAACAACCTCCTAACCACTACAACGCCTCGACTCAACCTACACAACCTCCCAACGAACCACCCAGTACTCACTGCATGGTCACTCGGTCTCAATCAGGCATTGTCAAACCCATTGAACGTCTCTCACTTCATACTTCTCCTATCTCGCCCTTACCTAAAACTCCATTCCTCGCTCTACAAAACCCTCATTGGAATAATGCTACGTATGATGAGTATAATGCGTTATTTAAAAATGGTACTTGGATTCTTGTACCACGACCCTCTGGTGTTAATTTGGTAATATCTATGTAGTTTTTCAAGCATAAATTTCATGCTAACGGGACTTTGAGTCATTATAAGGCCCGTTTGGTTGCTGATTGTACAATAATTTGTACGACCAGGCCTTCGATGGTGATTGAAGGGTATGAGGGGTGATATGCTAGCGCCAAACTTGTAGCCAATCTGCAATAAGAAATAGTAGACACTTCGTTAAGTGATTGCGCAGGGGTTGGACCCTGCGAACCACCTCCGGCGTGAGAGTAAGTATGTGATATGTGTTGTAAGTAATGTAGAGTATGCGAAATATTGTGTTGAGTGAACATACCATTGAAATGACTCGTCCAACCTATTTATAGATAGAGAAATAAGCTTAGAGAGTGTTTGCGCACGTTTTGAAGATCATGGGGGCGTCCCATGATTTGTGGTAATCGCTAGGGCTTCATCCCCACTCTCTTTGTCTTGGCGGGGAAGCTAAGGAGATAGTGGGAACGTGGGGGAAGACCAAGTCAATGCTCTCCTTTGTCTTAGTGTCTTCAAGGTAAGACCCCGAAGGGCATAAGCCTTCGGTTGGCGAATTCCCAACTGGTAATCATATCAATGATGAATGGTTTTACGCCACCGATGAATTAGGAAGATAGACTTGGTCCTTCGTAATGCAAATTCAACTGAGGTTGAAGGGGAGTCCTTCAACCTGATCGGAGGGTACGTCATCAAGCCCCCCAGTCGAAAGTGATATGTACGAACGAGGATATATTGCTTATGACTCAAAATATATACGAAACCTCTCCTCCGTCACAAAACTGAACGAAGTTGTAAAGTTGGATACACATTGAGTGCGCATTAAATGCACGGTACTTATCCAAACTACCCTTTATCTCGGTAAATCAAAACGTCTTTTCAAAGTTTAAAAAGAGTTTGAAATTCGGAAGTTAGGTGACCCCAAAAGACACGTGTAGGGCTAGGATGAAAGAAGCGATAGGGTATATAAATTCAAAATAGTAAAACCCTAAATCACTTTTATCCCTCGCCCAAAAAATTACACCTACAACTCTATCTTCCGAGCAAGCTTTCGACCAAAAAGTTAAGGTGTTCCTTCGTATCACTACGTTTTTATTACTTTTTTGTTGAATAAAAGTACCATGGCTGCCAATTCTAAATTCGTAATCAGGAAACAAGGTTGTACCTTGACCAAGGAAGAGCTCAAAGCTTTCCTTACCGATTATCCCATTCCTAAACAGTTTAAGATCATGTTACCCAGCAAACGCCAAGGCATTTATGATGCTCCAAAAAATTATGTAGGCTTGTACACACATGCATTCACCACCTCCAACTTAAGGATACCTTTGCATCCCCTAATTTTAGAACTCTTTCAATATTATGAAGTACACATATCTAGGTTTAACCCGTTTGGCCTAGCCAAGCTCACAACGTACATTGTCATGTGTAAAGCTTATGGGTTTGAACCATCTTTGACTGTGCTTCAGGGTTTGTAAATCTTTACCCTGGAGGAGACTGGCTGACTTTGGCCAAAAGGGGTGAACGTGATGTGCCCATTCTAATTGAGAAGCCTTTTACAAACATCAGGAACTGGAAAGGGAAGTTCTTTTACATTCAAGATTCAATTGTGCCTCCACAATACCCTGCGTTATTAAACCCAGAGTTTCAATTTGATGAGAAAAGATTTAACGATCCCTTGCCTTACACTGTGAGGAGGGATCTGTTAATACAAATAAGCCGTAAAAACGTTTATTTATATTTTACGATCTTCTAATGTTTTGTCGATAACAAAAGTAAGATCATTTTAAGGAAACAAATAAAACACGTAAATGGTTTGAACTAATAGTTTTCTAACACACTTACGCTTTCACATAAAACACTAAAACAAGTATAAGTGATTTTATGATCTAGATATATATATATATATATATATATATATATATATATATATATATATATATATATATATATATATATATATATATGTATGTACAACAACTAGTGTTTACATATTGACTTAACAAGTATAAGTGATTCTATGATTTAGATATATATGTACAACAACTAGTGTTTACATATTGAGTTAACACATACTTAAGCTAAGTATACTAAAATGGGTAAAAACAAGTATATACTAAAATGGGTAAAAACAAGTATATACTAAATAGATAAAAACTAGCAAATGGTTTTGACCCATAACCCATGGTTTTATATATACCACTTAACCAAGTTCAAAGTATCCTTAAGGTACATTGTATCTAGAAAGAAAACCATGGATCAACCCATAACCCATGACCCATGACCCATAACCAAAAATACCCATGCGCAAAGAGGAGCGGACCACGGATCCCTGGCTTTGTGCTAGCCGGATCCCTTGTGGTAGGGATCCGTGGGATCCGGGGAAACAGTAGGTTTTTCCTCTATAAATAGTGAGCCATTTCTTCATTATATCTCACCCCTCTCTAACATACTTTCTCCCCTGAGTTAATTCTCACTAACCATAGATCCAAGAGATCTATGTTTGTAGTTTTGTTTTTTGTGTGATCTTTTAGGTTCCTCTTAAAGGGAAGATCACCACCTTTGAAGTCGAGCAAGCTCAAGTCCATGAGTTGCCAAGCTTCCTCATCATCAAGGCTATTGAAGTCCTCTTGTTGATGATCCCTTTCTTTCTTCAAAGAAGCGTAGTGTTAAAGACATTAGTGAAAGATGTCTCAAGTGTCAAGACGAAGATATTAGTGAAGGGTATCTATCGTCTATAGGATAAGCACTTGTGGTAGGTGCTTAGAAGTCAAGACAAGAAGCATTAGTGAAAGGTGCTTAGAAGTGAAGACACAAGATATTAGTGAAAGGTGTCTTGTAGATCTAATCAAAGACATTAGTGAAAGGTGTCTTGTAGATCTAATCAAAGGCATTAGTGAAAGGTGCCTTAGATGTACATTCGATATGGTGTGTTTCGATGTACTAGGTAGACTAGCATTAGATCCATGGATATTGATGTCCTTGATGATGTTATAAAGGAGTAGATCTCCTTTGGGATTAGTCGTTGGTGTAGTGTGGTAGTAGTTCCTCCATTGCAATGGAACTAGGTACTTAGCCTAGTACCTAATAAAGGGTAGGCGACGTTGTGAAGGTGTAGTTCACCTAAGGTGTGAAAGAACTCGGTGGTTAGCCTAGCACCGTATAAAGGGTAGGCGACGTTGTGTTAGGTGTGGTTCGCCTTGGTGTGAAAGAACTCGGTATTTAGCTTTGTACCGGAAAAATATTAAGCGACGTTGTGAAGGCTTCTCCGCCATAAGGAGATTGGTGTAGTGATTACAAACTCTCGAGTAGGTGACTCGGGGAGTGGAGTAGGGCAAGGAAGGTGTCCTTGTAGCCGAACCACTATAAATACTCGCGTTGTGGTTTTGTGCTTCTTACTCTTATCTTTTCATTACATATCTTTATATGCTTGTTTATCAACATCCAACACACACAACTAAATAGATTGACATAAGTCGATCTAAATAGATTAAAAGGAAGTTTTAATTGGTAAAACTATTCAACCCCCCCCCCTTCTAGTTTTCCACAATTGGCATCAGAGCTTCGTTACCAAGTTTCTTCAAGTATATTGTACTTTAAAAACTTGATACGATCCATAGTTAATTGAAAACTACAAAGAAGGTTTTTCATAAAAACAAACACCATGTTTTTCAAAAACTATATGTTTGGATGTTGAGTTGATAACAACATTTTATATATATATATATATATTTTCATTTAATTGCACTAATCTTCTTTGTGATATTGATTAGTCAAAGCTCATACCCACCAAGCTTTAGGAGTTGCTTGGTAACAAGAATACCTTCCTTAAGAAGGTATCTTAGACCCAAAGGAGCGGGAATCGTCTAAGTGACATTTGTCATTTGTAAAAGACATTTCTAAGTGCATTCGAGGTATGAATTTCTACTTATATCTAAATGATACATAGTAAGTGAGACATTGAGAGCACCCTTATGACAAAGAAGTAGTAACACTGAAGAAGTTCCCAACACATACGGAGACAGATAGAGTGGCAAAGATTGCAACCATATGACACCTTTAAACTATATGATAACATACATAATTAAGATATAACAATGAGGAACATTCATATAGAAAAATGATTACATGACGAGCTTATAAGGAATTTACAGGGCAAAGGAGTCCATATCAACGTGATCATGACATGAGCCAAGATACACATGTAAAAGTGATATAACACATATGTATGAGGCAAAAAGAAACATTTGGCAGTCGTGAGAGAACCCAAGTACCTTTTGCCTAAACAGAGATGTTATAACAGTTTACATAGAGTAAGTTGATTCAACAAGTCGAATTAGGATATCCTAGGAGTAGTGAGAGCGAAATCATTTTTTGCAACAACATTGAATATTTAAAACATCCTTGACCCTAAGACTAATTCTCAGTCATGAACACTGTTATAAACTTGTGAAAACAAGTCGTCATCTAGAGCCACGGACAAGTCATAAAAGGATTAGCTCTCTAAGTTGCTAAACTAATTCGCTAACATGTAAGACCAAGTTGCCATGAATAGTACTTAAACCAAGTCGCTACAAAGTAGACCACTAAGTCGCTAGGTAACAAATTCGCTAACTTGTAAATACAAGTCGCTATCTGCTAACTCGCTAACCAAGTCGCTAGGATAATTCGCTAGCTCGTAAAGTCAAGTCGCCATGTACAGTAACTAAGCCAAGTCACTACAAAGTGGTTAACTAAGTCGCTAGGTTATTAATTCGCTAACTTGTAAATACAAGTCGCTAGTTACTAACTCGCTAACCAAGTCGCTGGAAATTAGTGAACTAATTCGCTGCGGAGACGTATTCGCTATGTAGAGCTCTAACTCGCCATGAAGAACATTCATACTAAGTCGCTACCAAGAACAATCTAACTCGCCACCAAGAACATTCCTAACCCAACCCATCAGTCCAATCCATTATAATCATCCATCAATGTATTCAACCAAAATATTCCAAACCATATAATCCAAACAATATATAACACGTTCAATCATTTTATAAGAAACACACATACGATTTACAAAGAAAATCCGAACCTAAGAGAGAGAGTCAACAAATCACACCACGCGAGCACAGAAAGGATCTGGAAATAGTGATAAGTTAGACACTAGACACTAAAGCATAAGATAGAAACGATAATAGGGAATCAATGCAAACCTTAAGCTAAGTCGCTAGTAAGAATGAGAGGTCGAAGAGAGAAGAAGAAAAAAAACGAGAGAGAGAAGAGAGAAGAGACTAGGTAACTCGCTAATGGGTAACTCGCTGGGGGAAAACAACATATCTTAAGCAATATGACACAAATGGTCCTTGTGGTTATAAACAAAAATGGTAATTCGCTAGTGCAACAACTTACACTATATGACAAGTTTGGTCCCTATGGTATAAAGGAGTGAGTGGTAATAATATGCTAATACGGATAGGACAACGTCTCTAGCATTGATTATAACACTGATCATCATGAATCAATTCAACATTTCAACACATAGGCAGTTACAACGAAAGCACACACTGAAAGTATAACCAGTTAGTCACACAAGCAGGAAATCACCACATCATACAAATGAACAAGCATCATAACCAGCACAGAAGCCAATGGTACATAAAACTAATCTCCCCCTCAATCAATGTCATCAAAGAACATTGATTGATAATACCCAATCCCGTTAAATCACCAAGAATATATCTTTTGTTCGAACTTCATCTATGATCCCGTGCCATTATTGAATGACATTTCTAGGACCGTAGATGTTATCGATAACAAGGAGTATATTCATTATTAGATTGAGAGAAAAAAAATGATAAAATGATAAATTATTTTTTTATTTTTTATTTTTTTTTTGAGAAAAGAATGATAAAATGATAAAATGATAAATGATAAAATGAAATTTTTTTTTTTTTTTTTTTTTTTTTTTTTTTTTTTGAAAAACTTGATTTATACACAGACATGGAAGGACGAGTCCAGATTCAAAATGAATAGGAGTCAAAGTAAGAAGTACATCAACTCTGGCAAGCTATAGCTCCTGAATGAGCTATGTTCAAATCTGAGGGGAACCAAGTCATGAAGTTCCTGATTGAGTTGAGCATTGTACCTGAAAAAGACTGAGAGCACATTGTACTTGAAGCGCATGTAGACTTGTACATAGAAGGGTTAGTGACATGTTTAGTCTCACATTTAGATGCAACACAGGATAATCCAGACATATCATTAATGGGGATCCTATTAGGTTCAACATTCTTGAAAAATTTACCTGTGGGAATCCACTTGAGGCATGATTTAGGAATGTAAGTTCGTTTAAGTCCTGTATACTTAAATAATCTGCCAGTGGGAATCCATTTGAAGCCACAGTGAGATGAACTAAATGAGTGCACACCCTTGTTTTGACTATTTGTCTTGTTGTGATCAAAGAATTTCTTAGGGGATTGATATGTCAGACTATGTTTTGCATGATACCTAGTTAAGCTTATAGCATTTTTGATTTGTGGGTGATGTTCATTAGTCCTATGCTTGGAATTCATCATATCTGAACTAGGCAATGAAGTGACTGGTTTTGACAAAACAGACTTGTTATCAACTTGGGATGTAAGCTTAGATTTCAATGGTTTAGCTCTTTCAGACCTAAAGGCATTAGGTTGTTTAATGACTGTTCGTTTCAAGTGGTTCTGAACCGTTGACTTTCCCAAAGTTGAAGGTTTTGAAAACTTAGTGTTCATCCTATTTCCAGCATACTTCCTGAGCTCATTTTTTAGGGCAACAATGTTGAAGCTCTTATTCTGAATTTGTTCTTTGAGGTCATCAATATCTTTCATCAAGAGATTAGATTGATTGACTAATTTAGAGTTTGTTTCCTCAAGGTTCTTTCTTAAAAGCTCATTTTCTCTTAGAAGGTTGGATACACATAGAGCTAGTTCAGAATTCCTAGATTCTAGTGTATCACTCATCTCATGACAGTCATAATTCTGGGCTTCTGAAAGAAGAGATTTCAGATTTCTTATGGTCAAATCTTTGTCCTGAATCTGGGATTTTAACTGATTAATATCAAAAAATTCTCTAAATTCTGGAAGTTCCAGATTACTGCACTGTTTATTTGCATAAAACATTTCATCCTTATGTTGTATTTCAATTTGCAAAGAGATACAGTGTTTTTCAAGAATTGAAAATTTGTTTGAAAGCTCATCATATACCCTTTTTTCAATCATGTTACTTGCATCAGATTCAGACAAAACAAAGATTGATTCCACATTGTCATGTTCTGGGTAAGAGTCATGTACCTTTTTGTGAGAATTAGTGTGATCAGATAAGTGTACCTTGTCGATTGATACCTTTTCAGTCTCTGAGAATTTGAAATCAGTGTTGTTTTCTTCTTCCTTTTCCATCGCAGCTGAGATTCTGCAAACAGTGTCTTCTGCTGGTTCAATTGGAATGAAGCATGACACGTCATCATTGTTCCATGGACACTCTTGACACTCGTTCAATTCCTTCAGCTTGTTATTCTCATTAGCAGCTTCATCAATGTATGTTTCCATATTACTCATAAGTTGAATAAATGAGTTTCTGAACTCATGAATTTCCATTCCCGTGTGTTTCTTGAAAGACATTCCAGTCATGGTATCATCAAAATCTGAGGAGTATTCTTCCCGGATAAGTGGTTGAAATTGGTTGACTATGGTTTGGAGGGCAGCATGAGAATCATCAGATGAGATCTTTTCTTTGTTAATTTGAAACCTCAGTCGTTCTAAGTTGAGCAAGACAGTTCTTGTTAAAGTGGGAAAATCCTGACGAAGGATGGCACAACTTGTTCGATCCATGGTTGTTGATAAGAGTAATTTGAGAAGCTGACTGAGATGTTGAAACGGCTCACTGGTGCATTCCATATTCTTAGTATCATCTGATGATATTAATAGTGACTTATTTGAGTTGTTCTGATTGATTGACACTGAATTATTAGGTGTGAGGCCTTCAGGTGGGCATTCTGTTTCACTATTCTGTGCTGTGTCATAGAGAGCAAGCACTTTGGTGATAAAAGAATCCGTGATGACTGACATTGTGTTATTATGAATTACACCCCAAGTCTCTAGAGAATTAAGAATCAATTCGCTACTAGTACTAATCCCAAGTCGCCAACACTAATTCGCCACCACTCTAAGTCGCTAGCTTTCTAATTCGCTAGCCAGATGTAAGTCGCTAGAGTCCCAAGTCGCTAACAGAAAAGCAAGTCGCTAAGTAGTAACTCGCTAACACTCAAGTCGCTAGCAAAAAATTCAGCAGTAATTCGCTACTCAAGTCGCCAACAATGCAAGTCGCTAAAGAGCAACTCGCTACAGTCCAAATCGCTACCACAAGTCGCTACCTGTAGTGGAGAGTCCACTACTTGTACTTTAAGTCGCTAGCTCTAACTCGCTAGCTTTAACACTGTAACTCGCTACAATTTTGTGAAGCAAGTCGCTACCAAGAAAAAATCCGAGAGCTAAGTCGCTAGCTTGAAAAACCAAATAAACTTCACTTTTCAATCCAAAAACAACCCAACCAAGATGATTCAAGCTTACCAAATGAAAACCTAAACACTTTTGATGATTCTAAACATAAAAGTACCCACAAAATTCAAACTTTAACACAAGAAATCAACCAAATGATGCAAAAACCACTAAACTTTTTCAAACTCAAAAACCACCTAAAAACCACTATAAATCCAAAGATGTGCAAGATATGATCTAACCATGGCTCTTGATACCAATTGTAAGATATTAACTTTTCACATACACATCAAACCATTAACACAATAAGCACATAGATGGTTTTAGAGAGAGAAAGAGTGGGACATTCTAGTGAGAGAAACTAGTGGAATATTAGATTACCAAAGAACATCCAACCCTCTACCTTGCAAGGTAGAGGGTATTTATAGGTTACAAACTAGACGACCTCCTGACGGCCTGTGGATCAGGGATACAGTGGGTAAAGACCCGACCTTCTTCCACGGTGTTGCACTAAACTATTCTACGCTACAAATTAACTAATTAACTACTTAAACAGTAACTAATGACCAATCTACGAGCTAACTTATGCTAGATAATAGTTGGGGTGACCGACTCTTTCAACACTGGAATTTTCTAATTCCTAACAATCTCCCCCTAAGGGAGGTCACCCCATAATTTACATTTCAAATCCTAGCATTCTAGTCTTGACAAAGTTCTTGAGCTCGTAGTCTTTCATACATCAACATTGTAAATTTAGTGCATAGGTGGTGCAACTTCAAAGACTGCAAAGATTTGTACTTTAAATAGGAGGTCCATTTCTGAATCACGAGATAGTACATATGAGCCATCTTTTGAGATCATCAGCAATCAACAATCTCTGACACATCCTTCGTGGTGTTGTGACTTTGGGACCGACATGCTCACATTCTGGATCATGAAATCTTCACATCAGAGTAGCGGAAGCTTTTGTTGAATCATGATATTGGCAGCAGCGTAGCAGAAGCATGGAGTGAAAATATCAGAGTCATTGATGCACTAATCATGATTTCTTTTGAGTTGAATGTGTTAAGTGAGCATGTGGCTGTGGATTGACCGCTTCATTTTGATCAGCTGCAAACGTCGGGCGTACCTGCATACAACAGTTAGCAACAAATCGCACGAAAGTGTCTTTGATCACTTTCGATGAATTGAGGTACACGGCCCACGGTTCCCCGTTGATCAGTACAAGTACTGCCTGTGATCAGGTAGGATTCCTAAGAATCTCCTTGACAGGGTTTCGCAGAAACCGGAACGTCTCAAAGAAGACAACACGGAGTGAGTGAACCAGCGAATTTTACGTCCACTGATTGATGAAAAGAGATTTGAAAAACAATCGTGTATTGCTAAATAGAAATTGTTTTTGCAATACAACGAAGGTTTTATTGAAAATCAATTATCAATCATAAAAATACCTTTTGGTTTGAGAAATTAGTACACAGTCGATGTGCTAAAGAAAAGAGTTTATTAAGCACAACGACCGGTTTTTCAAAGGCATCCGTCAATCCATAACCTGAACCAGGATTGATTCAAGAGATTGAATCGCCCCATTGTTTCTGTTCAGTTGTCACATGGTTGATCTATATAATAGATCTCACATGCCACCTACCAGGAGCTTGTTTGATGTTGGCTCCAGAAGGCTTTCCATCTTCATTGTGAATATGTAAACACATCACTCAGATGTTCTGGCAATACCACAAGGATAATGCGTAGGACTCAAGATATAATCTCTCTTTCCACATTGTGTGAAACAGAGAGTCTTCATTGAAAGTGTCCTAATGAGATTTATTGATGATCTCGTGGCTCTAGACTCAATTTGTGCATATTTGGATCTTATAACGGAGACTAGGGAGAGGGTCTCCTTCTTCAATATCAACCATCTCTAAGAGAAAGTCGATAGATAATGTCGGTTCCCCGTGAGAATGAAACAAGTCCTTTTAAGAGGAACTTGAGTGGTTTGGAAAGTTGAAGTGCAGTGCGTCACTGGGTCCATGACGTCTTGTCTTCAATACCGATGTTGCCATCAGTAGCATATGAATTGAACCCGGTTTCTGCCCTAAGGTTGAATAAATGGAGGGCTATTTGTTTTCACCCTTTTCTCATTCAATTCTTTTTAATTCTTCAACCCCTTCAGTGCTTACCGAGACTTCATAGCTATTACCTTGTTGGGTTTATTCCAGTACTAGCTCAGTCTTAGTCTGCACTCTTCCCATATCTCACTTTTCTCCTTTTATCATCATACCTAAGGACTTCTACACTAACTAGTGGATTGTCCCTGGGTAGATCCCTCCGGTTCTGGCGGATCATGGGAACCAATACCTAACCTTATCATCCTTATATCACCGTACATAAAATAAAGTTGGTCGGTCTATTTGGTATTGTTCATCTGCCATTGGATCCAATTGAAAACCATTTGAACATCAATTCAGATACTTGTGATATATTATCAAAGCATTTTGTACCTGAATTGTTTTTGATATTTTTAGAACGAGAACTCCCCCTCAACATGTGCATCAAGTGTTGAAAATGTTTTGCACACGGAGGCAAGAGAAATAATTTAACTTCTTTGATTACCATTTTCTAAAAGATATCAACATCACTTCCCTCATCAAATCAAGTAGATAGAGCATTTCCGGGAAGGATGAGGTTTCCATAAATTTGCTCCCCCTCAATATGTGCCTCGAGGTTGAAAAGGGTTTTGCACATACTAGAGGGAACCTTTTATCATCAAAGGATTAGAAGCCATGTGATCAAGGTACTTTAAAGTATTTAAAGTGTCATGTACCCTGATGACTTGAATTTACAAAGAGAGTTCTCCCCCTTAATATATGCTTTGAGATTCGAAAACTTGTTTAGCACATATAAGGGAGAAGTATGCACAAAAATTGGTCATCTTATCTTTTACCATCTTTCATATTTATATCACATTTTCTCCCCCGATCAAAAATCTTAAACCCTTTGAGATTTTGGATCTCAAGTGATTTAAATAAGTATGAGGAAAAATATTTGTAGGAGAAAAATGTGTCCAATTTTATATGATAAGGAAAAAAAAAAGGACAACACAGATGTTTCCCCTTTTTCACAAGGGGAAACCATAGTACAAATCCTAGCACTATTACATGTATCACAGTTATTCATATTTAATACACCACATATAACACAAAGTTAACAAAACATAAACGGTATTCCGAAGACGTCTTCATTCAGTTCTTTGAAGAAGTTTGTAGTGACCATCACGGAGCCTTCCACCAACAAAGCTTTCAAGGCTGCGGAAGATCCTTCGTGTCTTGAGTCTTCGATGGATTGCAGCAATGAAATGTTCACACCTCTTCACGTCATCATCAGTCCAGAATGTAGTTTTAACCCAAGATCTCATATCAAGTTTGGCTTCTTTCACTCTGGTGTCAAGTTCTTCTTCGACCATTTTGAGCGTACCATCACTAAACTTGTAAAGTTCACATAGACGCATAAGCATACGCGATCCATATCTGTCGGTGAAGATGACGGCTCTAGGAGTGTCAAGAACTTTGTATTCTCGATGAAATTCATGCCCAGCTGCATTCCATTGAGGACTTGTGAGGTTGACCCTGGTTTGGTAGCTTTCAATGCCAAGCTGAAAGTCCTCAACTCGTTTCCGTATGACTAAACCTCTGATCCAAAGAGTGACAGCTGCAGAGAGGGCCTTTTTCTCACGTACAGGTAAGTGCTCCAGGTGTCCTTGAAGATTTAAAAGATAGAGATCTTCGAAGTCATTTGGTAGAAGATGTTTGAAGTCGTTCTCTTCAATGGTATACACTTTGAAGTCAGCTCTTTTAAGGACAATCTTCTTCAAGTACTCATATCCATAGATCGGGAACATCTCTACACTGATAACGCTTAAGATTTGTAGTTTTGATCTGACCTCATTGCGTCTTTTATCAGCACCATGTCTTTCAATGTAGAACATCTTCTTTTTGAACCACCAGTGGGAAATACCATAAGACGCTGCAATATCATACTTATGTTCTTCATTTGCCCAGAATTGATCAGGAACCATCTGCTCAAGCCCCTGATCAGAATAGATTGCAGCTTTCATCTTTGAAATAGATAGGGCATGCCTTCTTTCCGCAGAGCGAGCACACAGATAGTCCAAATCGTGATTGAAGAAGAATTCCGCCTGAATGGTTATCTGACCAGGTTCACCACCAAGAGGAAGAGATTTGTTGACATTGAAGCGACTGATTTGCTCACTGACTTGGTCATTCAGCATCTTATGGCATTCTTCCATCTGATATTGAAGATGGTTTGCATCAGAATGGAAGACCTTGACAATTTCGTAGGCTTGTCCTTCTAGATCTCTTGGTGTTATGGAAGAGATACACTTCCGCTCACAAAACCATCTAATGAAACTTCCCATATCACCAGTGTAGTGCAGAAGAGAGTCTTCAGCTGGGACTTCATAGTTATTGGTGATAACTGATGCCCAATTGTTGTCGGGAATCATAGAGTCAGACTCTGGGATTGTCCATGTGGGTTCTGGAGAAGGAGGTCTATCTTCCACAATGCAGCTTTGAATTGTGTCTCTAGAAGGAGCTACCCTGGATGTACTAGTGCGGTTCCCAGCCATGTAATTGTCAAACCAATCTTCTGATGGCTTAGGAATATGTTTCGTCGATGCATCATCTTCATCTGGTTCTGAGTCAGCTAAAACTTGAGACTCTTCGTGGACCACTTGATCATCAGGAATTGAGGTGGATGTGGAGGTGAATCTTGAATCGATCGTCGTCCAGGCGGCAGATTTCTTCTGAGTACCCTGTTTGTTTGTAGAGTCTGATTGATTGGACGGTTTTGGGGTTGATGATGGTGGCTGAGATGGAGGTGAATTGGGTGTTGTCGACGGATTCCCAGCTCCAGAAGTTCCAGCGCCTCCTGGTGGTGGAGGATCTTCGCGATCTTTGCGATCCTTCATCAATGTTTCCATCACAATTGTCCTTCTTTTCTTTTTAGCATTCTTTTCTCCGACTTCAATTTTAAACTGTTCATAATTGTCAAACTTGATGGATTCTTCAAGTGCCTCATAAAGTTTACTGTGAACCTCATGCTTGTCCTCTTCAGCCTCATACATCCTTTCACACAGGGCTGCTCTCATATCGGAGATGGGGAGGTCCTTGAATCGTCTGAGAAGTGGAGCCTCCATTGCCCATTCCACGGCATCCTTGACTTCTCCTTCAATAGCATCAGTAACTGCTTCAGTGAAGTTGAGGTGCTCCAATCTGTAGACACGATCCACCAGAGACTCAACAGATTTAGGAAGTTGCCTTTCCAGTGCTTCTACCCTTTTAATGGTTTTATCCAGTAGTTGATCAGACGTGAGAATCTTTGGAGGGGAAGCTGGTGGAGCCACTTCATCTGCAATTGTGAAGATGGGTTCTGGAGTTGGTGGTGTTGTCGTTGGTGTTTGTACGGTTGATTGAGCAGGCAAGGGAGGTGGAAGTGCAGTTGATAGTGAAGATGCAGTCATTGGAGGAATGGTGGACGTATCTTGATGAATGCTGACATTATACATGGATTGTGCAGAATCTAAGGTTTTGTCATTAAGGAATTGATCACCAAAAGAGAAGTCATCATCAAGATTCTTAAGTGAGGATAAAGAGTTAGTGGACAGGTTTGGTTCATCCATCTTCAAGGTCTCGTCAGATCTTGTCTCAAGGTTCTCCTGTGAGCCCTTTTGTAACAGAGTGTCAACATTCAGGTCAGATTGAGTCTCACCAAGTGAAAGAGATTCCTTAAACGTTTCAGGCACCTTAACCACTCCAGATTGTTCTTTAGTGTGTGATGATTCTGTTCTTCTCTTCAGCTCATATTGATTTGTGGTGCTTGATGGAGAGGATGAGATAGTTAAGAGCATGTGTGCAGCTTGTTCAGTTTCAACACTTGCCACCCCTTTACCCTTGTCATGTGTCTTTGGGGATGGCTGTCGAGGTTGCTGAGGGGGTTCTCTTAACACAACACCACCTACTGGAGCTTTAGCATTCAGACTTTTTAGACTTTGCTGAATTCCAAGTTGCAGATTAGCGTCATCCTCATCAATTAACCTGAAAGTATTCCTTGGCACCTCAGTGTTCTCATCTATTTCCTTTTCCACTTTCTTCTTCTTTTCTTTATGCTTTTTAGATGAAGATTCTGACTGATGAGATCTTTCACGTCTCTTTTTAGGAAGAGAGGCATAGGATGCTTTAGAGTCAGAGGTGGTCTTGGAAGCAGTGGGTTGTGAAGGAGATGGTGTGACATCAGCAGAGAGTTTGTTTGCTCTTTTCATGTATTGCTTGAAGTAGTCCTTCTTCTTGATATCATCTGTAAGAAGACGATCAGGAATTGGCAATCCAAATACTTCTTGATCCGAACCTCTAGGAACATATTTCAGGTTTCCTAAAACAAATTCATGTTCTGCTTTGTGTAGAGTTGATTCAGACCTAGGAGTGAAGTTGTGAGTTTGTTGCAAGTACTGGATGACAAGCTTGGAGAATCTGATGCTGGGAATTACAAGTTTGTTCTGCTTCTTTCGACCTTGAACATTGTTCAGGAAATAGGTTCTATCAGATATGAATGTGTTCATTGATAACGAGAATTCTTCCCAAATACGATCTGAGACATTCACATCAACCCTGTTAACGATTCCCCATAGGATTTGCAAGATAGGAATTCTCACTTTATCGAACCCTGAAGTTTTCCCAGATAGGCATAAGTTCAGAATGGTTGTAATGGCTCTCCAGGGTTGATACATGTGTCCCGTGATAATGTCAGATGCTCTTGAAATACTGTTCTGATAGCCCAACCCAATAAGAAATACGATCAGATCGTCAGCACCAGGCGGAGATTCAGAACGAAAGTCAGGGTCACATGGTGTGATTCCAAGAGCCTTACTCAGAATATCAGAATCAATAGTGAACTCCATATTATCCAGCTTGCAAGAGTATCGTGCTGTGATTTTATTCCATTGAACGGTGTTCCAGAATTGTTGAATGTAGATGGCAGGAATTGAGCATTGCTTGGTAATAGCTCCGAAGAAGTTAGTGTTATTGAGGATGTCAATTGACACTTTGAGTATCGGATTTTGATGGAGCTTTTGTAGGTCCACATAACAGTTGCTCTTACCAATAGCAGCCCATTGACTTTTGGGAAGGATTTCATCGTCTGAGAGAATTCCGGATGATCCCGATGGGGTAGCGGTCTTTTCTGGGATTGAACTTGCCATTGATGTTCTGAGTGATCATACAATCAAGAGTAATAGATGGGAACAGGTTAGATGATACATAGTAAGTGAGACATTGAGAGCACCCTTATGACAAAGAAGTAGTAACACTGAAGAAGTTCCCAACACATACGGAGACAGATAGAGTGGCAAAGATTGCAACCATATGACACCTTTAAACTATATGATAACATACATAATTAAGATATAACAATGAGGAACATTCATATAGAAAAATGATTACATGACGAGCTTATAAGGAATTTACAGGGCAAAGGAGTCCATATCAACGTGATCATGACATGAGCCAAGATACACATGTAAAAGTGATATAACACATATGTATGAGGCAAAAAGAAACATTTGGCAGTCGTGAGAGAACCCAAGTACCTTTTGCCTAAACAGAGATGTTATAACAGTTTACATAGAGTAAGTTGATTCAACAAGTCGAATTAGGATATCCTAGGAGTAGTGAGAGCGAAATCATTTTTTGCAACAACATTGAATATTTAAAACATCCTTGACCCTAAGACTAATTCTCAGTCATGAACACTGTTATAAACTTGTGAAAACAAGTCGTCATCTAGAGCCACGGACAAGTCATAAAAGGATTAGCTCTCTAAGTTGCTAAACTAATTCGCTAACATGTAAGACCAAGTTGCCATGAATAGTACTTAAACCAAGTCGCTACAAAGTAGACCACTAAGTCGCTAGGTAACAAATTCGCTAACTTGTAAATACAAGTCGCTATCTGCTAACTCGCTAACCAAGTCGCTAGGATAATTCGCTAGCTCGTAAAGTCAAGTCGCCATGTACAGTAACTAAGCCAAGTCACTACAAAGTGGTTAACTAAGTCGCTAGGTTATTAATTCGCTAACTTGTAAATACAAGTCGCTAGTTACTAACTCGCTAACCAAGTCGCTGGAAATTAGTGAACTAATTCGCTGCGGAGACGTATTCGCTATGTAGAGCTCTAACTCGCCATGAAGAACATTCATACTAAGTCGCTACCAAGAACAATCTAACTCGCCACCAAGAACATTCCTAACCCAACCCATCAGTCCAATCCATTATAATCATCCATCAATGTATTCAACCAAAATATTCCAAACCATATAATCCAAACAATATATAACACGTTCAATCATTTTATAAGAAACACACATACGATTTACAAAGAAAATCCGAACCTAAGAGAGAGAGTCAACAAATCACACCACGCGAGCACAGAAAGGATCTGGAAATAGTGATAAGTTAGACACTAGACACTAAAGCATAAGATAGAAACGATAATAGGGAATCAATGCAAACCTTAAGCTAAGTCGCTAGTAAGAATGAGAGGTCGAAGAGAGAAGAAGAAAAAAAACGAGAGAGAGAAGAGAGAAGAGACTAGGTAACTCGCTAATGGGTAACTCGCTGGGGGAAAACAACATATCTTAAGCAATATGACACAAATGGTCCTTGTGGTTATAAACAAAAATGGTAATTCGCTAGTGCAACAACTTACACTATATGACAAGTTTGGTCCCTATGGTATAAAGGAGTGAGTGGTAATAATATGCTAATACGGATAGGACAACGTCTCTAGCATTGATTATAACACTGATCATCATGAATCAATTCAACATTTCAACACATAGGCAGTTACAACGAAAGCACACACTGAAAGTATAACCAGTTAGTCACACAAGCAGGAAATCACCACATCATACAAATGAACAAGCATCATAACCAGCACAGAAGCCAATGGTACATAAAACTAATCTCCCCCTCAATCAATGTCATCAAAGAACATTGATTGATAATACCCAATCCCGTTAAATCACCAAGAATATATCTTTTGTTCGAACTTCATCTATGATCCCGTGCCATTATTGAATGACATTTCTAGGACCGTAGATGTTATCGATAACAAGGAGTATATTCATTATTAGATTGAGAGAAAAAAAATGATAAAATGATAAATTATTTATTTATTTATTTTTTTTTTTGAGAAAAGAATGATAAAATGATAAAATGATAAATGATAAAATGAAATTTTTTTTTTTTTTTTTTTTTTTTTTTTTTTTTTTTTTTTTTGTTGAAAAACTTGATTTATACACAGACATGGAAGGACGAGTCCAGATTCAAAATGAATAGGAGTCAAAGTAAGAAGTACATCAACTCTGGCAAGCTATAGCTCCTGAATGAGCTATGTTCAAATCTGAGGGGAACCAAGTCATGAAGTTCCTGATTGAGTTGAGCATTGTACCTGAAAAAGACTGAGAGCACATTGTACTTGAAGCGCATGTAGACTTGTACATAGAAGGGTTAGTGACATGTTTAGTCTCACATTTAGATGCAACACAGGATAATCCAGACATATCATTAATGGGGATCCTATTAGGTTCAACATTCTTGAAAAATTTACCTGTGGGAATCCACTTGAGGCATGATTTAGGAATGTAAGTTCGTTTAAGTCCTGTATACTTAAATAATCTGCCAGTGGGAATCCATTTGAAGCCACAGTGAGATGAACTAAATGAGTGCACACCCTTGTTTTGACTATTTGTCTTGTTGTGATCAAAGAATTTCTTAGGGGATTGATATGTCAGACTATGTTTTGCATGATACCTAGTTAAGCTTATAGCATTTTTGATTTGTGGGTGATGTTCATTAGTCCTATGCTTGGAATTCATCATATCTGAACTAGGCAATGAAGTGACTGGTTTTGACAAAACAGACTTGTTATCAACTTGGGATGTAAGCTTAGATTTCAATGGTTTAGCTCTTTCAGACCTAAAGGCATTAGGTTGTTTAATGACTGTTCGTTTCAAGTGGTTCTGAACCGTTGACTTTCCCAAAGTTGAAGGTTTTGAAAACTTAGTGTTCATCCTATTTCCAGCATACTTCCTGAGCTCATTTTTTAGGGCAACAATGTTGAAGCTCTTATTCTGAATTTGTTCTTTGAGGTCATCAATATCTTTCATCAAGAGATTAGATTGATTGACTAATTTAGAGTTTGTTTCCTCAAGGTTCTTTCTTAAAAGCTCATTTTCTCTTAGAAGGTTGGATACACATAGAGCTAGTTCAGAATTCCTAGATTCTAGTGTATCACTCATCTCATGACAGTCATAATTCTGGGCTTCTGAAAGAAGAGATTTCAGATTTCTTATGGTCAAATCTTTGTCCTGAATCTGGGATTTTAACTGATTAATATCAAAAAATTCTCTAAATTCTGGAAGTTCCAGATTACTGCACTGTTTATTTGCATAAAACATTTCATCCTTATGTTGTATTTCAATTTGCAAAGAGATACAGTGTTTTTCAAGAATTGAAAATTTGTTTGAAAGCTCATCATATACCCTTTTTTCAATCATGTTACTTGCATCAGATTCAGACAAAACAAAGATTGATTCCACATTGTCATGTTCTGGGTAAGAGTCATGTACCTTTTTGTGAGAATTAGTGTGATCAGATAAGTGTACCTTGTCGATTGATACCTTTTCAGTCTCTGAGAATTTGAAATCAGTGTTGTTTTCTTCTTCCTTTTCCATCACAGCTGAGATTCTGCAAACAGTGTCTTCTGCTGGTTCAATTGGAATGAAGCATGACACGTCATCATTGTTCCATGGACACTCTTGACACTCGTTCAATTCCTTCAGCTTGTTATTCTCATTAGCAGCTTCATCAATGTATGTTTCCATATTACTCATAAGTTGAATAAATGAGTTTCTGAACTCATGAATTTCCATTCCCGTGTGTTTCTTGAAAGACATTCCAGTCATGGTATCATCAAAATCTGAGGAGTATTCTTCCCGGATAAGTGGTTGAAATTGGTTGACTATGGTTTGGAGGGCAGCATGAGAATCATCAGATGAGATCTTTTCTTTGTTAATTTGAAACCTCAGTCGTTCTAAGTTGAGCAAGACAGTTCTTGTTAAAGTGGGAAAATCCTGACGAAGGATGGCACAACTTGTTCGATCCATGGTTGTTGATAAGAGTAATTTGAGAAGCTGACTGAGATGTTGAAACGGCTCACTGGTGCATTCCATATTCTTAGTATCATCTGATGATATTAATAGTGACTTATTTGAGTTGTTCTGATTGATTGACACTGAATTATTAGGTGTGAGGCCTTCAGGTGGGCATTCTGTTTCACTATTCTGTGCTGTGTCATAGAGAGCAAGCACTTTGGTGATAAAAGAATCCGTGATGACTGACATTGTGTTATTATGAATTACACCCCAAGTCTCTAGAGAATTAAGAATCATTTCGCTACTAGTACTAATCCCAAGTCGCCAACACTAATTCGCCACCACTCTAAGTCGCTAGCTTTCTAATTCGCTAGCCAGATGTAAGTCGCTAGAGTCCCAAGTCGCTAACAGAAAAGCAAGTCGCTAAGTAGTAACTCGCTAACACTCAAGTCGCTAGCAAAAAATTCAGCAGTAATTCGCTACTCAAGTCGCCAACAATGCAAGTCGCTAAAGAGCAACTCGCTACAGTCCAAATCGCTACCACAAGTCGCTACCTGTAGTGGAGAGTCCACTACTTGTACTTTAAGTCGCTAGCTCTAACTCGCTAGCTTTAACACTGTAACTCGCTACAATTTTGTGAAGCAAGTCGCTACCAAGAAAAAATCCGAGAGCTAAGTCGCTAGCTTGAAAAACCAAATAAACTTCACTTTTCAATCCAAAAACAACCCAACCAAGATGATTCAAGCTTACCAAATGAAAACCTAAACACTTTTGATGATTCTAAACATAAAAGTACCCACAAAATTCAAAGTTTAACACAAGAAATCAACCAAATGATGCAAAAACCACTAAACTTTTTCAAACTCAAAAACCACCTAAAAACCACTATAAATCCAAAGATGTGCAAGATATGATCTAACCATGGCTCTTGATACCAATTGTAAGATATTAACTTTTCACATACACATCAAACCATTAACACAATAAGCACATAGATGGTTTTAGAGAGAGAAAGAGTGGGACATTCTAGTGAGAGAAACTAGTGGAATATTAGATTACCAAAGAACATCCAACCCTCTACCTTGCAAGGTAGAGGGTATTTATAGGTTACAAACTAGACGACCTCCTGACGGCCTGTGGATCAGGGATACAGTGGGTAAAGACCCGACCTTCTTCCACGGTGTTGCACTAAACTATTCTACGCTACAAATTAACTAATTAACTACTTAAACAGTAACTAATGACCAATCTACGAGCTAACTTATGCTAGATAATAGTTGGGGTGACCGACTCTTTCAACACTGGAATTTTCTAATTCCTAACAATTTTTCACTCACTAGCGTCTACACCCCAAACATTTCCCTTGAGCCCAACACACCTGGCAATCATGTCCGTGGGTTCAATAATCTCGAAAACCGTCACTTCCATGAAGGACGTATTGTAGACACCTCTCTACAATTCGAAGAAGGTATCAATACCTCCTTCCGAGCCATAGGACTAGAATGTCTTCTTGAAATCAACGAGAAGATATGTCCAAGGTTCATAATGGAATTCTTCCGTCAAGTGGAACTCGTTCGTAACGAGGATCGCTCTCTATCTCTTTGGTTTTATATCAAAAACCAAAAATTCAATTTAAGCCTTGGGCATTTTGCTCACATCCTCTGAATTCCAAACCATGGACAATGTGCCTTCACCGAAGATTGGTCTCTTGATTCTCTCTTCAACTTTCGTGAAGAAAATAGTCCATATTGTTCACACATACCCTCTCCGAAAGATTTAACGCACATCATATGCAAACCTCGACCATATTACTCCAATCCAAACATTATCCATACACGGGATATCCGAGAAGAGTATAAACCTGTTGCTCTCATCCTACGTGAAAATGTTTGGAGTCTTAGGGGAAATCGAGATATTCTTCCCGCTTGTTGTGCTCACATGTTGTACTGTTTGCTAACACAACAACCATACAATCTCGCCTACTTCTTCGCAAGGCGAATTGCAAACCTTCAAGGCTCCAAGGATAAACTCATCCCTTATGGAATGTTCTTGACACGCCTCTATCACAATGTTATGCACTTCCATCCTCAATTTCAAAGTCCGTTCTACGTACTTGTGAACAAGATGATGGAACCGCTAAACATATCTCTCATGAAGACCTTCTTCATTCTTGATTCCACCAATACCCATCAAACACATAATGATCCTCCTAGCGAAGACACTCAAGGAACCTAGAATAGTCAAATAGGATCAATTCTACTCTACTCATTAGTTATCAATGTAATCCTATATCTTTCATGAAATAAAACATCTTACATTTGATATCCTAGTTTTAGAACTCCTTTAAACAAAACTTGGAATATAATGCACTGTCATGATCATTGCATACCTTTAGTAAAGGTTCTGTCTAGCAGATAGACGGATCCCAAATGTTGTACTAAACGGATCCCTACATCTAGGGAACCGCGGGATCCGGCAAAACAGAAAATGCAATTGCAAGCATTACATGTCAAACACACCCTTTTGAACACCTTACACTAAGCTAAACATAGTGTCTTAAGATTGATTAAAGACTTTATCAAAGATAGGTTGACCTTTCCCACACTTTCCAACTCAAATAGATCACATTCTAAGACTTTGTTAGATCTACCATTTCAATCCATCACTCTTCCGCTCTCAAAACTCACACTTCACTTTTTACTTGATCCCTCACAACTAGGTTAGAAATCCTACGATTATGACAATATTGATCATTAATCAACCTCACCTCAAAATTGATCAAAGTTGATCAAATCCTAGTTTTTCCCATCTCATAACCATTAGGATATTTTCCAAAACATAATCCTAAGACACAACCTGATCTCTAGGATCATTTAGTTTCATTTAACTTCAATTGACATCTTTAATGTCATCCTTGCTCATCCATTGGTACTTGTTGAAAGTTCCAAATCCTTCCATAAATAACAATCATTAGCTACACCACTCATTGCCCTCAAACACTTAAGCACCCCTTCATTTAAAACACTTAGGAGAACTCAAACACTCAAGGTGATGTAGGTCTAGGATCTTAGAAACATCATTTCCACTCTTTCATAAACTGCTGAACGCCGGATCCCTAGAACTAGCCTAGACGGATCCCTCTGAGAAGGGAACCGTGGGATCCGGATGACAGTCTATGACAAATCTTGGTAAAACAATCATTTCAACTCATCTTCCTAACTCAAACACTCCATCTCATCTTAAATGAGTTCCTAGAACAACACAACCTTTATAGTTGACTCTTGTGCATGCTAATCATCACATTCCAATGAATCTTAGTGGCTTAAGGCTTAAATGCACTTTCCAAATCTCTTGGTTTATAAACCACCTTGTTAGGATCTCCATAGTCATCACTCTCATCCTAACTTTCAGCTTTTGCAATCCCTTCAAATCATCTCATCATGAGAAAAACCCCAAGTAACAACCTATCCACCAAAGAACCACCCATCAAAAGGGCTTGTGTTGTACACGAAATCTCTTCAACTGAATCATCTCCGGTCAAACCAACAAACCTTCATCATCCAATCAAACCAATTCCTAGAAGGTTAGTACCCACAAAATTACCTATGCCAAACACCACCATACCTCCTAGGCCAAACAATATCATCTCCACTAAAACATCACCATTGGTTCCTAGAGATATCTCTTTTACATCTCCACAATCATCACCTCACCTCTACAATTTAGAGGACTTGCCACCTAGGCCGTCTCATCCGCTTCCGCCGACAACATTCTCCTCATTAGGAGGAACAATGATTCAAAATCAAGGAGTTGAGTCAACACTTGCTCCGGCTTCCTTTTCGCCGTTTCCATCATATAATCCCATTTGGATTATAAGAAATCATCAAAGTCAACCACCCGACCTTATGGAAGTTGACACATCTTTACCACCATCATCATTCTTGATCGAACCATTCCTAAATGGACCTCCACCAATCCCTCCATCATTCGAGGCTCCTCAAACCACTTCAATTGATCCTTTGATTCAAGCCACTTCATTTCATCCACCACCACTACCTAGCCATGACAAAGATTGCTATCATTGTCAACATGTTGAAAGTTTGATACATGAAGTACGAGAAGACCAACGTTTCATGTTCTATCATCTCCTCGAACGTTTCGACGAGATTAAACCTAAACATAACTTGAGCTAGAAGGTTATAGTGGTGTCTAAGCTTCAAGCGTTAGTTGGTCTAAGAAATTCCTAGTTATGTATTGTCTATTTTCTTATTTTTGAGTCATGGTTATCATAACTCTTGTTTTATTAAATGGAATTACATGCTACGTGTTAATTTTCTGAGAATATGTATTCATATCTCATTTATGTGATAACTTTACTTGTTATATCACCTTTGCTGATTTTAGTCATCAGCCAGACGGATCCCTCAGTATTGCCTAGACGGATCCCTACTAGAAGGGAACCGTGGGATCCGTGAAGTCAGAATGTTTTTTTTTTTTTTTTTTTTTTTTTTTTTTTTTTTTACATTTGCCGGAAATTATGAATTATACTTGTTTTCTAACCCTTGTTTTGCAGTTTTTCAATTAACACATAAAGTATTTGACATCCTAAAGCTAGGGGAGCTTGGAGTCAAAACAATACGTTGCAAAATTACTTGCAACATTTGATTTAAATTTTATGACTTTCCGTTGCAAATATTGCAATCATCTAGGGGGAGCACACCCGTCACATAGACATAATCCTTTGCATAAGTTAGTTGCAAATGAACTAGATTAAATTAGTTTCTTGACGCCCTTACTTAGGGGTGGACTAGTCAAGGGGGAGTAACGACGAGATCATTTCCCGTTACTTACTCTCTATTTTTTTCCTTTCACATGTTTTTTCTTAATAACGATGTGTTGCTTTCTTTCAAACACTTTTTGTTTCGACAAAAAGGGGGAGAAGAAAGTAAAAACTACAAATTCAAACTTTTACGAATTTTAGCTTTTCCTTAAAATAATCTTATGTTTTGTCATCAACAAAAAGGGGGAGATTGTTAATACAAATAAGCCGTAAAAACGTTTATTTATATTTTACGATTTTCTAATGTTTTGTCGATAACAAAAGTAGGATCATTTTAAGGAAACAAATATTTGAACTAATAGTTTTCTAACACACTTACGCTTTCACATAAAACACTAAAACAAGTATAAGTGATTTTATGATCTAGATATATATATATATATATATATATGTACAACAACTAGTGTTTACATATTGACTTAACAAGTATAAGTGATTCTATGATTTAGATATATATGTACAACAACTAGTGTTTACATATTGAGTTAACACATACTTAAGCTAAGTATACTAAAATGGGTAAAAACAAGTATATACTAAAATGGGTAAAAACAAGTATATACTAAATAGATAAAAACTAGCAAATGGTTTTGACCCATAACCCATGGTTTTATATATACCACTTAACCAAGTTCAAAGTATCCTTAAGGTACATTGTATCTAGAAAGAAAACCATGGATCAACCCATAACCCATGACCCATGACCCATAACCAAAAATACCCATGGGCAAAGAGGAGCGGACCACGGATCCCTGGCTTTGTGCTAGCCGGATCCCTTGTGGTAGGGATTCGTGGGATCCGGGGAAACAGTAGGTTTTTCCTCTATAAATAGTGAGCCATTTCTTCATTATATCTCACCCCTCTCTAACATACTTTCTCCCCTGAGTTAAATCTCACTAACCATAGATCCAAGAGATCTATGTTTGTAGTTTTATTTTTTGTGTGATCTTTTAGGTTCCTCTTAAAGGGAAGATCACCACCTTTGAAGTCGAGCAAGCTCAAGTCCATGAGTTGCCAAGCTTCCTCATCATCAAGGCTATTGAAGTCCTCTTGTTGATGATCCCTTTCTTTCTTCAAAGAAGCGTAGTGTTAAAGACATTAGTGAAAGATGTCTTAAGTGTCAAGACGAAGATATTAGTGAAGGGTATCTATCGTCTATAGGATAAGCACTTGTGGTAGGTGCTTAGAAGTCAAGACAAGAAGCATTAGTGAAAGGTTCTTAGAAGTGAAGACACAAGACATTAGTGAAAGGTGTCTTGTAGATCTAATCAAAGACATTAGTGAAAGGTGTCTTGTAGATCTAATCAAAGGCATTAGTGAAAGGTGCCTTAGATGTACATTCGATATGGTGTGTTTCGATGTACTAGATAGACTAGCATTAGATCCAAGGATATTGATGTCCTTGATGATGTTATAAAGGAGTAGATCTCCTTTGGGATTAGTCGTTGGTGTAGTGTGGTAGTAGTTCCTCCATTGCAATGGAACTAGGTACTTAGCCTAGTACCTAATAAAGGGTAGGCGACGTTGTGAAGGTGTAGTTCACCTAAGGTGTGAAAGAACTCGGTGGTTAGCCTAGCACCGTATAAAGGGTAGGCGACGTTGTGTTAGGTGTGGTTCGCCTTGGTGTGAAAGAACTCGGTATTTAGCTTTGTACCGGAAAAATATTAAGCGACGTTGTGAAGGCTTCTCCGCCATAAGGAGATTGGTGTAGTGATTACAAACTCTCGAGTAGGTGACTCGGGGAGTGGAGTAGGGCAAGGAAGGTGTCCTTGTAGCCGAACCACTATAAATACTCGCGTTGTGGTTTTGTGCTTCTTACTCTTATCTTTTCATTACATATCTTTATATGCTTGTTTATCAACATCCAACACACACAACTAAATAGATTGACATAATTCGATCTAAATAGATTAAAAGGAAGTTTTAATTGGTAAAACTATTCAACCCCCCTTCTAGTTTTCCACAGGATCCTCTGTACCAACGCCTATCTTGCCATACAGCTGACTGCCAGACCTTTCCAGAGCCAATATTGTTTATGGCTGGCCTTGCTAAAAGTTGGGAGGGTTCTCCGTTACATCCTGAAATTATTTGTTGTGGAGAAAGTATGTAAATTTCTAATTAAAATAAGATATAGGAACTTATCTTTCTAATATTTATCTTTCTTCTTTCTTTTTGCAGAAATGTCTTTCCGTAATTTCGTTGTTTCTGGTGGTGCCAAGGAAGTGAGCTTTATTTCAAAGAAAGCAAAGGAAGTCAGCTATGGTGTAGGTTCTCCTTCAGTTTCAGTGAACAATAACGATGTGGATGCTCAACAAATCGAGCCTATATCATCTGCCCCTCCTACAAAAGAAAAGAAGCCTGTGGAGGTTGAAGATCAGTTAGTGGAGAATGTTGCATACTCAGATGACCCTGCTTCGGATGACCAACTGGCGATCGTAGGGTCCTCCGGTATAGCAGATAGGGTCCGAAACAGGAAAGGTACGAGTTCAAAAGCTGCGAAGTCTGCCTCGAAGAGGAAACTCATCTTGCCCACTCCTCCATCTTGAACAACCCGGAAAAAGAGTGCCCAAGGCAAGGCTGTTGTGTTTCCAGCCATCGAAGGGCCTAGCACTGATGACATTCATGGTAAATCTTCTTTCCTGTTGAAACAAAATTTCTGCATATTGTGTTAATCTAATAAGTTTATTGTTGTTGCAGGTCTTCCTGATACGAAGGAGCTTCCGTCCCCCTAGCTTGTCACTTGCTCATAGAGCGTGTGACCTCATCTAGCTGGAAGGGGGTGATGGACAATATGTCCTTGGAGAGGCTATGCAACCTGCACGACAAGATCTATGTGAGGCAATGCATATTGGATAACCAGCTCAATACGTGGACAAGGGAGCTTCTTCGTGCTGTCACCAAAGCTAGGGAAGAGATGGAAGTCATGCTTGCCAGGGAGAAGTCCAGAGACAAACAGTATGCAGACCTGCAAACAAAATGTGAGGATGCTATGGAAGATTTCAACAAGAATCCCCTGGTTCAAGATCTTCGAGCAGATGTGCAGAGGCTCCAAGCTCAGTTAGCCGAAACCCGTGCTGAGTGCAGCATGCTATCTCTCGAAGGCACTAAAGTCATTGGCTACAAGCAGCAAATTTCCGTTCTGACTACTAAGTGTGGAGGCCTCGAAGAGGAGAGAGCAAGGCTCATTGACCAAGAGATTAAGCTCAGGGAACATGTAGATGGTTTGGATCTTCGTCTCATGATGCTCAAGAAGGATAGGGTTGATCTGGTGACCAAGTTTATCCCTTACATTGCTATGGAGTTGTATCACAGCGATGATGTGGGCATAATGATTGGGAAATTGGTGAATGCAGCCATTTTTGATGGCAAGTGTACTACTCTTGAGGAGGTGGCAAAGACAGGTAAACCAGTGGAACTTGCAGGTATTCCATACTACAGGGCAACCCATGAGAAGGAATACGATGAAGCAGGAAATGCCTTATCCACTGCGGAGTTCCCTTTCATTGTTGAAGCTACGAAGGACCCAACGGCCTCCATTGAGGACCTGTTGTCAAAGAAGCCAAGGAAGTTTCAACCTGGTTCCCCCTCCAAGAAGACACCATCTGCAAAAGTTCCATCCACAGGTTCTGCCGATCCAACTCATTCGAAGGTATGATGAAGGCTACCATGTGGTAGTTATTTGATCTTCCAGGGTGGTGTGTACCCTGTTAAACAATTTGTCTTTGTGTTCCTTTCCAGGCATGATGCCTGATGAAACAATTTATTTTCTGTATGTGGTGAAGGCTACGGCCTAAGACAATATTTGCTTCATGATCGTTAAGGCTTCGGCCTTTAGACTAGTTAGACTGGTCTATAATGAATATCTACTGATGGCCACTTGGGCCTATATTTTGCTTAAGTTTGATTCTTCTCTTACGTTTCATTTGCACGTAACTTCTTACAACCTAAGGCGTATGGTAGATGCATAGCCTCATTGTGTGTAAATTCTGCACCAAAAATATAGCAATCGTATAATTTAATTGCTGACAGAGGTTCGCGACCCACTCCGTCTTAATCCTTTGGGTAGCAAAAGGCTTGGAACACCTTAAGACCACGTAGGAAAGTTAATGTGAAGTTCAGATGGATGTTAAGCATATGAGCAAGACGTAATGTTAGTCTTTTTACATCCCTTCGACATTGAAACTTATAAAACGACTTGGCTGACAAATCTTTGTTGTATTAGAACGAAACAAGAGATTTGAGGGAAATGTGTTATATCATTAAGTGGGTATGGAGGATTACATCATTTTAAGAAATGAACACTAGACGCCTACCATTAATGCTTCTTTCCCCAAGTGAGAAGAATGCAAATACATTAATTGAAAACAAATTTAAAAAATGTCCTTAAACATTGTAAGTTTCATATGTAAAATTTACGAAGAGTAGTGCCATTCCAAGTCCTATCAATAGCGTCTCCATCAAGGGTTTCCAGCTTGTAGGCTCCGTTGCCATATGCTTCCGTTACGACGTAGGGCCCTTCCCATGTAGGCCCAAGTTTACCCTGATACTCAGCTTTACTTGCACTGTTGAGTCGGAGGACGTATTCGCCTGGCTTGAATATTGAAGGTCGAACCCTGCTGTTGTAGTACTTTTCAATCTTCTGTTTGTGGATAGCCTCCCTTATCGAGGCTATTTCCCTTCTTTCTTCAAGTAAGTCTAAATTGCTACGAAGTCTTTCTTTGTTGTCTGTTGCTTTGAAGTTCATGACACGTTCCGTTTCGACACTTACTTCCGAGGGAATGACAACTTCGGTGCCATATGTCAAGCTAAAAGGTGTCTCCCCATGACTTGACTTTGTGTGCGTTCTGTGAGCCCAGAGTACTTGGGGCAGCTCATCCACCCAACCATGGTGGCTGTAACCGAGCCTTCGTTCTATGCCTTGGATGATGTCCCTGTTTGTGACTTCAACCTACCCGTTACCCTGAGGATGGTAAACGGAGGTGAAGGACTGCTTTATGTTCAGACCTCTGCAAAACACGGGAAACACTCCTTCGGCAAACTGCTTCCCATTATCTGATATGGTGGTGTGAGGTACTCCGAACCGGCATATGATGTGTTCCCATACAAACTTTTCCATATGCTTCCTTGTGATTGATGCTAAGGGCTTGGCTTCGACCCATTTCGTGAAGTAATCGATGGCTACGACCAAAATTTTTACCCCTCCTAGAGCTATCGGTAGAGGGCCTACAATATCTATCCCCCATTGGCTGAAAGGCCACGCGGATGTCACGGAGGTCATATCTTATTTCGGTAGCCTTGGTACTCTTGAATGGATTTGACAGGCTTCACATTTCTGGATAATTTCCACTGCGTCCCTGTGCATCGAAGGCCAATAGTACCCTATCCTCATTATCTTAGAGACAACGGAGCGAGGTCCTGCATGTAGACCGCAAGACCCTTCGTACACTTTTTGAATTATGTTTGAAGCTTGCCTAGGTCCTACACAACGGAGCCATGGAGACAAGAAGGACCTTCGGTATAGATAATTCCCCATGATTTTGTACTGTGGTGCTTTGATGCGGACCTTTCGTGCTAGCTTTTGATCCTCTGGCAGGATGTCACTTATTAAGTATTCTCTGATCGGAGTCATCCAGTTTGACTCTTCTTCCAGTATTACGTTAGATACCTTCTTTCGGACAATGGACCTTTCCGCCAATACTTCGACCAGAACCTCCTTAGTTAAATGAGCGACTGCCATTGATGCCAGTTTGCTAAGTGCATCTGCCTTTTTGTTTTGGTTTCTTCGAACATGCTCTATGTGGTAAGAAGTTAATCCTTCGAGCATCTCCTTGGCTTTGTCTAGGTATTGCTTAATGACAGGCTGTCTTGCTTCGTAGGAGCCCTTAATCTGGTTGGCCACCAGTTGTGAGTCAACGAAAATAGCCAAGTATTCTACCTCCATGTCTTTAGCCAGTCGGAGGCCTGCTAGCAATGCTTCATACTCTACTTCATTATTAGTAGCATCAAATTCGAAGCGGAGTGCATAAGTATACTACTTTCCTTCAGGGCTAACTAACATCAACCATGCACCTGATCTGTCGGAGCTAGAGGCTCCATCGGTGTAAAGCTTCCACCCTTTGAGTGTTTTCGCAGGCTTCTTGTCAGCAACTTTGTTGTCCTGCTTCGGCTTGGAGGGTGTCTCTGCTAAGAAATCTGCCAGTATTTGCCCTTTGATTGAGTTCCTACCCTTGTACTTAATTTCATGCTCTCCTAGTTCGATGACCCATTTAGCTATCCTTCCAGATTTCTCTGGTTTTTATAGTATCTGCTTTATTGGCTTGTTAGTGAGCACGGTTATGGGGTGAGCCTGGAAGTACATTCGAAGACGCCTCGCAGCATGGACCAAGGCCAGGATCAAGTTTTCCAGCTCCGGATAATTTAGCTTAGCTCCCTGGAGAACTCGATTAACAAAGTAGATGGGGATTTGCTTCTTTTCCCTTTCTGCCAATAAAACAACACTGATGCTTTCGAAGGAGGCTGCGATGTACATAAATAACACTTCACATTTGATTGGGCCAATAAGTATAGGTAAAATTGCCATGAACTCCTTGAGCTTTTGAAAGGCAACTTCTGCATCCACGCTCCATTGGAACGTCTTTTTATCTGTACAGCCTTTAAGTGTTTGAAGAATGGCAAGGACCTGTCTGCACCATTCGATAAGAATCTGCTGAGGGCTGCTAGCTTTCCATTCATACTTTGTACATCCTTGAGAGACTTAGGAGCCTGTAGGTCTGTGATGGCTTTGACCTTCGAAGGGTTGGCTTTGATACCCTTCTTTTTGATCAGGTGCTCTAAGAATTGCCCTTCCTCTACGCCGAAAGAACATTTTTTAGGGTTTAACTTCATGTTGATGGCGCGAAGCTGATCGAAGGTTTCCTTTATGTCAGAGAGTAGGTCCTCCTCTGTTCTACTTTTGATGACCTTATCATCTACGTATGCTTCGAGGTTTCTACCTATTTGCTTGCTGAAGGCTTCATCCACTAGCCTTTGATAGGTGGCACCTGCATTCTTCAGACTGAAGGGCATCTTCTTGTAGCAACATACGCCTTTTCCTGTAAAAAAAGTTGTTTTGTCTTCGTCCTCTTCTGCCATCTGTATCTGATGGTAACCTTTGTAAGCGTCCAGAAAACACTTCAGTCGGAACCCTGATAAGGACTCCACCTTCCAATCAATTTCTGCTAGAGGATAATAGTCCTTCAAACAGGCCTTGTTGATGTCGGTGAAATCTACACACATTCGCCATCCTCCATCATGCTTCTTAACCATCACTGGATTGGCTACCCAGGTTTGATATTTCACCTCCCTGAGTATGCCTGCTTCTATGAGTTCATCCACCTCCTTGCATGCTGCTGAATTCCTTTCGGGTGCAAGGCTTCGGCGCTTCTGCTTGATAGGCTCTATGTGCTTGAACTCGTTAAGTTTGTGTTTAGTGCGGAAGGGCTTTCCATCTATGATGAGGGTTCTTGGGACCCCTTCATATCAGAGTATGTCCATGCAAAGACATCTGCGTTGGCCCTTAGTAACTTCTCCAATTCTGCCTTAAAGGTGGCAGGTAGTTGCTTTCCAATGACCACCGTCTGTTCCGGATGTAGATCGTTTACTACGATACGTTCTTCGGCATCAGTGCAGCTGAGAATATCCTCCGGAACTTCTTCGGGATTTTGTCTGACCCTTTTTCCTACATCTGTAGGTTTCTTCACGTGTAGCTAGAGAATACTGTTCCAATACCGTAGGGTGTTTGGAATTTGATCGCAGCGTGTATGGTGGAGACAACGATTCCCATTTTCTGCATTGCGGTTCTCCCTATCAACAGGTTATAGGGAGATTCAGACCTTACGATCATGAAAACCAGGGTTTCTGTTCTTTTTAGCCTTCCTTCTCCAATCGTTACCTCCAGAGGGACTTCTCGCAGAGGCCATGAATGTTCCTCTGAGAATCCCACCAAAGGTATCTTCTAGTCTTCCCTCTTCGACCTTATCGAAGGCTTGAGCTTAAGGAAACAATGCTCATAGATGACTTCGCAAGAGCTTCCGCAGTCCAAGTAGGCTCTGTTTACTTCCCTGTTGGAGATCAAGACTTTGATGACCACGGGGTCATTTGAGAGAACCCTGCCAGTAATCGAAGGGAACGTCACATCCCCTACCCCGCAAAAACCTTTCTCTGCTGCTTTTCTCTTTAAACCAAAATCATCCCTGTGAACCATGAGGATTGGAGCTTCGACAGGCGTAGTATCTTTCCCCAACTGTGTGTCGGAGACCTTCTCTTTACCTTTCTTTATACCCTTCACCAAATGTCCCAATTGGCCAAACTTCACGGCCTCTTCTATCTGTTTTTTAAGCTCTCTGCAACTGTTGGTGTTGTGACCGTAATCTTCATGGAAATAGCAGTACTTGGACGTATCCTTGCTTCTTCCTCTACTTGCCAAACGAGGGGGAGGTTCGAAGGCCTTCACAGCCCTTTCCGTAGCAAGTATTTCCCTTGGAGATTTAGACAGATTTGCCAAGAGTCTGTGGTTGATGTTTTTGTTATAGGGTGTGAACCTGTCCCTGCCTTTGTGTCTGTTTTTGGACCCTTCCCATGAAGAATGCTTTGGGAAATTGCTGTGGCTTTCTTTGCTTTCGATCGGAGCCCCATTAGTAGCCACTTCTTTGGCTTCGATCCAGGTGTATGTCTTCTTCATTAAACGCTTGTAGGTTGTGGGAAGGTCAGTGGATAAGAATTCCACCAGACTTCTATTTCGCAGGCCATGCACAAAACCAGAGATGCGCTGGTCTTCGTGCAGACCCAGAATATGCATAGTGTCATCAATGTATCTAGTAACGAAAGCCCTGGTGCTCTCGTTTTCCCTCTGCTTGATGTTGTGCACTGTCAGATGAGTCCTTGTGAACTTCTTCTGCTGGCTGAAGTGTGATCTAAACTTGGCCTTGAGATCATCCAAATTCACTATGCTACCTGCTTTTTGCCCATTCCACCATATACGAGCGGAGTCTCGTAAGGTATATGTGAACATATGGCAAGCAACCGACATAACCCATTTCTGCATTCTAATAGCCCCTTCGAGCAGATGTAAGAAATTATCCGGGTCCCCTTTCCCATCATACGTGCCAATGTGTGCGGGCATTTTCAACCCGCCGGGTAGAGGGTAGTCTTCTATCCATCTTACAAAAGGTGTTGTGGAACCCATGGGCTCCGAATAAAGGCAGTTGTAAGGTGGCATGTAAGTGGGGACAGTGTTGTATGGGTTATGGTTCGGAGGCACTCCGACAGGATTTTGGTTAACATAAGGAGGGTAAGCAGTAGGTATAAAAGATGGGTGACTTCCTACAGGATACGGAGGGTATACCATGGGTTGCCCGTAGGGCATGTTCCCGTATGGTTGAGAAAAGCTAGGGTTGCTAGTCTGCCCATTAGGTGGGGGATAGACCCTATGGGGATAAGATTGAGTTTGAAAAGGAGGGTACATACCATGAGGAGGAAGACTTCCTCCTCCATTCATTTGAGGTGGATTGCCTTCTACGCCGGATATGTGAGAAGGCTGCAACGGAACCCATGCTTCAGTTCTCCCCAGATGGGCTGCCAAGAGAGTTGGCAAGTTAACCTCGTAGTCTCCCTTCGGTGACTCCTTCCATTGGAGCCTTCCATCGTTCCTTCCCTTCTCGTCGGAGCCCTCTCCAGAACATCTTTGAAACCCACCGATCTTCCACTCGATCTTCGACTTCCCGGAGATCCTATTCTTAGCACTGAGCGTGTAGCCCCAGGAGCCGAGGGCCTAGTCTCCATCTCTATCTCTTCATCATACTCATCACTAGAGTATTCCAACTCTCTTCGCATCTCTACGTTCTGAGTCTGCCTCCTTCGAGCCCTTAATAAGGACTCCAACGCTTCAATGTTAGCTTCGATGAACGCAAGACTGATAACTGGTTCGGGGTTGGCCGGCGTCGAGGCATGGTTGTTGGGAGTTATTTCAGGGTGAGATCGTGTGGTGAAAGTGGACGCGATTATGTTGGGAAGGTTGTTAGGATCGTTGACTGAGATTGGTGTCAAGGTTGAGAAACCTGGAGGGGGAGTATCTTCTCTTCCTTGATTCATGCCGTCAAAGTAGTGAGCGCGATTGACTGGTTATAAGTTTGGAATAACGAGACTAATTGTAGCGGGTCCCACGAATGGCGCCGCTGATTGTACAATAATTCGTACGACCAGGCCTTCGATGGTGATCGAAGGGTATGAGGGGTGACATGCTTGCGCTAAACTTGTAGCCAATCTGCAATAAGAAATAGTAGACACTTCGTTAAGTGATTGCGCAGGGGTTGGACCCTGCGAACCACCTCCGGCATGAGAGTAAGTATGTGATATGTGTTGTAAGTAATGTAGAGTATGCGAAATACTGTGTTGAGTGAACATACCATTGAAATGACTCGTCCAACCTATTTATAGATAGAGAAATAATCTTGGAGAGTGTTTGCGCATGTTTCGGAGATCATGGGGGCGTCCCATGATTTGTGGTAACCGCTAGGGCTTCATCCTCACTCTTTCTGTCTTGGCAGGGAAGCTAAGGAGATAGTGGGAACGTGGGGGAAGACCAAGTCAATGTTCTCCTTTGTCTTAGTGTCTTCAAGGTAAGACCCCGAAGGGCATAGGCCTTCTGTTGGCGAATTCCCAACTGGTAACCATATCAATGATGAATGGTTTTACGCCACCGATGACTTAGGAAGATAGACTTGGTCCTTCGTAATGCAAATTCAACTGAGGTCGAAGGGGAGTCCATCGACCTGATCGGAGGGTACGTCATCAGTTGCGAATGGCAACAATCAACAACTTGGTATTTACTGATGATACCTTTAGTTCGGTAGTCAAACCGGCTACCATCCGCACCGTTCTTAGCCTTGCGGTATCCTACAAGTGGCGTATTCATCAGCTTGACGTTAAGAATGTTTTTCTCAACGGGGATTTATCTGAGACTGTATAGATGCATCAACCTTAGGGATTTGTGGACTTTTGGTACCCTCATCATTTCTGCCTTTTGCAGATATGGTGTTAAGGAGGCACCTCATGCTTGGTTTCAGAGATTTGCATGTTATGCTACTAGAGTTGGATTTTATCATAGCCGTTCTAACTCTTCATTATTTATTCTTCGACAGGGCTCTCAAGTAGCTTATTTACTTATCTATGTGGATGAAATTATTCTTACAGCCTCCTCTACTGCCCTCCTACAACAGATCATTGCTTCCCTGCATAGTGAGTTTGACTTGACTGATCTTGGGCCACTTAATTATTTTCTGTGCATTTCTTCTACTCGGCATTCTTCAGGTCCCTTTCTATCTCAACAGAAGTATGCTACTGAGCTTCTTGAGCGTGCTCACATTACCAGTTGTAACCCTTCTCAAACACCAGTTGATATAGAATCCAAACAAGGTCCCGAAGGTGGTCCAGTTCAGGATCCTACTTTATATTACAGTCTTGCAGGTGGTCTTCAGTATCTCACATTTACCAGACCGGATCTCACCTATGTTGTCCAACAGATTTGTCTTTACATGCATGATCCTCGCGAGCCACATTTAGCTGCCCTTAAAAGTATTTTATGATACGTTCGAGGGACTTTGGATTTTGGTCTACACCTATATTCATCCTCTACCACTTCTCTTGTTTGATATACAGATGCAGATTGGGCAGGTTTCCCATCCACACGATGGTCTACTTCTAGATACTGTGTTTTTCTGGGCGATAATCTACTTTCTTGGTCTTCTAAGCGACAACACACCATCTCCCGTTCTAGTGCCGAAGCCGAGTATCGGGGTGTTGCTAATGTTGTAGCTGAGACTGCATGGCTTCGTAACCTTCTTCGTGAGTTGTATTCTCCTCTCTCTACTGTCACTCTTGTATACTATGATAATATTAGTGCCATTTATCTGTCTGCCAACCATGTTCAACATCAACGGACCAAACATATTGAGATTGATATACACTTGTCCGTGACATGGTTACTGCTTGCCAGGTTTGTGTTCTTCATGTACCCTCCCGTTATCAGTACACAGATATCTTCACCAAGGGACTTCCTTCATCCTTATTTGAAGAGTTTAGATCCAGTTTGAGCGTCCGGCTTCCTCCCGCTCCAACTGCGAGGGAGTATTGGTCGACATTATGTACATAGGCCCGATATGGATTGGTATAGAAAAAGTTCTTTTTTAGGCCTCCCCCTCCCTTTTTTGTCTCTGCAACAACCTCATTGCAGGTTCCACTACCACTTCCAATGGTAGGAATAGATATCGCATCACTACCACCCATATTTGGTTCGTTGTAAGTTTTGTTCCATATCGATTCAAGAATAACTTCTATCATCTCATTCCCTATGTTCTTATACGAACCATACTTGGCAATAACTTGATCACCAATTGTAGCCATAACTTCCTCAAAGACTTCATCATTTAATAACACTTTCCCTCACGATTTTCCCGATGATTGCCCCCCCCCCCCCCCCCCCCCCCCCCCCCAGTTAACAAAGACTTTCCCTTATCACTATTTTCCATAGCTGGTTTGGATGTGTGTAGCGAATGGATAAATGGGTTGTGTCGATTTTTTGTTTTGTTTTAGATAGGGTTTTACTGTTGTTTATTGATTTGAAAGTATATTAAATGAGGTTGTTTTGGCACTTATTGTTTTCTATAAAAGCCTACTCTAGTTGATTTAATGAAGTTAGAGTTATATTTTGCAAATATTTTCTTTGAAATAAGTTAAGAGGGAAATGAAGTATAATTGGCAGGAGAGAGTGAGACGTCAAAAACAAAACAATGAAATGGCGATAATACCCTCAGGGGTGGGGTCATGTAACCCGAGAACTAACGCTCGTTAGCAAACAATGCTTTTCAGTGGCTGTTTTGCAAAAAACGAAAATATTAATGGCTGTTTTGCAACAAATTTCGTCTCTGAGTATTCCTTACATTTTCGGAAAACATTAAAAACATAATTTGCAATTTACCCATATTAAAAATATCAAATTGCTAAAAGAATTAGAAAATAGATATTACGGTTATGGAATATAGAATAAGAATATGAAGATTATGCTATGAAATTGGGAAGGCAAATGTGAAGAGAGAAATTTTGTTTTTTCCATTTATATTACACAACCACCGAATTTACAAACCATAATATTCTTTTAACTCTTTGCATTAAACTTTGTATCATCACCTATTTAATCACAACATATTGAATGGTGATCATCAAACGCATATATCTCCATGCAATACATGCAATTCTCTTCTCTTCCATTATTCACTAAACCAACCATTAACCACCCTCTATTGCCACCGTATCCAACCACACCTTAATTTGCCACCTATCTCCTGATATCAAATCAAAGATCACAACCATTGCCACCACGTACGCGATACACGACAATGTCAACATTGCCCGAGGACCAACTCAATCAACTCAAAGAAATATTCACACGTTTCGACCTAGACAAAGACGGGTCCCTAACACATCTAGAGGTCGCAGCCCTCCTTCGGTCTCTTGGCCTCAAACCATCTGGAGACCAAATTCACAAACTATTTAAAAACATGGATTCTGATGGCAGTGGGACCGTGGAATTCGACGAATTAGTGAATTCCATGTCGTCCCATATGATGACTGAAGAGATATTGGTTAATCAACAACAACTTATGGAAATATTTCGATCTTTTGATAGAGATGGAAGCGGGTTTATAACGCCTGCTGAGCTAGCGAAATCTATGACGAAAATGGGACAACCTTTAACGTATCGCGAGTTGTCTGAAATGGTTCGAGACGCGGATACGGATGGAGATGGTGTTATTAGTTTTAAGGAGTTTCAAGGGATTATGGCTAGGTCGGCAGCTGATTCACTTGGGTTCTCATTGTAATACGTATGTTTTAATCTTTGAGGGTAAATATGTAAGATATATACATGTAAATGGTTATGTTAATCTTTTGGCATGATTGACAAAGGTAAAATTTAAATCGATCAAAATTCGCTAGAAGCAGAACTTTTATTTGCATATAAATGATCAAAGACATCGTGATTACCATTTGTTGATTATATTTTTCTTATAAAATGTTCGATATACAGAGCAAATACAGGTTTCAAATAACGATGAAAAGATCACAATTTGATTTATTTCATGTTTATTCTTGTTTTAGTTATTTGGGCTAATATTATACGGGTCAAATTTCTTATTAACCAAGTTCAACATGATAAGCTCGATATTTGATCTATCTTTGATTTAGATTAGAAAAGGGTTAGGATTATATGAGGAATACAATTGTGTTGGTGCAATGATTATCAAAACCTTTATAATGTTTTAATGATGATAAATATATGTTCGGAATATTTAAAAACATAAGCAATAACGAAAAACCAAACACCGTGAAACATGGCCTGGCACGCTGGCTCGTGCGAGCTACACATCCCCAGCGCGCCAGTCTCGGTATTCATGGCGTTTCCGTTTTTTTTCAAGTCGAATTTCCTCTTACCCGACTAAGGTGCTTCTTTTAATTCAGGTTCGTACATAATATTTGAAAAGCTTGCTTTAAAATTTAGACTTTGAGTGGTGCCCAAAACAAGTCCTCCTGGTTTTACAAAAACGCCAACTCATAAACATTTTTACAAAGCCTTGAGCCAAGGCAAAATTGTTTTTCATCAAACTTAGGAGGTTTATACTTTCACTAGAACTTCAAAGAAAAGTATTCAAGTGATCATAATCCTTACGTTTATCTTTACTAATCACGTAACGGGTTTACTCCCTAACTGCTCATTTAAGTCGAGGTCACTTTGCATAAACGCAATTCTCTCCTTTATGAGATGTTGATTTACTTTGATGCAAAACACTCATCTTACTTGCATCTAGATAATTAGTGAATAATTTAATTGGTTGTTAACTAAGAATTATCAAGTTTGAATACAATTTGAATTCATGAAATATAAACACCTTTTGATTATTTCAAATATCTCACACAAACATTCTCTTACACACCTTTGTACTTGTGTCCCATACATTCCAACATAATCCCTTACACATTCCTTTTGCCATGTGATTAATTTATTATCATAATTCAAACTCACTATCATTCTTCTCCAAACTTCATACACTGTTATCACATTCTTGATATGTGCTTCTTAGATTGGGGACATCACCTTCTTACACACTTTTACCTCTACTAATTCTTACATACTCTTAACATTCAAATTTGAATTTGAAATCACTCACATACATACACACAAACCAACGCTGAAACACATACTCACACACTCACTCACAATTCTTTTAACTTGAATTTAAAATCAAATAACACCTCCCTCACACAACCTTCCTCAACTCATCTCTACACCTTCATTGCCTACTCGCATGTCTTACTCATTCTTACAATGTTTAATACTCTTTGCTTCTCTTACACCCTTCCTCTCCAAGTCTTGCTTTGCCAACTCACTTCCCTCACACACTCTTACAACTTTCTTACACATTCACTTAAACACTCAAACCTCTCACACCACACAACTCACACTCTCTAACAACTAGTTTTTTAATTTGAAATTTGAAATTCAAATTTAGGAGGCAAGGTAATAAGTAATAACCAACCCTTGGGGAGCTCACAAAGTTATTACCCAACATATAATGCCCAATGATTCTTCTATTTCTCTTTTAAATTGAACTAAACCCCAAACTATCTAGTTTTCACTTCACAAATGTTTTTAAATACCAAAACCGTGCCTAAATGAGTTGGTTGACCTTATCCTACTTTGAGTGTTGGAATATTTTTTTTATAAAAGTCAAAGGTAAAGTACAATTGGGGGTTTAACAAGAGTTGGGTACAAATAAACAAAACCAACAAAACTTCCCAGGATAGCACCCAACGCGCCATCAATTGACCAGCGCGTCAGCCGCATCTGGAAAGTTTGTGGGTTTTGGTTATGTTAGGATTTAGTAAATCCATGTTGAAGTGTCGGTCACCCCAAGTATAGTCTAGCATAAGTTAGCTCGTAGACTCATCATTATTTAGTAAGTTTATATTTGTAAGTAACACCGTGGAAGAAGGACGGGTCTCTTTCTCTCTCTAGATTCACACGAACCAAGCTCTAATCTATTATGGTGCTATGATATCAATAATCTTACCATTGGTATCAGAGCCCATGGTTTGATTAGCTAGGTTGTATGTGTTGGTGATAATTCCCAGATCAGGGTTAAGACAATCAGTAGCAACTGCAATACCACTATGTGGTTACCGGATATCACTTGGAATCGTGTAATCACTTTCCAAAGTAAACTATTCGACCCTAATGCCTGGGTTACACGAATATCTACTTGGGATAAGACCAAATGTTTGTTATAGAATTAGGTACAATTCAATAACCCTTGTGCTTATCAGTGTTTTGCTTTTCAGTTTGTTTCTCCTGGTTATGTATCTTTCTCAGTGTTTTCATGCTGATGAAAACCATCTCTATTTATAGTAGAGAATACTCACTCCTAGTTAATGGACATTATGGATGATTAACGGCCAATTAATCACTCATAATAAACCTCCATTATCATAGGAATAGTGGTTACATGACCAATTAAACGTGGTCATAAAGCAGTCATAACAGCCAATTGAATGAGTCAAAGCTGTTACAAATTAATCACTACAACACTACCAGTAGGAACCATTACACTACCAGCAGGAACCATACACTACCAGCAGGAACCATCAGCAGGAAACATTACACTAGCAGCAGGAACCATAACACTACCAGTAGGAACCATCAGTTACTACACTAGCAATAGTAACCAATACACTAGCAATAGTAACCAATACACTAGCAGTACAAACCACTATTGAGTCGAGTCAGGGTGTTCAGGGACCTCATGGGTGTACACTCCATACCTTTTAACCCAAAACCAGGTGTGAACTAATCCCACAAGTGCACTAAATTTACCAACAATCCTCCCCAAATTTAGTTCACTTCCTTTTCAAGAAAAGCAAACATCAAACAAAACATGTGCATAAACGAAAATATCCTGAGGATTGAATTTTCATCTTAGTACATTATACGTTCAAATATTCGAGAATCAGGGTGTTCTAAGAATTGAACCCTTCAACCCATTTGAATACCTGAAGATAAAATACACACAATTTTACAAACACTTAAAAGCTCCTGACAATATACAAGCCATGTGTCTATATCCAAATTCATAAATGTTGTAAGAGCCAAAAGTCCAAAGCTCCCTGAAGCGGCAAAACTTCAACATTCACATAGGTGGTTCCTCTTTATTCATGCTCCTCCCAAGCACTTTTTCAAAGAAAAAATAACCATTAAGAAGTAAAGACTTCATCCTCCTTTCAGCAGGTTCTGGGCACAACCTTAGGATGTAAATAAAACATGTGCTCCAGTTCACTGAATGTTCAGCTTTCCACATTGAACTCAACTCCCAAGTTTCCTTAGGAGGGAGTTGGGTGTCCTAGCATTCAGTGACTAAGTTGGCCTTAAACCCATCCCTTTAGCAGACTTTATAACCAAGTCTCTAGCCAATCCCTTCGTCAAGTGATCAGCTAAATTTTGTTGAGATCTAACAAACTCTATAGATACCACCCCATTCATGATAAGCTCACGAATCATGCTATGTCTGACACCTAAGTGTCTAGACTTACCATTGTACATCTGGCTATAAGCCTTAGCCAATGTAGCTGCACTATCACAACGGATAGAAATGGGTGCTATAGGTTTAGGTCACAATGGAATCTCAAGAAGCAAGTTTTTCAACCATTCAGCTTCTTTACCAGCAGCTGCTAAAGCCACAAATTGAGATTCCATTGTTGAACCGGTGATGCAAGTTTGCTTCTTGGATGCCCAAGAAATTGCACCTCCACTAAGTAGGAATACCCAGCCACTGGTAGACGAGTTGTCTTCAGTGTTACTGATCCAACTTGCATCAGTGTATCCTTCTAACACTGAAGGATAACCAGTATATGAGAGACTATAATCCATAGTTCTCTTCAAATACTTCAGTACCCTCTGAACTGCTTGCTAGTGATGAGCACTAGGATTACTAGTATACCTGCTTAGTTTACCCATTGCAAAAGCAATATCAAGTCTTGTACAAGTCATGGCATACATCAGGCAGCCAATTACCCTAGAATACTCAAGTTGAGATACAGCCTTGCCATTATTAGGCATCAGCTTCTCACAAGTATCCATAGGTGTACTCACAGGAGTACAATCAAAGTAATTGAATTTCCTTAACACCTTCTCAATATAATGAGACTGAGAGATAGAAATTCTCTTACTTTCATGTTTAATCCTTATACCAAGGATAACATCAGCCTCCCCCATGTCCTTCATAGAGAACCTTGATGACAAAAATTCCTTTGTCAGGTCAACCTGATTTTGGTCAGTGCCAAAGATCAACATGTCATCAACATATAGACAAATGGTGACTCCTTTACCAGATTCATCAAATTTGCTATACACACATTTGTCAGCTTGGTTAAGAACATAACCACTAGACAAAACCACTTCATCAAATTTTTGATGCCATTGCTTAGGTGCCTGCTTTAGTCCATAAAGAGACTTAATCAGTTTACACACCTTGTTTTCATTGCCAGGCAAGATGAAGCCCTGAGTTTGGTTTATATAAACTTCCTCATCCAATTCACCATTCAAGAAAGCTGTTTTCACGTCCATTTGATGAATAATCAGATTGTGAATTGATGCCAAAGCAATCAGTAGTCTTATGGTACTGATACGAGCCACAGGGGCATAAGTATCAAAATAGTCAATTCCTGACTTTTGTTTAAAGCCCTGAATGACTAGTCTAGCCTTGAACTTTTCAATAGTTCCATCTACCTTCATTTTCTTCTTGAAAATCCATTTGCAACCCAGAGGTTTGCAACCAGGTGGTAGATCAACCAACACCCAAGTGTTGTTGCCCATGATGGAATCCATCTCATCATTGATTGCTTCTTTCCAGAAAGTAATATCCTGGGACTTCATTGCTTCTTCAAATGTCTTGGGATCATCCTCAACAATGAAGAAATAGGAGTATTGGTCAGAGACCTCATCCCTTGTTCCTTAAATTAAGTATAATTGAAACTCAGGTCCAAATGATTTTGGAGTCCTGACCCTTTTGCTCTTTCTGAGCACAGGTTCAGGTTGTTGAACCACAACCTCATCAGGGACCTCTAATGATACTTCATCAGGGACCTCTCATACACCAGTGTCATGAGTTCCATTAGGAATCCTATGACTTGGTCTAGGCACTGATGAGAATCTATTCTCATCAAAGTTTGCATCCCTTGATTCAATTATAGAATTAATTGAAACATATTCATTAGGTTCAATAACATAGAACCTAAAAGCCTTGGAATGCTCAGCATATCCAACAAAAAATGCAGTCGATGCCTCTTTCACCCAAAGTCTTTAGCTTTGGATCAGGGAGTCTTACAATAGCCCTACAACCCAGACCCTGAGATAGTTCAGGTTGGGTTTCCTTTTAGTCCAGAGTTCATAAGGGGTAACCTTGTTCCTTTTGTTAGGAACCTTATTTAGTAAATAACAAGTTGTTAACATAGCTTCACCCCAGAACCCTTGACTCAGTCCTGAATAGGACAACATGGAATTAACCATCTCCTTCAGCACCCTGTTTTTCCTTTCAGAAACACCATTTTGCTGAGGAGTATAAGGGGCAGTCGTTTCATGGATTATACCAACAGATTGAAAATACAGAGTATCCATGTACTCACCTCCCCTATCAGTCCTTAATCTTTTGATCAAAGACCCAAGTTGTAATTCAACTTCAGTTTTAAACACTTTGAATTTATCTAATGCTTCATCCTTGGAATGTAACAGATAGACATAACAAAACCTAGAAGCATCATCAATAAATGTCACAAAGTACTTCTTATTCCCCAAAGAGGGAGTGGCATGCAAATCACACAGGTCACTGTGTATTAGCTCCAAGAGCTTAGTCTCACGACTAACACCCTGAAAAGGTTTCTTGGTTATCTTGGTCAACATGCAAGTTTTACACTTTTCAGTGTCCATGTTAAAAGCTGGGATTAACCCATTCTTAGACATATCTTGCATCCTTTTATAGTGTACATGGCCAAGTCTTGCATGCCATAGGGTAGGGTCAGTCAGGTAAGTGGTGGTCACAAAGGCTGAATTAACACTATCATTGACAATATTAAGCCTGAAAATTTAATTACACAAATATCCAAAACCAATAAAAATACCATGCTTAGAAAGAACAAATTTATCAGACTCAATAACTTGTTTATATACATGATTATTCAAAATACTACTTGAAACCAAGTTCTTCCTTATATCAGGAACATGAATAACATTAAACAAAGTTACAATCTTTCCAGAACTAAATCTAAGATCTACACAACCACGACCATGCACCAAGGCTGTTGACTTATTTCCCATGTGAAGAATAGCACCATCATTCAGTGACTCATAAGTCTTGAACCAACTTCTATCTTTACACACATGAACTGTTGCACCAGAGTCAACCCACCACGCAACATCATCATCCTGCACATAATGAGATTCAGATGCATATGTAACATAATAAATCTGAAAAGACTTATTAACCATATTCTGACTTTTCAGTAAGTTGGAAGAACCACCACTCCCTGAACCATTATTGCATGATCCATTGGCTTTACCACCAACCTTAACACCTTTGCAATCCCTTTTAATATGACCAGATTTGCCACATTTCCAACAAGTAGGTGTTGCCTTCTTGTTAGGATCTGCCCTTGTGTTGTCATGATGTTTACATTTGCCTATGTTATCATTGTACCTGGTGGAGTTGTTGTACTCCACCATATTGACAACAGATGCACCAGTAGCATTGTTACTCTTTGGCTTGTCATTATCCTGCACCTTGAGAGATTCCTCAATGCGCAGATGACTGCCCAACTCAACCAGAGTTAACTCCTCCTTCTTATGTTTCAAGGTATGCTTGAAATCTTTCCAAGAAGGGGAAGTTTTTCAATGACACAAGAGACAGAAATAGCCTCATCCATGTGCATATTGTGTTGTGTAAACCTTCCAAGTATACCAAGAAGTTTATTGTATTGTTCCATAACTGGTCTTGAATCAGTCATTTTGTAATTTGTGAAATTACTTACAAGGAACTTCTTACTTGATGTATCCTCAGCCATATATTTGGCATCCAAGGAATCCCACAGTTCTTTGGAAGATTCAAAGTTCTGATAAATATCAAATAGAGAATCAGACATACCATTGAGAATTAGACATCTGCAAATGTAGTCATCATTCTCCCATTTGCTCCTTCTCCTGATCTGCTCCATTGTAGCATCATCCCCATCATCAGGAATAGGTGTGGTCAGAACATAGACCACACTCATGTTTGACAGCAAGAAGTGCATCTTCTTCTGCCATCTCCTAAAGTCCACCCCTTCAAACTTGTCCAGTTTGGCAAAGTTTGAAGCCATGTGTTTCATTGCAGCAGCAACCATTGATTATCACAAATAGTTTACTTTGATTGTTGGTGGTAATTCCCAGATCAGGGTTAAGACAATCAGTAGCAACTGCAATACCACTATGTGGTTACCGGATATCACTTGGAATCGTGTAATCACTTTCCAAAGTAAACTATTCGACCCTAATGCCTGGGTTACACGAATATCTACTTGGGATAAGACCAAATGTTTGTTATAGAATTAGGTACAATTCAATAACCCTTGTGCTTATCAGTGTTTTGCTTTTCAGTTTGTTTCTCCTGGTTATGTATCTTTCTCAGTGTTTTCATGCTGATGAAAACCATCTCTATTTATAGTAGAGAATACTCACTCCTAGTTAATGGACATTATGGATGATTAACGGCCAATTAATCACTCATAATAAGCCTCCATTATCATAGGAATAGTGGTTACATGACCAATTAAACGTGGTTATAAAGCAGTCATAACAGCCAATTGAATGAGTCAAAGCTGTTACAAATTAATCACTGCAACACTACCAGTAGGAACCATTACACTAGCAGCAGGAACCATAACACTACCAGTAGGAACCATTAGTTATTACACTAGCAGTAGTAACCAATACACTAGAAGTACAAACCACTATTGAGTCGAGTCAGCGTGTTCAGGGACCTCAAGGGTGTACACTCTGTACCTCCTCACCCAAAACCAGGTGTGAATTAATCCCACAAGTGCACTAAATTTACCAACAGTATGTGCGTTTATCTTGGTTGTTTTAGATTGAAATTGGTTTTGGAAGGTTTTTGGTCTTATAAGTGACTTCCTTTGATTCTCACATTTGTGGTGTTAAAGTAAGTGTTCTTAGGATAGTTATAACCTTCTAGGATCAAGTTGTGCAAGAGAAACCAAGCAAAAACGTTCAAAAGGGTGAATTTTAGTTGGTTTTAGGTGAAAAAGTCAATTTTTTTCTTGACTACGATTTGATATTCGGACAGATTTCTTGGTTGCGTTTTGGTGGTACTTGGGTGCGTTTTTTCCTAGCAAAGCTGCGATTTGATCTGGGTTGAAATGCGGTTTGATTATTATATTAATATCAGGCTACGATTTGTTAGGAAAAGGACAATAGTACATGTACTGTTGAAAGCGACCTATGATTTGTCCCTGCGTTTTGTCAAGTGTTGCGTTTTTGTCTCTGCGTTTTGGTATCTTGCGTTTTGACAGGTTGCGATTTGAGCTGACTGCGATTTGATTGTTTCATTTTGGATATTCCGCGTTTTGTCACTGCGTTTTGTCAAGGACTGCGACTTGTTATTCCTGTGTTTTGTCACTGCGTTTTGTCAAAGACTTGCGACTTGTCATTGCGTTTTGGTTTATCTTAGTTTTGTCAAGAGTTACACTTTGTATCACTATGACTTGTACTTTGATTCAAATGTCACCAAATCACAATTAAATTGCAATTCACCTAATCCAAACATTCCAGTATCCCTTTGAACATACAATCACTAATCATTGAATCGATCCAAATTTTATCATAACACGTTCAAATTAACAACAACAACATGTCTTACACTCCTGATTCAGTGATATCGGAAGTTCTTAAACTGTACAATGCTATAGACAACCATAAGAGTATTAGCTATACTGAACAGTTAAAGATGATTGAATCAACCAATGATGATGTGAGATCCTCGTGCTCAGATTCAGAAGAGAGAGAAGTGCACCAGTTACAGTTACAACATGTTCTTGCAAAAGAGAGTTGCATTGAACCTTTTTGACAACTTCATTCACACCTCACGTTACTTAGAACTAAAGACATATTCAATATGGGAATCGAACGAGCATTTAATGCACTTTTCCGTTGAGAGTTATCAACGTTCAGGGGCACATTGTTATTGAACTTAGAACAATTGGAACAACAACTTGACAGAGAAAAGGTTTAAGAAGTCGGTTCTAAAGCTGCACTTCAGGTGATCAACAAACAATTTCAGTCATTCTTCAATGGGGAGTATACTTTAGATTATGAAGATCATATGACCGAAAAGTGTTTCAAGAATCACACTGGGATGGAAGCAAATGTGTTCAGAGAAACATTAATCCATCTTATGGATAATGTTAAAAAGTACATTGAGGAAAAAGCAAAATATGTTGACAAAGAGAATGAGTGTCGGGTGCAATCGAGAGTTAGTAGTGTTGAGTCGAGTAATGTATCAGTTGAAGGACCGGGTGTTGCTGAATTCAGAATATCAGAGACATCTAAGACTGATGCAACCAGCTGTTCAGTAACTCATGTCTCACAAGAAGTGGATGCGGCTATCAGAATGGTAAATGAAACAAGTATCAAGTACTGAGGTACTCTTAACTGTTCAACATGATGCATCTGCCAATATACTTGTACAAACTGATCACGTTACTGAACATGACTTTGATGAAAGTTCTGTGACTAAGACTGAGTTTGTGACAAAGTGTTTAAAACAAATGATGTGGTTGAAAAGAAAATTTATGATGAACTTTGTTGATCCCAGTTGAGCAAACGATCCTTTATAGAAACTGACTTAAACAATATTATATTAAACACTACGCGGAATATAATGTTTAATCTTAAGAAGAAGAACAATAGAAATCACTAAACACCTCAATTATATTAATAACGAATACTCTGAATAGTATTAGGGTTTTACAACCTTTAAGTGTATTGACTTTAGATATATCTAACACTCGTATACCTAACTCTAACCTAGGACCTCCTTTTATAGGCTAAGGAGTCCTTTACAATATACAATACGTAACCTACAAGATAAATATGTTTTCCATATTTATCTAATACAAAATATTAAACCGACTTAACAAACTAGCAGTGCTTACAAAACATTAGCAGTGGTTACACAATACTACTAGCCGTGGTTTAACATAGCAGTGGATTCCTTTCTTCTAGCCGTGGTTTCTTTTGCTCTAGCAGTGGTTCCATACTTAGAGTAATTCCACTCAGTGGAACCTAAAACCCAACAATCCTCCCCTAAACTTGATATTTACCAACAAAAACATCAAGTTTCTTTTAAAGCCCATACACTCTTCACTTAGAGGATGTATCCAAACACTTATCAGAATGTAGTAACTTCTCAAACTTCCTTAGCTACCTGTAAGCTTGATAATCAAAGGGTTTCTGCAACTTCAATCCACGAGGTTGCAACATCTGAGTAAGGACTTCTGGATAATTATTCAATTTAGGATAATCACTTTCTACACACATATGAATAACTTTTCCAGAAATAGTTAATACATGAACTCCACAAGACTGATATAAATACCAACTTGTAACACTGCCATTGAAGAGTCCTTTCCATTCAGGTTCATCATGAGTAGGTTCAAATATAATCTTCAAATTATAATAAACAATTCTCTCATGATAATCATCTGGTGCCACATTCCCAAATCTATCCTTGTATACCAGATGGCCATCAAATCGTCTCTTTCCAAATAGTAAAGCATTTGTGAAAACTTGACAAACCCATAATTCTCACCATTGGTTCTCTCAAACTACCAACATCCTCCACTTATAGTAAACTCAAAAGTATAAGAAACAATCTGATGATGACCTGAAAGAGGTGATGTACAACTAACCTCTGGCTCCTTTAAGCTTGACAATTTAGTGAGAACCATCAGTCTTTTCTTGTTTTCTTCAACCTCCTCTTCAGTTTCTGACTTAGATGTGTAATCCACAGCATTAGACCTATCAGCCTTCCTCTTCAGTGTTCCTTGAGGTTTTGCCTTTAGTGCCAAAGGACCCTGTAGATCTTCAATCTTCTCAATCCTCTGAAATAGTTGATCAATCATAGGATTAGTGGGCTTAGTCCCCTGTGGAGCAAGTTTGGCCTCCAACATTTTTCTGGCAACATTCTTTGATAATGGATAATCCTTATCAATAAACATGAAGAACTTCTCTTTTGTAGTCTGCACAGCATGAACTCTGCAAGGTTGGTACAACATCCACTCAACCACCTCACAGTCTTTCTAAAATTCTTCATCTGGATTAGGCTGACACAAATTCTTAATAGAAGTCCACACAAAGTTAGATAATACTCCTGTTGGCCCAAACTTCCCATATCTAAACTCCAATACCTTCCATAATTGTTCCAGATCAACCACTTTCAAACTAAACAACAGACATCCAAAATTGAAATAAGTGCTCTTCCATCCATCAGCTATTGTAATTTCAATCATCTCTTTCTCATTAGCTGTGATGATCTGCAAATCTTCAATAGGATGAATAGCTCTTATTGGAATAGGATTAATAGGCTCAGGTTTGTCACACTCCAAAAGATATTGTTTTACTCTCTCTTCTTTCTCCATTTCTTCATCCACTTTCTGTCTTTTTGAACTAGATTCCTCCTGAACGCCAGCTCTTCTCTTTTGTATATTCTCTATCCATTCAGCTTCTTTCTCAGAATTCATAGGAATAAAGTCATCATTTCTTCTTTTACAAGCTTGATAAATTTCCACAACCTCTTCATATGTACACTTTCTCAAATTAACACCAATATGTTGATCTATATGTCTGATAACCTTCATCATTTGATTTCTCATTTAAGTCTTAGTTGGAGGTTTCTTCCTTTAAGCTTGATTTTTCTCCAAACTTATCTTTCTTGCCTTCTCTACTAAGACCTTGGACCTAGTAGCAGCATCTAATAACATCCATTCAAGAGTAGTGTATTCATTTCTTATATGTTCAGAGGCTTGAAGAAAAGGTTGTTCATTATCTCATTCCTCAATCAATTTCATAGAAGCTAAAGTAGCTTCCTCTTCCTCTTGTTTTCTCTTCTCTTCAGCAGCAAATTCATCAGCTTGCAATTTCTTAGAAAGCTCTTCATCATGTAAAATTTGCTCTTGCCTATTCGTGAACTTCAAAACATGCTCAGCAATACCTTTCCCCTTCCCAATGTCTGGTAGAACCACTTTAGTAATCACAGGTTCACCAATTCAAACCTTTACCCAAGGGTTTAGGTCCAGATGGTTTTAGAATAATGGGTACAGGTACAATAGTAGGTGCAGGGTTTGATGAAGTTTTGCTTAAGTTAAGCAAGGTACTAGCAACCTCCTTCTCCACTTCTTTAGACTTGGTTTGTGGTGTGATAGTGGTTGTAACAATAGTAGCAGTGGTCATAATGGCTATAGGTGAATCTGAAGTAACAGCGGTTGGAATTACCTCAACAGTGGTTCCAGCAGTGGTTTGATTTGAACTGGCAGTGATTGCAGCAACATCAGCAGTGGTTGTTGCCTGAACCACTTCCTCCATCTTGTCTTCAACTGAAACCTTTGAAGATGCAATCACTGCTTCTTTGCCATCTTTGTCAGTCACTACATACTCATCACCATGATCTCCACTCTCCAAATCATCATCCAAAGCCTCCCCTGAATCTATGCAATCACTCCTCCCCTGTTTGGTTACATCCTCCAAACTCACATCCTTTGAGGAGCTTGCCTTCTTGTGCACCCTCTTGGCTCTCCTAAAAGCAGTAATCCCTGGTCTTCGTATTCTTTCCAAGACAGACACCCTGTGCTTCAATCTTCTGATTTGTCTACCATGAAACACTGCAAGTTCCTGAAGACCAGTTATAGTTTCCTCCATTTTGGTACACTTAGCTGTTAATTCATTAAATTGTTCAAGAATATCCTCACCACTTCGACCTGTGTAACCTGGTCCGAGAGGTGGATCCTTGGAAAAGTCATTTTATACATATGCAGTACCCGTCAATTCATTTTCATGTCCCAAACTACCCTCATCACTTCGAGCTGTGTAACCTGCTCCGAGAGGTGAATCATGGGGTGTAGAAAACATGGCATCAGACCTAGCCTGATCATCCATGCACCCTGATATAGCCAGTTGGCTAGGGATTCCTCCACCTGTGTTAAGTTCAAGAGAACTCTCCACATTAGGAGTTGCTAGTGGTTGGGTCTTACTTATGTTTTCACTGTCCTGTTCAGCACCTAGGCCTGAACCAGTAGTGAAAGCCCTTCCACTCATGTCACCTGCACCTCTTGTGACAGCCTTACTAAATACACCTCTAACACCAGCCTGAGGTAGCTTGGTGCCCTTCCTCTTTCTCCTAGTAAACAAAATCCTTTGGGGTTCAGAAGTTGAAGTTAAGGGATCAGCAGTGGGTTCAAGTTGTGTATCAGTGGTTGCAGTTGTAGTAGTAGTGGGTTCAGCTTCAGTGGTTGGGTAGGGTTGTTGTTCAGGGTTCTCTTCATTCTCAGGAATGTTTGGCAATTAGGATTTGGTGCCTCATGTGTACAAACACCTTTGGAAGCATATAAAGGACATCATACTTCCTATTATGAGCAATAGGTTCTTCAATCTGACTCTCCACAATCAATTGAACAAACCTAGGATACAAGTAATGCTTTCCCTTGTCCCTAATATTCTTCATAAATCCATCAAAAATCATCCTAGACCAATTGAATACCCTCCCTTCAGAAAGACAGATAATGGCAGTTGCAATTTTGGAGGAACTCATCAAATCCTGTGGTCTTATTGCTCACACACATCAGCAAAGTGTAAATCAAAAATTTCCACTGGGGTGAAAACATACCTTTATGAAATTTTATCCTATCACCCCTTCTCACATAACCCATTCTTCCCAAGCCTTCAAAGATAGCATCATTAGACAAATTAACTTCTCCAGCAGCATCATCCAACTTCAAGACATCCCTAATAACCTCCTCAGTTACCAGAATTTCATTCTCATCTACAACAGTCCTAAGAACCTCTAATCCATCTCTATCCTGTATTTCAGTATTACACCAAAATTGATTAACATAAGTTTTAAGAATTGTGGGTTCTATTATTAACGCAAAGTGGATTGGACTGTGTTTTAGAAAATCAATCATCTCATGGAATCCGTCTGATTGATTGTTCTTGACTAAGTATGCAACGAGGTTATGGGTTTTGGAATACAAAGTCGGCATTGTGAGTAATGATTGAAAATAATGTGGGTTTGTGAATTAAACAGTTGGGAGTGTTTAGGGTTTGTGTTAAGCGCCAAATGGAAGTGATTTGAAGATCAATTAAATGATCCGGCAGTGATTTGGGGAAATAAATACGTTTTCACCAAAGTTACAAAATAGCCCCTCAAGTTTCCATCGTCAGCAATAGTACTCTAGTAGTGGTTCAAGCACAACTAGCAGTGGTTTGAAATGGTCTGGCAATGGATACATCACCAACACTCCAATCTTTTGACTGAGACTTCTGCAACAAAATCTAAACCAAAAATAGTGATATTATGCATGAGTTTGAAGGATTACAAAAAGATACACAATTTTTTTTACTACTCCTAGAACTCTACAAGCTCCATAATCTATAGAGGCTCCTTCAAACCTGCATATCACAAACACAAACCAAAACACTAGAAATCAATGTTAGCAGTGGTTAGAAATAACAAGAAGTGGTTTCATAATCTATACTGGCAGTGGTTAACAAGTATGTTAAACACCCAGTCAAAGGTCAACTCCCAAGTCATGTAAACGTCCACCAAAGTCAAAGACTTCATTTACTCCTCAACTACTTACACCTTCCTTTCAGACAAGCCACACAAAGTTCTTTACAAAATGACTTTTCCAAAAGATACTTACACCTTCCTTGAATTGACGGGTACTGCATATGTACAAAATGACTTTTCCAAGGATCCACCTCTCGGACCAGGTTACACAGGTCTAAGTGGTGAGGATATTCTTGAAAAATTTAATGAATTGACGGCTAAGTGTACCAAAATGGAGGAAACTATAACTGGTCTTAAAGAACTTGCAGTGTTTCATGGTAGACAAATCAGAAGATTGAAGCACAGGGTGTCTGTCTTGGAAAGAATACGAAGACCAGGGATTACTGCTTTTAGGAGAGCCAAGAGGGTGCACAAGAAGGCAAGCTCCTCAAAGGATGTGAGTTTGAAGGATGTAACCAAACAGGGGAGGAGTGATTGCATAGATTCATGGGAGGCTTTGGATGATGATTTGGAGAGTGGAGATCATGGTGATGAGTATGTAGTGACTGACAAAGATGGCAAAGAAGCAGTGATTGAATCTTCAAAGGTTTCAGTTGAAGACAAGATGGAGGAAGTGGTTCAGGCAACAACCACTGCTGATGTTGCTGCAATCACTGCCAGTTCAAATCAAACCGCTGCTGGAACCACTGCTGAGGTAATTCCAACCTCTGTTACTTCATATTCACCTATAGCCATTATGACCACTACTATTATTGTTACAACCACTGTCACACCACAAACCAAGTCTAAAGAAGTGGAGAAGGAGGCTGCTGGTACCTTGCTTCACTTAAGCAAAACTTCATCAAACCATGCACCTACTATTGTACCTGTAGCCATTATTCTAAAACCAACTGGACCTAAACCCTTGGGTAAAGGTTTGAAAATTGGTGAACCTGTGATGACTAAAGTGGTTCTACCAAACATTGGAAAGGGTAAAGTTATTGTTGAGCCTGTTTTGAAGTTCAAGAATAGGGAAGAGCAAATTTTACATGATGAAGAGCTTTCTAAGAAATTGCAAGCTGATGAATTTGCTGCTGAAGAGAAGAGAAAACAAGAGGAAGAGGAAGCTACTTTAGCTTCTATGAAATTGATTGAGGAATGGGACAATGAACAAACTTTCCTAGGTAACCTTTTCTTGTTGAATCGTTATAGCTCGAGGTTGTTTAGACCTCATATTATCTATGAACAATAATTAATAACAAAGGCAGAATATTCAATAAGAATCAATTTTTATCAATAACAAGGTTTTTCTTTATTCATCACATCAGCCTCAATATCATACGGTTACACAATTGTAACAGGGATCAAAGATTCTTGAGACTAACAAACCCTAGGCATCCATTAGAGGACTTGATGCCTTGACACACACACTCTTTTCCTGTAGACTACATTGTGGAAGACACGTATATAAAAACCTACACCCATGTACTCTTTATATACTATAGGATTAGGGTTTACAAGATACTACAAAGGACTAAATAATAAATCTTCTTTTGCAAGCAAGTCCCTCCTTATTTTTGTAGATTTCTTCTTTGTCACTTTAAGTCCTTGATGTTTCATTCTTTATTTTTTTGTATCATCAAATCAATAAACCCAACAATCTTCCCCTATTTGATGATGACAAAACAAATACGGTTCTTGTACGAACTTCCCTAGACGAAGTAGCAGAAGTTGAGATAATTAAATCTCACCATGAATGAAACAAATATTGTCTTCCTTGTCTTCCCCTTAATCCATGCCATCGCACTCCAACATCTCTTCCCCCTTTTTGTTATCAACAAATAGGGAATGTAAGCAGTAGAAACTTCCCCTTGAGTGGTGCATGAACATCAAATGATTCTTCAAATCTGTAAACTCCTTGTAATGATCACTTGTGAAGAAAACCAAATATAACGAATTTGATGAAAAAGTAAAATAACCCAAACTTGTATCTTATGTCTTGTTTATCCACGTGACTTTGAACGTATACTAACCAATGTATAGAGAGACCGCAATCTCTTGACGATAATCACTGAGCACAATAATGTCACTCCTTTAAGTGTTATGTCAATTCTTCGTCACAATCATTGAAGCACGAACAAGTTATCTTAAAAGTAGCTAGGATCCTTTCAAGATATGATAAAACACGTATCCAAGTAATTCCACTTCATCTTCAAATAAGTGATAAATAATCGTCTTCGTAATCAATTAATTAATAAATCCAAAAAACAAGCTTTTTAAAACCTTACGAACAAATAAAATCCAAAAACCAAACTCCTTGTGTGTGTGAACCAATCTCCTGTGTGTGTCGCCAAAAATCTCAGTACCAAAAACTTGTACAACTTCCCCTCAATTCCAACACTATTCGAGAACCAAATAAAATACTCATATACTATACACTTGATGCACCAACCCATAATAATCTATCATTCGTCTAGACCCATAATCCCATGATCAGTACACCTCCGCATTTGAAAATCTTCCACCGACCCATATCTAAAGCAAGCCAATCAGAATATATAATTCATAAAAAATAATACGTTACCATGCATCATATTGTCACCAACCATTCTTCATAAGGAAATCCAAAACCCATCGTGCCATATCTTGTCGTCTCCCTTGGCCAACACAAAACTCCATTGATACTTAAACATTAAAAGTCAAGAAGCAGTACTAATGTACTATCAATAAGTAGTACCAACTCGTTTTCGAAGGACCAGCAGTACAAACGTATTGCAATCTGAATAAAGCACAACAGTAGAAACCAAGTGTAGCAGTGGTACTTTAATCAAGAAAAAATAGCAGTGGTAACTTTATCGAAGGCAGTGGAAACGCTCAAGCTAGCAGTGGTACGAGAATAACTAGCTGTGGTTTCGAGAAACCTAGCAGTGGTTACTAGTAAAGCTATCAGTGGTAGTAATCATTTTAGAAGACCAGTAACCTTAGTTTTACTCGCTTTCAATGTACCAGTGACCTAAAAAAAACATGACCTTGTCTTGCTCTAGTATCCTCGATATCGACAGATTAGTATGTAAACATCTTGTACACCACCGACTTATTATAATAATAGATCAAGTCTTGAAACTTTTCATGCACAAGACGACAATGTAATCGATTAAACAGATTCATGCTTTCCTCGTCCAATCTTAATGAAGACATATGATCACCAACCAATCAAAATTTCGCCATATTAATGCACCTACCCATGATCAATAATATAATACCAATGATGGTTAAAAAGTAGGCCCTAGTTCAAGTGATAACAAATCTGTTATCCTTTCACTTCTTATCATCCATTCCTTTTATTACTTTTTGTCGCCAAAATAATTCTTTACAGCAGCAGACTTTGACATAGTATAACTTTTTACTGAAAGCTCCAATTGACAATCCCTCTAGTGAAAAGTTAGATTGATATATAGAGAACGTCCACCAAAAATTTCGTCACGATCCAACGGTTAACGAAAAAGTTATCGTCATTTGAAAACAGTGCTGCAGAAACATTACGAAAATTTTCAGTTTCAAATTTTTTCTTCCATCTTCGCCATGCTTCTACCAATAAAACCTTGTATGATCCTAGATATCACGAGAAACCTTGCTCTGATACCACTTGTTGATCCCAGTTGAGCAAACGATCCTTTATAGAAACTGACTTAAACAGTATTCTATTAAACACTACGCGGAATATAATGTTTAATCTTAAGAAGAAGAACAACAGAAATCACTAAACACCTCAATTATATTAATAACGAATACTCTGAATAGTATCAGGGTTTTACAACTTTGAAGTGTATTGACTTTAGATATATCTAACACTCGTATATCTAACTCTAACCTAGGACCTCCTTTTATAGGCTAAGGAGTCCTTTAAAATATACAATACGTAACCTAGAAGATAAATATCTTTTCCATATTTATCTAATAAAAAATATTAAACCGACTTAACAAACTAGCAGTGCTTACAAAACATTAGCAGTGGTTACACAATACTACTATCCGTGGTTTAACAAAGTAGTGGATTCCTTTCTTCTAGCCTTGGTTTCTTTTGCTCTAGCAGTGGTTCCATACTTAGAGTAATTCCATTCAGTGGAACCTAAAACCCAACAAACTTTCAAACAGATTTTCACAACTTGAAAAACATTGCATTTCACTTGAAATTGCGATACAAAGTAAAGAAGAAAGTTTTCAACTTAACAAACTGATAACATCAAATAGTCCTGAATTTTTAGTGTCAGTTTCCCCCGTTTATGCTCGTATTTTATGTCATTTATATGGATTTACGCTTGTATCCTTTATATTTCACTTTCAGGTAAAATTATGAGCATTAGAGCTTAGAGACGCGGATTTGGAGATTTCCCTAACGGTTTATGATAGTATGCTACTTATGAAGAAGCTACGACGTAGCTCATTCTCTCACATTATGCCGTAGCTAGTGTTTTATCTCAGACTGCCTACTCAACAGCAATTACGGCGTAACTCCCTGCTAAAGTTACGCCGTAATCATATAGGTCATGAAATATTTCGCGCCTCCATCAACTACGTCGTTACGCCGTATTCCACTTAACGAGAGTTCTGTATTGAAGATACGGCGTAACCCTTCCCTAGTGTTACGCCGTAGTCCATTTAACGAGAGTTACATTTGGAGGATAATTAAGTTCCGGCGTAACTCTCAACTCAAGTTACGCCGTAACTATGATCGTGCCTATAAAACAAGCCCTAAATTATGCATTTCACATCATTCACTCACAACTCAAAGGCAGAGAACGTGAAGAAGGTTCCAAAGGCAGATCATACGGAGCATACAGAGCCATCTCCAAGGGAGGAATCACTCCATATCGATAAGCATTAGCGATCATTTCTATCCTTTACTATTAATTCATCTCTTCCATTATGTTAAACATTGAATTCATTGTTTCTTTTAATATGATCGGCTAAGAACCTTTGGTGCTAGCCTAGTTATGATTCTTTGAATGTATTGTTTATGTTTTCATGCTTCCATATAATTGTTTCTAGTGTATGCATGCATAGTTCGATGGTAGTTACCCTAGCTTCGGTAGTTTTGAAATGCGGTCGTAGCTCAGGAGAATTGACCAAATGACCCTAAGTAGTTAGGTAGAGTTTGTAAGGGTATGAATTGACCAAATGACGACCCTTACTCTCTTGTGCGAACTGACCAAATGATCACCGGTCATCCGGATGAACTTAAGAAGTTAATGATGAGTGTCTAAGATGCTAGCGCCCGAGAACTCATTGTTTCGAATCTTGCATGTAGGGTACTTAATGACTTGGCTTAGGTAACTTAAGACCCTCGGCTCCCCAAGGGGTAAACCTTTAACGTCGAGTAGGAGCCTTTGTTCATAGGTTAGGACTAATTGACCAAATGTTGTCCCAGCGACTTAAACCCCCACTTGAATCAATTGGAAGTAATAAAACATAGACATTATACGATAGGATGAGTAATTAGGTTAGCACACTTTCTCTCTATTGATCACAACCTCTATTCACTTTACACGTTTTATTTCATTTCTTAGTTTAATTAATCATTTCTACTACAAACCAGTTAAAAACAAGTGACACTTAGACTTAATAGGATCCTCATCTACATAGCTCTTGGGAACGACCTCGGCTTTACCACCTTCTATACTACGCACGACCAGGTTCACTGCTCGTTAGTGCATTAGGTAGACCTTAGGTAGATGAGAAATTATAAATATTAAATCCTGGTCGAAAATTCTGCATCACAAACTATGTAAAAACCCGAAACTTCCTGAATTCCGTGAACTTTTTGAAATTAACACTTTGAAAACCATTTACAATATGAAGAAACATATTTCTGTCCTGAATGAGAAAAGTAATATAGTCAAGGCTAAACATGACATCGATGTAATTAAATCAAGAAATATCGAATTGGAACTCTGTGTGGCTAGATTACTTAAGGAAAATGAGACTTTGAGAAGGCTTCAAAAGGACCTAGGTGACTCAGTCAAAGAAACTAGAATTAAGTCTTTGGAACAAACAAACTCTTTGATGGCCATACATGATGAACTCAAAGCTCAACTTCAGGATAAGAGTTTCGCAATAGTTGCCTTAAAGAATCAGCTTAGGAAAACTGTAGGGAAAAGTGTGAACACTAAGTTTACAAAACTATCAACCTTGGGGAATCCAGTTTCACATCCCACTAGAGACCGGTCTGTTGTTAGACAGCCTACTGCGTTTATATCTGAAAGACCAAAATCTTTAAAAACAAGGTTTGCCTCCCAAGTTGATGAGGTCAAAGTTTTGTCAAAACCAGTCACTTCACAAACCAATCCCAAGAAATAAAAAGAAAATGGTCAGGCTAAGGTTCAACCTTCTAAGTCTAGGATTAAGAAAAAATCTAGTAAAACTAATCCCTCTCCTAGGAAAGTACTTAACGATAAAGCATCAAAAACTAGAATAAGGATTCATCCTCTACTGTGCCCAAGAAGTCAAACACTCCTAGATCCTGCCTTAAGTGGATACCAACTGGTAAAATTTTTAACAATGTTGGACTCATATGGATTCCTACCAACAAATTGACCACCAATGGCAACACTAAGGTTGATTGTGAAATTCCTAAAAGTATGGATACTGTTGCAGCTAACCCACATAAATGTAAACATACTTGTGATGTTAGTGCAGGTGTTCCTGACTCATTTGCAGGTAAATTGATCAATTCTATCAAGAAAAGACTCATGGTCTGGGTGCCTAAGGAACAGAAGCCTCCTGGTTCAGGAGCTCCAGAATGTCAGAATTGATGAGCATGTACTATGATTCCTGATCACTTCAGCTAAGGACTCGTACTTTAACACACCTCATTCAAGAGTATTTCTAATACTGGTATACTATATACAGTTTTCAACGTTGTAAATATCTTATTCTTTGTAAATATTTTAAAACCAGCAAAAAGCAAAATATAAAATTATAAAACCAACAAAAACCCATAAAAATTAGAAAAATCATAAAAATTCCAAAAATAGTTTCAAAGGCATGTCTTCTGGTATCGATAACATCTACGGTCCTAGAAATGTCATTCAATAATGACACGGGTCTTTAGATGAAGTTCGAGCAAAAGTTCATATGTGTTTTTCAAAATATGCCTATACAAAAAGTGCTTTAATCAATTGGAGTCAAGGGTGCATAAATTTTTCATATTCAATCAATGACTACTCATGCTTAAATAAAATCGTGTCATTGATTGAGGGGGAGAGTAATGCTCAAAATTTATGATTATCAGTCTAGCTGCTTCAACTTATTAAATTCTATCCCGGCTTTCATACCTGATGGGGTATCAATCTTGCATTTAGTCCGATATGGTCTCATGTACTGATTATGTGTTATATTTAGGATCTTGATTGCTAGTTGCTAATTGTTTCCTAGATATTCGTATAAATATGGTCATGTCATTCATTATCCTGATTTGCTCTCCCGTGTAGCTTTGTATCTCTGAATGTTCATGAAATGTGTTGTAAGGGTTCAAACTGAATAGAACATGACAAATGTACACCTTTGGGAAAGTAAGGGGCTAAACTATAAAATGCATAAAAATCTTTGAGGTTGATAGTGCGATTTGTCAAATGGAAGGGCCAAAAATGTCAATTTTAGAAAAATTGTTGCGATTTGTCAATCACAGGGACCAATTCTGCCAATTACCTAAAATTGTGTGAGGGGGTATAAAAAGGAATGCATTTTGACTAGTCAACTTTTCCAACATTTTGTCAAAACTCACTCATATTTTTCTCTCTAATCGCTGCGTCTTGTCCCTTTATGATTCGTGTGTGAATTCCAGGGGCTAGATTATAGGTTCATCTTACTCATTTGATATCAATTGTTTTCATCATTTGCCTAATTGCCTTTAACTGGCTTGAATAGGTTATCTCATATCCGATTGTCTTTTCACAAATAGGTTTGTTATCTTCTTTAAGATTGATTGATGGGTTTAAGTTGTAAATTCCTTATATTTGCTTTATTATACCTTTAAGTTTACTGCTTGATATCTCCCCTTGATATTCATGTCTTTATTCTGAGTTTTTAAGCATTTTTTATTGTTAGCTTGTATCTATCGCACTATGATGATGGTTTTTGTTTAATGTGTTGGAATTGATTGGTGTTTGCTATCCTGTCTTACATCAAGGTTACATATGTTATCAATTGCGTTTTGGACTAAATTGATTAATTTGATTGTGGATCTGATCGTATTCTGAGTTAGGTGTTCTTGCCGGCGTGTTGTTACATGTGTTCTTGGATACGTTTTATCTTTAGTTCTTAGATGCGTTTTTATGGCAGAATGTTTGAATGCGTTTTAGTGTTGAAAATGATGTTCTTAGTTACGAGTTGTGAAGAGTGTTCTTGGATGCGTTTTGAATAAATTCTTGACTGCGATTTGATGTATGTGTTCTTGACTGTGTTTTGGTTAGAATAGACTAGGTTGCATTTTGTTGGAAGTTTCTTAGTTGCATTTTGATACAAAATTTATTGTTGCGACTTGTCTGATCATTGCGTTTTGTCTAAGATGAGTTACGGTGCGTTTTATGTCAAATCGCAACGTCTGCGATTTGTTAATAAAAGAATATTTTATTATTAAATGTAGGACCCACCATGCCCATAATTTTTATTCACTGCGATTTGTCAATCTAGATTGCGTTTTGTCACTTGCGACCTGGTTCACTGCGTTTTGTCATTATTGTGCGTTTTGACCTAGTGCGTTTTGACCTTTTGCATTTTGACTTAATGCGTTTTGTCTTGTGCGTTTTGTGTCCTCTCTGCGTTTTGATTGGCTATGCGTTTTGTCTTGGTGCGTTTTGATGTCTATAACTTACTAGCTGCGATTTGATCTTGTCTCTTAAGTATGTTTTGATGCGTTTTTTCCCCAAATATCTTATTTGTGTTGCGATTTGACCTCTTGAGATTTGTCATTTTAGACTTGATCATCACAAAATTGACAAAACAGAGTTTTGTGTATCTTGTAATGGTGATCAAACTGACATAATCCCGGGAGTGTGTCTTATCTCATTAAGTGCTTTAATTCTATGACTGTGTCTTAGGATTTCCATTGCCTTGGTGATTAATCTCACATGTCCTTATCGTCTAAGCTGTATCTCTCATCTAACATTATCATCCTACATATATCTTCTTTGTGAATGTGTTTGGTACAGATACAATGGCTGACATCAATGCACCGGTTAACCAAGCAGCTATTGTTCCACGTCGCACTCGTACTGATATATAGATTCTCCCTTATGCTGACTGGGTTCCAATTGGGGAAAGCAACTGCTTCATAGACGTGGACAAAACTCAACCGAACCTCATATACAAGATTGCAGTGGACATACTAAAGCATGTGAACTTCTTCGGTGCTCTTACCTTACGCTCCACAATCCCGTCAATCTACATTTAAAGTTTTGGGACACGGTCAAATGGGACAAAATCTCCGCAGTCTACAGCTATCAACTAGATGAAACGTGGTATGAACTCACCAAGGATACCATCCGTCAAGCCCTTCAAATCACACCAGAATATGCAAATCACCCTTTCACTCCCCTAAACCACCGACGAATTGATCAAGTTTATCACAGACTTGGGAAATCCGTCTATCATCAACAAGATTTCTGCAGTTATTACAAATGAAATGTTTCAGCCATGGAGCGCAATCACTACCATTCTCAACCTATGTCTCACTGGTAAAACATCTGGGTTCGAAAGACCAAGGGCTCTAATTCTACAAATCTTGTAGGGAGTGGTGAATCAAGCTAACATATACTATGTTGAACGAATCTGGGAGAAGTTCACTTAATCTATTCACACCTTCATCGCAGACAGAGAAAAGACAACACAAAATGTCAAGGGTAATAAATCAGGTCTCAAGCGGGTGATTCCTAGCATCAGGTTCTTCAAACTTATCATCAAATACCTTCAGGCCAAGCATCAGTTCAATCCAAGGAACGAATATGCTCTTCATCTAGCCACATCTGAGCATATTCTTGGAAACCTAAAGTTTGTTGCCAAAGGTTCGAATCAGGAGATATTTGGCAAGGCGGTTCCAGATGCTCTCATCACCGACGATATTCTCAATGCCAAGTATTTCCAAGATTATCTTGACAAAACTACCAAGTCTACCGCTAGTGAATCAACCAATCCAACACCAACCAAATCAACAAAACCATCATCAAAGTCATCCAAATCATCATATGCCACTCTTCCTAAGAAAGGACAAGAAAAATCCACTACCGGTGATTCTTCCACTCTGAGCAAGAAGAAGAGAAATAGTGGGACGGGAAAGAGAAGAGGGTCCAAGAAACAAAGGATCGAGCCTGCTCTTAAGGATGTTGATGATACATCCTTCAACAGGGCATTCCCTTCCATTGGTGAACCAAACTCCGGGTTACGTCACTCCCTTCCAGAAGTTGAAGGTAAAGGAAAGGGTGTAGAGGAAGTCGAGCAGGTGGCTCAGACATTGTTGAATATTGCCTCTCCAGCTCCAAAGACCACAAGAAAATTTATACTCCAGAAATGAATCTCAGAATCATCAACTATTAAGGAGTTAATTAGAGTTGAAGAAGAACGTTCATCAACTCCTGAACTCAATATCGACTCCAGTGACACAGAGTTTGATACTTAGGAGAACGAGGGTAGAAATGTTGATATGAATGTAACAGAAGTCCAGACGGAGACTCTTACTGAATCTGGTACCATTGAAGGATCAAACTTAGGGAGCAAGAAAACGGAGACTATCATTCAAGATAGTGGGCTAGTAATATATGAGATTGTGAAGGAAGCTTATCCAAATCTCCAGGAGAATCTCAAACAAAGAATTGATGACCAAACACATCTGGATGAAACAAACAACTCTAATGGAACTCTACCTTCGATTCAAAGTCTTGATCATGAGTTTAACTTCGGATCCAATTCATCGTAGATAAACCGTCTGATGCTGAAGCTGATAAATCAAATGAAGAAAAGGAAGTTGTATCCATGTTTTCTGTCATTATTCAACAGGATACATCTATTGTTCCACCTATGTCGGTTCCTACACCAACACCCTCAGTAGCTACACCATCAACTGCACTTCCAGCTCCCATTACAACCTCGGTTACTACAACAACCGTTATTACAACCGCACTCCCACCACCACCACCTACAAGCAGTAACATAGAGCTTCAACTAGAAGATGCGTTGAAACCTCTTGAAGCCCTCGAAAAGCAAAACCTTCCGAACAAAGTTAAACATCACGATATTCGCTTGTCAAAGCTGGAACGTCTTAACTTCGATCATGAGGTGATTAGTGCAATAGAAGATCAAGTTAAAGACACGGTCAAATGGGCAATGAAAGCTCCTTTGTAGACAAGGTTCAGAGATCTCCCTACATCAGACATGAAAGAGATTCTCCAACAACGTATGTATGAGACTGATGAATACAAGGAGCATGAAGACCACACGTTGTTATACGACGCTCTTCAAAAGTCCATGGACCGTGATAACTATGTTCAGTATTTTAAGGATATCTGGGAACGCAGGGAAAATAAGAAGAGGAGATATGATTTGCCAAAACAACCATCTGGGGCTCCTCCTCCTCCACCTTCCGGTGGTGAAGTCTCTTCAAGAACCGATGGAACTTCTGGCAGTTCCGATGCTACAAAGACTAATCCACCACCTCCTACTCCACCATCATCAAGTCAACCAAGATCCTCAGTTGGCCAAGGTTCTCACAAGACAGCCAAAACTTCAGCTCATGCTGCTTGGACAACATTTGACTCGAGATTCACACCAACTTTCTCTCCAATTCCTGAAGATCAAGAAATGAATGAGGAATCAATTCTTAGTCAAGAGTCTGATTCAGATGAAGAGGATGTTTCCACCAGACATATTCTAAAGGTGACTCGTAATGACAACTGGTGGAAAACATTCATGTGGAAAGATGGTGCTGAAAGTTCTGAGTCAACCTGGTTTGCTCCTACCAAAGCAATGACTCAGGATTGGTGGAAGGAAGAACGACCTGCAACCCCAAAACCTACTTGTACTATTCCTGCATCTGATTTGAACACTCCAGACCAAAACTGGGCAAGTTCCATTGTCTCCAACCATGTTGCCCCACCAGAGGACTCACTGCTGAACATAACCGAAGATATGGGAAGCTTCATACAATGGTATTGCGAGAAGCGAGGGATCACGAAGATTACACCTAAAGACTTGGAGGGCCCTGCTTATGATATTGTCAAGGTCTTTCATCTGGACGTGGCTCACCTACATTATCAGATGGAAGAGTGTTACAAGCTGCTGACAGATCAAGTGGACAACAATATACTCAATTTCAATGTCAGCAAACCACTCCCACTAGGGGGTCCACCTGGTCAAGTCACTATTTAATCCGAGTTCTTATTCAACAAAGATTTGGAATATCTGCGCTTCGGCAACAAGGATAGTAGACCTGCACTCTCAATCTCCAAATGACGGCTGCAAATTATCCTGATGCAGGGTTAGAACAGATGGTTCCAGATCTATTTTGGGCTGATAAGGAATATGAGTACGATGTCGCTGCTTCGTATGGAATCTCACACTGGTGGTTTCACAAAAAGCGCTTTTACATTGACAGACACGGTGCGGAAAAGAGTCGTAGGGTTGTTCGAACGTACATGCATATCTTGAGTGTGGTTAGTGTGGAGATCTTTTCCATGTACTGATATGATTACTTGAAGAAAATTGTCCTTCGCATAGCTGATCAGAAAGAACATGTCATAGAGGAAATTACTTCAAGAACTTGTATCCCAATGATTTTGAAGATCTTTATCTGTTGAACCTCCAAGGCCATCTTGATCATCTACCCCCTCGTGACAAGAAGACTCTTGCTGCAGTAGTCAATTTATGGATAAGAGGTTTAGTCATTAGACAAAGAGTTGGAGACTTTCAGCTTGGGATGGAAAGTTACCATACTCAAGTCAACCTAACTAAGCCTCGATGGGAAGCTACAGGGTTCGAATTCAAGCATGACTACTTAGTAATCGAATCTCCATGAGCTGTTATCTTTACTGACAAATACGGGGCCAGGATGATCATATGAGGCTTAATGAGTTATACAAGTTCAGTGATGGTACTCTTCATCAAATTGAAGAAACTTTGGATTACCGGGTGAAGAAGTACAAGATCAGGATGAGACCAGGGACGAGTACTAGGTTTTGGACTGCAAAGGATGTGGAAATGTGTGAGGCCTTCATATCTGCTATCGGGAAAAGGCTCAAGACGAGGAGAATCTTCCGAAGCTTGGAGAGTTTAGTAGGTGGAACAGTTCGTGACGGACACTACAAACTTCTACAGAGAACTGAATGTTCATATCCTTTATGTGATTTTTATCTTAGAACTTTTAAGTGTGGTGTGGTGTTGTAATATGAACATATATAACTCTGCAGTATCTAGTAGTGTAATTATTGTGGCTCGTAAACTCCCTCTCAAATTGAGGGGGAGCATTGTAATGTTTCTTGTCAGAATAAATAAAATCAGACCACATTTTTTTCTCCAATTTTTCCAACATATTTAAATCACTTGGGATCCAAAATCTTAAAGGATTTGAAAATTTTGATCGGAGGAGAAAATGTGATATAAATATGAAATCTAATAAAATGTGATCTTTTACAACTCAAAGTATAGGTTGTTCTCCCATATGTGCTAAACGTTTTCAGTAATTGATGCACATATTGAGGGGAGCATTTCAAAATCTAAGAAACTATCGAGGTACAAAGGCTTCAATATTTTGTATCATTAGTACCTTGATTGATTTTCAAATGGTTTCTCTATGTCAATTGTGATCGTGGAAGTACTTCAAAAGACCTCCTTCCTCCATGCGCTAAATGATTTCAAATAACCAACGCACATATTGAGGGGGGAGCATTTACAAATGATCAAAAACAATTGAGGTACAAAATGCTTTAATTTTATATCACAAGTACCTTGATTGGCTTTCCAAATTGTTTTTCATTTGGTTTTAAGGAGGAAAGAACTGTACCACAAGACCGACCATTTTACTTTATGCATTGGAGTTATAAGGATGGTTAGGTTAGGTATTAGTTCCCACGATCCCGCCAGAGCCGGAGGGATCTACCCAGGGACAATCCACTAGATAGTGTAGAAGTTCTTAGGTATGATGAAAGAAAAAAAAAGAAAATTGAGAATAAGGGAAGAGTGCCGACTGCGATAGAGCTATGACTGGAACAAACCCAACAAGGTTCTAGTAATGAAGTATCGGTAAGCACTGAAGGGGTTGAAGAATGAAAAAAGAAATGAAAAGTGAAAGGGTGAAAAGAAATAGCCCTCCAATAATTCAACCTTAGGGCAGAAACCGGGTTCAATGCATATGCTACTGGTGATTACTAAGGTAACACCAGTATTGAAGACAAGACATCATGGGCCCAGTGACACACTGCACTAAACTTCCCAAACAACTCAAGTTCTCTTAAAAGAACTTGTTTCATTCTCACGGGGAATCTACATAATCTATCGACTTTCTCTTAGAGATGGTTGATATTGAAAAAGGAGACCTTCTCCCTAGTCTCCGCTCAGGAAACCAAAATGTACTTTTAAGTCCAGAACCAAAAGATCATCACAATAAATCTCATTAGGACACACAATTCATGAAGACTTGTTGTTTCACACAATGTGGAAAGTGTTAATATATATTAAGAGTCCTACGCATTATCCTTGTGATATTGCCAGAACATCCGAGTGATATGCTAAATATTCACGATGAAGATGAAAATCCTTCTAGAGCCAAAATCAAACAAGCTCTTGGTGGGTGACATGTGAGATCCTTTATGGATCAAACTTGTAACAACTAGATAGAAACAATGGGGCGATTCATTCTTGAATCAACCTTGGTCCAGGTTTTTAATTGATGGATACTTTTGGAAAAGCCTCTCAATATGCTCAAAAATTGTTTTCTAGCACATCGACTGTGCACTAATGTTTACAAACAAAAGTATTTTTGAGTGAATCTTGATTTAATTCATAAAACCTTCATCGTATTGCAAAAAACTCTTTATTTAGCAATACGTGATTGTTTAACAAATCAATTTCTCATCAATCAGTGAATGTCAATTCACTGGTTCACTCACTCCGTGTTGTCTACTTTGAGATGATCCGGTTTGAGAACGGCTAGTACAGCTACGAAACCCTGCCAAGGAAATTCTACCTGATCACAGGCAGTATTTATACTGATCAAAGAGGAACCGTGGTTCTTGCAATCCTATTCAACGAAAGTAAACAAAGACACTTTCGTGTGTTTATTGCTAACTGTCGTTTGCAGGAACTCCTGATGATTGCAGCTGATGGCTCATGAGACATCAATTCATAACCGCATGCTCACATCTTACACTCATATTTGAAGAAAATCATGACAATCAAAACGTACAACAAAGCTTCCGCAATTCTGATGAAAATATGCCATGATCCAAAACTGTGAGCATGTCGGTCCAAAAGTCACAACATCACATAATGGCAATACTTCAAAAGATGAGCTGGAGATTCAATGTAGCTGATGATCTCAATGAAAGCTCGTGTTCACATGACAAAGAAACATTCATGCCAAAGAAACACTACTGAAAAATGCAAAGTTGATTATATGGAAGCTTCAAAGTCTATGAGCTCAAGTATAAAGTTAAAGTTAGAATGTTAGGATTCAAAATGTAATTCATGGTGACCTCCTTTAGGGGGAGATTGTTAGGATTTACTAAATCCATGTTGAAGTGTCGGTCACCCCAAGTATAGCCTAGCATAAGTTAGCTAGTAGACTCATCATTATTTAGTAAGTTTATATTAGTGTAAGTAACACTGTGGAAGAAGGACATGTCTTTACCCACTGTATGCCTGATCCACAGCCCGAAGGAGGGCGTAGGAAAGTTGTATAAATAGCCCTCTCCCCACAAGGGAGAGGGTTGGATGTTCAAAGTAATCTAAGCTTGCAATTTTTGTTTCTCTCTCTAAAACATCCCATTCTCTCTCTAGTTTCACACGAACCAAGCTCTAATCTATTGTGGTGTTATTATATCAATAATCTTACAAGTTATAAATACCCCACTCTTGTCTTTTACATTCTCACCTCTTGCCAAACATTCTTTCCTCCCATTTATTTTCTCTCTAACCTCTAAGTCTACTATCTTATTGTGTTCTAAATTCTCATATTAATCACAAGAGAGATTCACAAGAACTTAATCAACTCTTGTGAATTGTGTCGAGGGTTTTCTTCTTTATACCCTTTATATTAGAATCGAGTCTCTAGGCTAGGTTAGGTTCTATTAAACAAACAAACACTTGTAATCATTTGTAAGGTTGTGAAGTCTTGTATTTTAGTGGTCAAGCCTAGATGGAGGAAAGTCTATTTGGGGTTTGATATTTCTGGTGGGGAAGTCTTTGTGGTCTTAATTGTCTTAGTGGAAAGTCAAATCACGAGATTCTTGTGGGTGGTTTTCGAGGGCGGAATATCGTTAGAGTAGCTCTTCTTAGTGAGCGATCTTAGTGCATATCAGTGGAGTGAGGTTGTAACGGTTTATAGTCCACCATAAGGATTATACTTAGTAATAGTATCAGTGTCGTGGATTCGCAACTGGACATACATATGGTATAAACCCTCCATCATGAACTAGTATATATCGTGGTGTCTATCTCTCTTTACTAGCTTTATAATATGGTTGTGATTGTTGTTGTGTATAACCACTTGTTTGTTTTTTGAGACTAGAAGTTTTTAAACTTCAAGTTAGTCTAAAAGACCGTATTCACCCTCTTACGATTCTACAATTGGTAACAAAGCGAGATGCTCATGTTTTTTAGCGTTAAAACCTTACCGAGAAGGCCGTTAAAAATAATAATAAAATAAAATAAAATAAAAAAACTTACCGAGAAGGCCGCAAAACTCTTGTTAACTTTTTCTATGTATTTCTACGCCGGAACCTAATTGTTCCTGTTATGACGCAACCTTCATGACTACTGAATTTGGCTAAGTCTTTGGATATCTACTGCATAACCTTGTCGATGGAGTTATGCGCGTAGTCTTGTGTTGCGTTGACTTTAGCCTTTTTTGTGATTTCTTGAGTTACGGCGTAAGTTGAACGTTGTACTTACGTCGTGATTGTATTCTGCTTAGCAAGTTCAAGTGTAACTTCGTGAATCTTCTTTCAAAATCCGCGTTTCTTCATTCCAATGCTCATTTATATCCTGTAATGAAATATAAAGCAATCAGAGTATATTTTCTTATGAAAATGCAATAACAATTAGCATACTTGGAGGAACTCGATAATAAAATAATCAGGTTATTTGATGTTATCATGTCAACTTCAAACTGCACTGATAGCAGGTCACTTCTTTAATCCTTTATGGGTTAAGCTTAGTGTTCATGAGGGTTACTTTTCTTCAAACGGTCTACAGTTGTGGAGCGATGTTTAGGTATACTCTAGCGGCTCCTGAATTGTTGTTAGCAGACTTGTGGCATCTAATTCAAGAGTAGCCCTTGTGAAGATTCGAAAAGTGTTAGCACATTATGCTGCAAATACTCTCGATATCCAAACTTGTTAGTGTTAGAAACCCTGCTAAGGATATTCCTTTCACGAATCGATTTCTGAATACGTAGGTCTTTAGTTGGATTTATCCAATGTATTGATAACTGTCCCTAACGGGATTTGGACGGCTGATTTGCCCGACCAAGGTGAATGGAACCAGGACATTCATCAGGAAAAAAATCATAGTGGAACTATTCTCTAAGAAAAGATTTACAATAATCGATTAGTCTAACATTATTATTATCTTCTTTAGTTGTGCATTTACCAATGATGTAAGCCACTCGTGATCCACCACCATGTACATCGACATCTTCACCTCCACATACTCATACTTATATGTTTCTTCGTCAACAAGCTCAAACCAAGAAAGTTCAAGACAAAAATATATCAAGTTAGAGACAAATATTTACGCCAAAGTCAATAGTTATTCAAGAAAGTCAAGAACAAGTTCAAGTATTAAGTGAGAAAACACAAGTATGAAGTTCAAAGTCTTTTCAAGACGTATGAGTATGTTGAAGAAGACGACACAACCAACCAATGAAGATGTTGATCGAAGGCAAGAAAGATCAAGTGACATTAATTCAAGATCACAAAGCATGAATAAACAAAGACTAATGATTATTCTATGACATCACACAAGGTTCAAGATCAAGACGAAAAATGACCTAATCACGATGAAGCATTTATGAATGACCACCCTTTAGGGGGATATTGCTAGCATTAAGAAAAAGTTATGGTCATTCTCGTTTTAGGAACTTTGTTAAGTATCGTAGTTTATGTAATAGTTAGTTATCGGGTTGATAGAGTAATATAAAATGTATTAAGTAAGAAAGCCTTGTAAATCAAGTCCACCCAATTTCAAACCCATGAGAAAGCCCATTAGAGTCGCATGTTGAAGTATAAATAACACTCAAAGCCTCATTTGTGAGGTGTGCATGAGTGTGTAAAGCGTGCGTGTTTTTAAATGAAGTTCTAGTTTTATTTTCTCTTATCTTTTTCTCCTAGAACCTCACACCACCCACCTTGTGTCACCATAGATGTGTGTTAGTTGATCAAAACTAAGGCACTACAAATAACTTCAATAACAATCAGTTCAGGGTCACACAACATTATATAACTAGTAGAAGGCGTTTCAATTTGTGGTTCTTGATATTCACCAAGATTTATATTGCTCCCACTTACTTCTTGAAGAAAATATTCGTCCTCCAAGAGTTCAACATTACGAGACACAAACACTTTGTTCTCTAATGGAGAGAAGAAGTAACATCCCGCAGTTTCTTTTGGTTATCCCATAAATATACATTTAATGGTTTGTGATTCAAGCTTATTGGGAAATCGCGCTTCGCTTGAGCTTCACATCCCAAAACCTTTAAATAAGACAACTTAGGACTCTTCCAATGCCATAACTCATATGGTGTCTTTTTCACCTTTTTCGTTGAAACCATATTGAGAATGCGTGCAACACTTTAGAGAGCATATCCTCAGAAGGATAATGGTAAGTTACTTAGATTCATCATAGATCGAACCATATCGAATAGTGTTCGATTTTTCCTTTCAAATACACCATTATGTTGTGGTGTGAACTGGAAAATGATCCCACATTCAACAATATGATCTTAAAGCTATTGAATCATATATTCAACACCATGATGTGATCTCAATGCCTTAATTGTCTTTCCAAGTTTATTCTCCACTTCATGTTGGTATGCCATGCCATGAATGTATCAAAAACCTCATGCTTATGTTTTATCAAATAAACATAACAATATCATCTATAGTCATCCGTGAAGGTAACAAAGTATGATTCACCATTTCGTGACACAATTCTAAAAGGGTCGCATACATCTATATGTATTGGTCCTAACAGATCATTAGCTCTTTATTTGTAAGATAGAGTCACACAAAATCTCCAACAAGAATTTCAACATGGTATGTTTAACCATAAAATTCATAAATTAAACAAATCACAAGATAGTCATAACATGTAGAAGTGACTATGATACCATTGATGAAAAACATTGTTATAATTTAAAATTTATTTAACGATCAAAATAGACATTAACCAGTATTACAACGAAAGCAATTAAATTCACAAAACCTTTTTCCATACAAGTGATCCAGTCACATGGATATGACTAATAAAAAATAAACAACACCATGTGTGTACCTTGTGATTTGGAGAAAAGATCAATCACGAACAAGAAGATCAATGGTGTGATCTTAACCACGGCTAGTACACACCAACACTCGAGCAACTTCAATATGATGCTAGTGCCTGACCTTGAGAACTCAACAACAACAATCTCTATTGGTATAATCAAACATAAGCATGTGTTTGTTCTTGGTGTGTGTTTCGGCCAAATATCAAGAGAGGTTAGGAGAAGGGTTCGAAAACCTTAGGGTGAAAAACAATGATAAAACCTTAATTTATAGTCAAGGTATTTACATACTTTAAAAAAGGTATTTCATAATTAAAAAAATATCTATACTACTTTATAATGCATTTAGGCCTTCTAAAATTAGAAGGCTTAAAAATTCAGACTTTTTTACTTACTTATTATGGAAAGAGTTTTTCTAACCAAAAATTAAGATAAGGAGCTCCAATCATGTGATGACATGTGTCACTTCTTAACAAACTCCAAGCATAACTTCTAACAAACTCCAAACCTAACTCCTAACCACTAAAAATTAAGATAAAGAGCTCCAATTATAAAATGACATGTGTCATTTCTCAACTAAAAATTCATCTTTATTTTTAAATTAAAATATCTTTTTATCTACTTATTTTTTTTATAATCTAATTTCACCATATTTTTTAAAATTTTATGCTCTTTAATTCAACATCCATTTTGATATATTTTTATGAGTTTTTAGTTTTTATATTTTTAATGGATTTATTTTATTTTAATTCAAATTTTTACAACTTTAACATTTATTTCAATCAATATAATCTTGATTCATCAAAATCATATACTTTTGGGGTAGTGTTTGACGCGTAAGAGATTACGAGGGTATTTCTATATGCGGGAATAATTATGTCACGGGAAAGCTACGGGAAAGTTACGGGTAACCCAAACAAACACTTACAACTAACACATATACATTCGAAGTGTTGTGAAACGAATTCACTAAACGGGTAAGCAAACAAATATAACTATACTTATCGCCGCCGCTGTGCGCGGGTACCCGACTAGTATACTTTAAATATTATAAATAAAGAGATACCTTATTAAGATATGATCTTATCTAATAAGATACTTATCTTTTTTTCTAAGTAATGAACTAAACCCAAACGACCACATACCTCATATGGGGCATGCGTTTGGACGAGCAGATGAGTTTCAATCGATTAAGCCAATTATTGATTTCAGCTTATTAGATCATTTATGCATTTACAATAAATACATAAAACTGAAGTCTCGTGTCATTATACATGACCCCATAGTCTTATATATTATAAGTAGTATTTAATTATGTTATATACACCAGGGCATGCATATAATTTAAAGGCAATTAATTAGCTTAACAAGTTTTAGTAGTTTAGACATGTTATTAGCAGTTTTAGATAGAGCCGAGTTTAGGTGCCGTTTGGTTTGTTGTCCGGAATGATAATCGGTACGGATTTGATATAAATGTGGAATAGAAATGACTATAAGTTGATGTATCAATCTCATAAATGTTGTTTGATATCATAATCAAATGAATTGTAGTATAAATTATGTGAGGGGATATGGTGGGCCCGGGAATCAAATTTCATAGGAGGCAAGTTGCTAGGGTATGAAGTATGACCAATATTGAGATTTCATATCTATATTTGATACTGAGGCTCACTAACCAAACACTTGAATCATATCCACTATGATTCTCTCATTCCAATTCTCCCATATCAAACGCACCCTTAGTTATGCTAGTTTCAGATATAGCCGAATATGTCATTTTAACAAGTAGCCGTCTAGCAACAATACAGTTGCCTCCTAAAAATATATGTTTAATCTAATCTAATTTACTAATTGCAAGTTAACAAAAAATAATTAACAAGTCACGTGACACGTTAGTGGCTAACCCTGATTGGCACAAACTAACCCTTTTTTTTGGTCAATTCACCTCACAATCCACCCATCAAAACAAACACCCATCTCACCTCCTCATTTACCACCTCCCATCCAAAAAACTATAAAACCCCAACCTCTCTCCTGCACCCCCACTCTCACACCCTCACACGCGCCCCACTCCCACCTCACAAACACACGTGGACCCCACACCACGCGCGTAAGGAATAATAAACTCACGCGCCCCTCTTTGCAACCCTAATCGCTTCACCCCAGCAACACCCTCCTCTATATCGTGCCTCAACCATCATCCATCATGCTTCATCGCTTCTTCTTCTTAGGGCTATTTAGATCGGCTGATTTTAATTCGTTCGAAACTACGTCGTTTTGTTAATCTTATTTTATGTGAGTTTTTAGATCCCTGATTTTTTTTTATAAACTTTTAGATCTGCTATTCTATTATGCTATTATTATTATATTTAAATATATATACTTATTTTGTTAATTTTATTTGATTATACATGTTAGATGTTTATATATTTTTTTTTGTGATTTTTTATAGATCTATGATTATACGGTTAGTTTGATGTGATTTTAATTATATATGTGATTTCGTTTAGATCTGTGATTATATGATTTTTTTTTTAATTATCTGATTATATGTATTTAGATATGTGATAATTTTGTTCAGATCTGTGATTATACGGTTTATAAGATGTGATTTTGATTATATCTATTCGGTTATATAATTTTATTTTGATTTTGTTTAGATCTCTCATTTTTTTGATTTTTTTTATTTGAGTATGTTATTTTACTTCAGATCTGTGATTATATGAGTCGTGTGATTGATTTTTATGAAATTTGTGATTGTTTGTTATATATTTTTTTTGATTGTTCGACATCGTTTGTTTGATTTGATTTTGTTCAGATCTGTGATTATGTGTTTGTACGTGGTTATATGTGTGACTATATGGTCAAGTATTATTGTTTAAATCCGTTTTATTCGGGTGCGTTTGTTTCTATCTATGATTATGTGATTTATTTTTGTTGACTTTTGTGATTTCTATGTATTAATTGTGATTATTTAATTTATGTGTTTGTTTACGTTCAGATCTGATGGATTATAGTGTTTCTTTTGGTTGAATTTGCAGAGTTAAAGATGGAACCTATGGATATTGTTGGTAAAACGAAAGAGGATGCTTCGCTACCCAAAGGTTTGTTCAATTTGATTTCTTCATCATGTTGTGCTTCTGCTGATAGAACTAGTAGGCGCTTTGCCGTGTGTATTATTTTTACTAGGTACTAGTTAACACAATGATTAACAGATCTTTAAAATTTAATCTTTGTTATCTGTACAAGATCTCGGTGTCAGAAGGGAATCAATCTGATTAATTGATTTAATTTAATTATCTGATCATGATACAGACATAGATACTGGTATTCATGTTATAAATATGCGTAAGCACTTGCATGTCTGTTTAGTTTTGGGGTAAAACGGTAATACGGATGTTTATTTCATACCGTATTCATCAAAAGTGTGAATGGAGAACAATTGTTATGCTTTGTTATGTGCTTTCGTGGTATTTATTTTTTAGCATTGTATATGTGAAGACGTGTGTGTTTTCCTCCTCTCTTGTATGTTAAGAGTTGTTTATGCGTGTGGTTGATACCACCTTTGCTCATGTCCTCTGCTTTTGATCTTAAACGTTGATAAACATATACTATCTATTTGTTGACTCTAAGGCTTAATTGTCGATTGTTATTGATATACTGAAAAGTCTTGTTATAGATATGTTGGCTTAAATCTTCTTGAGATGTGTGAGTGACTAACGGAAATCCATACTTTTGCAGCTACGATGACTAAAATAATCAAGGAGATGCTTCCTCCAGATGTACGTGTTGCTAGAGATACTCAAGATCTTTTGATCGAGTGTTGTGTAGGTGAGATTTTTATCCTACTTACAACTCTTATGTACATTACAGTTACTTTTTTTGTGAGTACTTTTTTTTCTCTTGGCAAGTAATTGAGGGATGTTTGAGAAGACTACAAAGAAAACATATGGTTTACTTTGCTTGGATCATTATTAAATTCATGATATGCTGAGTTTGGTGAAGATGTTAACTTATCTCTTTTGCAAGTTTAACCTTTATAAATAATGACGTAAATTCATGAATATCTTTGCCTTACGATGTTGGTATTTGTGCTTCATCCATTCTAAAATGCCCGTTTCCTGGAATGCTAAGGCACTCTATGCAGGCACAAGTTATGCTTGATTTTTACGTTAAGCACTGCATCATTGTAAAGCCATAAGATATCTTGTATATGCATGTCTTTTCTTTACGGTTCATATACCATCAAGTCATCAACTGTACTCTTACAAGGGCCTTTTCTCTATCTTGCAGAGTTTATTAATCTTATTTCATCAGAATCAAATGAAGTCTGCAGTAGAGAAGATAAAAGAACAATTGCACCGGAGCATGTTCTCAAGGCATTAGAGGTTTGTTAATTACTGTACTTGCATAATCATTATAATCATATTTACTGTCTGTGTATCAAGTCAAGAATCACTTGTGAGTTGTGATGAGATTCAGTAATACATTGTTAATGCTATTATCTATCAAAGTAATGATCTGTTCTTTCTTCAGGTTCTTGGTTTTGGGGAATACATAGAAGAAGTTTATGCTGCATATGAACAACACAAACTCGAAACAGTGGTAATGCTTTATTTGTTGTTACTTATATTATAAACGAGTAAATGTTAAAGTTTGAGACCATGTTATCATTTTAACTTATGGGGAGTTGTTTGAGAATGGGGCCTCTATGATGCTAACTTTTTACCAAAATTATTGAACAGGACACTGTTAGAGCTGGAAAATGCACAAACGGAGCCGAGATGACTGAAGAAGAAGCATTAGCAGAGCAGCAGAGGATGTTTGCGGAGGCACGTGCTAGGATGAATGGTGTTGCAGCCGCCCCCAAACCGCCTGAAGCCGAACCAAGTTTGAACAGCTAACTTTTAGAGCCCTTTATAAAATTAGGCAAGCTTCCTTACACCCTATCATGTACAAAGTCCGTTTGGCTTAGTTCACTGCTACCTGTTTGAACCTTAGTGTAATTTGTACTCTCAATTTATGTCTATATGCTTTGCTGATTAGTAAGGGTTAGTTAAAGTCAAAAGTCAAAGCTGCCTCTTATTTGTTAGGCATGTTGCAGCTTGAATGATTTGTTGACTGGGAAATGAAATAGAAGGTTGCTTACATTATTTTGATGATTTCCAGATACCTTAGAAACGTTAATTGGTTGTTTTCATTTTTTCTGGCTTGTTTTTGAGTTCGTTGCGGTGTTATGAATCACAAGATAATGGAACAGAGGGAGATTGATAACGTTCTCGAATAAAGTTTTAGCAATATTCTTGTATTTCTTGAATGTCAAGATATTCTGGGCAGAAATATTCTTGTTTCAAGAACATAAGATTCCATGCACTTTACTCGGCGAGTAGGCGATATACAATGAGTGAAATTCTATCCAGTGGGTTATAGCTTTTTGTTAAGAAACACATGATCTAAATTACCAGGAACTTCTTTTAACAGATTCCTTACCTACTTTATTCTTCTACACGTTATCACAACTTTGTATGCAAGTGGTAGTGTAGTTTATAGTAGTCCCCCGTGTATTCTCCCCCTAAGCAATTTTTGGCTGTTTATTACGTTCACGTTGATGAAATATAATTGCTACTGTTGCAATGCACGTCATTGCCATCTCCTATATTAACGCCTTTTTAGCCAGTAACCAAACAGAATGGCTGGCAACTAATTATGAGGTGTTTAAAACCTTTCCGGGCCTTTTCTTTCTGAAAATGTCACAATGGTCGAAACTTTTTAGGATGCTTATCAAATTGATGGATTTACATCATGTCACCCCATCAGACCACCAACGGCAAATTTTTATTGACGTTTATTCATTAAAGCACGCTCTTCAGACGTAATTTAGTTAAGAGTTTGCATTGATTCAGTACCGATCATTTTAAATTGAAGTGTAACTATAAAGGATGTATGCAATACCTAATGTGTTTTGGAACTCATTATGTGATCATTATAACTTGATGTTGCATTTACTAGTTTATAATGTTTATATTAGGATAGTGTTTTCAATGTTGGTACTTGGTAGTATTATACAGTTTGTGCATATGATTACAATCGATTACGCAATAAGCTCTCATTCTTTTAAATTTCTGAAAATAGTGTAAAAGAGGATTGTGGGGCATGTTCTAGGCCCTCAAAGAGCTAGTTTTAGGGCATTGGTTGGTGAAACTTAGACATAAACTGGCCACAATCCAATTTGATGACAGAAAGAGACATATATGTACTCTTTATTCCATTCTCTTTTCTTGTAAAATCGAGTCATAAAACAACCAAAAGCAAATGTACAAGTTTGATGTAATACCGGAAAAACAGAACACGCAACATAGATTGGAATTCGTTACCATAAAGTAATAAGACACTATGCTCAAGATGTAAATTATCTAAGCGCAAAGAAAGTGCTTGGAGGATCGGCTTATATGCATTGTTGATATGTAATTAGATCATGTCACGTGCTCACTAAGTTAAACCTAGTCGATCATAAGTCTGCTGCTAACTATGTTTGTAACATCTAATTGTTTACGTGTATGCTTCAAGATGTAAATTATCTAAGCGCAAAGAAAGTGCTTGGAGGATCAGCTTATATGCATGTTGGTATGGAATCATTGCTTGTACCTGATTAGATCATGTCAGGAGCTGACTAAGTTAAACCTAGTCAATCATAACTCTGCTGCTAACTACATTGTAACATCTAATTGTTTACGTGACATGCACCATGATCAACTGCAAAGCACATTGGTAAAAATATATTAAATGATGGGAAACATCCATTTAAACATGGATTTCTTAAACGAGAAAATGATGCGAATTCAAATATGTTATGTTAGCAACGACGTCTCGTACCACGTAAATTAAAGTTAGTTGGAACATGTTGCTCATGGAATAGACCAAACAAAAGGGATGGAATGCTTTTTGCAGCTAATTTTGGACTGTTGGATCCATTGTCCCTGAGCCACCCAGAACCCAGAGAGCCAGTGATCTTTTCTTGATCATGTATAATGTTTTTTAGTGGTAGATTACGTAGATACTTGTACAATGTGTAGTAAAGTTTGTACTAGGAAAAAGAGCCCTCTTTTTGCCCTCTGAGTGCATTTGTAATCTTTAGTATTGTGTTGGGAATTCTGGTCAAAAAAACACAAAAAAAAGGTCAGTCAAGCATTTTGCCTTCTCTCTAGCCCCACAAAGAAAGTGAAGTTACACATTTACTTTGTTCCCTTACCTTTATTCTCTATTAAAATGACCTTAAAGGACTCTTGGGTGTGTTTGTGACTTTAGTCTATCCTGTCGACGTGACACGCAATCCAAGAGAACTCGGGTCGAAATTTGAACTGAATGAACTTACATGTTGATTTTTGAATCCATGTGATTTTAACACAAATATCGCTGTTTTACCATGAGTTTATGTTTTGAGGAGTCTACGACTTTGTTTTTGAACGGCAAAAATACAACATATTACATATCCGTCATTGTGTATGGTAAATAGTCAGAAAAACATTAATTAATTACTTAAGGGTAAAACTGTCATTTTGCTAAAAATAAAAGAGAGAAAAAACAATAATAATTATGTTTATCTTAAACTGTCTATTTTTTGTCGGAGGACAATAATTTGGAACGGAGGGAGTAATGCGTTATTAAAAATCTTTGAATTTACCTAAAGTTCTTTTTAGAAAAGTTAAAGGGCTTAGATGTCATTTCTCCTAGCATTCTTTATTTTGAACCAAGCCCATTCGGCCATCCCTTGTTGCCTTGTTGGGGTTGCTTATTTTTCTTTTACATTTTTCAAGATCCCAAATGTAGCAATAGAGTTTTATCAACCAATCATTATATATTCAAGATTCATTATTAATAAAAATAAAACATTTAAAAAAGTAATACTGAGAAAGTAAGAAACAAACAAAATAAAAAGCAAGAAAACACCTCAAATGCTTTAAACTTAAATAACAACAATATCTCTCCATCTCTATCTATATCTCACTCAATAAGTAGTTGCCTTATTCCACTTTGGTCACTATCTTTCTTTCATATGAAAACAACAATGGCAAAATCCTCTCAAGACACCAAGAAACAATTTCATTGGTCAAACAAAGTCAACAATGAAGATGATCAAGAAAAAGAAGAAACCCCTTCCTTCAATTCTTTCCCTCAAACATATAAAGACAATAATGAATTGCCATCACACTTAACAAGAAAAAAACTCCAAGCAATCACAATTGCTAGATTTCGCTCGGTTCTTACTTCACTTAACAAGAACCGAGCAAACATACTACACGGGCTAGGCCCTAGGGTTATAGGGACCCTTTTTGGCCACAGAAAAGGCCATGTCCATTTCGCGTTCCAAAAAAACCCTACGTCCCAACCAACTTTCATGATCGAGCTACAAACTCCAATAAGTGGCTTAGTTAAGGAAATGGCTTCCGGGCTTGTTAGGATCGCGTTAGAATGTGATAAAGATGATGACAAAAATAAGAAAGGTGGTAACAACTCTAAAAGGTTATTGGAGGAGCCTCTTTGGAGGACATATTGCAATGGCAAAAAGTGCGGGTTTGGGATAAAAAGAGAATGTGGAGAGAAAGAATGGAAAGTACTTAAAGCCGTTGAGCCGATATCAATGGGAGCAGGAGTACTTCCTGCCGAAAAACCAAGTGACGAAAAAGATGGATCAGTGGTTAATGATGGTGAGATTATGTATATGAGAGCTAAGTTTGAAAGGGTGGTAGGATCAAGAGATTCAGAAGCTTTCTATATGATGAATCCTGATAGTAATGGTGCTCCTGAACTTAGCATATATTTGCTTAGAATTTGATGGTTCAAGTTGAATAAAATTTGGATACAAGTTCAAGTTGTTTGAAGCTATAATAGAATGTTTTCTTGAAAATTTTCTTGAATGTGGAATTAGTAATAGGGTGAGTTTGTTGTAATTTGTAGTTTATGAAGGGTGGAATGGGAATTATACATATATTAGTTATGTAATAATTTTTGTGCTATTGTAATTTGTAGTTTATTCATGCAATTGTTTTGAAGCTGAAATGAAAAACGCCTTCATTCTGTTTGCATTAACTTATTTGTTTCTTAGTCTTACAAGATACTCTGAATGTTAAATCACATACCTAATATAAACTGTGAATGGAAATATATACTTATAAATCAAAATAAACAAGGTTAGGCAACAAAAAAGGCAAAAACTTAGACCTTAATTCTTGCGAAGCTTTACATGTTTATCATCCAATAACAAGTTATAAAGCGAGTCTTTTCTACAACTACTAGATTCAGACTCGTCGTAGGTGCTAGGTTACCCCATGCACATCGTATGCATATTTTGCTAGTACTTATGAGGAGGGGCTTTTGAACTGAAATTAATATGAAGAGTGCTTATTGGGGTAAGAATCCAAGATAGACGAAAATGAGTGTTGACACAACGAAAATAAGCTTGAAACATGCACTTTTGGTCAACATGATCTTATCTTTTATTTTATTATTATTATTTTTTTTTCATATACCAATTCAAATTTACATAGAGATCAAAGTTAAACGTGCAACAAGCTGCGCCGCTCCTCATTATAAGTACTAGCAAAAAACGACGTTTGTTGTCCATATTGAATTGCAAAAAACGACGTTTGTTGATCTTTCTATCAAGTGAAACGTGTTACGGGTTAGAATACGAACCACACAAAAGTGGATACGAACAAACACTTTCAAGACGTATTCTTCAATAGGATGCAGACATTTCTCTACAATAATGATGACAAAATAGCCATGGAAAAAGGCATACCACAAAAAAATTAAAAAAATATAATATTAAGATAACAATTCTCTAAAACAATATCTTGGGCATGAAAATGAAATAAAATATATAATGTATAGCATTAATAGTGAATTTTATTTTGTGTACACAGTAATGATCCGGTCGATTGACGAGGTCCAAATCGCCAAATCGGTACTCGCCAAAAAGCTTTAGCGAGGACGTGTCAGGTTTTTTGAAGTTAAGCGACTTTTGACGAGGACATCATATTTTCTTCAAAACATTCTCACCCGCTCTATTTTTTTCTTGTAGTGGTATCTACCTATCATAATTAATACTCCATTGATGAGCATAAGTAGTATCTACGGTTTTCTAGCCACTTCAACAGTTTTAGCATCAAAGAATTTGAGGGCTTATCCGAAAAGATGTGTTCTCTTCTTTGCATACCATTTATGGCAAAAAAAATAAAATAAAACTTGTATTCTTTTTTGGTAAATGAGTCTAGTAGATGTGACAATATTTAACAAGCTAAAACTAAAACTTAATTAGCAAAACAAGTTGAATAGATTCTGACAATTCAGTGGTGATTGTCTTAACTTATTCAATGGGCTTATAGACTTAGAGAGGAGGGAGTGGGCACGGGTAAGGGATTCGGGTACCCTTACCCGAGCGGTAACACCGCCGCCACATCATAGGGTACCAAATTCGGGTATGATTTTCGGTTTACCAAGCCGAGCTTGTTGAAGTGTTTCATTTGAAAAAAAAGTGGACGTTGGGATGTATAACGGCTATTTTTAGCCTTGAATAAAAATAAAAAAAATTCCTCTTTAAAACCAAACCTTTTCAACTCATTTTTTCAAAATAACAATACACAAACCACAAATAAAAACACACACTAATCTTTCAAAAACTCAAAACCATGGATCCAAGAAGAGGTAAAAAAAACTTTCACCTCGCGTCAAGGTCGGTCTCAACCATCCCCGAATCAACCACAACAAACTCCGTTAGGATTTAGCCAATTTTATTCTCAACCATCCCCGAATCAATTTTACGTTCCACAACCCCAATCTCCACCACTTTACCAATATAATATGGGTCCTCCTCAAATGAATCCACAACACTACAACATCACTACTACAAGCGAGTATTCCCGGTGCGACAAGCAACTCTTCAAAAAGGAAGTCGGGGGAGTATGAATCGGCAAGCAACACCGTTCCCGACATGAATGAAGACCTCACCCCTCCACTTTCATCAAGAAAGATGAAAAAGAAGCAAGCCGTATCCTCGTCGATCTCAAGTGTTGCGGATGAAATCAACTCGTACACACAAAAGAAGACAGAATATTTGGCAGAAAAACGCGAGAAGGATGCGATGGCAAAACAATTGTTGGCTACACAAATCGAGGGGGCGAAGTTCAAGAATGCACAACGGGAGATGAAGTATTTTTTGGAGCCGCATGATCACATTCGCGATCCCGCTATGTTGGAATTCGTTCTTAACCAAAAACGTGAACTTGCAGCCAAACACGGATGGGCTTGCAATTTTTAAGTTGTAGTTTCAACTTGTTTTAATTTCAACTTATGTAATGTTTTTTTTTTTTTTTAAGTTCTAGTTTCAATTTTTAAGTTGTAGTTTTTTTAAGTATTATGTAATGTTTTTTTTTTTAATGAAATGGTATGTTTTTATTTTAAATATTGTATGTGATTTTATGTATGAAAAAAAAAAAAAAAAAAAAAAAAAATCGGGTACTAGGTGACCACTCCCTCCACTTAGGGTAGTGTTAGGGTAAAATTGGGTAGTTTTGAGTTGTAAGGTTTTTATTGGATAGAGGTGATGTGGCACCTAGGGTATTAGGTGACCACTCCCTCCTCCCTTAGGGGGAGCGAGTGGTACCCTAGTACCCGAATTGCCACATCACCTCTATCCAATAAAAACCATCCAACTCAAAACTACCCAATTCTACCCTAACACTACCCTAAGTGGAGGGAGTGGTCACCTATACTACCCAATTTCTTTTTTTTTCTTTTTTTTTTTATATATTTTTAATACATAAAATCACATACAATATTAAAATAAAAGCATACCATTTCATTAAAAATAAAAACATTACATAATACTTAAAAAAAAGAAACATTACATAATACTTAAAAAAAACTAGATTAAAAAAAAAAAAAAAAAAAAAAAACCCACTAATCATCGAGATGCGGCAAGTATTGACTTGCTACGTGAGATCATATCGAAGACGGTCATGGAGAACTTCGTCTAGTAACTCCGCTACCACACTGTTGTCGAACACTGGCTGGACCGGCTCATCCATTATATGAACCGGTGAGATTGCCCTCCCGTCGGCTTTTATAACCATATTGTGCAAAATAACACACGCATGAACCTGATTGGCAATCTTCGCTTTGGTCATAGCTCGGAGAGGTCGATCGAGAATTTTCCATTTTTCTTTGAGAGCACCAAAAGCTCGCTCGACATCCTTTCTCGCCCCCTCTTGTAACTTCTTAAATCTTTTTTCCTTTGGGTCGGTTGGATACGGGTATGCTTTAACAAATGTGGACCACTTAGGATAGATTCCATCTGTCAAATAGTAGCCGCGTTTGTAAAAGCGTCCATTCACGTGAAATGAACTGTTCATCGCCGTTCCATTTCGATCTGTAAGATACAAGTCAGACTGATTTAATACGTTGATATCGTTGTTTGATCCCGGGGGACCAAAAAAAGCATGCCAAATCCACATATCTTGTGACGCGGTGACTTCAAGGATAATAGTGGGAACACCATAATCACCTCTCGTATATTGCCCTCTCAAACTTCTAGGACAATTTTTCCATTTGATGTGTGTACAGTCGATGCTACCAAGCATCCCAGGGATGTGATGTCTCGCTTCATGGGCCTGGAAAATGCGTGCAAGGTCGTGTGCTATCGGCCTATGTAGGTACTCTCGACCGTACAACTCAATGATGGCCTCACAAAAATAATCAAGACTTTCACGTGACGTTCTTGCAGACATGCATAAATATTCATCATACTCATCGGGGGGATTGTCGGTTGCGAGTTGCCTAACAGCCGATGTGATTTTTTGTTTCGCCGTGAAACTTTTTTTCAATCGCGCGTCATAGCCTTCTTGAAAATATGGGTATCTCGCTTCAATGTCGCCCACTATTTTAAAAAACATGCTTTTCTCTATTCGATTTTTTTTTTGAAAGTAAACTTCGTTGTACTTTGGTGCTTCAACGAACCAATCATTCTCTAGAGTTTCAAGACCTATTTCCCGATGACGATTTATGCTAGTACGACTAGAGCTTGCCGTGTCTTCAAGAAACTGAGCCGCTTGAAGCATAAGTTGCATCGAGCTACCCGTGGATAGATCGTCGGACGAAGACGGAATAACGTATTCGAATTCGGAAGAATCGGAAGACATTTTGATGATAAAAAGGTTGAGATTTTATGAGAAATTGAAAGATGGGTTGTGATGATTTTGTGAAAAATGGTTTGTGATTTTAAAATGTGAAGGTGGGGGTTTTTAAAAAGGTGGGGGTAATTTTTTTTATTTTTTATTATTATTATTATTATTATTATTATTATTATTATTTTAATGGCTACTAGCCGTTGGCTTCCCCCAACGTTCGAAATATTCAAACACAATCACCCACCACCGATCGGGCTTGGAAGCCGATTTAATACCCGAATTTCGCTACCCGACCCCCACGGGGCGGTGTTACCGATCGGGTTCAGGTACCCGATTAGGTACCCGACTCCCACTCCCTCCCCTCTTATAAAGTTGACATAGTCACTAGTGTGTGTGTATATAAGACCGTAAATTCTCTACTATAGAAAGCTTATAAACCAAAAAAGTGAATTTGTGAGTATATTTACGAGGCTTTGAAAGCTTATAAACCCGCTGAATAAGCTAACACAAACACCTCTAAGTTGAACTGAGTGTTTAAGTTACGGACAAGTCCTCATGATACTTCTTTTTTACTTCATCTTTTATAATATCGGGTTTCAGGGACGTACCTAGGGGGTGGGTGATGTACGAGAACCTCATAGATTTTTTATGTGCAATGTAAAATTATGTTAAATATACCGATTTTTCTGAAATGCACATAGTCATTAAGTTTTGGGTTACAATTTTTCTGTTCTTTTCATTAAATGAACCTCGTGACTTTTGGTCCTAGATCCACCACTACCGACTTCGTATACTTATGCTTTGCATTAGTTGCTATAAATATTGGTACTAACCGGAATTTTTTGTTTCTTTTCATGCACGATAATATCAAAAAGTTAGGTTATTTGGACCCTTTTTTTATGGGAGATGATTTGTACACTTCAAAAAAAAATTGGGACACTCCAAATTATTGTGTTTGAACATTTATACCCTCACAGTTATCCTTACACTTTCACCTATATGAAAATATAAATGCCCAAACACAATAATTTAGAGTGTACCAATCATTTGTTAGAATGTACAAATAACCTTTCTTTTTATGTTAATCCACATGCAACTATACAAGTACAAAAAAACATATAGCTATACGTACATGATTATCTTTTGACAAGTATACTAATTATGGCTCCATCTTTATGGTTGTTACCATGGTGTCATTCTTTAGTTGGAAGAGTGGGGTATGATGTGAGATAAAGTATAGTAAATTAAGGTTCCAATCACATTAGATTACATTTTGATACCACCAAGATATTCTTCATCATATGTCCTTCATCATCTAATCATCTAATCATTTCATCAAATTGAGGTTAAATAAATAATCTAACGGCGTTTGTAAAGTACTATACTCTCTTTTTTTTCACAATAAAAATTTTCTTATTTCAAACTTTCTTTTGGCTTTCAAATAATGAGAAAGAAAAATCAGAAATGTACTTTGCAATGCATAAAAGAATTCTTAGAATCTAGTTGTAGCAAGATATACACCAAGTACTATGTTGTGTTGTTCAATTAGCAATACTATTACAATATATTTATTCTGACAGTAATAAAAAAAACTTAGGATGTACATTCGGACTAAGGGGGCGTTTCTTTTTGGTAGGACCAATTCATTTTATATTATTTCTTTTTTAAAGTAGGACCTATTATTTCTATTGTTTCCTCTGTATCCACAAAACCAAGAAATATGAAGACATCCTCATTCATCCCCATTCAGTGGTTGTAATAGCTTTGGACCCTACATAAATTTATGAGTCCCTTAATCTGGAGATAAAAAGAAACATGACCTAAATCATGCATCTTTGGAACCAAAAAATTGCTACACATAACTTGTAGGTTGTTATAAGAGCGTTTGATTAAAGAGGAAATAGTGGAAGAAATTTATGAAAAAAAGTGACTACCAATACGCAGAACTGTAAATTTTGAATTCAAAACTAAAGGTATTGGGTATATTTGGCAAAACTAGCTGTAAGCTGTAAAGCTGTTAACATGAGCTACAAGCTGTATTCTTTTTTCAATAAAAGTGTTTGGTAAATTAGTTGTTTGAAGTGTATATCAGTAATTTAAAAGGACAAATCTATAATTGTAAATAAATGTTTGAAGTGTATATCAGTAATTTAAAGTTTTAACAGCTCCAAGACATTTAAAAAGCTTCATGAATCAGCTTTTCATTTTGGAGCTATTTGTTTGGAATAAAAGCTTGTAGTTAATGGGTATGTTTGGCAAAACTAGCTGTAGGCTGTAAGCTGTAAACTGTAAGCTGTAAACTGCAAAGCTGTTAAAATGAGCTACAAGCTGTATTTTTTTTCAATAAAAGTGTTTGGTAAATTAGCTGTTAAATATAATTATAAGATGTAAAATGACATAAAGGACAAATCTATAATTGTAAATAAATGTTTGGAGGGTATATCAGTAATTTAAAGTTTTAACAGCTCCAAAACATTTAAAAAGCTTCATGAATCAGCTTTTCATTTTGGAGCTATTTGTTTGAAATAAAAGCTTGTAGTTAATGCATCAAAACGGAGCTACTTGGTTTATATGAGATTATTTTGTAACAAAAAGCTAACAGCTCCTCCAAAAAGCTAATGCCAAACAGGCCCAATGTATACAAACGAAGCTATTTAGTTTATAGGAGATTATTTTGTAACAAAAAGCTAACAGCTTCTCCAAAAAGCTCCTGCCAAACATGCCTACTTATTCAAAAATCCTTCATAAAAGCTTTTCCTTTTTTTATGTGCGGCTAAAACGGACTAGCTTATTCTATGTAGAAAACATAGTGTGCAATTTTGATAAAAGGTGATTGTTCAATGCCGTTTGTATTAAGAAAACCACATCAGGGGTATGTTTGGTGAAACGAGTTATGACAGTTAGTAATTGATGTTTGTTTTACTAAAACGCATTAGTAATGTAGCTGTAATTATAAAAGTAGCATTTAATCAAAATAAAAATGCTAAATGCTTGTTGTCAAACAAACTTTAATATTCAAATGTTAAATGCTCTAAAAAGTTTGTCGCCAAACATGATATTAATAAAAGAACTTAAGCCATAAGAGTGTTAATAGAAAGTTGTTGACACTCTAAGGAGCTATTTAACACTTGTTGCTGACTTGCCCCCCCCCCCCCCCCCCCCCCCCCCCTATTAGTGATCCGAATCATAATTAGGCTAACACTCCAAAGAGCTTTTAACACTTGTCATTTGCCCCTACTATTAGTGGTCCTGATCATAATTAGGCTACAAAAATACCTTTGGATATGTTGGAATATATATAATACCAGAAAATTGTTATTATTTGAGTAAACTCATTCAATATTTATATGTATCCTAAACTTCACTTGCCCCTCTCCTCAAGTTGCTAATGAAAATTATTAGGATCAATAAAAGATTACACCCACATTATGGAAAAGAAAAGCACATTGAATGGATGGGAGTGAAACTCTCTAATCATTATAAATTTTAAATATCATAATTAGACTAAACCATGATATAAAGACATAAATCATCTATTTGGCACAATCAATTGGCCTATAAATCTTTTTTTTTTTTTTGGTACTTGTGGTACCTACCTTTAGGCTCCTTTTCTTTAATAAAACCAATTCGCATTTTCAAGATTACAATGTTGCAAGTAGAACTTGGTGACACAAAACAAAAGTATTATTTCCATGATTTAGTTTCCACTACTACTCGAAAAAGTCCATCTAAACATTTAGAAATACATCCAAACTCTAAGAACAAAATCACATAAAAAAGACAGTAAACATAGAAATAATTCCAACGATCATAAGAGTTTGAGACAATGTATCACTATCCATTTTAAGTATCGACATCGCTTCACTCTTGGTATTAGCAGATGTTTGATTCGCGGGTTGAACACTAACTTTCTCATGCTCCAAAACTTTAACAATCATCTTAAGTCCACTTTCACAATGGCTCGAATCACCACTAATGAAATAAAAGTACCCCGATCGATTAAGTTCAACGCTAGTGTCACCATTGTCATAAGATAGCACCGGGCTCGCTGATTTGCATGTCTCGTGCTCTTCTTTAGTCACAACCAATACCGAATCCTCCTTATACTCAAAACCTACATGTATAAAAAAACAATGCACGTTCATTAGTCTTTCTTAAACATGTTCACATTGCATAAATATGTAAGTACTTACGAAGTGTGTCGTTGATCTTGAATCGACTATGTTCAGCCCATTCGTTGAAGTGATTCGTGTCGTTGGAAGGAGGGATAGACCACCCTATGTCACCACCAACTTTGAACTCAATGCTTTGGACTTTGAGAATGGTGAAAAAGGCTAGTGTCATGAAAATGATGGTTAAGTTCTTCATGGTTGTAAAGGGTTTTTGGGATTAGGGTAATTAGTGTGGGGATTAAGGTAAGTAAAGAGGGTTTATATTGAGGTAAAATTTGAGGAAGTTGGTTATTTTGAAGAGAGTGGGAGAGATAGTTGAGGAGAAGTAGTGGGGATACGATATTTGACTTGGTAATTTTTCTGTTTTACCTTCGGAAAAATGACTCGTGATTATAGGTGACAACTGCTTATTCGGAATAATGTTAACGTAATGATATAAATTTGAAAAACTTTATATTGTTTATGAGATGTAATTTCTTTTCGTCTAATGTAGTCAATCCATTTTATAAACAAGACAACAAGTTATTAATTCCTTTGAAGATGTTTTTAGGAAGGAAGAATGTAAATAAACAATGTCTGATATTGTTATCAACGTAATTTAAATATGTATTTTTTTTTTCTTCCGAAAAATGAAATATGTTGCTCCCTTTGTCACTAAATTGCAAGAAAGATTTGGGCTCAATGAGCCGGGACTAAACATCTAAAATTTGGGTGGAAGCCCACCACCAAGCTCTTTAGTGTGAGAAATGGATATTGTAAAGTTTAAAGACAAAAGGATTTTTTCTTTTATAAAATCTCACTACTAGTTATACTTTTTTCCATAACAAGGGGTAGAAACCCACCGCGTTGCGGCGGGGGCCTTTGCCATTTCTTCTGGTTAGTCTAAGTGTAGAACAACACGGTATTGTTATACGAAAACCTGCATTTATATTATGATTGCTTGTCATTACAAACTGCGCGTTCTAGATATAGTTGCATGGAACATTCGCTTTAAGAACCTAACAGATAGGCCCCACAGGTGGCATACATATTACAGAAGTTACATTCTAACGGTTACTGTACATATTAGACGAACACAGGTTTGTGAACAGGTGTTCATTTTCTGCTTATCATGTTACTCGTGCTTTGGTTTTTTAGTGTCAGATCTAGTCACTTCTGTTGCTGCCTCTGTGAACAACTCTTTACGAACCGTCTTAGATGTGCTTTCGGTCTTATGCTCTTTCTTTTCTGCAGGTTCGTCATCCCAACCCGTCTTCTTTGTACGACATGTTTGTCATCTAACATGAATAGTTCAGAGCTCGTTACTGGAAATATAGTCTATAATTAACCACGCAAAACAAAACTGGGATTAACGGTTACACAACAATCGCGACATTTAACAGTACCTCAATTGAGTAGTTGTCGATTCCTGGCTCTTTTCATTGTGCTCCTTCTGAAACCAAAACACGGGGCACAAATGACAATGACAAACTGTTAGCACAAACCCAAAGACAATATCAACGTATATGTAACTTTAAAAGAAGGCTCAAATATATTGTGACCGAGCTTACTTTGGGTTAATAATCCATGGTTGCAATCCTAGTAGTTGCTAAATCTATGGCTACTTTTCATTACCAAAAATGGCATGGTCAGTGCCTAGTGGCGTGGAGCATGTGAGTTTACGACCTAACAATTGCATTCTACATATTAAAATACATACGGTCTTACCTTTTTTGTTGGATCGATGTACTCTAACCAAACTAACTTAAATAGTTTGTTAAGGTTTAATAACCTCGGATAAATCCTAAGTTATTAACAATGAAAACACTGAGCAAACTCTATTAAGTATGCGGAATTTACTTAACAAAGCTAAGAAGAATAACTTTAACTTTGAACAATTTTATTAATAACTCTAACTCTGCTTATTATGCAGACTTTTTAACAACTCTAATAATATCGAACTTCTTTAAAACTCTAATAATGTCACGTACGTCTAATGCCAATCTAGGGATCCTTTTATAGGCTCAAGGATAACTCTAAACGATTTACAATTCTTATCCTTGTACGTCAAGTAAACAATACTTAGAAAGTTCTAGATAAACATTACTTTCTATCTTTAATCTAATACAACCGACTTTAACTTTACAGTACTTTGATGAATAAACAATACTTTGACTTTAACTTAGCAGTACTTTGACTTCTTACAGTACTTTGTCTTTCTGCAGTACTTTGTTAATCTTCAGTACTTTAATCTTCTGTATCCCAACATTTTTCTGTACATATTACAGGTTTGTGCATTATACGTACTGCACACTAACCATTTCATCAGCTGGTGTTGGCCCTGTTTGTGCCGCCGATCATGTTTGGCTTTTTTAGATTTAGGCTCAATTTCTGCTTAGATTGAACCTGCAAAAAACTCCTTACGAACGGTCGCAGACATTGTCTCAGCTTTGGGTCTTTGTTTTTCTGCAGGTTCATCAGTAGCAGGAGGTGGAATTGTGCTCGCGTAGGGCATCTCTGTCGCAACAACCTTTGTTGGTGGATGGGTTGTTAATCATGATGCGGCCTCTTTTATATCCTTTGGAACATCTGTTATATATCAGTTCTATACAACCATTAACAAATAAAACATTACATAGTTCAGTTGACAGTTTACCTTCCGATTTTCTTTTACATCTGTTGACGTCTGTTACTGATGTTGCTTTCAATGCATAACGTGCAACAATTTCAGGATAAGATACGACCACATGCCGGACAACACTGTCTGCAAAATCAAACGCAGTTAGTCCGGAGTCTGAGGCTGCAAGTATGTACAAATTCTTTTTAGTATAAACAGACAGTAGCGTATGTCGCATCATTTTCTTATGGCCTTTCATTGTATTTGTTCATAATACAGATGTATATGTTCAGGGCATGCCGACTTCTTGATAAGAAATGTTGGCGCCCCGAACAACAACCACATGAATATCAAGCACCGTTGGCACGCACTTCATGCTTGCAGCAATCATTTGAATTTATAACAGTGCAACTATCCAATAAGACATAAGCTAAAAGGTCGAGCCTTAAATATGGCAAAAATAAAGGAAAGGAGAATTTGAAAGAAATTATAAATGAAGAGAACCCGCACCGCGTTTGTAAGTGTTGGTGGCAACGTTGTCACTGGACCATTCATGGACAGCAGTAGAGGATGGAATGTCATCCTTACAGAATTTTCCCTTACCTCTAGAATCAGTGTCGTATTTTTATTCGATTAGAGGATTCCACCTCGATTCACAATGTGAAATCCAGGTCCAACGATGAAGAATCATAAGATGTCCACCTACAACACATAACCCACTTTAGAAAACCGATCTAACAAATAAGTTAAAATGAATTTTATAGCAAAAACGCAAACCTACATTTTTTATGTCTATAACAGGAGCAACTCAACATCGTTTTTCTATGAATGGCTATTTTATGAATTTCGTAACCTCTCCATTGAATGTCTGCATATTGAGCAAGCCACAAAACACATATTTGAGATTACTGGATTAGTCGATCACCATTTATCATGTTTGGTAAAAAAAAATACTATTGTAAGGAGGCTTATAAATATACTTTGTAACAAAGAGCACAAATTTGCACACCTTTTGCGCGCCCACATCAGCCCTACTGAGGAAAACAGAGCGAAACCTACAAATGGGTAAAACAACCTATAAGTAGCAAATCCCAGATGCATTTTCGAATGTTTTAAGACAGATTATATATTTTTTTTCTTTGACTGGACGTTACCAAATTTTGAAAGATATTCTTGTTCAAAATGCTTTATCTCAAGTATTCACATATAATTTAACGCAAATGACAGAAATACCATTTAGCAAGTTTGAAACCTCTCACTGAAAGTGTGAATGCTTTGAATTGCAATGGAGTCTGCGAAAAAAAGAAAATGTCAAAATGAAAAGACGTTAGTCTAACTCCTAGCACGTTTATGTCTTAAATTGTTGTGTACAATAAAGACGAAGGCATTTACACTTTTAAGCCGCAGATTCGGAATCGAAAGACCGAATGATAATCATATGAAGTACTACATCAGCCGGACCAGCTTTCTCCAACGACTTCTGCCCCTCGTCAGCCATCTCATCATTCGCTTACAAAACAACGACATTTCATGACCAATACATTAACACCGAAAAAGAAACTTTTAACATATTATAGGAAAACTGAAAGTTAAAACCGATTTAAAGTTGATGAAAACAAACTTACCACAATGCTTAGTGTCATTACTTTTATCAAACACCTGGTCCAACCAACTACAAAAGAACATGTAAATACAAAATATTATATCTCCTTTTGTTCCCTAACTGATATTATACAGTTACCATAAGCCTAAAAATTCATATCTGATAAACATAAGCCAAATTCCAAAACTTCAGATAATACAAAAAACACAATTAAAAATCAATTTACAAACAAAAGAATACCTTGAACCGATGCCATCTCGATGCCGACTTTCTATTCAAATCCACAAACCCCTTTGAACTTCTCATCTTCCCGGTTACAAAAGATCATAACACAATAGTGATAAATTATTGAAACCCACAATTAAAAGTAAAATTATAACATTCAAAATAAATCTATTGTCAAAAACAAAAGCTAAAATCGTAAAACAAAATTACAATACAAACTTTTCATAGTATAATCACTTACATGCAATCTAATTGTGTTTGTAACAATCTTCTTTTTAAATTGGACACAAATTGATTTATAAAAAAGATTAGAAATATGACTGGTATAGTGTTTTTGTAGAAAAATAAGGGATTACTCCTCTATAAATTGTTTATAATGAAGAATGGATTTGTGGAAGGCTTCAGAAAGCCAGCGAGCGGTTTAAAATTGTCTGGATTTCAACCCTACCTACTACTGCTATCCTATTGAAGACGGTGGAATGTTTCTCGAAAAGTAGATTGTAGTTATCCACTATATTTGATGCAATTGGGCCTCAGCTGCTTCCAACATTGGGTTGTTGGGCTAACAACAAGATCCCAAAAAAAAGTATACCGACCAACTTAAAATACAACATATCATGTTTAAAATATTGGAAGAAACTTTTTTTAAATTCAGCCGACACTGCTCTTTATATGTATATATAAATGGCTGACAGTATTTTTATTAATTTTATGTATTGTTCAAATCCTAAAGTTATAGTAAAAGATATGAAGTTGAGCTTACAAACTTAACCTAAGTCCATAAACTCAATTTGATGAATTTTAAACAAAAACAAATTACATATAAAGCCTTTTCAATTTTTAGATAAGCACATAAAATGGATAATGAGTTAATATAAGTTACTTGAGATAGTTTTTCAATTAAGATATTATAAGAGCTTAAACCCTTACGGCCCATCTGGTTTGTAGATGATTTTAGAGTGCTAGCTGAAATACATGTTATAAGTGCAGACACGTCAGCTTTTACCTTATAACATTACTATAACACAAATCCTAGAAAACAGTCTCTCCTGGGCCCTGGCTATAACATGTAATAGGAACCAGTGAGATCCACTTTTTATTTTCTTTTTCATTTTTCAATAAAACAAACACATTTCATTAAACTAAAATTCAAATACGATATATTAAAAATACGACATGAAGTATAACAAAATTAATATTATGATACGACAAATACATAAAAACTAAAGCAAGCTAAACTGTGAATGATATTTTGTTCGGATCTCTTCTTTCATTTTTTGGACCAAAGTCGCATCTTCCTTCGACATCCCCTTGGTCCTAGTAGTAAGAAACTTCAATTCTTTGATTTTTTGTGTGTTGTGAGGAGGTCATCTTTCTTCAAACGATATTGTCGCAATTCCTCTTGTACCATCTCTTTGAAAGCTTGTCTACTTGACGGAGATCCCGCCGTTTTTGTAGAGTCCTATTTTTTTACTCTTGGAAGGCCTTGGCTTGTCGGGAAGACCCGGTACTGTATCATCTCAAAATAGCTCGTTTGGGTCTTTAACATCATCAATCGTACATGCGCGTCTACCAGGAACAACGAGTTTGGCACCACGCCACTTCGACTGATCTTTTAAGACATCCCATGTATCATAGTGGATAAACACAAACCCCCAAATATGTTGGATTTTGTTATAACAACGAGTTGAATCGTTTTCACCACTAAGAAATTCATATAGGGTGACAAACGCCAACGAACTTGTTGCAATCAGGTGTCAAAGTCGTCCACTTTTTCATGATAATATCCTTCATACGGTAGAAGGATGCATTTCAGTTGTATTCACTTCGAATTTTTTGCCAAAACGTTTTTGAATTCTAGTCTGTACCAAGACTTGGGTCCTTGGAAAAATTTGTTTCCAAGTTTTCGACATTTTTTTTATTCTTCTCAACTCTAAGGGGTACATTTAATGTCGGTTTTCTTCTCTCTCGACTTTCGTACCCTTGCTTCTCCTTTTCTTTTTTCTTTTCATTTTCCATTTCTAACGGGAGAAGACTCGGTTTGTAATGGTTGTGGTGGTGAGTTTGGTGGCGATTGTGGTGGTGTTGTGTTATTTACGGTGGTTGTGTTTGTGAAGTATTACATAAAACTCCAAAGTTGTGAAATGTGTATTATTATTGAAGTTGGAATAAAGCCATTTGGTTAAAAGCATCTCGGTTCATTTGGATATTTGCTTTTGGGAAAGCGAGTTACGGAAAATATTGTTGTCGGGAAGCATATTGTGCAGATGGGGGTAATGACATGTGTTGTGAATAAATAAAATTGACGGATGATGGTGTAGCGGGTTGTGAGAAACTCGAATTAGCGGCTGAATAAGCGAGGAGAATATATTGTTCATGAGCCAATCGTTATTTTGATTATCTATTTTGGAAGAAAGGATTGAAGTGTTTGTGAAATTGTATAAGATAAGTAAACTTCTGATTGTGTTTGGTTGTTTGTATGAAAAAAGTGGGTATTTATATAAAAAATGGGCTGTTAAAGATTTGGATCGTTGCCTTTGTCGACAGTTGCGCGCATTCAAATTAAAAATAAAATAAAATATGAAAACGTTCGGCATTCGAATGGCGAAACCACCCATGACACGGCTATGGCGTGGGTGGTGGTGCTCCATGGCGCCGCCATAAGTGTCAAAAAAGGCCAACGGCCTTGCATCTTCCACTTTTAGGATTAAGATTTAGATTTGGATTTGGATTTAGATTTGGATTTGATGTAGAAAAGAAAAAATGTATTATAAAATAACTAAATAATTATTTATAGTTTGATATATAAATTTATATTTAAAAAAATACTCTTAAATGTAGCGTGAGGAAAAAAGTTAAAAAAAAAAAGTTTTATTGAGGCTTACAAAAAGATACAAAGCTGCAGAAAACTATCGCATCTTGCAAGGTTTTATAGATGCGTTATTGTTTGGCATGAGCCAGATCCAAAACCGAAAAATGACTACCAAACTAAATTTGTTACTTTTACTCCTAATTGTATATCCTAGACCCTGATAACAAGTGCTAATCCATTCCCTCATTTAGGGTTTGTTTGGTTTGTTAACGGAGTTGGATATGGATTAGAATTTGGATTTGGTGTAAGTTTTAAGAATAAAAGTAGGAGAAGGAAAATATATACCCCCTCCGTCTCAAAAAGAGAGTCCACAAACAAAAAATAGACAAATTATGATATGTGTAATTAATGCTAGTTTTGATTGTTGAAACTCATAGTTAATGTAGAAATTAGAAATGAGTAATTAATGCATGTTTTGATTATAAGGCTAAAGTAGAAAAATCAGTCATTATTACTATTCAAAAATAAAATATGAACATTTTTTTTGGGACAAACATAAATAATATAATGGACATTTTTTTTTACGGAAAGAGTAAATGATATAATATTATAATTTAAAAAATATATAAATAAAATCAATTAAAATTTTTAATATAAAATAAATTTTAGGCATAATTTAATGTATATCCTTGTAAATTTCAAAAATTACATATATATCTTTTTTACTAGTTTTTGATGCATAAAGTACAATGCTTTTAATGCATTAAAAGAATATATATGTAATTTTTGAATTTTGCAAGGATATATATGTAAATGCCCCTAAATTTTAAATTAGGATAAGTGATCTAAATTAAATGAAGACCCATTTTCACATTTTGTTTGAAAAAGACAAAATGATAGCACATATTTATTTTCAAATCCTACCTTTATACGATGGAATCGGCTACGCCACAAATTTAGTAATCTTGCCAAATCTCGAGACCACACTTTTCAACCAACCAAGCTTTTTTATTTTGTGAATCTACCCCATGAGTGCAAATACAATCAAACAAACACTTCCTTAGTCATTCCCATTCCCATCACAACGGCATCCCAAACACCCCCTAAAACACACAATATTTACAAATTCGATCCTCACACTTCTTCAAACACACACAACTACACCATAACTTTCTACCTCCTTTTAGGTTGCAAAAACACACACATTCTAAGCTCACAAATCCAATTTCATAAAATTAATGGCTGAAGAATCAGAGAAAAGGTTTCACGACATCATGGACAAGCTCTTCCTCCCTCCTTCCACCAGGTCCCAATTCTTTATATAAAAAATTAGGGCTCAATATATCACTTCAGCTTATAAAATTAGTGATTGTTAATTTTTTGTTGTTTTTGTTTTTTTGGTATAGTGTGAATGCTGGTAGATTGTCTAGAGGTAGGAATAATAGTAAGGCGTTGGCGTTAGTTGAGTCGAAAAGTAGAGGAAGTGCGATTTCGGAGGTGCGGAATGGGACGCCGAAGTGTAAACCGTGGGATAGAGAGGAGTTGTTGAAACGGCTTGCTACTTTTAAGTCTATGACATGGTTTGCTAAACCTCAGGTTCAATTCCAACACTATATTTTCTAACTCTTATGTTTTGTTTAAGTATCACATTGTGCTAAATAAGTGGTGAATTGGTATTAGAGGACTAGTAATACTTTTAAGATAGTAGTAGTAATAGTTGTGTTAGCATTGACTATCACAATACCCAATGCCGCTGAGGCCGGGGTATAGAGAAGGTAGGATGTAGACGGTCATAAGTCATAACCCTACCCGAGGATCTCCTAGTTAGTTATTGACTATACAAAACGGATGAGGGCGAGTTTTTGACTCAGATGTACACGGCCTAACCGAGGTATCGCCTGACCGTTTCTGACCCTTTCCCTGGCTTCTCGAAAGGGTTATCTTGCGAGGTTTGAACCCTAGAACTCTTGTGAGGAGGTTAGGCACCAATAGGCATGGTTCTAAAAGGCAGGCGTGAGGCTTGGTCATGCCGCCTTATGCCACACCTTATAAACGCAAAAGCTTCGCCTTGGCCGCTAAGGCGTGAGGCTTGGTCATGCCGCCATGCCACGCCTTGTTCTATTTACAACCTTGCCAATAGGCCATTTGGTGGTGGTTTAGCGTTGACTATAGGAATAAGAAAATATGTTGCAGTCTTTTTATAATCAAGACCAGTTGTTGACCTAAACAAGCGCCATTCTTCTTTTAGAATGTCTGCTGATCTTATTCGAGTATGTAGTTTAACACATGTGGATGTATCACAAAAATGAAGGTCTTTGTGACATGTGGATGTATGATTTGTTAAAGAAACTTTCATAGCTTAAATTTACCAGGATTACCAGCAGTTTGACATACTTAATTATCGATAACAATTTAAGGAAGTATTGCTCACTTATTTACCTTAACTTGAAGCTGTTGGTATCCTTATATAGTGATTATATACGTTGAAATAGTTAAAATTTGGTAAGAATATCTATTTTAGCCTCATCAAGATTTTTGCTGCAAACATATTTCCCCCCGCTAAATTGCTGCTCAGCTAATCTTATATAGGCGTATAGACCTCTTTTTTTCTCTTCATGATTTCTTGTATGTACCAATGCATGATACATAGTATTTTCATAGTTTATATCACATAGAGACATCTTTCACCTTTTTTGTGGCTAAAGCACAAGGGATTGATGTACATTAGTTTACCTTGATGTGAAGCTGTTGGTATTTTAATTAGCTGTATGCATTGAGAACTTTTTAGTATCTGAAAGTAGTTTAGCCTCGTCAACCTTTTTGCTGCAGAAATATTCTCCACCACAAAGTTTTTGCTGTCACTTGATCTATTTCTTTCTATCATGATGCACATTCTTTCCAAACTTTTATACAACATAGAATTATCCTAAACTTTTTGCGGCCTTATGTTTAAAAGAGGTTGCAGTAGTTGATACGTTACAAAATTCTTTGGAGTGTACAGTATTTACTCAGGACATATGTGCATTAATTATTGATGATGCATCAGTGGAATTCTATTTCTCCCTTGTGCATTTTAGTTCGGAACATGCTAAAGGAGGCTTAATCAACTTTATTTCGTCATTTGGGTTTTCTTTGGTCTCAGATTTATTTGCACTCAACATGTTACTAACAAGTGTCAAAGGATCAGATGCATTTTTTGTGTTGACAATAAAGATGCTCATGACCTCTGTTTGGAATATTAGCAACCGCAATTAGGTTTTTTTTTTTTTTTTTTTTTCTATTTCATTGTGGAATTCTAGCCATAAGAGAGTAACATTATCTATTTTTCTCAGGTAGTCAGTGCAATAGTGTGCGCCAGGAGAGGCTGGGTTAATGTAGATATGGACATCATCGCTTGTGAATCGTGTGGGGCACGTCTCTTATTTTCTACTCCAACATCTTGGGCACAGGAACAAGGTAAGCCATGCTTTTCATTATAACTCTACATTGTATACTATATGTTCAGAACTTCAGATGTGCATAAAAAGTCATCTAACTTAAACTGTGTACTATATGCAATGTAGTTGAGAAAGCGGCGTTGGTGTTCAGCTTAAAGCTAAATAATGGTCACAAGTTACATTGCCCGTGGGTTGACAATGCCTGTGATGAGAAGCTAGCACAGTTCCCTCCTACATCCCCTTTAGATTTGGTTAATAACTACAAGAATCGTTGTGCTTCATTATTGCAACTTTTAGAGCTTCCTGTGATTTCATCAACAGCCATTGATTTAGAACATTTCCTAAAGTGCCCTCCAACTCTAAATGAATGCGAAGAAGTTTTGCCTGTCTTGTACTATCAGGTATGTCTTAGTGTCTTACTACTTAAGGTTACATATATTAGCTCATAACAATGTCAAAGATTGTTGATCTGAACTTAAATTTTTTAGGCACAAAAGCTCATTAGTTTATGTGGTTGGGAGCCTCGGTTGCTACCTTATATCGTTGATTGCAAAGATGTACAGAAAGATGCTCTCACTGTATATTCTTCACACACTTCTGATCATGTGATTGCAAATGAAGGTTCTTCAACTGAAAGTGAGGAATATGATCATACGTCTGTGGTGCTAGAGTGTAAGCTTTGTGGTGCCAAAGTCGGTTTGTGGGCTTTTAGTACAACTCCACGGCCTGCAGAGTTTGTTAGACTTATTGGACATGCAGAACCAAACAACAAGAATGAGACTTCTTCTAGTCAAGCAGATAATACTAATCTCCAGATTGTAGAATCTAGTTATGCTGAAAAGGGAGAACAAACAGCAGTTGGTGCTAATAGAAATCTTTTGAGTTTGACAATAGCAGGAGGCCCACCACCTGCAGAGCAGAACTTTCGACCCACAATTTCTTTGCCTGTTGTTGGACAAAATCTCAGGACTCGTTTTTCATCTGCATTCCAGTCTGTTGACAGCTCAACAAGTAATGGCTCAGTTGAAGACATTGCACATGACAATGGTGATCACATGCCAGTGGGAGGAGATAGTATTATGGAAACCGCAGTTTCTGGAAACAATAAACAACATACTACTGCTGCAGAACAATCTGAAAACACCAATGGCAAACTTTCGAACAGTAGTGATACAAAAGCGATGGAGTTTGATCCTATAAAGCAGCATAGACATTTTTGCCCTTGGATCACATCAAGTGGGAAGGCAGCACCTGGCTGGAAACAAACTCTTGCTGCACTAAAACGTCAGAAAGAGTTCGTCTATCCATCAGAGACAACCCAGGCTTCATCTTCACTTATTGAGGTAACCATAGGGTCTTGTTTTAGTCTATTGCATCATTCTGGTGCATACTTTTTCGTACAGTTTAAAGTTTAAACTAAGAATTTTCTTATAGTTTAAACCAAATAATTAAGAAAGGCTTCACTTGATTGGCTATAGTTCTAATTGATTTTCTATAGTGCTTTGGCAACAAAAAGTATCATTCCGCTGCTAATCGTTTGTTACCTTACAGGTCGAAGATCCCGTTGGTTCTGTCAGAAAGCTTCTCACACCTCCATCAGCTAAAAGAAAGAAGTTTACTCATGGGTCGAGCTAAAGACAACCCACTATTAGCATAAACATCCGTTAAACATGTAGCTGTCAAGTAAGATGCTTCTGCCGCTTAAAACATCTGTTCATTTGCTCTTTTTTCAGTTACGATTGCTAAGTTCTGTTTTAAGAGGCGCAACCTGTGTGTATCCAATTTTGATCTATTGTGGTGCCATTATATGAAAATTAATATTGTAGTACTTTAATGGTCACAAAATTTTTGGTTTTACATAATTGAACATAGAAAAATATTCGCATTGATGTACAACTCTATGCTCCTCATGAGTTTATCTCAAATTACATCATTAATCCGCAATTGGTAACCATTACTTTTGAATAGGGTCTGTTGAACCCTCTTTCTGCAACCACTGCTCTTTTATCTCCAATCAATTTAGCTACCCTGTTTATAAAGGAAGCAAATTGCATAAGTTTCTTATAATATGCTTGTGTAGATTACTCATTTGTATATGAAGACTAGTGTTTTAGTTTTAGTACCTGAAGTAAGGAGAACTAGTGTTCTCATTCACAGTCTTAACCTGAGTCATCTTCTCAACAACCTCCATACCTTCTAGAACTTTCCCAATCACCAACGTTGATGCATCCAACTCTGGCGAATCTTTTGTAGAGATCACGAACTCTGTCCCGTTTGGGTCCTTCCCAATTTCTTCTTCATCAATCACCAGCTTACCGTTCCGGGCAACCAGCTTTTGCTTAGGTGGCGGCTTTAGCGGGTCCCTAACAATAATACCAATAGTTCCAGCTATGTTCTTTGTCCCGGGACATCTTCCGTTTTCTTTCTCCAGTTCTGCAACGAGATTGTTGACTGCAAAATTCTTCCCGGTTTTAGCTGCAAGTTCAGCATCAACACCATATGATCTGACCCCACCGTGTTGCACGTAACTTGGTGTGATCTTTATGAACTCTTTTCTTCTGTAACTAACACCTGTCAATCAATTTTTGAATGATCAAATTTACAAATGAAATTGTGAAACTTTAGAGACGGAAATTAGAAACTACCTGCTGCTCCACTGACAAAATCACTGAACTTAGCAGTCCCAGCTGGTACATTATTTCCATATAGCCCGATGACAACACGTCCTATGGGTTTCCCGTCAATTGATATATCTAGAAAAGCCCGCTTGGTAAGAGTTTTGTCTGTGCAGCTGTCTATGGTAGTTGTGTTGGTGGTGGCAGAATCATTATCCACTGGACTATCTTCAGTGGTGGTACTGCTAGGAGTTTCTTTAGTGGGAGTGCCGTTGTCACTAGTTTCTACTTGATTCTCTTCAGTGGGATTGGTGGTATCACTAGCCTCAACTGGATTCTCTTCTGTGGGACCTTTAGTTTCGCTATTCTCAACTGGGCTTTCTTCAGTTGGAGTGGTGGTCTCACTAGTCTCAACTGGAGTCTCCTCCTTTTTCTCGTCAGTTGGAGTGGTGGTGTTGCTAGTGTCAACTGGATCATCTTCAGGACTTATGGTGGTATTACTCTCAATTTTCATGACGTCTACGTTTTGGGGGAGGATTTCTTCTTGTGCTCTTGCTTTAGGGAGATGGAACTGGTCTTGAAATTGTGAAGTGAGGACCAGCAGCAGGGAGGACTTGGTGCAGATAGCGAGCTGTCTACGTGACAGTTTGATAGCTGCAGGTGAAATGGGGATGTGTTGTATGGGTAGCGGTTGTGGTGGTGGTTGGTGGTTAGAAGTTGAATGCAGGACTTTAGGGTTTTGCCATATTTTCTCCATTAGTGGTTTTTTGATATGTTTGTGTGTGTGTGCAACAGAGAGAGAGAGATAGAGGGTATGTGGGGCTGGGATGAGTTATGTGGACAAGAGGAGATAATAATCCCATCTACAATCCTTAAGAATGTCTATTTACCAACTACAGCCATCCCTTCAAAAGTTGCTCTAGTTCCATGTAATTTATTAATTTAAGCTCAAACTCGTGTCGCTTTCATAGATTCCGGATACTCTGATGTGCCTGTGAACTTAGCGTTGTTATTTTAATGACTCTTTTTGGCGATAACCTTGGATTACAAGCTATGCTTTTTCTGTGCATTTTCAAGTTACAACATCAAAATTTAAAGGATAAATTTTTAGTTCTATAATGATAATAGTTTCTTTCCCTTGATTATCTTTTGCGATTGTGTAATCTTTGTTCTTCAGGATTCTCAGATTTGCCAACAAGTATTTTTCTACTCAAGACTATAAACTCGTTCACCGATTAAAAAAGAGCCGTAAGCCCCATGAATGAAGGTGGAATTTACATTGTACACTTCATGTAGGTTCATTTCAAAATTTGTCACTTGGTTTGAAGTTTATTATATCGTAGTATTTGGCATTTCGTTTTTAATCAAATCATAGAACAACGACTTCTTCAGAACAATCACGAACTGCTAAAAGCATTCAAATCAATCTAGTTTTGCTATTGCTAGCTAAACACATACGTAGTAATTGCGTAGTATCATATTCTTCTTATAAAACACTTATATTAGAATAGAAACTACAACGTCAATGTGCCTCGTGTGGCAAAAATAAACCAGATGCATGAAGTTCAACCCTACCCTTTCATTTTCTTAACACCCCTCAATGATAGACAAAGGTCAAAGACGGATCGATGGGGTGACAGACACCCTTTTTTAGTGAGAGAAATAAGAAAGGAAGAAGCTTGGCTAAGAATCATGGTAATATTACACATGCATGCTTTCTTCCAAACGGTCTACACTAGATAACTAATTCACAATTTCATGAAAAATAATAATATTGACCACCGTTTGACGCCAACTGGCGGGGCTAACTTAAGATTATCATAATCGAGAAGAACAAACGTTGTAGTTTGCTCTCCATTTTTCAGTAATAACCAACCCCCTTAAGTTCCGCTTGATAGGGTTCTTGGCCATCACCACCATTCTGAAGAAACACAACACGACCTGCGATTCAATCATGGAACATGTAAGATGAGGCACAAAACTTAACCGGTACCAATTCCAACTATAAAAACTATTTCCTAAGCACCAGCAAAAAGGAATTTTTTTTTATGATGATCGCATAATAGCTCACTTTCATTAAATGGTAAACTTATACTACAACTTAAAAAAAACTTACCATCTCGACGAACGGCAACCTCTCTTACACGCCGAGTTAGACCTGTTATTGGATCATTGAATATCTTCGTTTCCAAATTCCCCTCCAGATATAAGATTGAACTACAAGAAGAAGCAAGAAAAAATTTAATATTTTTCGCAACTTGCTAAGAATTATACATTACAGAACATGACACGCCCCATAGTAAGGCAAAAGTTTTCAGCATCTTACGACAATCCATTTTCTTAGAATAGTTTGTCATGGTGATTCATTAGCATACTTCTATTCTTTCATAAAGTATTGAGGAATGTTAAAGGCATCTCGTCGCATTCTCAAGAGATTAGAATAGTTTGACACGCACTGACGCACCACTTGTTCAAGAGATTATAAGTTGATCTGTAATAATGGCTAAATAAGAAATTTAAATGTAATCTTAATCCTATTGCATACCATCAGGATTGAGGAATACCATCATTACATATGAAACACAATTAGCAACCAAACACTCAGCACATATGAAATACAATTTGCAACCAAACGCAAAGAACACGCCTTAAAATTACCAAACTAGAGGTCAAAACACAGAGCACAGACAAGGTAAGTCCTGCAATTGTAATGGGGCATGAATAACATCTTCAAACACTCTCCTATCAACGGCCAACTACTTAGGTGTAGTCACATGAATCATAACTTTCTAACATTTCTATTCTACATTGTCTTTCTAAACTGTATAAAGGAGGACTTGTGAGGGGCCTAGTGGTGGGGTAGAATAAAGATATGATTATAGGCTTTGGCCATTCCCGTGAAAATGAACAAAATATAAAATAAAAAATAGGTTACACTAAACATCATTACAGGAGTGCGCAGCCTCAAGCTCAGTATATAATATTTGTAAATGCTAACATTAAGAAGAGATAGTGCTTGGATGTGCAACTATGGTTCAAAACTATGGCAAATGGATAACCTTTTTGCCTGTTATTTGTAAATTATAAACATTTTACATGTCACACTAATCAGATAATCAGTTTAAATAAGCAATGTCGAACTAAAAACGCAATAATCAGATAATAACTTTCAGAACGCAATGCCAAACAACCCTTGCAAAACTTACCCAGGAACAGCATTCTTGGCAACAAGCGCACCCAATCTCTCAGGGTAAATCGATACACGATGCCACTGAACCATACTCCTATTCGCAAAATCCCTCGGCTCCTCATTCTGTAACGGTCTCCTATTGTTCCTCATTCCTCCTGTCCCAATCGACAACATAGTCACTTTCCTTCCACTCCTCAGCTTCTTCTCTATTGCATTTTGACCCACTTTCCCTACCAATATTGCCTATCCATCACAACAACAAAAAAACCTTAATCATAAACTATGTTCACTAACTAATAAACAATCAAAGGGTTAATGACTTCCAGGATCACTGTATTTTGTGGAAATATTCATTTACTGTATGTTAGTAAACATTTTTTGCAAAGGGTAAAGTATCATACTTTAGGCCAATTTAAATTCAAGGTATATAAGTTAAAATGTTGTGCAACGTATAGCTGAAACGGTAAATACATTTAAAAGTTATTTCATACATTTTTTTTTATGTCATTTGGCAAAATACAATCAGCTAGATCCACAAAAAGGTGTGAATTGGCGGGAACACCTGACCCAGGTGCCTTTTGGCACCCGCCATTGTCCACCCCACAAGGAATAGCTCCGGCAACTCTCCTGGCCTAATGGGGCACTAGCTGGAGTAGGCAGGAGCCAAGACTCAAACCCTTGACCTTTTTATCCACAAAATCTCTCCGGTGGGCCCGTGGGTTTTTCAGAGGTGGGTACCAACTGAGCCACAGCTAGATATCACAATTAAATTCAACAACTTTAAAGCTAAAAAGAAAATAAAAAAATGTATGTACCCTGTAAATGCCTGTATCCAGACCATTTTCAAGTGGGCGTTCTTCAAATTTTCTTTCTTGGGTATTTGGGTCGGATGATTGTGGTATCGGATCTTGTTTTTCGGGTTCCGGGTGGATGGTGGAATCGGAGTCTGACCCGGATGAAGAAGAGGTGGTGAAATGATGGTGCAGAAGAATCCGGGTGGATAGTGAATTGGGTTTTGTGGTAAGAAGGATTCTTCTGCAGAGTGATGATGATGATGCCATTGATTCAATTGAATTGGGTTTTTAGAAAAAGGAGGTTTATGACTGAGATGAAACCTTAAACCCTACTTGGGTTGGGGGTGTTTAAGGTTGAGACTTTCAAAGTTGTTTGTTTAGTAGACACATTAAAAAATGTTAATCAAATCGAGCCAAAAACAAGTTAACAAATGTCAATTACAACACTAAAAGTCGGACTAAATGCCTCTTTTGTATCTTAAACGAGAAATTAGGTTGTCGCGCGTTACGACAAAGTCAATTTAAGTATTATATTTGAGCGAATTATTTTCGACATCAGACGTGTTGTGATGAAGCTATTTTGTAACATATTAATTTTGTAGTGATAATATTAGTTTTTTTGCATTTTGTATTAAAAATGTTAAATAATAATATGCAATTATGTCGTTTGATTATTCATAGGGCATGTTGTATGTTTGAGAGACATGTACTCTGGTTTTTTTATTTACGAATGTATCTGAAAGACACGTAAAGAGGAAAGGAAAAAGAATAGGGATATTGCCTTTTTTTAGCAAAAACTGCAACCCAAATTTTAGCCCAAAGCTCAAAACGACATTGTTGCCTTCACAAAACTACATTGACATCAATTGTTTGCATCAAAGCGACATAGTATCCACGCCTGACATTTTGTTACTCTTGGAGGTGGAAAAATATGCAATTAAAATCGACTTGGTATATAATCTTAGCGTCAAAATTAGAATTTTTTAATTTTTGTGAAACTTTGAATATGAAACAAAATGAACGGAACCCAAAAAGGAAAAAAAAAATTGTAGTAAAGTACTTAGTGCATAACGTCTTATTCACTCTTGAAACACCATACACAAATCAAATAAGTACATACATAAGGGTAGAAAAAAACTAATAAATACAATAAGTAAAAAATAATACAAACCACTAAATTTTACGTTGCTTAAAAAACTAAGCATCTCGATTAAGCTTAAAAGATTAGATTCCGTGCATTTTCACTGTTGTACTTGAAAACGTGAATTGAATCTAAGAATTCTCAAGAACCGTTGAACGTGCTCGATCTAATATTAAAGCATTATATTGCAAAGCTTAAGATTATATCGAGCACCCAAACATTTCGTGAGAATTTTTAGATTAAATTAACATTTTCAAGTACAACAATGAATATGCATGAAATATAAGAATAGTATCGTCGCCATTGTAGCAAGCGTTTGAGCAATCGGGGGTTTGTGAACATCAGCTTGTTTCTTGGAAGTGCACAAACTGTAAACAAAGTCTTCTTACCAACGAACTAAAGTCTGCAAAAACCAAGAACTCGACCAACAACATCATCAAATTTCCTCACGTCATTTTGGAAGAACAGTTTGCAATCAAGGGCATATCCTCTCCAATGTGACAAACGTCACTGTGAAGCTACCTCTGTCCTCAGGGTTTGCATTTCCGTTGTCCTTGAAAGATTTGAAAACATTAAAAATTAAATATCCTCGTGATTTTGAAAATTTGTTGTGTATTAATTATATAACGTAAACAAAGCAGATAACTTGTAGTATGGAATTGACGGTCTGTGAACAATACCTATTTGAGGTAACATTCTCAAAGACGACAGTGAACTTGGGTTTATTTTGTTGCAGAGCAACAACAATAAACAAACTCTTCTCTCTAACATAAGCAAACTCTTTACCAGTCATTGCCGAGCTGCAACAATAAACAAACTCTTCTCTCCAACATAAGCAAAATCTTTACCAGTCATATGTTTCATGGACTTGATCAAGCACTTTTCGTCATGCATATTTTTTGAAAATTATAAAATCACTTATTAATGTAAGAAAAAACCCGTAACCATTTCTACAAAAGTATATACACAAATCGCATGAAATCTGTGTAACACAACAAATTATACATACCTTATAGTACAAAAATTAATGACTACAACTTATAGTGATTATACTTATGACTAATAATTATATACAGTTTACGCGCTGCTTATAGTAAATGGGCACAACTTATAGCATTTCTGACCATAGTTCGTACAACTTATTACTACAAGTAAAAAAAAAAACTAACATTTTTCACACATTTGTATTCAAAATAATTGGCCATTGGCTCAAATATCGTGACGGCTAAAAAATTGTTGCATTTTATGCCATCCAATTTTTGTGCAGATTTTCAACTTATCGAGTGACTAAACCATCATAGCCAAGCAAGTATTATCGAAATTACATGTTTATACAATTATAGTATGTCTAAAATCATTACCAGAAATGCTACAAACAAACATATCTAAATTCAAATGTAAAAACTAAACACATAACCAAATGGAATCATATACTTTAAGCATAATCTCAAATAACCCAAATCGTATATTTTATTTTTAAAAGAATGGGGATAGATATATGGATCCGCCACTAATAAAGTTTGGTATAAATTTTGTATAATAGCGTAAGAAACGATCGTCTTTATACTCCTTAATTTACCTTTTTTGTATGATTATTGCCTCATTTTGTGCCTTCGCTCTTCTTTTTTTCAAATATCACAAGGTTGTCGGGTAAAAAACCATGAATACGTTATTCAGGAAAATATTTTTTAGGGCGGTGTTTCTTTAGGTGCCACATGATAGACCGAGTGAATATGTTGACCATAATGCATGCATGCTTTATGGGATGTTATTAATCTATAAAGAGTTTAGTGTTTTACAACAGGGTTAAGTATATTACATAGCAACATACTTTTAAAACTCTATAGATACCATACGCAAATTTTAGAAGATACGAACATCGTATACATACTTTTAGATTCTGTTCCGATATCATACCTTAGATGATGTGTAGGTTATTTTAATTGATGATGTGTAGGTTAGTCTAAATATTTATTTATTACTCGTATATTATATGTGTATCTAACTTATAATTTTCACATTGTTATAAACACATATGCATAAACCATAAATCCCTAATCATCATTCATCAATGCCATAAAAAATTAAAGAAAATAATGAACGCTTATGTCACATATGTAAATTAATTCATTTTCTATCAAACAATGTACGTATACATTAAAATAAAAACAAACTTCAACTACATCAGAAAGAATACACTTTCAATACATTTTATAAAGATAAAGAAACACCTTTCAGTAGCGCGAGTAGATGATGATCAATTAATCTAACTATATACTAAACAAACTCCAACGTGGCATGTACACATATAGCAGATGATATGGACTTTTGTATGTTAAAAGTAAGTTCGGTATGATATTTAAACGAAATTTGAAAGTACGTATATGATATTAGTAGTTCTTAAATTCATGTATGCTATCTTTACATTTTTGAAAGTTTGTTGCTATCGTAACTCGTAAGAACTTAACCCTTTACAAGTAGCAAGCATTATTTTTGGACTTATCTTTAGAAATACAGAAACACCCCTTTAAGTCGGTGAAACAACGACTAAATTTATGTGTGGTCAAAGGATATGGATTTTATCTCCACTAGCAAGCAGCAACCAAGTTTTGATTTGGTATAGTAAGCGTTTTAGAGACTAGCTAGTAGCTACATGATCATGGTCGTCATATTTCATGACATGGCGTTAGTCTCTCAGAATAAATACACGAGTTTCTGATAGCGAAAATTACTTAAATGGACCGTCAGAGTATTACTTGTCTTGCAGAGGACCGTTTTTTCCAACTTTTCTAAAATGTCAAGATTCTTCGTGCCTAGTTGTAACCGAAAACAAAACACACACGTGTCGCCATTTTAACTAAACAAGAAAACGAAAAATAAAAAAATAAAAAAAATAGAAATGCATTTCGTGCCTAGGTATAATCGAAATCACAATTGCCATATATTGTCAGGGCATTTTGTGCCTTCTTATACCCAAAAACAATAAAAAGCCAAAAGGTGCACATACGAATTTATGATTCTAATGGATGCTAAGTAGGTAAGTATATATATTTGACTAGTAGGGGTGTCATTCGGGCTGACCCGACCCGAATCCGACCCGACCCGAGTCAATTCGGGTCAGGTCAATCGGGTTGAAAATTATATTCGGGTCAATCGAGTCAACCCGAATTGCCCCGAGTTCTAAACAAGGTCGGGTTTGAGTATATATTTTTAGCCTTGACCCGACCCGAACCCGGCTCAACAACACTTTTACAATGTAAAAAACTTGGGTTGACCCCAAACCCGAATTGACCCGAACCCGAATTGACCCGACCCGAGTTGACCCGAGTTCTAAACAAGGTCGAGTTCGGGTATGTTTTTTTAAGACTTGACCCGAGTTGACCCGAACCCGACCGGGTCAACCCGAATAACACCCCTATATGTGAGGACAAAGAATTTTGATTTTACATCTTTTTTGCTAAAGCCATAAATCTCAAAATTTTGTTGCAACTTTGGACCAAAAAACCATTGGAAAGTTGAAAATAAATCTCATGAAAATAATGTGGATCGTGTTTTAATAAACCATGGTTGGAACGACAGTGGGACGCGAGCACGTTTGCAAACTCGTCTGCTTATGACGATGGTTATGATTCAAACAACTCTCAAACTTGGGATCATTTGGATTAACTTACGTGTTTTAATTTCCGTATCGTAATTTGTATTTTCGTTTCAATGTTCTATTATACTTTGTTTATGTAATGAATAAATGTTCGTATTCGAAAATAAATTTCAATTCAGCTAATTAAAGATAGATATTACAATACGAAATTTTATAAACGTTCAAGTGACTGACTTTGAGACTCGATATCTCATTCATATTAACTACAATTTCAACAATTATTAGATGGTTGTGAAGACCTCGTCACAAAAAACGCAAAACATACAACCAACAAAAAAAATTCAACATATATATATATATATATATATATATATATATATATATATATATATATATATATAGATTTGTGATCAAATGAGATCAATGTTAAAGTTTTAAAAATAAGATCAATGCAAAAACCAATAGAAATAAACCAAGTGTCCCACTTATTAGTTAATTAGTTTAATTTAAAATGTAATTAATAATTAAAAGAAAAGGGCATCGTAGTAATTTATAAATTCATTAAATTTATACTAATAGTTCACTTCCACATTTCTCTCTCTTTTACAAAAACAAATTAAACCTATCCATCTCAATTATTTTATAAACAAAATTCTGCCGGAGACCACCCTTCCCCTTATCAGATCCGCCATATATATCATTAACCTCAAGCGCCGCCAGAATCCTAAACCCTCTCCGACCATCTAACCCATGTCGAATCTAACCATGAATCGGGATCCCGTCGTGTTTTGCATCACTTTTCCGGCGAAAATTTTTCTTTGTTTTTCGTACCGCCTCCTCTTTATCAGCAGATCTGATTGCTTTTGGTCGTGGTTAGTCTCGAACAACCAAGAAAAAAAATTACAACCAAGATCTAATGTTGATACCCGTAGCAATGGTTTTTATGTACCAGATTTGATGTTGAACAACCAAGATCTGATGTTGGTACACCACCCTCGTTTACAGTGTTAGTTTCAGCATCAATTCATTGTGTACAACCAAACGGGTCGGATCCTGATCTGGGTCAGTTTCTGTTTCAAGAAAACGTTAGGGATTTGTAAGTTTAGTATTTTTTGAGGTTGGAGAAATTGAATATGATGTTAAAATTGTTGAAACAGAAGAGATGGTTCAGTTTTTGATGTGATGGTACATGGATAATTTCGTGGGTTGTGATTTGTTATGGCACATGGATAATTCAATAATAAAAATATCAATATAAATATTTTACATGGTGGTCCATCATGAATGTTGATCCAACGTGGCTATTTTAAGATTATAATTAACTGAAATATAAATATTTTTAATATAAATAACACATATCAATACATTTACGGGGTGGTCCATCATAAATTTTTTAATATAAATATAAATATTTTTTAATGTACTTGATGTATCAGTAGATGTACCAGGCCCATTGTCGTGACACATGATATATTAATTTGTTAAAGGTGTGCTCGTGTATAATGTACCAGGCCCGTTGTTATGCCACAAAGTATATTAAAGACGTGTGTATCAAATGTTATATTAATTCGTTAAATGAAGTCTCATTAAATGTTTAACCAAAAAATAAGGCCTCATCAATATGTTTCAATTAAATAATGTTTTAACAAATGTTTGACCAAAATACTCTTAATTAATGAATTATTTACTGAAATGCCATTCAACTAACATTAATCTCATTAAATACAAATACCATGATCCAACGGTTCATATTGGGTCTTACTTTTAGAACTTTAAGCATGATCTCACAATAACCCTCCCCTATATATATATATATATATATATATATATATATATATAATCTAGATCAAATAAGATCAAACTTAAAGTTGTTAAAATGAGACCCAACTAAAATTTGACAAAAGACACTCTCCTCACAACAAAAATAAATCTTTTATTAACTATAACTAAAATTGTTAAAGTTTCGATAGATTTCTTTTTAAAATTTACGAAACCTAGGTGATACACTTTGATTAGAAGTGTAATGTGTATCAGGTTTTTGTATGTGTATCAGGTTTTGGAATATTTATTAGGGTAATGTGTATCAGGTGTATCACTAATCTAAACTCATGTATCATTTGGTTGTTAGTTGCTAAAATGTTAATTTGTATTAAAATATTATTTTTATGTGTATTATTGCTAAAATTGTTATTTATAAATGTTTTAGTGGTTTTTTAGACTTGATCTTATTTTAACAACTTTAAGTTTGATCTCACGTTAACTCTCCCCTATATATATATATAATATATATATATATATATATATATATATATATATATATATATATATAAGCATTAATTAGATATGATAATATTATAGTCACATCTAGACTTATTGTTTTGTATATTTTTGTATTTGATTTTTTTTAGATTTTTGTTACTAAAGTAGTTCAAATTCTAAACGTCTTGACTTGCTTCCATTCAAAGAATTAAAACTTAAATTCTTAAAAAAATACTATCAATCAGACTATAATCCCTATAGACTACTATCTATTAGACTATAATTCTTATAACGATAAGACTATATTAAGTTTGACTTCTATCGATGGAAATATCTTAATATCATATTAGAAATCTTCAGTTAAAATTAATATCAGAATAAGTATCTTAAGAAAAAAATTAATTATGTTAATATCAGAATAGCTATCTTCAGTTTGAATTATATCAGAATAGCAATATTCTTAATATCAGATTATCTATCATCAGATATCCCTAATATCAGACTAACTATCATAAAAAAATTCTTAAATTCAAAATTAAGAAACTTACCTTCGTTCAGTTCTGCAAATCATATATATATATATATATATATATATATATATAGGGTGGGGTTAAAGTGAAAAGATGCTTAAAATGAAAAGAGTGAGAAGCCATCTCCACCATTGGATTAGAATTGCATGATCAAAAATGCGGAGTGTCACTTTTGTAAATAATGCAAACTTGAAGGGCAAATATGTAGCAATAGAAAATACACTATATTCCTTACGTTACAAAACGATGTCGTTTCCTTTTTACCTAACATCACAAAACCAGTTTTCTTCTTCTCATTTTTTCCCTAATTTCACACACTTTCTCTCTCAATTACACATAGTAAATTCACACACTAAATTCTGCAATTTGTACTGCCTCAAATCGTGGAATCATCGAAATGTTATCACAAATCATAATCGTTACTGCATCACAAATCAGAAATCTTGTGTTAAAGATGTTGAATACAGATCTACCCCATCTTAAATGCCTTTGTAAGTTGATTTCTTCTTCTCCTTCGATCGTGATAGTCTTCTCCACCGTGATATTCTTCTTCAATGTGATTTTGAGATGAAACCTGTACAATAATGATGGTAAGATTAATGTGTTTTTCTTTTCAATTTTTTTTTGGTTAATTTAATTTGTTTTAATTCGAATATGTTTTTGCCGATTTTTAGTGTATTTAGTTGATTTAAAACAATGATTCAGTGTGTTATTGAGAAAAAATGAGATTAAAAACGTGCATCTGAAATGTGCACGCCAGGTGTTTGATAAAATGTCTACATGATATTGTATAACTATGATGCACCAGTTTTGTACTGCGATGCACTAATTTTGTAATGTGATGCAGTAGCTGTTCATTCTTGCAGTTGTATTTCATAGTATAATCCAGTAGGTTTTAATTTTTCTTGAGATGCAATAGGTTATTGTGTTTGTATGTTTTATGTGCCTAAACTTGTTTGTATGCTTGGTTGTATGCCTAATGCAATGGAATCTGAATTGAGATGCAGTAGGTGTTTAGTTGTTGCATATAAGGATGAAGTAGGCTAAGCGTAAGATGTTTTATGTAGGTAAATGTGTTTTTATGCTTGGTTGTATGTGTGACGCACTGGAAAATGAATTGAGATGCAGTAGGTATTCAGTTGTCATGTGTAAGGATAAAATAGGCTAAGCGTAGGTTGTTTTATGTGTGTAAACTTGTTTATATGCTTGGTTGCATGTCTAATGCATTGGAATCTGAACTGAGATGTAGTAGATGTTTATTTGTTGCGTGCAAGGATGAAATACGCTATGCATAGGTTGTTTTATGTGTGTAAACTTGTTTGTATGCTTGGTTGTATGTCTGATGCATTGGAATCTGAACTGAGATGCAGTAGATGTTTATTTGTCACATGCAAGGATGATATAGGCTAAGCGTAGGTTGTTTTATGTGTGTAAATGTGTTTGTATGCTTGGTTGTATGTGTGATGCAATGGAAAATGAATTGGGATGCAGTTGGTGTTCAATTATCGTGTATAAGGATGAAGTAGGCTAAGCGTAAGTTGTTTTATGTGTGTAAATGTGTTTTATGCTTGTTTGTATGTGTGATGCACTAGAAAATGAAATAAGATGCAGTAGGTGTTCAGTTGTCGCGTGTAAGGATGAAATAAGCTAAGCGTAGGTTGTTTTATGTGTGTAAACTTGTTTGTATGCTTGGTTGTATGTTTGATGCACTAGAATCTAAACTGAGATGCAGTAGATGTTTGTTTGTCACGTATAAGGATGAAATAGGCTAAGCGTAGGTTGTTTTATGTGTGTAAATGTGTTTGTATGCTTTGTTGTATGTGTGATGCATTAGAAAATGAACTGATATGCAGTAGGTAGGTGTTCAGTTATCACATGTAAGGATGAAATAATCTAAGCGTATGTTGTTTTATGTGTGTAAACTTGTTTGTATGCTTGGTTATATGCCTGATGCACTGGAATCTAAACTGAGATGCAGTAGGTGTTTAGTTGTCGCATATAAGGATGAAGTAGGCTAAGCATAAGTTCTTTTACGTGTGTAAATGTGTTTTTATGCTTGGTTGTATGTGCGATGCACTGGAAAATGAAATAAGATGCAGTAGGTGTTCAGTTGTCGCCTGTAAGGATGAAATAGGCAAAGCGTATGTTGTTTTATGTGTGTAAACTTGTTTGTATGCTTGGTTGAATATCTGATGCATTGGAATCTGAACTGAGATGTAGTAGATGTTTATTTGTCGTGTTTAAGGATGAAATAGGCTAAGAATAGGTTTTTTTATGTGTGTATATGTGTTTGTATGCTTGGTTGTATGTGCGATGCATTGGAAAATGAATTAAGATGCAGTAGGTGTTCAATTGTCAGGTATAAGGATGGAATTATCTAAGCGTAGGTTGTTTTATGTATGTAAACTTGTTTTTATGATTGGTTGTATGCCTGATGCACTGGAATTTGAACTGAGATGCAGTAGGTGTTTAGTTGTCGTATATATAAGGATGAAGTAGGCTAAGTGTAAGTTGTGTTATGTGTGTAAATGTGTTTTTATGCTTGTTTGTATGTGCGATGCACTGGAAAATGAACTGAGATGCAGTAGGTGTTCAGTTGTCACGTGTAAGGATGAAATAGGCTAAGCGTAGGTTGTTTTATGTGTGTAAACTTGTTTGTATGCTTGGTTGTATGTCTGATGCACTAGAATCTGAACTGAGATGCAGTAGATGTTTATTTGTCATGTGTAAGGATGAAATATGCTAAGCGTAGGTTGTTTTATGTGTGTTAATGTGTTTGTATGCTTGGTTGTATGTGTGATGCATTAGAAAATGAACTGATATGCAGTAGGTGTTCAGTTGTCGCATGTAAGGATGAAATAATCTAAGCGTATGTTGTTTTATGTGTGTAAACTTGTTTGTATGCTTGGTTGTATGCTTGATGCACTGGACTGTGAAATGAGATGCAGTAGGTGTTTAGTTGTCGCATATAAGGATGAAGAAGGCTATGTGTAAGTTGTTTTATGTGTGTAAATGTGTTTGTATGCTTGGTTGTATGTGCGATGCACTGTAAAATGAACTGAGATGCAGTAGGTGTTCAATTGTCGCATATAAGGATGAAATAGGCTAAGCGTATGTTGTTTTATGTGTGTAAACTTGTTTGTATGCTTGGTTGCATGTCTGATGCATTGGAATCTGAACTGTGATGCAGTAGGTGTTTATTTGTCACGTGTAAGGATGGAATAGGCTAAGCGTAGGTTATTTTATGCGTGTAAATGTGTTTGTATGCTTGGCTGTATGTGTGATGCACTGGAAAATGAATTGAGATGCAGTAGGTGTTTGTTCAGTTGTCATGTGTAAGGATGAAATAGGCTAAGCATAGGTTTTTTTATGTGTGTGAATGTGTTTGTATTCTTGGTTGTATATGTGATACACTGGAATTTGAATTGAGATGTAATAGGTGTTTATATATTTTAGAATGATGAAGTGAGCAATAGGTTCTTATATGTGGCATATATGGTTAGATTAGGCAACGCGTATGGTTTATTACTTGTCAAAAAGTGTTTGTATATATGTTTGTATGGATGATGCATTTGGTGTCATGAAGTGATGTAGTACGTACATGTTTGCGGCATATGAGGTTAGATTAGGTTAGACGCAGTGTGTTTTATTTGTTGACTAAGTGCATATTGTGTTTTACTTGTTGAAAAGTGGTTGCGTGTGTACTTGTATGCATGATGTAGTTGCTGTAAAGAAGTGATGCAGTAGGTGTTCATCTATGTCATATAACGTTTGACCAGGTAATGGGTAGGGTGTATTACTTGTGGAAAAGAGGTTGTGTGTGTAATTATATGCATGATGCAGTTGTTGTGAAGAAGTGATGCATTAGGTGTTTATTGTGGTATGTAAGCTTCAATTAGGTCACGCATAATGTATTTTATTTGTCGAAATGTGCTTGTGTGTGTATTTGTATGTAGGATGCAATTGATGTAAAGAATTGATGCAGTAGATGTTTTATAATGGGTTTTGTTTGATCATGTTACAAGTAGAAATGAAGACGAAAACAACATATAAGATATGATGAATATTCAATTGATCTGGTAAGTAAAAGTTGATTGATGATTAGGTTTTTTTTTTCTACTGCATCATAGTGTTATAATTAGTGCATCACAATGAAAACATGATATTAATTTTATACTCTATTATAAATTATCACAGATAAACATGTATGTTGACTACTTGATGAGGAATAAACACCAAAGATGGAATGAGATGTTTACCGCAACGGTCGTGGTATTATTGAGGCGATGGTAACTTACAAGGGTCATGGTGTTTTTTTTAGGAATAGTTAAAGAAAGAAGGCGCAGGTCAAAGAGGACAAATCCATCTCCTGTGAGAAAAGTACACGGCAAAGATGATTCTTACAAGTATGAATACGAAAAAGGCGGAAGTCTTGGCAGGCGCAAAGACATATAACAAGATGCAAACAGTAAATTCCAAACCTCTAATACCAAATGCTACACTCAAGTTGAAAGACGGAATGGTAGAAAGGATTATTGAACGCGTAACAAGGATTCTCGGATGTAGTTGTGGACTATTAAAAGAAAATGTTTAAATATCATTAGATGTAATACTTTGGATAACTGAATGTTTAATACTAAGTATTGTACACAGTGTTTGTTTAATATTAAGTATTTTTGATTGCTGCTAATATCTAAAATAACATGGATGCACAATGTATACAACTGGTGCATCACAGTGTATACAACTGGTGCATTGTAATGTGTACATCAAGTGCATCACAATGATGCAGTTTTAATGCATCACAATGTATAAACTAATGTATCACAATCTTATAAATTTTTTTAAAATCATACTGCATCACAATATTGTTCTACTGCATCAGAATGTTATCATTTTACTACATCACAATATTATCATACTGGTGAATCACTATATAATTTTTCCGCATCACTATGTTAATTTACTGCATCAAAATGTCAATTTACCACATCCCAATGTTATACATATTGTTGTTAAGCAATATTATTATACTACTAGATCAAAATAAAATTATACTGCATCACAATATTGTTCCAATGCATCAAAAGGTTATCATATTACTGCATCAAAATGTTATCATACTACTGAATCATAATATAATTTTACTGTAATGTTAATTTAATGGATCATAATGTTATAAATATTGTTGCTTCTCAACGCTATCATATTGTTGCATCAAAATAGTACTTTACTGCATTTATGTATTATTTTACTGCATCATAATGAATATTTTACTGCATCAAAATGTATATTTTACTGCATCATAATGCACTAAAGAAATAACATAATGCAGTATCTGTTATTTATAAAACAGACTGATGCCAAGTTTATTTCAGAAACACTATTGATTTTTGGTAATAAATGCTACACATCATAGGACAAAAACCATGTTTTGTAAGTAATTCTTTAATATCTATACAATACTTATTGTGAATTAAGAAAAAAAGAATGTTGAAATAATGCTTCTAAGCTTTACGAGATCTTCTAAGCCCAGCTCTTGTCAGTTCTACTGGTTGCTTGCTTTTCTTCGATGATGGCAATTTTAATGAACATGTCCTGGAATTATGGCCTTCTTTTTCTTCACATACACTACATGTCCTCCTCTTATTACTTTAGTGCATCATCAAGTTATTTTACTGCATTACAATGTAAATATAAACTGTAAGATACACTAGATAAAAATCAAAGATGAAATTAAGAGAAATAACAACAATGAAGTGTAGTTTAAGTGTGATGCAGTAATAAGTCTATATGCACGTAATAAGTTAACTATGATACAGTGAGCATAAAGTGTTGATTCAATGATAAGTACGTAAGCATTTGATAAAAAAATATGTGATGCAGTAATATGTCGCTATGAAATATAAAAACCAGCATGCTCTTTCACACCAATAGTCTAAACAAGTGTAAATAAAATGCATTCGTAGTTAAAACCGAATACATCAAGATGAACATTTTACAATAATACAAAGGATGCATCAAACTTATCAAGTTACAATATATCACAATCATATAAACTAATTAATGAACATAAACTAACAACAAATAGTATCATTTAAAATATGTGTCTACAAGTATGCGCGCGGTGTGTTTCACCAATAACATGTCGATATCATGACAAAATTACAAATTCACTTAAAAATTGCTACCTAACCATGCTTACCTAAAATCAACTCATCTAAATCAACCTCACAAAAAGCTACAGAATATATATCACAATCATATAAACTAACATATATATGTGCACGCGTATGTTTAATCCATCAGCATCCAGTCGAAATTACAAACTCAGCGGATAAAATGCCATATAGCAACACCTCTATATCGACTAATTCTACAAAAACCTGTACACTAGCTAAACTAAATCAACCTAACAACAAGTCACAATCAATCACATATGTGTCTAATAACATAAATACTCCGTATTAGCTAATAGATTCATATTTTTCACAAACAAACACCTAATACAACAGCTACATCATACATATAACTACACATGTTAATAAATAACCAAAAAATAAGCTAATAATTTTACACAAACAAATACCAACTGCATCAGTATTTCAAAACAGCTGCATCAAACTTACAACTAAATATACAAGCCTTTTCCTGATAAAAGAACGAAAATACTAGCTAATAAATTCAAATTCGTCACAAACAAAAACCTACTGCATCGAAGTTTCAAATCAACTGCATCATACATACAATTACACACACAAACAATTTATACTCATCACTTATAAAAGATAAGCTTTTAGATATATATTTGCCACAAACAAACACTTACTGCATCAACATTTTAAAAGAGTTGCATCACGCATACAACTACACATGCAAGCCTTTTCCACTGAATAAATGACAGACTAATAGTTGATGCATCACAATTTAAAATTACTGCATCACAGTTATCAAATATCACAAAGACATTTTAACAAACACCTTGTGTGCATCATTCCAAATCATTTTTTCACATCAACTTCATCACAGTTCAACAGTAAGCACATAACGCAACCTACGCTTAGCATATTTCATCCTTACACGTGACAAATAAACATCTACTGCATCTCAGTTCAGATTCCGATGCATCAGACATACAACCAACCATACAAACAAGTTTACACACATAAAACAACCTACGCTTAGCCTATTTCATCCTTACACGCGACAACTGAACACCTACTGCATCTCAGTTCATTTTCCAGTGCATCGCACATACAAACAAGCATAAAAACACATTTACACACATAAAACAACTTACACTTAGCCTACTTCATCCTTATATATACGACAACTAAACACCTACTGCATCTCAGTTCAAATTCCAGTGCATCAGGCATACAACCAATCATAAAAACAAGTTTACATACATAAAACAACCTACGCTTAGATAATTCCATCCATATATATGATAATTGAACACCTACTGCATATCAATTCATTTCCCAATGCATCACACATACAACCAAGCAAAAAAACACATTTACACACATAAAACAACCTATTCTTAGCCTATTTCATCCTTAAACGCGACAAATAAACATCTACTACATCTCAGTTCAGATTCCAATGCATCAGATATACAAACAAGTTTACACACATAAAACAACATACACTTAGCCTATTTCATCCTTACATGCAACAACTGAACACCTACTGCATCTTATTTCATTTTCCAGTGCATCGCACATACAAACAAACACAAAAACACATTTACACACATAAAACAACTTACACTTAGCCTACTTCATCCTTATATATACGACAACTAAACACCTACTGCATCTCAGTTCAAATTCCAGTGCATCAGCCATACAACCAATCATAAAAACAAGTTTACATACATAAAACAACCTACGCTTAGATAATTCCATCCTTATACACGACAATTGAACACCTACTGCATCTCAATTCATTTTCCAATGCATCGTACATACAACCAAGCATACAAACACATTTAAACACATAAAACAACCTATTCTTAGCCTATTTCATCCTTGAACGCGACAAATAAACATCTACTACATCTCAGTTCAGATTCCAATGCATCAGATATAGAACCAAGCATACAAACAAGTTTACACACATAAAACAACATACATTTAGCCTATTTCATCCTTACAGGCGACAACTGAACACCTACTGCATCTTATTTCATTTTCCAGTGCATCGCACATACAACCAAGCATAAAAACACATTTACACACGTAAAAGAACTTACGATTAGCCTACTTCATCCTTATATGCGACAACTAAACACCTACTGGATCTCAGTTCATTTTCTAATGCATCACACATACAACCAAACATACAAACACATTTACACACATAAAACAACCTACGCTTAGCCTATTTCATCCTTACACGTGACAAACAAACATCTACTGCATCTCAGTTTAGATTCTAGTGCATCAAACATATAACCAAGCATACAAACAAGTTTACACACATAAAACAACCTACGCTTAGCCTATTTCATCCTTACACGCGACAACTGAACACGTACTGCATCTCAGTTCATTTTCCAGTGCATCGCACATACAAACAAGCATAAAACACATTTGCACACATAAAACAACTTACGCTTAGCCTACTTCATCCTTATATACGACGACTAAAAACCTACTGCATCTCAGTTCAAATTCTAGTGCATCAGGCATACAACCAATCATAAAAACAAGTTTATATACATAAAACAACCTACGCTTAGATTATTTCATCCTTATACACGATAATTGAACACCAACTGCATCTTAATTCATTTTCCATTGCATCACACACACAACCAAGCATACAAACATATTTACACACATAAAACAACCTACGCTTAGCCTATTTCATCCTTGCATGTGACAAACAAACATCTACTGCATCTCAGTTCAGATTCCAATGCATCAGACATACAACCAAGCATACAAACAAGTTTACACACATAAACAACCTACGCTTAGCCTATTTCATCCTTGCACGCAACAAATAAACATCTACTACATCTCAGTTCAGATTCCAATGCATTAGACATACAACCAAGCATATAAACAAGTTTACACACATAAAACAACCTACGCTTAGCCTATTTCATCCTTACACATGACAACTGAATACCTACTGCATCTCAATTCTTTTTCCAGTGCATCACACATACAACCAAGCATAAAAACACATTTACGCACATAAAACATCTTACGCTTAGCCTACTTCACCCTTATATGCAACAACTAAACACCTACTGCATCTCAATTCAGATTCCATTGCATTAGGCATACAACCAAGCATACAAACAAGTTTAGACACATAAAACATACAAACACAATAACCTACTGCATCACAATAAAAATTAAAACCTACTGCATTATACTATGAAATACAACTGCAAGGATGAACAACTACTGCATCACATTACGAAATTAGTGCATCGCAGTACAAAACTGGTGCATCATAGTTATACAATATCATGTAGACATTTTATTAAACACCTGGTGTGCACATTTCATATGAACGTTTTTAATCTCGTTTTTCTCAATAACACGCTGAATCATTGTTTTAAATCAACTAAATACACTAAAAATCGGCAAAAACATATTCGAATTAAAACAAATTAAAGTAACCAAAAAAATTGAAAAAAAAAACATATTAATCTTACCATCATTATTGTACAGGTTTCATCTCAAAATCACATTGAAGAAGAATATCACGGTGGAGAAGACTATCACGATCGAAGGAGAAGAAGAAATCACGGTGGAGAAGACTATCACGATTGAAGGAGAAGAAGAAATCATAATGGAGAAGAATATCGTGTGTGTATTTTTTAGATGCATAGGAAGAGATAAGAAAAAGGATAAAGGAAGACTGTTTTTACCCTAGTAGAGAACGATGGTGATGGCAGTGGAGATCACGGTGGTGATGACAATGGAGAAAGGTGGTTCCAGAGGGAGAAGAAGAGATGAGATACGTAACATATGAGAAGAACAGCATAAAAATAAGAAAAAAAAGCTTATATACTTTCTATTTTGTGGTAAAATGACCAAAACGCCCTTGAGAGTAAAAAAAAGAGGGGGTGGAGATGGGACACATGGCGCATTGTGGTGGCTTCTCATTCTTTTCATTTTAAACATCTTTTCATAATAACCCAAACCTATATATATATATATATATATATATATATATATATATATATATATATATATATATATATATATATATATATATATATATATATATATATATATCCTTCCTCTATATAAAGGAGGATTTGTTTGAATCAGATATAGCCCCAAAATTCTGAAAAAATGACACGTGGCATTCTTTCTCTCAAAACTCTTACAGCCGTCCGATCAAGAATATTATTCCACACATTTATGACTAAACTGTTTCCCCCAAAAATTTACGCATCCCTTCAAGAAAAAGTCTCTGAAGTTCAATGCTAATCAATCATAATCTGTTACCAAAATTGGAGGAACATATCAAAAGCAAATTCATATCCCAACCTAATTATGTACAATTTCATCCCAAATCAAATCCCCCAATATGAGGAGGGTTCGCACCCTAATGTTGTACAAATCCCCCAAAATAGTGCATGGATTCCTTATTCGTTCAAATTGGGGGTGAGTTATATTGAAACACATCTATAATCCGTATTTTATTTTATTTTTTGTTTATTATAATGCATTTTTTTGTAGTTTTTTTTTTTATTGTTATGTATATATATATATTTTTGTTTTGTTTATTATAATGCATTTTTTTAGAGTTTATTGATTTAGCTTATGGTTATTGTTGTCAAATGATAAACTGAGAGATGATTTGGAATTTAAACTTGGTTGTGTTTGTAATTTATCGAATAGACCCTGTTACCATTCATTAATGGGGTGTTTGGGTAAGCTTATTTCTGGGTAAGCTTATTATGAAAGTTTTTTGGAAGTTTAATTTAGTTTGTTTTAATAAAATGCTTTTGAGTTGATTTTGTGAAACATTAATTTATGAATATACTGGATTTTTAGAGCTTAAATATAATTTATTTTGCAAATTGTTAAATCTGACTATGTTTCTTATTTTGTCTTAACTTTGTAACTTCATTGGTCTTTTTTGGATTAAATGATTTGTTGTAGAAATATTTGATATATAAAAATTGGCTTAGCCTGTTTAAGCACTTTAGGTTGTACGTGTGGCACTTGAAGCTATGTATTGCACAATTATTAGAAGGACCATAGTGATATTAGATAAGATGTGATTAAGATGTAATGTATTATATTATGAATGTTTTAGAATGCCCACAAGTTGATAATATTTGACTTTTTTCTACAGGAATAAAGCATATGATGATGGCTCATAAATTTAGGCATTCATGCAAAAGGTGAAGCGCAGCATGATGAAGAGCAAACGGTCAAAAATAGTATCAAGTTAAAAAAGCGACAGACATGTTTAAGGTATTGTGCACAAGTGATTGAAAATTTTAGACTTAAATAAAAAGTTAATGGATGATGAATCCTTTTTTTTGAACTCTTCGCTTTAGTCCTTTTTTTGGCTCGGGTCGATAGTCGCCGTGTTGGGGTGTGAAAACTAAATAATTGGATTTTAGTGAAATTTGACTAAATCGTATCACTAATTTTTGAAATTTGACCTTATTGGTTTGGTAAGTAAAATGGTTGAACTTTGAAAAAAAAAATAGAAGTAATATGTTTGACTTCTCATTTTCAGAAGAACGTGCACATGGGGCAAAAAGTTACATTAACACAAGTGGCGGTTTGCTCATGGATGGTTGTTTTGTAACAATATTGTTTTTGTAATCGCATTAACTTACTATCAAAATACAAAACATTTGATTTTGGAAAATAAGTGTTTTCATGTTAACCCGAACCTTATTTTACCCATGACCACATGCTAATTCCTAACTTTGCGGTGTTTGAAGGAGCTTTTACTCCTATAAGGGATAGCAAAAGTAGTTAAATTTATTTATTTTTGTTTTTTTTATTTATTATTTTTTGGTTTTTTTCCTTTTGGTATTGGAGCCCATTTTCACTGCATTATATGAGAAAGTGATAAACTGATTATCAATTCAACATTTTTTAGTCTTGGATAAAGTTGTTCAGTATTGTATCTTATGGCAGGGAGACACTTAACCCAAGCATTATTTAAAAACTTGCAGATGGTAGGGGAAACTTGGTGAGGTTGCAGCCATGTCAGGCATACAACGATGATGATTCTATTGCTTTTGTACGTGTATGATAACTGTGGTGGGTGAAACCAATCCTTATCTTGGCGAGGCAGCACGACATCGTGTTTGCAGCCATGACGGGTTGGGTACATCTGCAATTGCAAGGTAGGTTTGCTGAGCTTGCAGATGGCATGGCACACTTAGTGAGGTTGCAGCCATGGAAGGCATACGACGATGATGATGCTATTGCTTTTGTGTGTATATGATTTTTCAGCTATAATAAGCTGCTGAACCGTAGTGGGTGAAATTGATCTGTATCTTGGCGGGGCAGCACGACTACGTGTTTGCAGCCAGGACGGATCAGATACCCGTCTATACGGTTTCGTACTCGCAATTCTAAGCCTTAGAGTTCCGCACTCGCAATTCAAAAAATGGTGTTCATCGTGTGTGTTCATGTGGTGTGTTCAGGCCTGAGTTCAGTGACTGGGTCACTCTGTAAAGATCTCGGTCGCTAATGTCACAGAAACTATTCGTTTCTTGTACGTGGGTCTGTATGTAAACCAAAAAAGAGATAGGCGACTTAGTTGTTTATTTATCGAGGCAATGATGATAGTCACCTGCATTTTTTTACCATAATTGACCGAGACCGGCAGCTTGGCAGGGCAACCTGACTTAAATTGTCGTTGCAGCCATGGCCGGTATCTTGGTTGGGGGTACCGTACTGAGGCCCGTACCTTGGCAAAACATCCACACTCACATGGTGGTTGCATCCAATGCGCGTATTGGCCAGTGATTGAACATTTGTAGGTCTGAGCCTCATTCTGTTCCATTTTTGACCCACATTTACTTAATGCTCATTTTCTTTTTTGTTTAATTGTTGTTTTATTATCTGTTGGAAATGAGTTATGGGTTATGATTATGTAATCCATCCGAACACACACGCACATGCACAAAGATCAGATTCCATAACAAAATCCACTAAAACGAAATCATGAATATTATGTTGGTATGTATTTTTTTGTTTACTTATTTGTGAGTTTTCTAATGTTTGGATTACATGTTTGGTATATAGATTAGGATTTCATATATGTGATTATCATGATTATGTGTTTTATGATTTTATTTTATTATAAATTTAACAATTATTATGACTTATAGATATATAACAATTGAAATATTAGATTAGGGTTTTGACATAATTTTAGCTATATGGATTCATATTTTTAGAATCGGTTTGTGTTTTTACAAAGGACATGTGTTCAAAATGATGCTGCATTTTTTGAAGTCTGAGGATTGTCGTATCTTGCCGGGGCATTTATACAAATGTAGCCATGGCGATTATCCCAGCTTTGCGTGTACGTATGGTTGTATCGCGTAAGTTGTTCAGAGGTACTTGCTTCATAAGGCTATAACGGGTTAGATTCGTTCCCTTTAACTGTTTTTCAAACATCATGTACACATATTAAGGTATAAGAGTTCAACTTCTAAGGTAAATGAGTATTTTTTAGAGTTGGATGTTTAAAAATAGTCTGAAATTCATTTACTTTAAAACTTACGTAGGGAGTCGGTTGAAACTAGGTCAAATGTATGTTAAACTAAGGTCTTTCGGCTAGACTGATTATTAAAGAGTAGTGGGAGTTGGTTGAAACTAGGTCAAATGTTTGTAACAAATATAAGTGGTTTATGACCTTTTTTTGTGTGTTTCATTTGTAGGCTTATGGCTGCTATTGGCGTTTTTGCGGTTATGTTTGCAGCTATGTGCCTTGCAAGCTGTACAATTGTATCATGATCGGCTATGATGAGTCTGAGTAGGATCGATTAAAGGTCAAGGTGCCCGCCTATTGGCATGGTAGCCTGCTCAGATTGCAGCCATGGCGAGTGCGCCCATTTTTTCAAGCCACTTGTCTGAGCCTCAGTTGTACACAAAGGAAACAGTGGGGTTTTGGCACGACTGTTGTGCTATAATGTGGTTGCAGCCTATGGCTGCTATTCATTCTTTGCAGCAATGTCTGCTGCTCCGTATCTAAACTACTTAGCCAGTGGGTATCTATTATGTGCCCACTGTTAACCTTCATTTTAGTTTTCCGTTATTTGGGTTAGGAGATTTAATGTCAAATTAACTTTGTAAACTACTACCTATAATGCTATTTGTTAAAAAAGGTATATTATATTTTGGATATTTGCAACTTTGATTTAATTATTCTTTTCTGCGTTGCAATTTTTTTAACAGATTTCAGTTTTTTTTATACATTACAGATAACTAAACGCTGGTGATGATATCTGCTGTGACTTGCCCTCCAGCTCTCTGATAGCTGACCGAGAAGTATTCGGGGTACAATATTGGAAATTAACATGTGCGGACTTGCTTTGTAACATATAGAGATGTGTCGTTGCCTTATCTTGGTGTAGGTGATGGAAATCAGGTGAGTGGACATTATACACTTTTTAGGAACACGATTGTAAAACTATAATAAGAGAGTTTTTGGCAAGTTTAGTTTACTTGCTAAATAGTTTATTTTATATTGAAAAAAACTATTAAGTCAACGACACTTGGATTACATATTTAGCCTTGGTACATTTTTTCTTTATAAACTGCCATAACACCAGTTTCTCATATAAATTTCATTCTGATCCGTTATTAACGGGTTTTATGTTAGATATGATGGTAAAAAGAGTAATTATAGTTTCACTAACCGCTTTGGACTAACCATCTCCCTAGCTATACGTACTCATTCAACATCCTTATTTTTCCCAAAAATAAGGAGACATCAAAAGCAATTTGGATTATACAAGCACTTCAATATGCTTATCTGCTAAGAAGTAACCATATAAGCATGAAAAAAAATAGTCCCAATCATTTCAGGCACCACCCTCTCGTTTCTCGAATCTAAGCTCCAGATGCGTGTTTTATTATTACTTCAATATTGTGATGAAAATCAAGAATGTTACAGTTTTATTATTTTGCCCGAGCTTATGATATGTAGGTTGTCTTTATTTCTATTCAGGTTAGTTAGTGTGAGCATAGAAGAATCAAACTGAGTTTAGCCTAAATACGAGGTGTGTTCTAATATTGATTGAGACTGAGGCAAGAGTTGAGAAAGTCGAGTAGAGCCAAGAAAGGAAGACGAAGAAAAGCCAGCAGAAGTTGTTGCTAGCACTGAGACTGAGCCGGTTGTGTGGATAGGCAGGTATTTCATATGGATGAATATAGATTGTTGTGTTTTCGGAAAAAAAGGTATGATCGGGTGGATCAAAAGTGGGTCGCCAAAGAGTCATTTATTATGGGAGCAATGGCTGATGTGCCCTGGTTTGTTTAGTGATTCTTCCAGTTTCTTTCCTTAACCTGCGATTTTTTATTTTTTTTGCACTTATGTCGCCATAACCGTGCCAAAATTTCTTTCAGTATTTAAATAACAAATACTTTTTCTTCAAATTTTATTTATTTTCTGCTTGGATAATAAAAAAAAACTGCTCATCTTATTTTAGTTAAACAAGCCCATGTTAGTAAGAAAGTAGTCTATAAAAATAAGAAATCATAAATTGTGACTGTCATGAAATAATTATGCACACGATATGAGTCTTACCATATCTTTTTAAGTTTTATGTTTATATATGATTATTGATTGCTTATCTATTTTGCTGCAATATGATATAATTAAATGGGTTATGTGTTTGGAAGAACAGTCGTTCAGTTAGCGGGTCTTTCGTGTTTATGTATATATTTTACTTCATTCAAATTATACATTTAGTGGGTAATTAGTGAATACATAAACAAGATAACATGTAGCTTTGTGATATCTTCGTGATATGGGCATTATAGGTAATACTAAAAATCAAGATTAATGTGTTTGGGTAGTAGGAAGGACTTTAATATGGTGATTAGATATTGATATACGGATGAAACAACTCCAAAAGTATGAATCGTAATTGGCTGCACAGATTATCGGGGTTTATATATATTGTTGCTTTGATATGATTGATTTGATCATTGGTTGAAACTGAGACAATCTTAGTAAAAAAATGGTCTTGCCTGCTGATTTCTACATTGGGGTGTATGTTGTTCAGTCTTTGTTACATTAAATAAGTTATAAGAGCATCAATGCTTATCTGTTCCAAATTGCAGCTTTAACTTTGTCTTTTGGATGGAATTTTGTTTGTACATCACCAGACCATGACCATTAGAAGCAATTTTTTTTCTATATATCATTTTGTAAAATTGTTCATGTTCTTAATTTTGCTAACAGTTGCCAGCAAGTCAGGAATTGAAAATTGAGTTCTCAGGCAATGCAAGCAATTCCCAGCAAGCAATTTGCAGCAGTTTTTCAGGGCCTGATACGATTTGTGTATTTTCAATTGTATTCGAAATATGATAGTGTTAATGTGAATTTGTTACTTATTTTGGATAAATAATGATAATGTGTTTGGGAGCATGTATGATGGATTATCAGATGATGGCATAATGCTACTTATATTGACAACAAAAAACACTGTTTGCATTTAATTCCACTTGAATATCTTATGTGTTTTGTAATTCCTTTAGTTTACTTTTAATAAAGTCGGACTGTAAGGAACAACAAAAGTGTTATCAAGGTGGTTGTTATTCTACACTAATTCTTAGTTTGCGGTATTTTTTACACCATCTAAAGTGTTATTGGTTTGCATTTATTCTTACATATTTTTGCATCCATCATATCATTAATAAACATTATTTTTTTTCTTACATTTTTTGTATGTAAATATACAAAATGTGCTTTTCTTTAGATATAAACGGGAAATATCTGTAAAATGTGTTATGGTCTTTCATACTTCTAAACTCCGAACATTTTGTCTTTTTGTTACGGTTGAATGATAACTTAAAAACTATTCTACCATACACTATGTTGAAGATTTCTTGAAGCTAGCCGCCCAGCGGGCGGGCCTGTAGCTAGTATATATATATATATATATATATATATATATATATATATATATATATATATATAGAGTATGGTTAATGTAAAAAAGGGTTTATGGGTAAAAAGTATAGGATGGATTATTGATCATTGGATGTGTAATTAATGTTATGATGTGTGGTTAAGATGAATAAGGGTAATTTCTGCATATTTTGAATAGTTTAGGTTGAGTGTTGTTACTTTGAGTGTCATGATAAGGGCTCTTATGTCTTTTCACCACACAAAATCAATAAATGAGCTAAATGAATTGTTAGTTTTTTACCAATGTTACACGCCTTTTCTTTAATGAAATTGTCATACCATTAATTTGTCTTTAATATATTTATAGTGACATTAATTTTGTTATTATTCTTATGTACGATTTAGTACCTCAATCTTCTCAAAATAAAAACATTCTCAATCGATGCGGATTATATATATATATATATATATATATGATAAAGATCAAATAAAAAGACAAATATCTGTTAAAAGATAAAAATATTTTTTTTCCAAAGAAAGTTCTCGTAAAATTCCCAAAAAATTCCACAAGACCGGGAATGATGGTCATTGAAAAAGTTGTGAAAACGTTTTTCTAGAAATGGATATTTTTTCCGAAAAAAATTATGAAAAAATACGTTTGCGCATTAAATCATTTTTTTGTGCATCAAAAATTGGTTTTTGCACTCAACTTCTTTTGACTTTTTCATCAAAATAACATTGCGCATCTAACTAAAACAAGTTAAAAATTTTGTGCATCAAAATTCGTTTTTTGTGCATTAAAAAAAACGTATCAAAACTCAAAATTATAAAAAATGTTTTCACAAAAGTTTTATGCACCAACATACCCGATCTTGTGGAATTTTTTTAGAATATTTGGAGAATTTTTAAAAAAAACAAAATCTTTTTATTCTTTTTACGGATATTTGTCTTTTTATTTTAACTTTATCCTATATATATATATAGGATCCGGTTCCATTGAGAAGATTTTTATTTTGAGAAGATTGAGAAATCTTCGTTTGAGCAAATTGATTCATGTTTTTTATTTGATTCACAAGTAAACATCATTTTATGGTAAATCGAATCTATAAATCACAAATTTGATTCACAAATCATTGTTAAAATTGAGTTATGATGATGATTCATTAAATTTGTACAGATGATTCAGTATTCTACATACATCGTAAAATCGAGAGATTTTTAACATTGATTCACATTTTTTTTACACATTTTGTATGTTAATCACATTAAAATGAGTTTTACGCTTTAAAAACATGAATTAAAGTTAAAAATCTATCGTTTTTGAAAACCTTCTCAATCTTCTCAAAATAAAAACCTTCTCTCGAACCCCTAACCTCTACACTCACAACCAACGAGTTAACCAACTGCTCTAGCACAAGTGTTTGTTATTACTCCGACTTTATTTCTTTTTAACCCTTTTTCATTTGATCCGAATTTTAGCTATTATCCTTAAAATAATCTTCGTTCAAGCTCCGTTTAGTCTTTCCATTTTTTCTTTTGCCTCGATGCTCCACACAAAATAACTGATGGACTCATAATTTCGTGCTCTTTCAAATGGTTTGCTTGGATTATTTTTACGACTTCGTTTGAACCTCGAAAAACGTGAAAACGTTGTCGAAACTCATCCAAAAATCACTGTTTTTGCTTTGTTTTCAAACCCTTATACCTGCAATACATAATAACACATATTCAATATATTTGAAATATAATTTAATAGATTTAACAGTTATTAGTCTGATTTGGCATATTTTTAGATATAAAATGATATGTATTTAAGCACACATTAAAATACCCCACAAACTATTGCTTAAACACACATCATTTTATATCTAAACAAATATGCGAAATTGGACTAATAACCATTAAATATGTTAAATTATATTGTAAATATGTTAGATATGTGTTATTATATCTTGCAGAGGTATAAGGGTTTGAAAACTAAGCAAAAACAGTGATTTTCGAATGAGTCTCGATGATTTTTCACATTTTTCGAGGTTCAAACAAAGTCGTAACAACTATCCGAGCACACCATTGGAAAGAGCACAAAAAATCGATTCCAGCAGATCTGGCCTCGCCTCGTGTAGTGACCCGAGTCTCCTCAAAACCGCTTAACAATGAGTTAATCGAATTATGTTATTAAATCAACAGCAGTAACACAATGGGCCAAGTCCAATCTTCCAGCGAGGTCCAGTCCAACAATATCATGATCTTCAGGACCAAGATAGTGAGTACAACCTAGTGTTTATCTGAAATACATCAAAGTGCAATTGCTAAATTATGCCTGTTTGTCCCTAGCGTGAGCTACACTTGCCAAATTAAATTCAGATAGAGCGCGTGAGTTGCTGCCATATTGTCACAACCCGCCAAGGCCGAAACGCTAGGCATAACATATAGTAATATTCATAACACATGGTTGAATAAATAGAGAATACACTAAGTGGAAAGAATATCAAATGTCATGACGACGCAAGAAACAAGTAGGGGACTTATATCATGGTTAGTCGAACCATAACCACATAATCATATAATAAACCAAGTAGTCTCCCGAACTGGGTAGAAATTACAACAAAAAAATGCAACATAATCCGGAAGCAAGTGTAAATGTCTCAAATAGAAATAATAGCAATCCATGAAGATAATGCCTAAGGTCTCTCGCTAAGCCATGCAAGAATCAAACGTCCTTAAGCTGTCTTATTTATATCACCTGAAAATAAATACTCGAAAATGTCAACATAAAGTTGGTGAGCTCGCAGGTGTAAAATAAGCTCTGTTGTAAAAATCGGCTCATGTGGCTGATTAATCCCCACATAATCGTTGATCGCTCACTAAGCGCCTTGATTTATCATAATCGGCCTATTTAATCGGATTGGTCAAAGATCGCTTAAAAATTGGTCAACAAACCGATTAATCGGACAAAATCGAACAAAATCGGTCTAATCGGATTAATCGAACAAAATCGCTTAAAAATCGATCAACAAAATTGCTTAAAAATCGGACAAAATCGCTTAAAAGTCAGTCAACAAACCGATTAATCGGTCAAAGATCGCTTAAAAATGGTTAACAAATTGACTAATATCTATGTTTGACTTTGAACTTTGAAGAATTATGTATTATGCTTTATATTTGAACACATTAAATATTTGAACCTTGATGCACTATGGTTATCTCATATATATATATATATATATATATATATATATATATATATATATACTAGCTTCATACCCGAATGGGCGGGCTAGCTTCATGATAATACATGCCGAATTCTAAAAATGTATGTAAAAGCAATCATGCAATATATATTGAAAAAGATAATTAAGTTATTTTTAATACAAATCTATGCTGCTTATTTAAATGAGAAACAAAACTTCTTTGTAAACGACGTTTGTTGTGGAGTATGCGTAGTTGCTGTCTTTTTCACACCAAAGAACCTTCAAGCCATATAATCAGAGTATGTCCTCCAAAGGAAAAGGCACTTTCACTACATATTTAAGTATCAAAATGTTACTTCAACACAATTCTCAAACGCAAAAACTCAAAGCCAAGTTCTAATCAAATCTTTTAAAAGTACCTAAGGTTTCAGAATATCCCTAAAAAAGATTTGTAGATTAAGTTGGTGACAGATTCTTAAACCATAAAAACATTGCATAAACATTATCAACGATAACAACAAAAACGCAAGGCTGTTCTTCCTCTTCCAGGTACCACTTCATAAAGGAGATTGTTTTGTTGTTCAAATGTCCCTTTCATGGAGACCCAGGTACTTTTTTCCAACAGATGTTAGTTTATGGAGTCCCAATTTTAGTCCATGGGAGTCCTTTGTGCTTGTGCACCAGGTTACTTGTCCGGTGACCATCCTTGGGTCACTACGAACTGCAGCAAGGATGAATAAACCAATATCACCTCAAAGTACTTGTATGCAAAGTCCTACATGTAAGACACATATTCAGATCCAAAAGTAAACCATCCAGAAAATAATCAAAAACTCATTTACAGCTAACTGAGGGTGTTTGGATCTATGTTTTGAAGCGAGTATTGGGTATGAAATTATCAAGACCGTAGATTCAGTTTCAATTAAAACACATTGCAGAACAATATTTCAATGTACTTCAGCTAAGCTATAATATAAAAAAGGTATTATAACATCACCAAATGGGCATTCTTTTGAAAAATGAGTGTAAAAGTCATTAAGGGTAGTTAAAGACAAGTTAACACATGATACCAATTTTTTACTCTCTAAAATGATGCGACATTAAAAACTCCTACTTCCTCAATCAAAACTTTGATTATCCAAATCTGGTCATCTAATGCCCAAATTTAGTTAAATCAAACGCACTATCAGTTTATAAACTTGAAGTCATATAGTGAAACATATAGTTTTAAAGCGCAAATCCAAACAGTATTATGGAACACTATATCATAGTTATTAACGAATTTGACAATTGGTTCGTAGTAATGAGGGTGAGGGACCTTTAAGTGTAATTACAAATCATTTTTTGAGAAAATAAGTATATACTCACATTTGGACCCTGTGGACACCCTAGTAGGGCCAAATAATTCATTGTTTTGACTAAAAGATTCATCGAACAAACATCAAATGTCAAGAAAATGAAAATGGTTTTACTTGATTAAGCGAAAATATATTCAACATGTTTAATACCAATATTCATTACTATATATTACTAAAATTACTTTTACATGAGGAAGAAATATAGACTAAAATAAAAATGACCATAAGCCAAACAAATTGCATTATAACTTACCTCTTCAGTTTCATACAATATGTAATTAAGACGTTTGAGGACTATGTTCTTTCCATGCATAGCTTTCCAACTCCAGTAATGTAAATGTCATACTTAAATTTTCATGTAACAAATCTTTATAGCTAAAATAAATTACTATGATAATTCTAAAACTTGCAATATACTTTATAATCTTATCAAATTGTTCAGAATCAACCTATAAATTTAATAAAGGATCGAAAAAAACTAAAACACTTTCTGTAGCATGCTAGTTGATGGTGTTACCTCGACATTTGAGAATAGAGCGGTTGGATATAATATCCTTTAAAGCCAAATCTTTCACCTCCAGTTTCAAGGGTAGCACCATTGTTTGCTCCTGAAGCAAATGTACTTTATAATCTTATCAAATTGTTCAGAATCAACCTATAAATTTTATAAAGGATTAACAGTTTGAAATGAGGAGAGCTAAGGAAGGAGAAATAATAACAGACAATACTTTGGGGACCTTGTGCAACACCCTTTTTGAAGGGATCACCAACCACGTGGTTTACAGCTCGTGCCTTTGCTTTCTCTATGAACTCATCATAAACACGTTCACGTACAAATTTTCGTGATCTAGCACAACAACATTGTCCCTGAAATACCATTACAGTCATGTACAATACAAGCTATAACATTTTAAAAAAGTATGCTCCTTCTGGTATAACTGCTACTTAAATCCTTCGTCAATTGCAATGTGTGATTTGTAGCTATCCTAAAATTTTTAGATGTTGTTGAAAGAAAACCAGAATAACCTGATTGTAAAACATAAATTGGTCATTGATGTACCTAATAACACTTACTCAACATCTTTCAGCATCAAAGTCCTTCTCTGATTGTTACTTAACCATATTGGGTCCCCAATTGATACAATTCTTCCAATGATATATGAAATACAGTTAATGCTTCAGGTTTTATTAAAGTTGATGGTTAATAGTCTTGTTATACATATTAAATTTAGTACATAAAAAATGTGTATCCAGCAAAGAATAAAGACATACCAACAGAATCAAACTCAGCAAATTATTTTGTCATGAAATTACCAAAGGGTTCAAATTTGTCACCATTGGCATTTCATCAAAACTATTGATCCTTGTATGCATCGTATTCTTTAAAAATAATATCTTACATTTATGACTCAGTAGTGCGAACTTGTCATTATTTTCACTCACTAAGTTACTCATTTTGTAGCAAGAACCTTCTTCTAATATCCCCATATGTAGTTTCAATGCATATAACATCCATTTGATTTATATAAGATTTTTTGGGTAATTACTGTAAAAATGTCTTTGCAATTACAGTAGCACACTGATCATAGAAAACGACGATAAAAAGTGTTTCAAGTCAGCATGACCCCTTTTAATTAGTACTAATAATTAGCCATTCTCGATAGGGCCGTTTTAATTACTACTAGAAATATTATATATGATCATCAAAGTAGCATGGCATAATAAGAAAGCACACGTATAAACAACTAAATAGTATACGATCATCATGTTAGAAAAAGAAAGGTATAAAACCTGAATCATGGTAAACTGCTTTCTGACACCTTGAAATTCAAGCTCGAAGACATTGTCTTGTATAAACAACTAAATAGTTGGTACTCAGGATCCCATAATTTTCTATTGTTAAATGGGAACAGTTTTACCTATTTTCTTTGGCTGGAATTCCCAAAGTATATCCTTGTCAAGAGCTGGGACAGATACACCACGGGATTGTACACATCCTGTCATATTCTTGCGATAGTCTTCAAAGGACTCTGAATACATAGAAAAAACAGCATTTATTAGCTCCTAAATAAGAAATAAGAAATAAGAAAGACATAGAATAAAGTTGTAACAAAGTGTATTCCAACTATGTATTACAACACGATGGCGGGCGAGATACACTAGAGTTTAGTGTATTTACCGGTTTTGGTACTTCACTGCATACACCTGCTATTTAGTTTGTACAATCAGTCTATGAGTGTTGAGTTTGTTAAGTTTCTTGAGATACATGGTCACCCTCTTTCACACAGAAATATGGTAAGTTGTGAGTAGGGATGTTGGTGTGTCTCTTATCATATCTGTATAAAGCAAGTCGATGTAAACACAATTAGATGCCATAGCAAGTCGATAGTAAGTTAATGTCCAATAGTATTTAGTAAGGTTTGCAAATAGATAAATAACAACTATTATGAGTATTGAATAATAAACAAACCTTGAAGTTCTTGTTAGAATCGTGCATGTTTTGCTATCACGAAGCAGCTAATCATGATGCATACTTTGCAGATGGATCTACCCATGTCTCTAGTTAACTGACATCACCCCTTCAATATATTAAGATGTCAAAACCTATGTTTGACTTAATTAAGCAATAATACCTATATATTTTAGTGTAAAAGTACCTATATATATATTATAGAATAACAACACGTGTCGTTGATTGTTCAGCTTCTTTCTTACTTCTACTGTTCTCTTCTGTACAAGATACGTCACCGAAAATCAATGAAGAGCTGAAAACAGGAGGAGTGTTCAGTTGAGCAGTTTGATAGGCGGGTTTTGCATATTCATCTTACCAACAAATGAGCCAAAACAGACTTTCATAAAGATTTATCCTGCATAATGCCACAAAGTAATAAGCAATGCTACCTTAAAAGAGATGTTACATGAACTGATACTCAAAGTTAGGCATGATAAAAGAGAGTAGAGTATGAAACATTCACTTAAACAGGGTGAAAGAAGGTAAAAGCATCTCAAGCATAATAGACCATATATAGAGCATAGGCACAATAAAAAGTACGTATTATTCATGTTTTACAAAGATGGATATCTCAAGCAATACGTATTTTCAGGACAACCAGTTGGTATCTATGACTTGATTGACTTCACACCACCACCCACGATATAAAAGACGAAATTTTTATCACATTTGTGCAGGGATAATTACCACGTCAGATACTAAATTAGCAGGACTTACCGAAAAACGAACCATCTAGGATCCAGATTAAGCGATTAACAGACACACCAGGATATTTCACTAAAGTAGCCTGCATTCATTTTATATATCATGCGTGTCAAGAAACCATTATATAAGATTATTGTGGTTGCATTATCATGAATATTTATGGATTAAAAACAGCGGGAATTATATTGTTAATATTTATATCATGGGTAGCTCTGGGCCAATCATTTAGATATAAAAGCTAAATGCGTAAACTTTTAAAATTAAAAAAAATGAGATGAGACAAATGAGTACACGTGTGATATTTATATATTTTGCAGCAATTTACTAACCATAGATTAGTAGAGCGCGCTCTTGATACCATGTGTACGTAAAACATCCAAAACAAACACATAAGAAAAAGCCATAGAAAGAGAAACATGTCCAATTTTGAAATAATCAGATAATCAGCAGTACGAAAGTGCACTGTATATCATGTTTGGATTTGCTTGTGCATTAACAACAGTAACATAGGTTGTCATATATCCATTATTATTCATGCATCTTTTAATGTATCAAGTACATGTTTATGCTTTGAAGTTCAAATTCTCATATCTAGCACTTTCAGTATTAAGTTATTAACAATTCTATTTGTAATGAGTAATGACTTAAAGAATTAACCGGAAAAGGATCAAAGCTTGGAGAAAGCATCAACAAAAGCTTCTTATGACGACACTTATAAGTACTAATAATACAAATTATAAATCAAAAAAATACAAATACAAAAACTACAACAACACTCATAAATCAAAACTATAACAAAATGATAACATACCTGATGGGTGTAGAGAATTGGTGCAGAGAATTATGTCGTATTTACGAATTACAAACAGATACATTAAATCTCAGCGTGCGTAAAGGCATAATCCTTGCCTACATACACCATATTATGAAATAATAAGTACTAATAATAATAATGATGATGTTACAACTTCTTATGTAGAAAGTTTCACCAGTTACCTTGTGACTCATAATTGACATGTGACTCACGAATTATCATTGTGGTGATAGATCTTTTCTGAAACAAAGAATTACTGTAAATTATATAAAGCCCTGATTCAAAATTACTGTAAATAGATCCCAGAATCGTACCTTTGGAGTATCATCATTTAATTGCCGGCTTGATTAGTCAGTCAATAGCCCTAATACACGAACAACAAAAAAAATGATTTAATTCCTCAAAAAAATAGATCTAAAAATGGTATAGATTAGGTGAATATGTTTTTTTTTTTTATATAGGGAGGGTTTTGATTTTGGAAATGCCGAGTGAAAAGGGGGAGGATTGACATGTTGTTTGACTAGCATTGAAGAATAACTTAATTGTAGATCCGAATGAGTAGGATTTCGGTTATGTTTAAGATTGAAGATGGTAATGTTTGAGAATGAATACCAATCTGGGAAGAAGAGTTTGTACAACAAAATTTGGATTGCCTTACTGGTTGAGGCGTTTGTGTTTGAACCCCGAAACCCGAGTTCGAACCTTGCAATTTCCCTATTTTTTTCGATTGTAACCTGAAATTGTGCCTAGTCATCATTTCCACCTCATCATAAGATGCGCCATGTCAACATTAAAATGCCTAGTAAGCATTAATGATGTGGCATGTGTAGTCTCATATATATGTACTAGCTTCATAGCCCGCCCGAATGGGCGGGCTAGCTTCATAATATTACTTGACGAATTCTAACTGGACATAAATAAATAATGAACAACGCATAATATCTTTAACAAAAAATTGATAAAAAGAAAAGTATTCATGTAATATATGTAAAAAGAACAATGAAAAATGTGATAACAAATACAATGAAAAATGTGTCCTTAATCATATAGTACGAAATAAAACTTCTTTGTAAGCAACGTTGGTTGTGGAGTATGTGTATTCGCGGTCTTTGTCACAACAAAGAACCTTTAATTGGGCTAATGATCATTCCAAGTATTGCGCAAATACTACCAACTCTCCCACGGATATTATCGAAAGCAAGCAACCCCACATCCAACATCCAATATAACTCGTAATGATTTCCACATCTTATATCAGGTACAATCTGCATTACCAATCCACATATTTTTTAACAGAACGTAAAATTTCCACCGGAGATAATTATCAAATATCTTCAAACTTAAGATATAATGATATGAAATAAGACTGGTACTTATGTTCACTTCATCTCACTTAAAGTAGAACACAAATGTGAAGTGTCTAGGTGCAGATAGCTAGTGATAAATTATTTATAGATGGCAGGTTCTCAACATGTTAAAATTTAGTACAATTATATTCTCATTATGTTCATCTCACTGAAAGTATAATACAAATGGCAAAACTTCATTTATACAAACCATATATTACTGTATAGCATATTATCCCGAATGTAAACATGATGCTATAAGCAAGCATACAAAACTGTAAAAAATGGTGAAAAGACTAACCTGCCCCCTAGCTAAAAGAGCAGAAGGCCAAACAATAAGCAGCAGAATAGGGAAATGGTTAATCTGTTTAAAGATCTATCGACTTGCATCTCATGCCATCTTAATCTTTTGCTATTATTCTAGCCTTCTAGGTGATAAATAGGTAGACAAGGACTATTTTGTGGGATGCAGGTATGCTTTCACCTTATGAGATGGTACATAAACATAATAACTACAACATGTAGTACTTTATTTGAAGTTTCAGGACTGCTTGTAATGTTTTAGCGCTTTCTCCTTACAATTTTACACAAAGGCCATGTCATTGACTATCATTTGTACAACATGTAATGTCTAATTTGCAATCTGGGGATTGAATTTAAGTGTAGCAAAAGCCATTTATTTAAATAACAATCGCATTGAATGGAATACACAATAATCTATTAACATAAGCACCATTGGTCTTATGATTTATGCTTTCTACAAGATTAGAATTTGCCAATATCGTGTTTCAGACTAAGAAACCATATATCCTAACTAAAAGTGAGTCTACGGCTCTACGCAATAAGTAACTATCGCAGTCATTAAATTAGTTATCAGACATAACACTGTCATATAAGTGTTAACTTTATCCCTCCCTCCGCCCAAAACACCACATAACAGAGAGTCCACGACATCTTACTAATTTTGCTTATTTCACTTTAGAGGGTGTTTGGCATTGCTTACTTTTCACAGCCTATTAGTAATTCAAAAATAGTGTTTGGATTTGCTTATACAGTAAAAAAAATGTACTTGGACACTGAAAAAATTTGGTTCAAACTTCAAAGTGTTAACTCAATCTATTTACTTAACAGTTTTAGATTATATTAAGGGGTAAAAGCTTCACCTCATATAAGCATTTATTTTACCCCAAAATAAGCAGATAAGCACAAGTCGTGAAGAATGAGATTTTATTTACCTTCTTGGAGACGTTTTCATAGCTAGCTTTGCTAATCAGGGAGAATGCCAAAATGAAAACATCGGCCCACGATAACTCAGCGGTCTTAATCTGTTATAATCCTCGTGTCCTGTTTCATATAACACATGATCAATATATGTAAATAAATTAAAAATTATGAAGTTTCTGGAATTTTTGAAAGGTAACCAGCAGTATCCCACAAGCCTAGACTAACCGTGCTTCCATTGACAACCACATTGGCACTGAAATTATCAAACACTATCGGGACATGGTCCTATTTACAGAACAATCAACAATGTACTTAGTTCCGATTCCAATAACTGAATGCGACTATATACTAATTTTTCTCATAAATTTCATAAAATCATCCAAAATAGCATTGTAATCGTTAATTAGTAACATCACGGAGAACACAGTTCCTCCATACGCAACTGCAAAGACAAGCCCTTGATCGTCATAAGTTGTAGATGGTCTTCCTTGTACACGTAAAATGCCCTAAATCAATAAATTATTAGATCCGTCAGCTTCATGGATATATACATACATAAATCAAAAAGTGTATCAGGTGGACTATAAGACAACCTAACATTTTTCAGGTCTTTGATCACAACTTAAACTAAGAAGGCCATCGCTTAACTAAAACAACGTTGGTGGCTAAAAAAATATATTATGTACTTTCATTTACTAAAAGATAATAAGAAAAAAAGAATACATATGCACTTCTTAATTCAATCAAAATACTCTAGAGGTTTTGTACTATGACATAACCTTCACTTTCTTGAGGTATCCGAATTCTATATCAATGTTATGCTCATAAAAATGTAGTCAATTATATTCAAATACATACCCTCATGGGACCTGCAAAAGCATAAATCATGTAGATACAGAACCGGGTGACACATTTTATTAGAACTAAACTTGCTGCAAGAGTCTAGCATGTTACTACAAAACAGTAGCCTAAATGACATGTGTGTAACCATTTTAAGGGTAAAAGGGACCTTTTCTTCAAAGATGTTAAAAACTGGTAAGTTAAAAGTATTTATGCATGCAAAAAAGGACTTGTCTAAAGAAATTGGTAAAGTGTATAGACGTTTCTAACGTAGTTTTGGTTAGTATTGGAAGTTCACTTCAGTGTTTCTTGTAACTTGACAGCAGCATGCTCAACATCCAATGGTCCTGATGCAAGGAAGGGATTATCATTTCAAATGAGATTCCTCGAATATTATTAGTAAATGGTCACTTGTGATAAGAGTGTTTTAGAAAACTACAAAGATAATTTATTACGGTCGGCTAGTAATTCCTACATAAACGATAAATAGTCAATGCCTAAAGCAACAGATACGATTCGCAATTAAACAAATGGCAATTAAAAAACTACCACAATGAGACATAAGCATCGCACAAAACAAAATAAAGTAAAATAATTAACCTTCGTCCCTCTTCCAAACACTTGGAGCGATTGAGTCAAGATCAAAATCTGCATCAACAGATCATCTTCTGCAGCAAATGAAACAACAAACATAAGTCATCTCATAACCGATTGACAATAATATTTTATCAGAAAAAAAAACAAACATCGAGTTACCATCTTCTTTGCAGAATTCTTTCACATTTGCTGTTTAGAAGAAAAAAAAAATTAACATATCTTAAGCTGCAAAATTCATAAAACTGTAATAAGGCAGTGAACAATAGTTTTAAAAAAATTAAACGCCTATAGGATTATCAAGATAATCACCATTCGGTTTACACTACTGTCGGGTTGTAGGTCAGAAGCGGCACTAACAAAAAAACTGTCATAATTCTTCTAAAAAATATCCCAAAGTGCAACCAATTCTGGAATTTATTTCAGAACACCTAGGAGATGCAAATGTTAAACTTGATACATTTCTTTTAGATATGATGGGCACTCCCTAAAACACATGAAAGCAAATTGGTTGGTGTTTTTCTTGTAGTAACAACAGAGGCCACCCATCATTAGATGTAAGGAAGTCATTATCCTTCATATCTTAACCGTAAAAACTTATTAGTTTCGAATTTAGCCATAACTTTAAAGATACATTTTATTGGAGATGAAGAAATTTTATTCGCTCTAGTACTGAAAATCATTATTTCGACACGTAAATCTAATAAAAAAGAGAATATTCATAAAAATTGCAACTTTTAGACCATATGAGGGTGTTTGGTGTTGATTACCGCACACCACTCTATTTTTAGAACTAATTCATAATAAGCAACTATTAGTAGCTAATTTGAACCCACACATATTAGTCACAAAGTAAAAAATGATTATCTATCATTTTGCAAAAATACAATTTAATAAGCAACCTCAAACTATCTATTTAAAATAGCTTATTTAAATCTAAAAAGTAGATAAAAGGTTTTAAGCGACGCCAAAACCCCTCACACCAACAAAAATTAAGTAGTGATCTAAATGTAAGTGCAAATGATCCAACATACAAATGAGCATCTTTATTCTAGATTACAACAATCACAACCAAACAACATATAAAACGTTTAAAGTTAAACATAATATTCATCTAAAAAAGTAAAATACTTATCAACTAACCGTGCATGATGTGATAGTGCAAAATGAGCCATAAATGGGTCGGAACAGAACCTCTAATGATAGTATGCCCTAAAAGCTCAATCATCTGGTAGTATGCCCTACCGTGCAATGGGGTATGGCCTTGTCGAGAGACTGAGAAATATCATGTCCTGAAAACAGCATACAAAAACTCATCTAATAAACTGAGGATTCCTACCTTGTCCTATAAAAGTTGCCACTATAATGGTTATCAACAAACCAATTATATGTCAAGAACCCAAGATGATTACCTTACTAACCTCACAAAAACATAAGAGATGGTGGAAGTGACAACCTGCATGGTTTGAGCTGCAACATTCCTATGTGCCCACCTGATTACAAATAGACAAAGCATAACGAACATGATATCATGAAGCTGATATAATAACACACATGTTAGTTTGGTATAACCTTCAAAAAATCTGATTACAATTGCTAAATTTAATTTTCAAGTAAACCAAACAAAAATCACAAACATCATTTGAAATTGAATTGGACAATCACAAACTATCATTATTAATGGTTAAAAAAACAATAAAATTGAGTAATTCAATTTACCTAGGAAAATCGTGATCAGATGTTGGCGATGATAAACTGAATATCTCATTCAATGAATGCGTTTTGATATTTGGTGGGTTTTATTTTATTTTATTATTATTTTTTTGTTTTTGGAAAGGCCGAGTATATTGGGGAGGTAGTTGAGGAGATGAGTTACTATGTTAATCTGATTTGATAAGGTTTTGGAATGTGCAG